>CM066035.1:922421390-923021390 GCA_033557465.1 Ichthyophis bannanicus | reverse complement strand
CGAGGCTCCTCCTCGGGATCCGCAGGGAAGGCCAAAGCCTTGGCCATATCCCTAACGAAGTCCGAGAACCGGGCATCCTCCGGGGGGGACTGCTTCCGAGGCTCGGACTCCGGTGAGTCCGATGGGACACACCGAGTCCGGAAAGAATCAGGTGACTCTTCCTCCTCAGACTCCCAGACCGACTCCGACGAGGACTCGGTGGGGTCGGCCCGGGCAGGGTGCGGCGCCAGCCGCCCCAACGTCGAGGGAGTCGGCGTCGGCGACCTCGGTCCCGAACGGGAGGCCGAGGGTGACCTCGACCGAGGATCGACTCGAGTTCTCATTGACTCGAGGATCGGCTCGGTCTCCGGGGTCGACTTGGACGTCGACGTCCCGGCGGTCGGGGCAGCGGCGCCAGCGAGGCCAGCGAGCAGTGCCCGCTGCTGGTCCATGAAGGCAGACAGTCTGCTCTCCAAGGCCGTCAACCTGAGTCCGAGCTCAGGTGACCCAGCAGCCCCCGACTCGGGCCCCGACGGCGTCGGGCCCGACGTCGGCTGTCGCGGAGGCGAGTCCAGAAGGACTACAGGACTTACCCGGGCAGGCATCTCCGACTCCAGGCGAGGTCGCTTCGGGAGATGTTCCTTCTCCAAGGACCGGGGGCGGCTGTCGGGGCTATGCGACCTGGCCCTCGCGGAGCCAGGAGCGTCCACCGACGCCGCCCTCGCGGGTTTTTCCTTCCGACGATGGTCCCCGGAGGGAGAACCCCGGTCGGAGGAGCTCCGGCGACGGTCCGAGCTGGAGCCCTTTGACACGGAGGCCTCCGACGAGGTCCGGGTACGGCTGGGGTCAGCGAAGATTCTCTCGCGCTGATGCCGCCGACTTCTCAACGCCTTCGAGGACAGTTTGCTGCAGGGCCCACAGATCAGTTCCTCATGATCCGGGCCCAAGCAGCGGAGGCAAAAGTCGTGTGTGTCGGTGAGTGACATATTTCGGTCACACCGACCACACCGCTTAAAGCCACTGGCAGCCATCGGGGGAAAAAGGGCCCCTGCGAGGTCAAAGGACCGGGCTGCCAGGGAAAACGAAAATGAAAGCTGACTAAGTCAGAAAAACCGAAAAAACGCACACATTACATTTTACATTTACATGACTTGGTTTTTTACAGGTATTAACCGAAGGCCTATTATATTTACTATTGACATACATTTCGTGATGTAAACATTAATTCTTGTAGATTACAAAAAAACTAGAGCCAACTTTGCAATTTCACTGTCATATTCATGTTCAGCATATAAAAATTGATAAGAAATGACTATTTTTATTTCAGTAACATGACTTTTGTAAAAATTTGTTGACCAGTGAATTATACAAGATATAGAGAAGAACTACCAAAAGGGATGGAAGGATATCCCTACGAGGAAAGGTTTAAAAGATTAGGGCTCTCCAGCATGGAAAAGAGACAGCTGAGGGAATATATGATAGAGGTCTATAAAATAATGAATGGAGTGGAATGGGTAACGTAGATCAGTTGTTTACTCCTTCAGAAAGTAGAAAGACTAGGGGAGACATAACGAAGCTACAATGTAGCACATTTAAAACTAATCTGACAAAAGGGTTTTTTTACTCATGGCGTAATCAAACTTTGAAATTCGTTGTCAGAGGATGTAGTAAAAGCTGTTAGTGTAGTTGGGTTTAAGAGGCGTTTGGACAAGTTCCTGGAGGATAAGTCCATACACCGTTATTAAAATGGACTGGGGAAATGTACTGCTTACTCCTAGGACAAACAACATTGAATCTGCATACCTTTGGGAAAATGATGGAACTTGTGATCTGGATTGACCACTGTTGGAAACAGGATACTGGGCTTGATATACCCATGGTCTGACCCAGTATGGCATATCTTATGTTCTTAAAATAATCTTTGGAGACAAAGCTAATTTTGGTATGACAAAGGGTGTGACTACTTATCCGATCCAGACTTTGTTTCAATACTTGTTCTTTCACATGTACAGTAGGTTGTGTAGAATATTGAAACTTACTTTCATGCATTTTGAACTGTAGTCTTCACATTGTAGAATGTACAAGGGCACAAAGATTTCCTATGATGAAGATCACATCACCTGTATATTCTTTGATTTAGAATGTTTCTGTTCATACAACTTAATTTTTACCATTTAATTAATCTCACAAGACCTATCTTAGTGTGATGGGGAATATGTTTTATTACTGAGGCTTAAAGGAGAAGACGACAAAGTGACAGATCAGACTCAGATGCCAGGCCAGGATTTCCCCGATACTAATACTAGGGAAAAGGGAGGGTGGAGCCGGAAAAGGTGGTGCTAGCCAGAGTATAAAATGCTGGGAGTAGGGCAAGAATTTACTCTCAGGGTGAGACTCCAGCAGTTAAGAACTGCCAAACTGCTTGCCTGATACTCCAAGGAAAAGGGTAGGCTCTGCGTCATTTACCAACTTTTGGCTAAAACTCTGACTTGCTACTTAAGCCTGAGACAAAACTGTACTGTACTCTTGAGGGAAGTTTTGGAACAGAACTCTGCCTCATTTTGGAAATATTTGTTTTAATACCCCTTTTTTTTTTAAAAGCAGTTTGGACAAGCCTGACAGCAAGTGGTGGTGACCCCAATTCAGAAACCACAGTCAGAGAATCTGAGTTTGTGCTCACAAGGGTGGAGTCAGAAGGTTTAACTCTGAAGCCTGAAAGAGAATGATTCCTGGAAGGGTTTTTGTTTGCTAAAGAACTGTGAAGAGACAGGACTTGAAACCCTTAACACTAACAAAAAGCAGGAGTGCGCGCTCTACTGGCAACTACAGTTAAACACAAGGACAGAACCCTTTAGATATTAAGAGGGACCTGCGTTTTTCCCCCCTTAAGGACTGTGAAATAACTGCTATACATAGCTTTTTATAGATACATAGCTGCATACTGGGGAGACTCCTGTTACTTTTCAGGCCAGTGTACCAAGGGGGGACCCTGGACCTGCAGGGTCTCCCCTTGGTACACTGGCCTGAATATCTGATTTAGCTTTCTCAAAGTTAAATGCCTCTAGAGACACAGGCAATCATTTTCTACTGGTATGATAAGCATTTAAAAGTGGCGTCCAACTGACTGAAAAACTAGTAAAACTAAGTTCTACGAGACCCCAAAGCTTTTAATGACCACCAATTACAACTGCCAATTTATCTGTTTCTTCTTACAACTGAAGACACAACACCTGACTTACAGTAAATCAATGAAGCCAATGCTGTACTTGAACAATGGCAATAAGGCATTGAGCACACAAGTATTACCTATGAGAGGTATCCCCAGCAGTTCCAGTAGCCCCAAAACTTATTTACTTGCAAAAAGTGCTGTTGCACAGAAAATTTAAATTAATAAATGTCATAAAATGAAAAAGGAAAGTGTTACAAACCTCTGTTAGATATAGCACTTGTGAGGCAGAGGGGCCAAAGAAAAGTGAATCAAGGGATGGACTAAGGCTGCTTTCTCCAAGCTTTGCATGGTCTAAGCAAATCGCTCTTAATTTTTCTACCGTGGTGTTATCTGTTTAAAAAAAAAAAAGAGTTTCAAGAAGTTTCATGCTTTTGCTACATATTATATTTGTATAGACAAACTTTTAAATTAATACTGGTCATCCTGTTTAATCATAAACATATTATTTTTTATTTAGCTATATTTATACACCACCTTTCTTTGGGTCAAGGCAATATATAAATACAATAATTTGCATGTCTTTTTTTAGACATGCAAATTATTATCTTATTCCTTAACTGAAAGCGTATGACTCCCTGCTGTGTTAGTCCATCTGAATTGGAAGAAACAAGGGTCAACTTTTCTGCTGACCCTTATTTCTGCAAAGAAATTAAATGAAATTGTGTGAAACACAAAGGGGGCAATATTGAAGCCATGGCAGATCAGATTTTTCTTTTTTAAATGCTGACCACTGTGATTACCTAGTATCTGAATATTCAGTACTAACAGCAGTCAGTAGCAGCACTATCCAGACAGCAGGGATCTTCAGCGGCTATCCAGATAGCACTTAGGACAGCCTTTGTGCTGGATCATCATCTGGATAGTGGCACTGAAAATTTACAATATCTGGATTAGTATTGGCTCCACCCATGGACTGTCCCAGCACTATCTGGGATAGTCAGAGGGAATATGCAATAGCATTATCGACGGTACTGCTGAATATCCCTCTCAGCAGGAGTAATCTGGTCAGCAGCTTCTACTAACTAGATAAGCCTTTTTTGAATATTGCCTCTGAAGTGTCTTACAGGGCTGACCTTTGCTCCAGCACTTTTCTGATATCCTCCAAAATCTAAACTAAAGCTTTAAGATGTAACCTGCTACCACAAATTAATATATAAACCTAAAACCTATTAAACAATACAATGTAGTCTGACTGCTGTTTTGCAACTATTCACATTTGAGATTACCACCAATTATTTTCATGGGTTTTGTTACTTATAGCAAGGGCCACCCCAACCATTAGGTAGGATGAGATTATTGCCCAAGGCAACAGCTTCTGAGGCCTGGCAAAAAGTAACAGCAGTCAAAGCAAAACAAATTCTGACAGAGAAACTCAAGGAGCTATCAGTGCCTTCTTTTACCTGCAGGATCAGCAGGCACACATACATACAAAGGAAACTTTAAATATATAAATGTTTGAAGTCCAATTATGCATTTTTATAGGATTGCTGTGGGATGATTAATTATTAAAAATTCAGTGGGGATGGGGTAAAGCTGAAGGTTTGCCTAAGGAGCCCAATACCCTTGCACCGGCAGTTCTGAAATACAGCACTATTGATCGAGGACCAATAATTTCCTTCTATGTGGATCAATTTCTCACCATGCTCCCTCATCTAAAATAAACAGCAAGGACCACCTTCTTTAAGCTAAAATCCGTGCAACACCTAAGACCCCTTCTAGATGTTAATGACTTCAGATCAGTAGTCAAAGCTATCATCACTCTCCACTTTGACTACTGCAATAGTCTGCTACAGGGTTTTCCAGCCAAAAACATTAACATTCTCCAAAGAGTGCAAAATATCACTGTCAGAATCGTATGCAAGGACCGACTAACCAAACACAACTCCTGTACTATACGACCTCCACTGGCTCCCAGTAACAAGCTGAATAAAATATAAGATATTGATGATAACCTTTATTTATTTACAGTGCTTATATATCGCGCTTTTTGGTATCAGTGCGGTTTACAAATAACATAAATTTTGCATCAGAACAAAGGATCTTTTGCTTACATTGTAACAGGGTTTGTAACATGGGACTATAACAAGGGTAACTATATACATCTCAACAACCGAGGTGGTTGTAAAAACTATTTACAGTTTATGTTGTACATTGGGATCATAATGCAAGAGGCTTGTAATCTGTGTCTGAAGGCAGATCTGTTATCTATGTCCTTAAGCGTTACGTTGTTGGGGTGTCCGAGGCTGAGTGGGTAAGATGGGGTGCTGGAAGTGGTTGTGTTAGGTTAAACCTTTAAACTGATCAATAACATCTCACCATCATATCTATCTACCTTTATCCAAACAACCAGATAACAGAGCACGTAGGCAAAATGCTAACCATTCTCTCGTAACCCCTTTATCAATTCGCAAGACAAAACAGACAAGTGCCAGAGCCTTCACATTTACTGCCCCAGGTCTCTGGAACACACTGCCATTACCAATCTTTGAAAGCATAGTTACTCACCTGTAACAGGTGATCTCCGGGAACAGCAGGAATTTAGTCCTCACATATGGGTATCATCGGTACCGACGGAGCCTGCGCGGGAACGCTCCCCAGCGTCCAATTAGAAAGCTTTTGGGAGCATCCCACAGCACCTGTGTACTGCCTTCCCACCTTTCCCAACTGCCTCTCTCCAGTTGAGTTATAAAGCTGAGACAAAGAGAGAGAGAGGGAAAGAGAAAGAAATAGATAGAGAGATACAACTCCTAGGGGAGGTGAGTGGGTTGTGAGGACTAAATTCCTGCTGTTCCCGGAGATCACTTGTCACAGGTGAGTAACTATGCAATCCCCAGGAACAAGCAGGAATGTAGTCCTCACATATGGGGACTCCCTAGCTTTAGATGCCAGGGAGAGACCCCAGAAGTTGTGTGTCCCTGTGAAAGGGCTCCACTTCCCCCATGGATCTCTGTCATCCAACCAGGGATGGTGGGTAGGAGTTGATTAGGTATGGAACAGGTGTTGGAGAACAGCCTGACCAAACAAGGCATCCTGGCGGGAGTCCTTGTCCAAGCAGTAATGGGCTGTGAAGGTATGAACCGAGGCCCAGGTGGCTGCTCGACAGATGTCGTCGATAGACACAGAGTGTAGATGAGCCATTGAAGCTGCCATGGCTCTCACATTGGTAGCTGTGACATGGCCCTCCAGAGGAAGATTCTTAATCTGACAGGCAAAGGAAATACACTGAGCAATCCAGTTAGACAGTGTTCTCTTGGAGACTGGAAGTCCTAAATGAGAAGGATCAAAAGCAACAAAGAGTTGAGAGGACTTCCTATGTTGCTGTGTTCTTTGTACGTAAAAGGCTAAAGCTCTTTTACAGTCCAAAGTATGAAGATTCCTTTCTGCATTTGATGCATGAGGCCTTGGAAAGAACACAGGTAGGTAGACCGCTTGGTTTAGATGAAAAGGCAAGACCACCTTTGGCATAAACTGTGGATGAGTCCTAAGAACTACCTTGTCACGATGGAACCTTGTATAAGGTGGATCAGCCACTAGTGCCTGCAACTCACTGATGCAACGTGCTGATGTGATTGCAATGAAAAAGATAACCTTCCAAGAAAGGAATTTCAATGAGGTAGTAGCTAAGGGTTCGAAAGGTGGCTTCATGAGCTGACCAAGAACCAGGTATAAGTCCCATGCCACAGGTGGTGGCCTAATGGGAGGCTTAGTTAGAAGAAGGCCTCTCATAAATCTTGCTATAAGAGGATGGGAGGAAATAGGTTGTCCATTTAGAGGCTTAAAAGAAGCTGCAATAGCACTCAAATGGACTCTTACTGAGTTAGTTTTAAGTCCTGCATTGGATAAATGAAGGAGATACTCCAGTAATGATTCTAGAGGTATCGCAAGGGTTTAACACCATATGGTAAATCCTTGCCACTTGAAAGCATAAGAGCGTCTTGTGGAAGGCTTCCTGGAGGATTAAAGGATACTTGCTGAGGGAGGTTAAGATCATGGAGATCTAGGCCTTCAGCAACCAAGCCCTGAGATGCAGAGACTGGGGATTGGGACGCCATAACATTCCGTCCTCCTGAGACAGGAGATCTGGAGCAGACCCTAACTCCAGAGAGGGAGCTTGAGAGAGATGTAGAAGCAGAGGGTTACCACACTTGGCGTTGCCAATGTGGAGCTATGAGAATCATACGGCCTCTGTCTCTCTGAAGCTTGAACAGGATTTGGGGAATTAGGGGAATGGGTGGAAAGGCATAAAGGAAGTCTTGACCCCAGTGAAGGAGGAAAGCATCCCTGGCCTGAGATCCCTGAGCCGGAATTCTGGAACAGAACCAGGGAAGTTTGGCATTCAACGGACTTGCAAAGAGGTCTATATCCGGGGTTCCCCAAATTTGAAAAATCTTGGTCACCTGGTCTGCATGTAGAGACCATTCGTCTGGAAGCAGAACTCGACTGAGTCTGTCTGCCCAAGAGTTTTGTATGCCTGGAAGATACACTGCCAGGAGATGAATCTGATGCTCTCTGGCGAGGGCCTATAGTCGCAAAGCTTCGTTGCAAAGCGTCAGAGAGCCTGTTCCTCCCTGCTTGTTCACGTAGAACATGGCTACTTGATTGTCCGTATGAATGAGGACTACCTTGTAGCTGAGTAGGGTGTGGAACACTCGAAGAGCAAGGAAGATTGCTCTGAGCTCTAAGAGATTGATATGTAGATGAGTCTCCTGCGGAGTCCAGGTGCCTTGGGTGGAGAGGTCTTGCAGATGAGCTCCCCAACCCATTGGAGAAGCATCTGTTGTGAGAGTTGCTTGGGGTGAAGGTTGTTGAAAAGGGGACCCCAGCAACAGGTTTTGAGTGGACTGCCACCATTGGAGGGACAAAATAAGGCGATTTGTGTTTGCTATTTTGTCTGACAGGCACCCTGATGCCTGGGTCCATTGAGTGGATAAAGTCCATTGGGCAGCTCTCATTTATTTATTTATAGCTTTTCTATATCGCGCTCTTTTTCATCAGCGCGGTTTACATTGAACAAGAAAACTCACAGCAAGCAAGAGTTTTACATGAAACAGGAGATTTCAACTGGGATTCAACTTAGGGAAACTATGTACATATATGTTATGAAATTATATACAATGAATAGAGATTTTAACAACATCTTGTGTAAATAATATATTTACAATTTTACTATGAAGGCTTGGAATGTGTTAGAGGGTTGATGAGGCGAGCATAAGGAACCACATGCACGGTAGATGCCACGTGGCCTAATAGTTGTAACATCTCTCGAGCAGTGAGATGAGGCTTTAGCACTGCTTGAGAAGCTAACTGCACAATGCGAAGGCAACGGGTCTGAGGAAGATAGGCCCTTGCTTTTCTGGTATCCAGCAAAGCTCCTATGACCTGGAGGAGTCGCCTAGTGGTTGGGGCAAGGTACTTCAGGCCAGAGGGTCGAGGGTTCAAATCCCACTAGAGGACAGCAACCTTGGGCCGGAAGGACTGGGGTTTCTAGTCCCACAGGTGCTCCTTGTGGTCTTGGGCAAGCCACGTAACCCTCCATAGCCCATGTTCCTTGTACAATAGTTATCTCCAAGTTATAATGCCCTGTTCAATGTAATTTCAGTTTGTTCAATGTAAACCACCTTGATATCATGAAAGGCGGTATATAAGAAATGTTAAATAAATAAATAAAAAACTCTAAAGACTGAGTGGGAGTTAGACTGGATTTTGGGATGTTTATGACCAGACCAAATACTGAAGGATACGCATTGTGCAAGATAGAGAAGCTCTGACCTCTGACTCTGATGGGGCTCGAATGAGCCAGTCGTCTAAGTAAGGGAAGACGAATATTCCTAGAGTGTGAAGAAATGCTGCTACCACAGCCATGCATTTCATGAACACCCTTGGTGCAGAGGCCAGGCCAAAAGGAAGCACCCTATACTGGTAGTGCTTTCCTTGAAAAAGGAACCGAAGGAACTTTCTGTGAGTTGGATGGATGAGAACATGGGTGTACGCATCCTTCAGATCTAGAGAACAAAGCCAATCCTGACTCTGAAGGTATGGCAGCAGAGTTCCCAGAAAAAATCATCTTGAATTTCTCCTTGAACAGGAATTTGTCCAATTCTCTGAGGTCTAAAATAGGTCTGTATCCCCCTGTTTTCTTTGGGATAAGGAAATAGGGGGAGTAAAACCCTCTACCCTGTTGATGAATGGGTACTTCTTCTATTGCCACTTGGGCAAGAAGCACAGTGACCTCTTGATCTAACAGGTTGATGAGAGAGGTCTGAGAATTGAACTGTCTTACCATTGTGGGAGGGGGCATGCAAGAAAAGTGAAGCTTGTACCCCTCTTTTATAATGGAGAGTGTCCAATGTTCTGCTGTTATCTGCCCCCATCTGGGGGCAAAGTGACACAAACTTCCTGGGATGGTGGAAGGCTCTGGTCCCTTGAGAGCCAGGAAGGCTAAGTTCTCTAGATGAAAGTCAAAGGCCTTGTGGAGGCTGAGACTGCTGAGACGGTTGAGGCTTAGCAGTCTTTGCTTTCCTTTGTTTAGGTGGTTGCTGACTCTTTCGGGCAGATTGAACTGCAGAACGTCCCTGCTGGGAATAAGAGGGATAAAACCTCTTGGAGAAGAATGGTTTTTTGAAAGATTTCTTTCTTGCAGGATCAGCTGTGGCTTTGGATAATCTATCCAAAGTAGAGTTGTCAGCATTTAATTCATTGGCTTTCTCTTGCCAATTCTTGCCAAATAGATTCTCACCTGTACAAGGGATATTGCCGAGTTTGTCCTGCACCCAGAGCTCCAAATCGGATGCCTGGAGCCAGGCAATTCTACGTGCCCTATGGCAATGGCAGAGGTTCTGCTTATGCACTCAAAACAGTCAAAAGCTGCACGATTGACAAACTTAGAAACATCCTGGGCATGTTTGACCCGTATGAGAAAATCCTGCCTTCTATCCTCAGGGAGAAGAGGGCTCAAAACCTCTAAATCACCTGTAACTTCCTTAGGGAACATTCCCATATATAAAATATAGGAACTGATCCTGGCAGAAAGCATGGAAGCCTGGAAAGTACGACGTCCAAAGGCATCCAGAGTTCTACACTCACGTCCTGGAGGATTAGAGGCATACCTCTTTGCACTCCTGATCCTTCTCATAGCTGATTCCACTACAATAGAGTGGTGAGGAAGCTGAGTCTTTTGGAAACCAGGAAGGAGGGACTCAATGCATGGTATCCAGTCTACAAGAGTGAGGAGAGGTGGTAAGAGGTGTTTCCCACATTCTTAGCATGAGATCATGCAAGATCTCATGGATAGGCAAAGTAGCTGCCTCTTTAGGAGCCTTGGGATATTGTAGAATCTCCAATTCGTTTGCCCTGGGCTCTGTTTAGGGAGCCACAGTAATGGAAAGACCTCGAGCCACCTCCCTGATAAAATCCTGAAAGGAGATATCTTCTGGAGGAGACATCCTGTGTTTAGGAGAGGAAGGTTCCTCCGGGAGAAGTATTCCGGTACCGACAGAGCTGTCAGAATCCTCAGAGTCCTCAAAGTATCTTCTGTCTGGATGCTCTTGAAGAGCCCGATACCCGTATCGACCGAAGTCGGTACCGGAAGGCATCGCATGACTTGGTGCCGGCAAAGCAAACCCTGATGTCGATGCTGTCGGTACCAATACTGGTGCCAGGGTCGGTACTGGTACAACTATCTGATGCGGTTCCGAGGGTGTCGATGCCGCAAGGAGAGCCGCCAGACTGCGTTCAATAGCCAAGAACCTCTGGTCTATCGATGCTGCCGATGCCCGGGTATCGGTACTGGAGGAAGCAGCCAGTACCCCAGAGCATGGCACAAGTAGTTCTGCCGAGGTTGAGGCCTCGAGAACATCCTGGAGCCCCGATAATGCTTTGGAAGCCGAAGCCTCCCGCCGGGGCAATTTTGCCGGTACAGAACCCTCAAGGGCTACGCCAGAAGCATCTCGATGCTTGGAAGGAGATCTAACCTTTGAGGACCGGCTAGACTTATGTTTAGTTTCCTGAGATCCATGGGAGGGACGACGAAGCCCTGGAAGACGTTGATGCCACCGAAGCTGCATTGGAGGGAAAAAGGGTGCTGAGCTTAGCAGCCCGGTTTTGTCGACCCCTCTTGGACATCATGGCACAAGCCATACACTCGGAGATGGAGTGGTCAGGACCTAAACATTTGAGACACCACTTATGGGTGTCGGTGACGGAGATGGTACTGCCACACTTGGTGCACTTTTTGAAACCCAAAGCGGGTTTTTCCATAATGGAGGAAATTTTGGGCCTAAGGCAAAATGGCACGTGCACCTGGAAAAAGAAGGTTTGGAAAAAATACTATCTATATATATATATACACAATTTGAACCGAATCATAACCAGGTTGCGAGTTCAGTTGCAGGCGTGGAGACCTCTTCCGTTGTCCTCGTCAGGGAGAGTTGCAGCGATCAAGTTGGTCGTTCTACCGAGGATACTTTACTGGCTGCAAACACTGCTGGTCTGGTTGTTGAGGAGAGACCTGAGGCGGATAGAGGGAATAATTTGAGGATTTTTGTGGAAGGTGGCGAAAGCGCGTATCCCATATAGCCGTTTGGTGGGGAGTTGGAGGCAGGGTGGACTGGGGCTTCCTGATTTGGGTGCATATGCCTTGGCTTGCCAGGCTCGACACTTGGGGGATTGGTTGGGTAGAACTGAGGTGTATACTCCCTTGGCCTTGGAAGAGGCTTATGCAGCTCCAAATTCTTTACTTGCTCTTTTACACCAGGATAACCGCATGATCCCCGCTACCTTAGCTGATAGTGTGTTGCTTGGTTCGGTGCGTCGAACTTGGAGGCAACTAAATGTTTATTGGAAAAAGAACTGGAGGGTTTCGAGTTGGCTGCCAATCCAAGGTAATGTTCATTTTACCCCTGGAATGGACACCGCGATTTTTAGAGACTGGGCGAGGAAAGGTCTTCATAGTTTAGGCCATGTGGTGAAACCCTCGGGGAAATGCAAGATGTTCTTGCCGTTATGTACTGAATACGGTTTGGGGCCTGTTCACCTTTTTGCATATATGCAGATTTCACATTATGTGGCCTCCTTGCCGGAAGCGGAGTTACATGAAGACCGCTCGGCGCAGATTTTGGAATTCTTTGATTTGGGAGAGGGGACCCCGCCGTCAATTGGGGTGCTGAAGTCTCGATTAGTGCAATATAGGCCCTCGCCAGATTATCGTACAGTGGAGTTGGCATGGGCCGGGGAGATGGGGAGGGAGCTTCCTCCGGGTACACTTATCAAAGCTTTATGACAAATAGTGGATCTGGCAGTGGGAGCCCACTGGAGAGAAATGCAAGGTACTTCAGGCCGGAAGGTCGGGAATTCAAATCCCACTAGAGGACAGCAACCTTGGGCCGGAAGGACTGGGGTTTCTAGTCCCACAGGTGCTCCTTGTGGTCTTGGGCAAGCCACTTAACCCTCCATAGCCCATGTTCCCTGTAAAATAGTTATCTCCAAGTTATAATGCCCTGTTCAATGTAATTTCAGTTTGTTCAATGTAAACCGCACTGATGCAGAATAGCGCAGTATATAAGAGAATGTAAATAAATAAATGTCTAACTAGAGTATATTTCTCCCCTCGACGGGCCTTTCGCTCACATCTCACCTTAGATGGACGGTGTCCGAGGTGCTCAGATCCCTTAGCGACCTTATTGCATATGTGGTGGGGGTGTAGGTTCCCCAGCATCCAATCAGAAAGCTTTTGGGAGCATCCCTCAGCGCCTGCGTGCTGCCTTCCCGCCTTTCCAACTGTCTCTCCTCTGTTGAGTTTCATAGCTGAGACAAAGAGAGAGAAAGAGGAAAGGAAAGATAGAGAAATACAACTCCTAGGGGAGGTGGGTGGGTTGTGAAGACTTATTCCTGCTGTTCCCAGAGATCACCTGTTACAGGTAAGTAACTGTGCTATCTCCAGGAACAAGCAGGAATGAGTCTTCACATATGGGGACTCCCAAGCTAAGATGCCTGGAGCCCTAACATGTTGGAGATTGAAACATGCTACACCTCATATGGCCAGGCATCCTGAGGATGGAGGGTAGGAGTTGAAAAGAGAGGAGCTGTAGAAAAACAGTTAACCTAAGAAAGGACTACCAACAAGGCGTCTTTGTATGTATGATCATTATCATAAAATATATTGAAATGAACAATCACCATATGACGCTCACCTACTGGATTGCAGGAAGTAGAGAGGCTGATGGAGTCTACTGGGGATCCAGTAGAATAATGTTCAAGGTGACCTCACTGGAGTGAAGGTGGAGGTCAACATCTGGAAGTGAGAGGTGACCCCAGGATTCAATTGGGGTAGCACAAAAACGGCAGGACTTCAGTGGGAAGCTTCATGGAAAGCTGAAAACTCTTTTGGCTACAGAAGTATTCAGAGGTAGGAGCAAAAGAGGAAGACTGACCGATCTGGACAAACAGACCTAGTCCTTGAGGGAGGAAAGGGTATGAGAAGAACCCCATACTCCCAAGAAAGGACAGATGTTCGAGGAATTGAATCTGAAATCCACTGAAGACCCACCATGTCTTTCCTAACTGGTGAGAGATAGGAAGACATTGGGGCATGGAGCTTCAGGGATACGTAAACCTAGGATACGGTAGGGCTGTCAGTACCACAGCAGTGGTTGTGTGCATAATATCCGAAACATACTGTGGAACAGTATGAAGCTGTGCAAGCCCACTGTCATACAGGAAGGTAAAAACCTTTATGAACATAGACAGTCAGAGAGATAAGTATGGAAATACATATCTACCTATAAGAAGTATCTGGACAGATACACATATATATGTAGATATATGTGTATATATATATATATATATATATATATATATATATATATAATGGTATATATATATACACGGGTATATAGATATATATAGATCTATAATGAGATCTAAAGGGCATAGCATATGCACACTTAGCTGACAGATACATCTACAGAGATGTATATAGGTATATCTATATCTATATATATAGATATATATACCTGAATATATATAGGTCTAAAGATAGACGCCTGCAACTAAGCAGACAGAGCTATGCATATCAGGACATTCACATGGGGATGTGAAGGGAAAAGATTCATCTAAGAACAAGGAGGTGAAACCTACTTGGGAAGATATATAGAGAATCTATTCCCCCAGAGATGATGGTAAAGGAATGCTATCCAGTGAATAACCAGGATGGTTACGTGAAAAAACAGAGGATAATATCAGTCTGTAAACAGCAAGTCCGGAGTCCTGTGGAACTCCAGCATGGTAAAAGGACAGAAACGCATAGAATGAGATACCAGGTTGACCTACGTGAGGGACAAAGGAGATATCAGGCATTTTCCAGATTAATATGTGCTGTCCTTGAAGGATTAGGATACCATGAGGTCAAGCTGCAAGAAAAAAAAGAGAGTATATTCCCTGTAGGAATGGGATAACTCCTAGACTTTCACGTGGAGAAGGCTTATGTCCTGTTCCCTCTTCTTTTTTTTTTTTTTTTTAAAAAGGAGATAATAGGGTGTGAAGAACCCTCACAGTCATAGTGGATGACTGAGGAAGCCTTTTTCAACCATGATGGATAGCCATTAGAGAAACTCTATGCTCTCTAGCAAGGGCCCATAGTGGAAAGCTTCTCAGTAGGATTGCAGAGAGCATTATTGCAGAGAGCATTCCAGCCCCTCATCAAGGGGCTGGAAAACAGAAACAAGATGTTCATACTAATATTCATAGATATATCTGCGGCGTTCGACACAGTACATCATCAAATACTCTTGCACAGACTAGAATCAATAGGTATAACAGGCACACCCATAAAATGGTTTGAGTCATACCTAACAAATAGAATGCAACAGGTTCGCTTCAATAA
Organism: Ichthyophis bannanicus; assembly: GCA_033557465.1. NCBI lineage: Eukaryota > Metazoa > Chordata > Amphibia > Gymnophiona > Ichthyophiidae > Ichthyophis > Ichthyophis bannanicus. The sequence continues at coordinate 923,006,304 of CM066035.1, read as the reverse complement.
CGAGCAAGCAAAACCCTTCCCCCAAACCCAAGGGATACCACAGGGCTCAGCCATCTCCTCCCTGTTGTTTAACGTCTATATCCAGCCAGTATGTGCAATTTTCCAGAAGCATAGTATCAGCTACCACCTATATGCAGATGACATCATGTTGTACACACAACTTGATATAAACAACCCCAATCTCAACCAATTAGAAGGATGCCTACACGATCTGCAAAACTGGCTCCAATGCAACAATATGTCTATAAATCACAAAAAAACTGAAGTGATGTTCATATCAGGAAAACAAGATTTCAAACCTCCTGCATCTATCACCCTGAACGGAAACACCTCTCTCTCCAAAAATGAGATCAAATACCTAGGGGTACTAATCGATGCTAACCTAAAGATGGACAAACACCTCCGGATAACTAACAGAGCAATTTTTCACAAACTGAGAGTTCTACAACCCATACGTTGCATCATTGACCACTCGGACTTTAGAACAGTAGCACAGGCACTCATCATTCCTCACCTGGATTACTGTAACGCTATCCTGCAAGGTCTACCGAAAAAAACACTAAACATCCTACAAATGGCGCAAAATGTATCAGCCAGAATTATCATGAATAAGAACTTGTCAGACCACATCACTCCAGTTCTTATAGAACTCCACTGGCTCCCCATACCTGCAAGGATAATCTACAAAATGCTGATATCTACATTTAAAATTATCCACAAAATATCTCCCTCCTTTCTCGATAACCTTATCACCACTCAGCCTGCCAACAGATGCCGACGGACTGCTATCCTGAACACACTCTGCGTACCCAGCAGCATAAGGTTAGTGAAAGAACGGACCAGCAACCGGGCATTCACCTACTCAGCACCCATGCTCTGGAACCAGATGCCACACGAGCTACGTCAGATCAAGGACTTACAGGTCTTCAGAAAAGAGCTTAAAACACACCTATTCCAAATACACTACGGCATCACATAGCCGGTTCCAACTATCCCCTCCCATGCGGCCCACCTACCTCAAAAGCCTAAGCCTCATATGAACCTAATGCTCATTTGATGTCCACTTCCATGATCAAAATGTCGATATGTATATAATTTCTCCTATCATGCCTTTATATATGGCGACTCTGTTGTATATTTACACTGGTGTTCAAACTGTAATTTATGCCAATGATATGTATAACTGTAATTGTGCCGTTGTTAATCACCCCCTTACCTTGTCCCCTTCTCCCATGTCTTGTACAACAATCTGTAATTCATACTGGTGTTTAAACAGTAATTTATTTGCATATCAATTGTATAACTGTAATCATCTCGTTGTTTATCCTTCCCTTCTCTTGTCCCCTCCCCCTGTCTTGTACAATGATGGACCGCTTCTGATCGCTGGAAGGAGCGGTGTATAAATGTATGCCAAATAAATAAATAAAATAAATTATGCAGGAGAACTGGGATGTAGAACTGGCTGATGGAGAAAACTCACAGCCACGTCCACTACGTTGCCAAACCCAGAGATTGGAGATGGCAAGGATAGAAGATAGTGTAAGAAGCCTGTAGTGAGAAGGATTATCCAAGAAAGATGTAGAAAACTGTCTTGGAATCACTACTAAGGCCAGACAGAAGTGGTGGAAGACAAGACTGGGACTTGTGGAAAAGTACCAGTAGTCAATTACTGGAACTCCTGCATGGGCAGCTACTGAATAAGACAACAGAGAGAGTCGGTCTGTGTCAAACAGAGAGAACAGACTGAACAAAGAGAGAAAGCTGTCTCTGTCTGCAGAGCTGCCCAGATAAAGAAGGGAGTTTACTCAGGAGAAGAAACTCTACAGTGAAAAGAAAGACAAGAAAAGTCCTTCAATGGTATGGTACCACTCTTACAGGGGAAACCCTGGAGAAGAGGGTAGAGATAGAAGCTGAAGAAGGACTTACCACATGGTAAATCCCTGGAAGGAAAAAATTCATGCTGGTACAGAGAAACTATCATGTGATAGTTGTTAAACCTCTCTTCTAGTCAGGAAAAGGTGGAAAACCCTGTAACTTATAGACATGAAAATCCTGACAGTTCAGCATACTGAAGAGTAAATGGATTTCCTGAAAATAGGAATCCCTGAACAGAGTTTTGAATGGAAAAACAGTGAAAAACCTCTGCTGAAAAGAAGTTAACTGTAGTTATAAAAAGATTAATCAGGAACCTATGGTTACTGTGTTTATTCAGCCTGGCTAGAGTTTGGATTCTTCAGACCAGGGCGAGACTGCCCCTGCTTGGGAACATCTGAATGATGGGCAGTAAAAGAGGAAAACCTCTTTCTTTTAGGGAAAGAAGGTTTGGTAGGGCATTTCCTACCTGCTGAGGAAGGAGAGGGCTTAGGATGGCCCTCAGAAACAGGAAAGTCAGTGGAGCAATGAGCAACCTGACGTAAGGACTCCTTATTGAAGAGATTTTCTCCAGTACAAGGAGTATTACCCAGTCTTTGTTGTGCCCATCTATTCAAGTCTGATGCTTGGAGCCAGGCTTTACGACGTGCTCCTATGGCTATAGCAGAAGTTCTGCTAACAGACTCAAAAGAGTCTAGGGAAGCACGAGAAAGAAACCAAGAGATATTTTGGCTATGACTAAGAAGTAAGGAATAGTCTGCAGCCTTGGGCTCTGATAGAAAAGGAGTCAAAAGAGATAATTTCTTTGTGATCTCCTGAAGGGATAGACTCATATAGAAAATATGAGAGAATCCTTGTTGCCAGCATAGATGTTTGGAAGGTTTGACATCCAAAGGCATCCAGTGTTCTAGATGCACGCCCTGGCGGGAAAGAAGAATGTTTTTTCTTGCTTTTTACCTTCCTCATTGCTGATTCCACTACAATGGAATGATGGGGAAGTTGAGGCTTTTGAAATCCTGGAGAGGGGGGCACCTGATACAGAAGATCAGTTGCTGTAGGAGGTGAAGAAACCCTTAAAGGTTTTTCCCATACTCTCAGAAGAAGATGCTGCAAAGAGTGATGTAAAGGAAGCATTATAATTTTCCTTTTCTGCAGAAAAACCTTGAGAAGACTCATAGCCAGGGATAGGAATATTAAGGAAGGTTGCCATATCAAGGAGAAATTTCTGAAAAGAAGGATCTCCAATGGGAACCATCCCTGGACAGGCTAAATTTGAAAAAGTAGCCTGGGCACCGGAGCATGTACCTGTCCGGTTCAGAACAGGATCTCTAATGGATGGATACTGGAACTGGCAGTTATGAGCTGAGACAGTCAGTAGTGCATCGTCCATGCCAGGTATCGACTCCAAACTAGGTATAGAGAGGAGCGATCCAGGTGAAAAAAGCATGGAAGGAGCTGGTCCCGATGATACTGCAGGTACCGGCATCGATACCGATACCGGTAGCTGTGCCGGAATCGAAGGCGAAACCGACACCGAAGCAGTCATCGGAGGCTGCTCAAGCGGTACCGAGGTAACCAAAAACCCTTGGTGATTATCCTCGGTACCGTGCATGCGTAATCGGTAAACGTCGGTTCCGAGACGCGTCGGTACCCAGTCTTCTAGACTAGATATCGATTCTAGACTCGGCATCGAAGGAAGCGAGTCTATCGATGCATGCCTAGAGGGCACCGACGTCGGTGGTGGTATCGGCGGTACTGCCGATACTGGAAAGTCAATCTGGGACGTATTGGTCGGTCCCGAAGGTACCGAGAACGCCAGATGACGATCCCTGGTGAAGAGTGGATCACTCAACACCGGTGCCGATGCCGGGGTATCGGTACCGCTCGAAGCGGATGCCACCACAGAGCATGGCTCAGGTATGTTCTGTGATGGGTGAGCCCCAGGAACAACCTGAAACCCCTGAAATGCTTTGGAGTCCGAAGACTCCTGCCGGGGCTTTAATGCCAATGGGGTCTTGAGGGCAAGGCCGGGGCCGTCAGCATGCTTGGCATGAGACCTACCACTCAAGGATTGGCTAGTCTTAACAGACTGTTTGTGGGTTACCTGATCCTGGAGAGAAGAAATGGCCGGTGCCCTGACACAGGGAGGGAAAACGGTATCGAGGGAAACTCGAAATAGAGAATCTCTTCTCACAGTATTGTAGCCTGATGGTTCAGGGGGAAAAGGGTCAGGACCCAAACAGGTTAGACACCAGTCATTGGAGTCTAAAAAGAAAACAGTATTTCCACAGTTAAGGCACTTCTTAGGAGAAGGCGGCTCCATGATGGAGAGACCTTACAGGCCCAAAAAATTTTAAGACAGAAACTGAGGGAAAAACTCTCCCTGAGTTTGAGAAAAAGAAAAGAAAAAACCCACCGGCGGTACCGGTGGGAAAACAGCCGCGACCACAAGAAAACAAGAATTAAAGAAAAAGGTTTCTGCGGTGAAAGGAGGACGTCCTGCCGACTCCGCGGAAAAACGAAAACTGAGGAGAGACAGTTGGAAAGGCGGGAAGGCAGCACGCAGGCGCTTAGGGATGCTCCCAAAAGCTTTCTGATTGGACGCTGGGGAGCGTTCCCGCGCAGGCTCCGTCGGTACCGACGCACCCATATGTGAAGACTCATTCCTGCTTGTTCCTGGAGATCGTGGGATAGGTAGATGCGTAAGTGTAATAGCGAGTTGTGTTTTTGGGGTGTCTTGGTCCTGGACTGGATGTGACTATGGGTAGGGGGGGGAGGTGGGGGGGTTGGGGGGAGGGGAAAAAAGTGTTAAAAGCACCGGTAATCGTGGTTGGTCTCCTGGTTGGGGATAAGAACCAACCCCACTTGGAGTCTGTTTGCTGTTGTGATTGTTACTGTTGACTGGTGTCTACAAATAAAGTTCTTAAAAAAAAAAAAAGGATAAGGAAGAATTTTCTGCAGTGACAGGAACGACTTCTTGCTGGCTCCGCAGAAAACGAAGAACTGGAGAGAGGCAGTTGGGAAAGGCGGGAAGGCAGCACGCAGGCGCTGTGGGATGCTCCCAAAAGCTTTCTAATTGGACGTTGGGGAGCGTTCCCACGCAGGCTCCGTCGGTACCGACGATACCCATATGTGAGGACTACATTCCTGCTTGTTCCTGGAGATATCAAGGACCTCCAGATGTTCAAAAGAGAACTCATAACGTTCCTATTCACTGCCTACTATGGAAACCCATTGCATAAACACCCAATCAACATACACAATAGCTGGCATTTACACATCGAATACCAAATCCACATCAGATCTCTATGACCTAACATTACCCAATGTACCTTGTATATAGTTGATTATGTTAAGGCTACCAGTCTTATGTCTCATGTATGATCTTATGAAGCAATTCGCTCTACCTATTTTATGTAACTTGAAACGCGGTTTCTTGTTAAATATCCCGTTTTACTCTGTAAATAGTTTTACTACTTTTCTATGTAACTTGTTATGCTATTTGTAAACCACTCCTGATCTCTGGAAGGGGCCATATAGAAGCATTAAATAAATAAATATATAAAAATAAATAAAAAACTGTCAAAGGCAAATGGATTAAAATTAAGTTCTTACCAGGCGGCATAAGCTTCATAAGGATACGTGCTCCATCTCTAAGCGGTGGCATATTTAGGCTGCTGCCTAAATCTGCAACTTGCCAAAGAAAAGAGATATACCTAGGATGCAATGACATAATCTAGAAAGAGAAAACATAAATTTACCAAAGCAAGCCAGTGCAACAATAAAATAATGGAACACTATTTTATTAACCCAAAATTCAGGTTTAGTGAAAACTATCTCAAAATGTCATTTTCACATCTATTTTCTAACAGTTAGCAGGCACAATCAAGCTAGTATATTTCAAGGCTAGTTTTGCTATAAATTAGTTTGGTAGCAGCCAAGAGGCACCGAGCATCTTATTTTGCATTGTAATTCTATGAAAATACTATTACTGGATTCTTCAAAACAAAGAAAATGCAGTTGGCACCGGCACTACTAAACATGTAACTGTGAAAATACAATACACTTGTCCTTTCCTTGAGTCCTGCTAGACCAGTCCAGACAAGTAGCAGTGTTCCCCTACCAGCAGATCAGTGGAGACAAAGACCAATGAAAAGCCCAGGTTTCAATGACATTACTCCCATGCCTCTATCCGGCTCAATCACGAGAGGTCCCTTCAGTATTCTTCCCAAAGCATATGGGAGATACAGAGCAATCCTCACACAGCCTCAACGTGGGCAATGAGTACTCATCAGTAGCGAACTATGTACAGGAAGGTAGAACAAAAGGGTGTCAAGTAGAAGATGAGCTTGCAGAGTCAAGTATAAAATCATGGCAGACCCAAGAAAACCACAGCAAAAGAACAGAGCAATACAGTTTCAGGAGCAGGCCCTGGACTGGTCTAGCAGGATTCAAGGAAAGGACATTATCTGGTAAGTAAAATGTCACTCCATATGGTTTAGCTAGATCAGCCCAGACAAGTGGGACGTACCAAAGTTACAGCACACCACTGGCAGGGAAGACGACACAGCAGCTCACAAAAGAGCCAAAGGCAGTGTCCATCCGTGCATAGATATACAAGTGGCAATGCTTGACAAAGTGGAAAGATGCTCATGTTGCTGCCCAACAAATGTCTGCAGGGGCCACAGAGCTCCACTCCACCCACGAGGACGCTTGTGCTCGGGTAGAATAGGCATGCAACCCTTCCGGAACTGGCTGGTTCCATAACAGATATGTGGCGGCAATAGTCTCCTTAATCCAGTGCCCCAAAGTTGACTTGGCCGCTGCCTCACCCTTGCACTGACCAGCAAACAGCACAAAAAGATGGTCCGACTTATGAAAGGAATTCGTAACCTCCAAGTACCAGAACAGCACCCTCCGGACATCCACAAGGTGAAGATCCCTATTCTTCCCCGGACACTGCTCCTTCAAGAAGGAGGGCAGGCAAACTACTTGGTTCATGTAAAAGGGAGACAGCACTTTAGGCAAGAAGGAAGGCATAGGCCGAATGGAAACAGCCTTTGCTGAAAAGAAAAGATAAGGATTTCAACAAGACAGAGCCTGACGCCTGGAGATCCATCTTGCAGAACAAATTGCGACCAAAATGACAGTCTTAAGCATCAAATCCTTCAAGGTAGCACGCTTCAGTGGTTCAAAGGGGGCCACCAATCCTGCCCGGGTGGCGCTCTATAGGCCGAATCACACATAGATAACCTCAGACCCCCATCTCCTTGCGGTGACTGAAGCAGCAGCAGCACACTGGCATTGGAGTGGGTAGCCATCAGATCCATCTCAGGGCAACAACAAAGGTGCACAGTCAACTGAAAGGCTTCTTAACTTCCACTTGTCAGGATTCAGGGGAATGCCGGCTGAGGAAGTCCACTTCCACATGTCCACTCTGGCAATGTGCTGAGATGACAAGGCTAGGAGGTTCTTCTCCACCTAAACAAACAGGACCCATGTCCAGGGCCACATTGCGCTTCTTGTGCAGCCCTGCTTATTGACGTAAGCCACCGTCATGACATTGTCGGAAAACACTTGAACTGCCTGGCCCTCGACCAGGGGCTGGAAATGTAGAAGAGCCAACTTTATGGCCCTCGCCTCGAGGCAGTTGATGGATCACACCGCTTCCCTGCGGTTCAAATGGCCCTGGGCCATACAGTCTCGGCAGTGAGCTCCCCAGCCCGAGAGACTGAAATCTGTCAACAGCAGGATCCAGGAGAAATCATCCAGCAGAACGCCCTTCATCAGATGACAGGGCTGCTGCCACCAATGCAGACTGTACTTCACCATCAATGGGAGCCTGTGCTCAAACTCCTGAGAACTTGGGGACCACTGAGTCAACAAGGACCATTGGAGCAACTGCATGTGGGCATGCGCCCACTGGACCATCTCTATGGTCGCTACCATCAATCAGACGAGCTGAAAATAGTCCCAGTCTCTGGGGTCCTGCTGCGCACAGAACATCGCCAGGTAATTCAACAGTTTTTTGACTTTTGTCCTCTGGCAGAAAAACTATCCATTCGAGTGTTGAAACGTGCTCCCAGAAACTTCAAGGACTGGGAAGGCAAAGCTGGCTCTTTTCCTGATTGATCAACCAGTTGAGGCTTTCCAAGGACACCACTTGGGATGTCATCTGAGATGTTTCTGAAAGAGAACGGGCCCAGATGAGCCAGTCATCCAGACAGGGACGGACACAGATCCCATGGCACTGCAGTGCCACAACTGCCACCACCATGACCTTGGAGAATGTCCTTGAGGCGGTGGAGATCCTAAAAGGAAGGGCGGCAAACTGACAGGGAAACCAGGCATGGCAAAACACAAAAACGTCTGTTGATCCGCCCGGATTGGGATAAGAAAATGTGCCTCAGCCAGATCCAGAGAAGCCAAGAACTCTTCTCTGCGCACTGCTTGAATCACGGAGCACAAGGTTTCCATCTGAAAGCACATGACATGCAAGTGCTTGCTGACACCACTGAGGTCCAGGATGGGCAGGAAGGAACCATCCTCCTTTGCACTACAAAGCAGATTGAGTATCTGCCCTTGCACCACACAACGGGGGGGGGATGGGCACCACTGCCTTCAGGCGAAGTAACTTGTCCAAGGTGGACACACCACAGTATCTTTGATCGTAGATCCATACTGGGAGATGATAAAGGCATCGGGAATTGGCTTCTTGAATTCCAGAACATAGCCAAATTGAATGGCACCTAGCACCCAGCGATCATTGGTGAGACAGGCCCAATTCCTGAAAGAAAAGGCAAAGCCTGCCATTTACCGAAGGTACCAGGGAATGGGTCTCCAAGCCTTCACTGCATGCCCTGGGAGGGTCTTTCTCTGGAGTGGGCTGCATCCCTAGGTCCATGTGCACCAAGAAAGAACCGAGAACGAGCCCAAGGCCCTGAAGCAGAGGGGAAGAAAGGCATTCTAGGTCGGTAGTGACAATAGTCCTGAGACCTCTGGGAATCCTGCCTGTGCACCCTTGTCGGTCGGGCGGAGGCTGATGAGAAAGGGGCACTTGCCCACTTCACGAGCCCCCTTGTACCTGTCTTCTTGGGATCCTGGATGGAAAAGGGAGAATGATAGGAGAATTGGCCATGCTTTTTTTTGAAGGCGTTAAAACTCTGAGGTTGTTAAGTAGATGGGGCAGGCTTTGGTTTGGAGACTTTGGGTTTCCTGATCTGTTTTTGGCCTGTTGTCTCTGCTGTTGTTGTGGGGCAGCATAACCAGCATAGGTCTGATACAGAGGGTAAAGCTTCTTCTTAAGGAAGAATGGCTTTTTGGTGGTAGCCTCCTTTTTAGAAAGGTCTGCAGTTTTCCTTGACAGCCTCTTCATAGTGAGGTCATCTATTTCAATCTCTCTGGCCTTTTCCCTCCACCTCTGAGCAAAGAGGTTCTCACCGTTACAGGGTATGTTGATTAGTTTATCCTGGACCCACTGTTCTAAGCCAGATGCCTGGATCCATGCTGCTCTTTTGGCATCTATGCAAGCTGCAGCAGATCTGCTGTTAGCCTCAAAAGCAGCCCTTGTTAAGAATTTCAATGTATTCTGGGCATGGGTAACTAAGACCTGATGAACCACCTGTTTGTCAAGGGATAACAAGGAGGTGAATTCTAATAAATCCCTCGAGAAACACTCTCATGTACAGCATATGTAGAGTCAGTTCTCGAGGCTAGCCAGGAGGCACCAAGGAGTGATTCTTTTGACTTCTGATCCTCCTCATGGCGGACTCCCCAACCATGGAATGGTGGGGGAGATGTGGCTTTTGGAAGCCTGGAGAGGGAGGAACCCTATATAGGGTATCTAGTCTCTTGCTTACCACAGGGGTTGACATGGGGGCTTCCCATATTCAAATCATCAAGTTTTTAAAAACATTGTGCACTGGGAAGGTGGCCACCTCCTTCAGCGCCAAAGGATACTGGAGTATGTCGAGTTCCTCAGCTCTTTGTTCCGTTGAAATGTCGAGAGCTGCTGCCATGTCTTTAATGAAGTCTTGGAATGACATGTCCTTGGGTGGGGGAATGTCGACGTTCATAAGGAGGGGATGGATCCGATAGAGTCCGATACACCCAGGGATGCACTATCGATTCCATCTCGGATGCCTCCCTGGAATCCGAGTCAGGAAGGAAATCAAAATAATCTCTATGAGATATTCGATACCTTCTATGTTCCGATACTCGTCGTTTGAATGTCGAGGGTATTGGGTCCAATGGAATAGAGGGTTTCGGCAGTGGTTGCTCAGAGCCATGTGAAGCAGGGGATGCCTGCAGTAGAGTGTCAATGGCTGTGGTCACCGATGGCCTCGCTGGAACCAGCACTGGCTTCTGAGCCTCCGATGCTATCAGCGCAACAACTGCTAAGAGTTTACTGATGCTTCACTCAATAGCGATGACAGTGTCATCCAATGATGGTACTAGAGGAGGAGAGGCTCCAGACACAGAAGTGTGGGCCACAACTCCCGATGCCAATATCAGGGGCTCCACAGAGGTTAAGACCTCGGGGGCATCCACAAACCATTGAATGGCTTTGGAGGGTGATACCTTCCTGCTGAAGTTGTTTAGATGGACATTCTGTTATCTTCTTAAGCACTGGTGACTCCGGGCAATGCTTTTCCTTTGCCAGTGAGGATTTAGAGGCATGGGAAGACACTAACTGAGGCGACGCCCCAGAGGAGTGCACCAAAGGAGCTAAATCTGTGGGAAACAGCTTAGCCTTCTGTTTGTCCTGGTTCTTCCGACCACTGGAAGTCATATGGCGACAGGAGAAACAGGACTCAACGTCATGGTCTAGGCCTAAACACTTGAGGCACCAAGAATGCTCATCAGTGATGGAAATTGTACTTGAACATTTAGAGCATTTCTTCAACCCATTTCGGGGTTTCTCCAAAATTTTTAAATAATATGGAGGCAAGATCGAATTGGGCAATGGTGCTCAAAGAGGCCAAAAGCCTCAAAGGAAAAATAGTGAAAAATAAAAAGAAAAGAAAATAAGAAAAGGGGAACCGGAAATCAATGGGGAGTTGAATTGGTCAACGGGAAGGTAACCGGAGTACTTAGACGGTACTTTTGAAGAAATCTTTGAAGTCTCTAGACACGGCTGACAGGGATGGGGGGTCCTGATGGCTCCGCAGAATAAAGACAACTGAGAAGACCAGGAGGGAAGGCAGGAAGGCAGCCATGTATGCATGGAGGAAGCCATGTATGCATGGAGGAATGCTCCCAAAAGCATTCCTATTGGATGCTGGGGAGTGTTCCCGAGATGTGTGGCATCAGTCCCGATGTCACCCATATGTGAAGACTGACTTTCTGCTTGTTCCTGGAGATAATACGATTCTAAATAGCTCCTCTGATGAGACGGACTGAACCCCCCCCCCCGTTAAATTAAGGAGGATCAGCAAAATGGCAAAAAAAAGGACAGTGTGACTTGCAAAGGCCTGTGAACTTGGTCCATCAACTTTATAAATCCTCACTGGATGAACACTGAAGTCTATGACCAAACTGATTGACCAAGGTATCACTACTGAAAAACTAAGAAAAACACTACAACATGAAATAAATTTTGGATTTCCCTATAATCAATATGCTGTGCTGACTAGAAGACTTAATAAAGTCATGAGAGGGGATGTCCCACCATGCCCTCTGATGTGCAACTGGCCATTGGACATATCAGCTGGATCTCCGGTAAGATTGTTCTAATCATGAGGAATCAGGTGTAGTATATGGAAATACATGACTGGTCATTGATATTTCCTTTGCTTTGTAAACCATAATCACCACAGCTAATTCTGATACCTGCAATTTGTAAATGGATGCAATACAAAAATGTGCATTACTGAGAGTAAACCAAACCTGTGGTATTTATAATGTATTGTGGATAGTGATCCCTACAATGCATAGGCATCCTTGAGATCCAGTGAATAAAACCAGTAACCCGTGGTCAAAGAGGGGCGGTATGGACAAGAGTGTTCGTTTGCAAATTCTTGTTAAGAAATAGACCAAGGTCCCCCAGTCTTTTAGAAATACAGATTTAATACCTGGAATAGAACCCTATATACCTTTCCTGGACCGCAGCAGGTTGTATGGCAATGGCTTTGAAGAAAAGTAGCATATTTTTATGAAGTGGGTGTGAGTTTAAGGAAATTGAAGACAGTTCAGGGGTCTTTTGGGCAGAACTTACAGAAATCTGAAGGGGCAACAAGATTTCACAAAGGTAATCATACAAATAGGTGATGCACTACTTTGTTAAAAATAATCTTATGTGCACTAACAAGAAATGAATCACAACATTGTGGCATATGATAAGAATTAAAGTCTCTGGATTCATCTTTCAAAATCACCCAGATGTATGATTTCCACTTTGCTATATAAGTGATATATCACTTTTGAAAATCTATTTTCCTGTAATGCATTAATTGCCCCCATATTAGAGATACACATTGTCAATAGCAGGTTAACTACCATTACATATATAAAATGAGCTCCCTGTACAATTTGTCAGTTTCCTCCATTCCTCTGTTATTAAAACTTCCCCTCCTTAGAATGTTCAAGGAGCTGCTGCTGTGATATTCTCACGCCTGAGATGCACAGAAAGGCTGCTGGAGAAGTGAACTTGGTGCTATGATGCAACTTTCAGTTTGAAGCAGGCCCTCTTTATATTCCCAGTGCATTGGTGCCCACAAGTCGATGCTGCTGAAAAGTCTAACAGTTTAAATTCACAAAACACAGATAAAAGGGAAATTAAATTTTGGATGTTTCTCTGTAACCAATATAACTATCTATAAATTAGTACTGTCAGACATCAATCATCCTTTGGTTTTCAAGGCATTATAGAAAGACGACATAGCAAACTTTACATTAAGTGTCTTTCCTCTGTGTAGTAAGAGGCTATGAAAAGTACTTTTATCAGACTGACTATGCTGTTCTAAGCTATAACAATGATTCTCAAAATCTGTCCTCAGGGATCCCCAAGCTAGCAGCAGTCCATGCACATTCTCATGCTTGTTGCTGATATCCTAAAATCCAACTGGCTAGGGATATCCGAGGCCATGTTTGGAAGCCACTAAACTAGAATTCCCAAATTAGCCATATACAGATAGGTTCAAGCTCATCGTTCTATAGGGTGACTTATCCATAGTGTTTTGCTATTTTTTTTTTTTTATAATTACTAAAAGTATTATCCCTGAAAAAATAGTGGAGGATAGAAACATCCATCTTCTGCTCCTGAAAGCTTTCAGTTCTCCTTCCATGTTTAAATAATCACAGAACAGGTTAATTGCTGTATAAGAATGTTGGTAGTTATCCTTTTCTTAGTTTCTAATTGTTAGGCTAAATATGATGTGTCAGTACTAGCTATTGTATGAACTGTCTGTATCCCAAGCTAGAGGCCATGAGACTTGTGAGCAGAAAAAAATGTGCCTCCTATACAGGCTTTAAAATCACCCACCTTAAATTCATATGTGCGCACACAAAAACTGTGCTTTCCAGCCCTCACCACACTATTTTGGGGATCACTACAATATTTAACAAATTATACTTCTGCATAATTAGTTGGAAATTTTGCCAATAACTGAATGGAACATATTTGCTACAAATAGAAACAAAACACACAATATTTCTTGAAATTTCTCTTCCAAAGTAAAACCAGATTAATTATGAAGTACTAACCACGCCAGGCAGACAGCTTTCAACTTCTGGATTAGGTCCATCGCTGTAGTGATTGCCGTGATTACCAGGAGAACCAGTAGAGGAATCAGAAGAACTATCAGGGCTTGAAGGCATATTTGAACTTATCTGTGTCAACTTGGCTGTAATTAGCTGAAAATGTATGATCCATTAATAAAGCAGCACATATACTTCTTGAACTGTCAACTCCAGTGATATCCTAACCTTAATATTCTGATTTTTCTTAGAGGCTGCTATAAAAAGAGGCTCGCAAATCAGCAGACTTATTTGGGCTTTTACCAATGAATATCCATCTTTCACGTTATTTGATCTATGGGCATGCACAAGAGCAGGCTAGGAAACCGCTCACACATCATTCATCGACTAAAACCAAGCACAATGAAAATGTAGTTACTCACCTGCAGCAGTGTTCTCCGGGAACAGCAGGAATAAGTCCTCACATATTGTTGATGTCGGCACCGATGGAGCCCATGCTGTAATCTCTCCCTAGCTTTCAAAGAAAGCCTTTGGGAGTTCCACCATGCATTTGTGGTCACTTTCCCACCCAAGGTGCCATCTTGCCTCAGTATAATGACATAGCTCAAGATGGTAAAACAGAAAAGTAACTCCATATGGAGGAGGGAGGGTTGTGAGGACTGATTCCTGTTGTTCCTGGAGATCACCTGCTACATGTGAGTAACTACACTTTCTCTGGGAACAAGCAGGAAGTCTGTCCTCACATATGGGACTCCCCAGCTACAGGCTACTGAAAAAACTTGTAAGCCACGGCTGACCCAAGAAGTGAGCCATAAGGAACAGCAGAGCGTACAGTTTGGTCGCAAGATCTAGCAGTGACCCCAGCGTTAACCAGGGAAACCAGCTCTCCAGTAGCCTGGACACACGGAAGGGTTGAAGGGCAGGAGTTGCCTCAAACCCCAAACAGATGATAGAGTACTGCTTGGCTGAAGGTGCTGTCCCGCCGGGACTCCTCCTCCATGAAGTAATATGTGCTGTGAAGATGTGAACTGTGGACCAGGTGGCAGCCCAGCAGATCTCCAGCAAGGGAACATTGCAGAGGTTCACCATAGATGCCGCCATAGCCCGGATGCTGTGCCCGTGACGCTTCAGCGAAAGATTGGCCTGCCACCACCCAGGTGGTGACTGTTGCAACCAGGTGATTAGGTTCATAGTAAATGAAAAACTGCGAGGAGTGGCGACAAGGCTTGGCTCGCGTCAGACAGTAGGCCAATGCCCGCTTACAATACAGAGTATGGAGAGTGGCCTCCACCCTGTTAGTATGAGACAATGAGAAAAAAGGTGGGAAGCACCACCTCCTGGTTGAGGTAGAACAGGGAAACCACCTTAGGGAGAAACTTAGGGTGTATCCAGATCATGACCCTATTCCTGTGGAACCTGGTGTAGGGTGCATGAGCTACCTGGGCCTAGAGTTAACTGATCCTGAGTACAGATGTGAGCACCACACAGACCATCTTCCAGGACAGATACTTGAGGTGGCAGGAAGCCAGCGGCTCAAAGCACGGAGCGATAAGCTCCAAGAGGACCATATTGAGAATCCACTCAGCTGCCGGTGGGTGGTCAAGAGAGCAGAAGGCCCCCCAGAAAGCAAGTCACAAGAGGCTGGGCGGAGAGGGTCTTCCCCTCAATGAGATGTACGCTTATGGAGTTAAGACTTCAGACCAGCATTAGCCAGGTACAGCAGGTACTGCAGCACCAGCTGGACAGAACAGAAGAAGGGGCTGACACCCCTCTCCGTACACCAAACAGAGAATTGACACCACTTGAAGGATTCCACCGTTGAGTGGAATCCTTGTGGGACACCAGCAGGACATCTTCCACCTCGCTGGGCAAGTCGAACTGGGCCAAGGCTACCCTTTCAGCAGCCAGGCCGTCAGGGCCAGGGACCCCATGTTGGGGTTCTGGAGAGAGCTGTCCTCCTGTGAGAGCAGGTCCAGGCTGCACCCCAGGGGGACTGGGAGCGCCTGAGAATGGCTGAGGAGCAGAGGAAACCATGGCTGCTGGGGCTACGAGAATCAGGATGACCCAGTTGAGCTAGACCTTGAAAAGAGTCTTGGAAATCAGTGGCATGGGGGGGGGGGGGAAGGCACAGAGAAGGCCACTCATCCACTGAATGAGAAATGCATCGGCTGCCGCCCTGGAGCAGAAGTGGGGCAACTGAGCATTGGCCGGGCTGGCAAAGAGATCCACTGCAGGAAGGCCCTAGCAACAGAACAGTCAGTTGGTCACCTGCGGGTCGAGCCACCACTTAAGGGGCTAGAGAACCCAGCTGAGCCGGTCCAACAGGACATTGTCCTGGCTGGGGAGGTACATGGCCCCAAGGAACATCCCACTCTCTGGCAAAAGTGTAGAGGCGGGCCGCTTCCCAGCACAAGAGGAATGACCCTGCGTCCCCTTGCTTGTTGACATAGAACATTGCCACCTTATTGTCTGTCTGAACCAGAACAGACTGATTCTTCAGGTGGTGCCGAAAAGCCCAGAGAGCATAGGGTTTGGGCAAAGGCTTGAAGCTCTAGGAAATTGATCTGCTGGAGGCTGATGCCAACCACAGGCCCCGAGTGTGGAGGTTGCCACTGTGGGCCTCCCAGCCTAACTTAGAGACATCTGTGGTGAGGACTCTGAGGGGTTGGGACCTGGAAGGGCATTCCCGCCAGCAGGTTCTGCAGCTGTTGGCACCGGCCGAGGGACTCGGTGAGGGGATGGGTGACAATCACCCTTGTCCTGCAGGCACCCCGTTGCCTGAGACCACTGAGAGCAGAGAGCCCCCTGGGCCGGCCGCATGTGGAGACCGGCATCGGTTGTGATATGCGCAGTCGAGGCCATATGCCCCAGGATGTGCAACAAGAGCCGGGCAGAGGCCAGGTTCTGGCCCTGAACCTCCTCTGCAAGAGCCACTAAGCGCCAGGCCCTGTCGAGAGAGAGGAAGGCTCTGGCCTGGACCATGTCTAGCAGCGACTCTGTGAACTCGTTGGGTCGGCTGCAAGTAGGACTTGTAGGTAAAAAACCCCAGGTGCTCCAGAGTGAGAATGGTGCAGCCTGCCGCCTGCTGGACTTCGACGGCAGTGCTGTCCTCTACGAGCCAGTCGTCCAGGAAGAGGATGATGAACACCCCCTGTAGCCGTAGGCAGGCCAAAGGACAGGACCCTATACTGATAATGGTGTCATCTGATGATGAAGCGGAAGTACTGCTGATGGTGAGGATGGGTGAGAATATGCATGTACGCACTTTTGAGATCAAAGGAGCACAGCCAGTCTCCCTGCTGGAGGTAGGGCAGAAACATTCCAAGGGAGAGCATTTTGAACTTCTCCTTCACCGGGAACCTGTTGAGATCTCGAAGACTCAGAATAGGGCAAAAGCCACCGGTCCACTTGGGAACCAGGAAGTACCGGTAGTAGAACCCCTTGCCCCTGAGGTGGGGCGGGACCAGTTCTACCGCCTTGTCAGTCAGGAGCTCGTCGAGCTCTTGCTGGAGTAGATCTTGGTGAAGGGGAGTCATCGGGAGTTCCCCTGGAAAGAACAGAGAAGGCGTCTGATCGAAATGGAGAAGGTAACCATCCCCCACCACCTGCAGGACCCAGGTGTCGGTGGTGACTTTGGACCACCGGCTGGCATAGAACACCAGATGCACCCGTGTGCTGTGGGGCTAGACCTCCTGGGGGAAGAAAGGTTATGCCCAAGGAGTCAAAAGCCCTATATCCAGAGTGTGGCTCGGGTGCCACCTGGGCCCTTAACTCCTGTCCCTTGGCCTGCTGGCCCTGTTGGAGAGATGGGAAGGCTGGGTAACGGAGTAGTTTCCATAAGCCTTCCTCTTCTTTGGGTATAGGGTCTTTTCCCTCAAAGACTTCCATTGGGAAGTGTCAGTGGTCTTTTTGGAGAACCTGGTCAAGAACTTGGAGTCCAGCTCAACGGCCTTGTCCGTCATGGTCTTGCTAAAGAGATTCCCCAGAAGGGAACATTGACCAACTTGTCCTGAACCCACTGCTCAAAGTCAGAGACGTGCAGCCAAGTCTGGCAGTGGACACTAATTGCCCACTGCAACTACTCTGGCCAATGACTCGAAGCCATCATAGGCCAAACGAGTGATGAACTTGGAGCACTCCTTGACCGTCAAGGTCAGGGTCTGGAACCACTGAAGAGGTTTCTCTGACAACCCGAGAACCCAGCAAGATCTCTCGCCAGGTCCTGCAAATACACGCCCATGTACAGCTGGTAAGCCTGGAACCGGCCCACAAACATCGAGCCCTGGTAGCACTTTCTCTCTAAGGCACCCATGGTGTGGACCTCCCTGCCCGGGGCACAGAGGAGTGCGTCTTCAGGCTCGCTCTTGATCCAGTGCATTGCTGGCTCCACCACCATGGAGTAATGAGGCAGCTGCGCTTTCTGAAACCCAGTGCTTTTGCAGACTCGATACATGGAATCGAGCTGCTTACTCACAATTGGCACTGAAGCCAGGGATTCCCACATGCGGAAATAAACTGTTCCAGGATGGGGGAACAGGCACTGTGAATGGCTCCTTCAGAGGGGCCTCATACTGGAGGATTTAGAGATCCTCCATCTGAGGCTCCTCGGACCCAATGTTGAAAGCCAGAGGCTTTGCCATGTCCCTGGCTAACTCCAAAGAGGAAAGATCCTCAGGAGGGTACCTGTGGTGATCCTCTGGAGGAGAAGGGTCCGAAGGGACATCCCAATGGAGGCGGGTATCGAGGACTTGTCAGTCTCCCACTCTGACTCTAAGAGACCTCCAGGACCCTCCGGATCACCAGCACCATGAGGGCACCAGCGCCCCTGCACTCCAACCCGGAGGCGCTGGCAGAGGAGGTCCTCCATCCCGAATGGGACTGAGACCAGTGCTGAGAATCATCCCGAGACTGATGGTTCTTGAGGGCCAGCTCCACAACCTCTGGTGATGCTCTCACAGTGGAGAGGCCAGTGATAGAGACTCATGACCCTGAGGAACTAAGCATCAACACCTGCTGCTAGGCCAGGAAAGTAGCTATGTTGCGTTTAAGGGCCACCATCCTGACCTTGAGGTCAGAAGGCTCCGCAGCCATCAGCGTGGGCACAGAGGACATTGGGTCCAACGTCGGCACAGTTAAGGGGTGTCCTCCATGAGGATGGCATCATCTTCCACTGAGACACGTTGGAGGGCTGTTCCTGGCCATTGCCTTCTGCATCGCACCATGGACTACAATGCTGGTGACCATGGGACTTAATCGCAGCTCCAGCATCACTGCCCGACGATGCCACCGACGATGTCCGGTTCTTCGAGGGACGGCCCTCAGAGGACAATCACCGGTCCAATGCACCGTGACCTTGGGGCTCAGATATAGCATGGCCTTCACGTGAGACTGAGGCTACTGCAGCGGCTACCAAGGGGACTGGCTCCGCGAGTGACGTCTCAGCCAAAATAGAGGCCTTGCTGAACATGGTCTCTTGCTGCTTTTTATGGTTCCTCTTTCCTTTGCTCGTCATTTGCTGACACAGCCCACAGGAGTCGTCATTGTCAGCACCACAGCACTGAAGGCATCAGTCATGCGGCTCTGTGTGGGACATGGTGTGCCCATAGAGGTTGCACTGCTTAAACCCACTCACTGAGGACACAGTGGGAAAGATGGCACCTGTAAGGTAAAACTTAAGAGTCCCAGCCAGCGAGGGTGCAAGGATTCCCGTGCACCGAGAGAAAAAACCCCCAAGGGAAAAAGGACCTGAGAAAAACGCAGTGCCGAGGCAACAGCAGTCCCGGACTGCAAGAAGGGACCGGTATACATAGAGAAGAAAAAGAGAAACGAAGGAAAAAAAAAAATCAAACTTTCAACCTTTTCTGGGGTGCAGATGAACATTTGATGAGCTCTGCGGAAATAAGGAGTGAGGAAAGATGGCACTCTTGGGTGGGAAAGTGACCATGCATGCGTGGTGGATCTCTCAACGCCTTTCTTCAAAAGCTGGGCAGAGGTTACCACGCAGCTTCAGTCGGTGCAGTCACCCATAAGTGAGGACTGACTGCCTGCTTGTTCCCAAAGAACGTAATTTATAAAGGCGGCTGTACATAGCAGCCTTGGTCACAAGTTACAAGGGGAAATGTCTAGTAAACCATGTAACTGACTAGCCACAAAGTGCTTAAAAGTCTGCTTCATATCTTCTTATGGGACAAAACAATACAGCAAAAACAACACTATGCATTTGAAGACTCAGCATTTAAGATCTCATAACATGTTCAGTGAGATGCATGCTTCAAACAGGACTGTGGCAGTAGGACAGGCCTATGTCAAAAAACATTTAAAAATGCATTTTTGAACTGTTGTAACAGTAACTGAGACAAAAGGGAAGGGAGCAGTGGAAAAAACAGTTTTGTCAGAGGATGTCAATTCACTGCCCAGTGGAATTGGAAAAATAAGAATAACTGAATTTAATGACATCTGGGGTAAGCACAGAGGATCCCTAGTGCAAGGACGTGAAATGTACAGGTTCAACTTAAGTTTAAAACTGCACAGATATGTCTCTGTCCAAATCCTTCTATCCTTCCCTTTGAGTAATCTCTCCTGTTTGGCTTCCAGAGTGGTGCTATAGCAGAAACCCAGAAAACAAAATTTGAAGCAGAACCTGCAGGACCCGCATGCTATGATAGACCCCTATAGTGCGCCACCCTAAACTTGTATAGGTTTCCTATTACTATGGAAATCTTCACGAGGCAGGGTACCAAAAAGCCTGTTAGAACACACTGATTTTTCTTTTCAAGTTGTTGCAGCAGATTGGACGAAGGCACAGCAGCAACAACACTCCCCAGAGAAAAATTTTGATAGATGTTTAAGTTGCTAGAATCTCAATTTGAAAGCCAGAGGTCTCATTAACTGCTCTCCTTCATTCTCTGTAATTCTATATATTCTCTTGTAAGTATTTCGCTTCTAGAATATACCTTGTAAGTATTTATCTTCTGGAATATACGCTAAATCTTTTGGAAAAAGGGAATTCTTTGGGTTAAAACGGATAAATCTGTGTATTTTAGAATTCAGTGTTTTTGCTGAGTCAGTCAGGTCTTAGTACCACCAGAGCGCTTCTCATTTAAATCAAATCATAGCATAGAAAATAAAATAGAGTAGTCTCCGAGTAGAAAGAAAGCGTACTCACCAATAATAGGTGTTCTCCGGGGACAGCAGGAATCGGTCCCTCACATATGAGTGATGTTGGCACTGATAGAGTCCGTGCGGATTCACTCCCCAGCTTTCAAAGAAAGCCTTTGGGAGTTAGGCCGCGCATGTGCGGTCACCTTCCCGTCCAAGGGTGCCATCTTATTCCAACAGCAAACATCGTAGATCAGTAAACTGATGATTAATACCAAAGGAGTTTCGCCACAGGCTTTAAAAATATTGCCACGGGCTTTAAAAATAAGAACATAAGATATGCCATACTGGGTCAGACCAAGATCCATCAAGCCCAGTATTCTGTTTCCAACAGTGGCCAATCTAGGTCATATGTAGCTAGCAGTTTCCCCAAGAGACACAAGTTCCACAATGCTTGTACTGGGTCAAGCATTGATATCTTCGGTCACTTCTTAATAATGGTTTATGGACCTTTCCTCCAGGAACTTGTCCAAACCTTTTTTAAACCCAGCTACACTAACAGCCTTTACTACATCCTCCGGTAACAAATTCCAGAGTTTGATTACACGTTGAGTGAAAAAATATTTTCTTTTATTAGTCTTAAATAGTTTACCCTGTAGCTTCATTGCATGTCCCCTAGTCTTTCTATATTCTGATAACGTAAACAATCGATCTACGTTTACCCGTTCCACTCCGTTCATTAATTTATAGACTTCTATCATATCTCCCCTCAGCCGTCTCTTTTCCAGGTTAAAGAGCCCTAACCTTTTTAGCCTTTCCTCATAGGAGTATCCTTCCATCCCCTTTACCATTTTGGTGGCTCTTTCTCTGAACCTTTTCTAAAATCGCTATATCCTTTTTAAGATACGGCAACCAGAATTGCACACAATATTCAAGGTGCGGTCTCACCATGGAACGATATAGAGGCATTATAATATCTTTTGTTTTATTTTCCATTCCTTTCCTTATCATACTTAGCATTCTATTTGCTCTCTTGGCTGCCGCTGCACACTGGGCCGAGGGATTTAACATGGTATCCACAATGACGCCTAAATCTTTATCCTGGGTGGTGGTTCCTAATGTGGAACCTTGCATCGTGTAACCATAGTTTGGGTTGTTCTTCCCTAGGTGCATAACCTTGCACTTGTCCACATTAAATTTCATCTGCCATTTTGATGCCCAGTCTTCCAATTTATCAAGATCCTCTTGCAATTTTTCACAATCCTCTTGAGTTTTAACAACTTTAAATAGTTTTGTCTCATCTGCAAATTTGATAACCTCACTCGTTATTCCACTTTCCAGGTCATTTATGAATATGTCAAAAAGCAGCGGACCCAGCACAGATCCCTGGGGTACACCACTATTCACCTTTCTCCATTGGGAAAATTGGCCATTTAGCCCTACCCTCTGCTTTCTATCTTTTAACCAGTTCCTGATCCACAATAGTACACTGCCTCCTATCCCTTGACTCTTTAGTTTTGCCAAAAGTCTCTGATGAGGGACCTTGTCAAAGGCTTTCTGAAAGTCCAGATACACAATATCAATCGACTCACCTTTGTCCACCTGTTTATTCACTCCTTCAAAAAAACATAACAGATTAGTAAGACAAGATCTTCCTTGTCTAAAGCCATGTTGGCTGTCTCCCATTAGGTCGTGACTATCTACATGCTGAGTAATTTTATTCTTTATGATGGTTTCTACCATTTTTCCCGGTACTGACGTCAGGCTCACCGGTCTGTAGTTTCCCGGATCACCCCTGGAACCCTTTTTAAAAATTGGTGTTACATTGGCGATCCTCCAATCTTCAGGTATTAGAGATGATTTTAATGATAGTTCACAGATTACACTACAAAAAACGGCCTCCAGTTTTGCAACTGATTCCTATAGATTTTGGGGTGCTGAATCCAGGAAAAATAGCCAAAATGTTCCATCACGTCACGTTTTCTTGCAAAATTAGATTTCTTACTCATATAAGGAATGTTCACATAATTTCTTTTTAGCCGACTGCAGTTTATTTTCTTGGCCCAAAATAGAGGTTGTAATGGTTAACTAACTAGAAACACTCCCTCATGATATTTTAGAGTGTTTTGTATTCATTTTATACATTAACAGGACAATTGGGAGGCGGGGGGCTAAATCCAGTACTCGCGCTGGCGCATGTTCTTTCCTGTTCGCCTCGCCTCGGTCGCTCCCGCGCTCAAACACAGTGGTTGCGACATGAACGTTCCTGGCAAATTTCAGTTTCTTGCAAGTTCATTATTACCTTTTGTTTGCTCAGTCGTAATCCAGCTTTATTCCGAAGTGGTTCACTACAGTTGTAGTTTGCAGTGCTGTGTATTTGTGATGGCTCACAGAGCCAGAGGTTGCGTCAACTCTCCGGACAGTTTTTGTTTTATTTGTGGGGAATATACCGTGAAAAAGCGGCAGAGGAACATTTCTGCATTTATTAAAAAAGTATATTTCGCCTATTTCGGTTTGAAGTTAGGCGATCAAGACAAACCGTTGGCTCCTCACAAAGTGTGCAAGACATGTGAGGAAGATCTACGCTTATGGATGAAAGGTAAAAAACAAGCATTTCGTTTCGGAATACCTATGATGTGGCGTGAACAAAGAGACCACAGCAGTGACTGCTATTTTTGCTCTTGCATTGTGAAGGGATACAACTTAAAAAATAAGAACGTAATAAGTTACCCCAACCTTCCCTCAGCAATTAGGCCTATGCCTCATAGCAACGAAGTACCTGTGCCTGAACCACCAAAATCTTTGGATCATATTTGTGTGGACGGTTCTGATCATGATGAGACTCATCAGATGGCTTTTCCCGATGAGTCCAGTACTTCCGAGTTTGAAACTGAACCAGATCCGAAACCTGAACTTTTCTCTCAAGCTGAATTGAATGATTTAGTCCGGGATTTAGGACTCCCAAAAGATGCTGCCCAACTGCTAGGTTCTCGGCTTAAAGAGAAAAATCTATTGTTACCAGGAACAACTTTTTATTGGTACTGCAACCGCGAGACACAATTTTTGAAGTATTTCAGCAAAGAGGAAGATTTGGTATTTTGCAACGATATATACGGAGTGATGGAAAAGTTTAAACTCAAGTATGATCCTGCTGAATGGCGGCTGTTCATTGATTCGTCAAAAGACAGCATAAAAGGTGTTCTTCTTCATAAGGGCAACACATTCGCTTCAGTTCCTATTGCTCACTGTTATTCTCCAAGAAAAATACGAGAATTTGGCCCTGATTCTTCAGAAGATTCGTTATGATGAGTATAAGTGGAGGATTTGTGGAGACTTTAAAATTCTATCCATGCTATTAGGGCAGCAATCCGGTTTCACCAAATATCCCTGCTTCCTTTGCTTGTGGGATAGCCGGGCCCGCGACCTACACTGGGGGAAAAAAGACTGGCCAATTCGGGAGTATTTGAGACCCGGTGAGAAAAATGTTCTTAATGAGCGCTTGGTACCTCGTGATAAAATTCTATTACCACCTCTCCACATTAAGTTGGGTCTCATTAAGCAATTCATCAAGTCCCTTCCAAAAGATGGTGAGTGCTTTCGGTACCTTTGCTCAAAGTTCCCCCGACTTTCTGAAGCAAAGCTAAAGGAAGGAGTGTTTGTTGGCCCTGATATAAGGAAACTCATTTCAGATGGAGCATTCGCTGAAACGATGTCTGAGAAGGAAAAAGAAGCCTGGGATTCCTTCAAGGATGTTGTTCTCAAATTCTTGGGGAACAGGCGGGATGAGAACTATAAGGATATTGTTGCCAGGATGCTCAATGCCTTCAAAGAACAAGGCTGTAACATGAGCCTGAAAGTCCATTTCTTGCACTCCCATGTGAACTACTTTCCCGAAAACCTGGGGGCGTACAGTGAAGAACAAGGTGAAAGGTTTCACCAGGACATCAAGGACGCAGAGAGAAGGTACCAAGGAAGATGGACCACCACTATGATTGCTGATTTCTGCTGGTTGCTGCTGAGGGAAACCCCAGATGAAAAATACGCCAAGCAGCGCACCAAGAGAAGCATTCGGGGGAAGAAGAAACGGGCCCACCAGGAGATTGATTGACCCAAGAATGACTTTAAAATCTAAACTGTGCTGACAAATATCGTGTTTTTGCTAAACTTTGAAATAAAAATTTGCTAGTTATTACCACAGTGTCGGATCTCATTTATTAGAATTTTATTTTCACACCATCGGGTGTTTGTCTTCATGTATTGCAATGGTGCGGTTTGCGTTTTCTATTCTTACATACATACCTGTACAACATTTTTTGCACATTTCTTTGCTTTGCTTTGTGTCTAACCTCGCTCTTATATGCTCAATGTTTGTGCACATGTATGTGGCTGTTTTAAGTGCAGACAATTTTGCTACCATCACAGTGTGTTTTGTTGACATTACTCTATTCTTATGTGCTGCCTTGTTACAATTTTCTTTATTCTTATTTGAATAACTACTAAACAATTAGTATAAAGAATTCATCCAAGAAACATTTATCTCGATCGCACTCAATCTGAAACGTTCACCTCAAACTGCTAACCCAATGTAGCAAAAAATCTGTACGTGATGGAGCAAATTGGTTACCAGATTTGGATTCAGCGCACCAAAAAACGTAAAAATCAATCGAAACATTAGAGGCAGTTAAAAAATTTTTTTTTTAGTGTACCTGTGTTACTAATAGCAGGTCTGCAATCTCATATTTCAGTTCTTTCAACACCCAATGTTGTTCTTATGTTGAGAGCGCCTCATCTTTAATTGATGCACTGTCTTCCCCACATAATACTTATTACACGGACAACGCAAGGCATGCACAACAAACGGAGAAGAGTAGGTAGTACTCTCATGAATACGCACTGTGTAATTGTTGATTACAAAGATAGACCCTTCTTCCATAATCCCACAAAAGATGCAGCAGCCACATTTAGAATGTCCCACTGATTCCATATCAGAAAAATGTCTTGGAACTGCAGGGCAGAGAAGATCTCAAATTCTGTCCATGGTCTAGTTTCAGCTAAACAAGGGATGGCAGAGAGTACACACCAATGTCGACGTATAGAAGATGCCAAAATTTTAGAGGCACCTGAGTAAGGAAGCACACAAGTAATAGACTTCAATACATCATCATCTGTTGTAAAAATGGGGAGTGGAGCAAGTAGCCATTCACGATGATTAGAAGAGGCTTGCTTATAAGCTTTACGCAATACAGAGGACGGATAGCCACAGTCACAAAATTTAGATAGAAGCTTCCGCGCCTGATGATGAAACTGCATCAGAACAAATACAGCGACATCTTAATAGCTGTGAGAATGGAAGTTTTTGCTCAACTATCCCATCACCTTTCTCCACCCCTGTCAATCAGGCTTTCATCCAGGCCATAGTGTAGAAACAGTTCTCCTTGCTTTTCTTAATGAATTGCACGTTGCTCACGATAATGGTGACATTTCGGTTGAGGTGTCCTTGGATCTCTCCACAGCTTTTGACCTTGTGGACCATTCCCTTCTTTTTTGTTTGCGTGAGTCTGGTCTTCATGGCACTGTCTATCGGTGGTTTCGCTCTTATCTCTTTTCTCGGTCTTACAATGTTATTTCTCACTCCACTTCAGCTGCCTCATCTGACACTGTCCCTTTGCACTGCGGTGTCTTCCCAAGGCTCGGTGTTAGCACCTCTTTTATTCAACATCTTCTTGGCACCCCTTGCCCTTCTGGTTCAACAATTTGGAATATCCGCTTTCTACTATGCTGATGACCCTGCTCTTCATCACACTTCCCCTCTTCAACCAGATCTCTCCCCTCTCAATTCCTGTCTCCTTTCTGTTGCAATTTGGCTAACCACCAATTGCTTACACTTGAACTATTTGGTTCCCTCATGGTAGTCCTTGTCCCCAGGTAGCTCCATCCTTTTCTGGCTCACCTATTCCCCTGGTGTCCCTGCTTTCGTTACCTCGGTGTATTCTTTGATTCTGATCTCTCTTTTCGTGATCATAATTCCCATATCACTAAAATTTCCTTCTTTTTTCTCCGTCAGATCCGTGCTGTTTATCCCTTCCTTACTCCACAGGCTCTCACCACTCTCACTTTGTCCCTTATGTCATGTCTTGACTTCTGTAATTCTGCCCTTACTGGTATTCCACAGTCCCAGCTACACAGACAAACATATCCAAAATACAGCAGCATGCATTATTACCCACTCCGCCCATCAGGAACACAACCCCCCTTTTTCTTCACCTTCATTGGCTCCCCATAGACCATCGTATCCACTTTAAACTCCTTACCCTCGTTCATCAGGTTATTTACACCCATACCCCACAATATCTGGCGGACCTCATTTAGTCTCACACTCCCAGTCGCATTCTTAGGTCAGTAAACATAAATCGCCTCCACCTCCGCTCTCCTTCCTGTGCCCATCTGCAATCGACCCGCACTTCTGCTTTTTTCTTTGTTGGACCCGCACTTTGGAATTCACTGCCTACCTCCCTCAGACTTGAACAAAACCACCGTACCTTCCAAACACACCTAAAGACCTATTTATTCTCCTCTGTTTGACCTCCCTACTCTCTCTATGCGACTGCATTTCTTTTGTCCTTCAGTGTTGTCCACTCTTCCAGTCTGGTATGCTTGGTTATTCTATCCACTATCCTCTCCTGCACTGTAATTTCTTTTCATTTTTCTCAGCCATTGGCCATTCTTGTAATTTTGGTAATTGTACACCACTCTTATTTAATGAAGGGCGGTATATCAAGTATAATAAACAAACATATGATGACATAGCTTAATCAAGCATAAAAAGACAAAACAATTCCATGAAGAGGGGGGAGTGTTGAGAGGACTGCTTCCTGCTGTCCCTGAAGAACACCTGTTACAGGCAAGTAACTACACTTTCTCTAGGAACAAGCAAGAATTCAGTTCTCACATATGGGACTCCCAAGCTACAGGCTACTAAAAAGACTTTTAGGAGCCCCCAACGATGCAAAAAATAAATCATGCAGGGCAGCAAGGAGCACTGAATGACCTGAAGTCCAGAGATGCAGCTGCAGCACTGACCACAGAATCACCTCAACAGTAGCCTGAAAACAATGGGCTAGAGGGAAGGAGTTGCACTATTCCCCAAAGAGATGACGAAGTACTGCCTGGCTGAAGGCACTATCGCACCATGAGCCTTCTTCCAAGCAGTAATGTGTTGCAAAGGTATGGACCGAAGACCAAGTGGCAGCCCAGCAAACATACAGCAGAGGGATCAAGTCGCAGGTTGACCACCAAGGCCGCCATGGCGCACAAACTGTATGTGGTAACATGATGCTCTAGGGAGAGTCCAGCCTGCTCGTAAGTGAAGGAAATGCAGTCTGCCACCCAGGTGGACAGGGTACGCTTGGAGACCGCAACTCTGAGCCTGTTGACACCGTAGGAGACTAATGGTTGCGACGAGTGGTGATGGGGCTGTGTCCTCTGAAGACAGAAGGACAGAGCCCTCTTGCAATCCAGAGCGTGTAACGAGGCTTCCGCATGGGAGGCATGAGGCCTGGGAAATAAAATGGGAAAAACCACCTCCTAGTTCATATGAAAAGCAGACACCAGCTTAGGGAGGGAATTTAGGATGTGTCTGGAGAATGACCCTGTTTCTGTGGAACCTGGCTGAAGTGAGCGCTATCAGGAACACTACATTTCATGACATGTACTTTAGATAGCACATAGCCAGAGGCTCAAAAGGGGGAGCCATTAGCTTCCCAAGAACGACTTTCAGGCCCCACACCATGGGCGGTAGGTGTATGGGGGCCACGAGAGGAGAAGCCCCTTTATGAAGTGGCCCACCAGCGGGTGAACAGAGATGGACTGGCTGTCGACAAGGTGATGATGCGCCATTAAGGCGCTGAGGTGCACCCTGACAGAACTGAAATTCAGCCCAGTTGGGGAGAGGTGTAGGAGATTTTGCAGGATATCCTTCACCGAGCAGGAGAAAGGGTTGAGATTCTTATCTGAGCACCAGAAAAAGAATCAATGCCACTTGAAAGCATTGCACTTCTTCAGATTAAATCTTAACTGCCAAGCATTAGACCATTCTTCCAGCTTTTGTAGATCTTTCCTCATGTTCTCCACTCCCTCAGGATGTCCACTCTGTTGCAAATTTTCATGTCATCTGCAAAATGACCCTGCCCATAAGTGAAGAGTTAGCTGGTGATTCGATCATTAGGCATGTAGATAGCTGGATGGCTGGTGGATGTGAGGATCGCCTGGTACATGCCTGCCTGGTGCGAAGGTAACAGACCTCATACACCATCTAGACAAGGTTTAAGATAGCGCTGGGGAGGAGTCTGCTGTCTTGGTACATGTTGGTACTAATGACATAGGAAAGTGTGGGGAGGGAGGATCTGGAGACCAAATTTATGCTTTTAGGTCGGAAGTGTGCCATCCTCATGAATACCTTGCCTCTGGCACTTAGGATGCAGACAAATTTATTGTTATTTTGGAAGGCGTTAACAACCTTCCTCTAAGTGTAGAGGGACAGCAGTTTATAGTTTTTTTGGCAGGTGTTATCAGGATTAGGTTTTAAGCACTTTAAGGGGGTAGGGATCCTGCTGGATGGGATCAATGGGGTTGCATTTTTATTTTATTGTACACTGCTGTGAATGCTTTAGCAAATGGCAGTATATAAATGTTTGTAAATTAAATGAATAAAAATAAAATAAGTTGAAATTCAGAATTTCCATGGAAGCTTTCTCCAAAATGCTTCCTGTTCCACATGCAGGACCCAAAAGGCAGACAGAGCTCTGGCATTTCAATGCGTGGATGACTTGATGGTGCAAGGATGAGCGTTTTGGATTTATTAGGAACTGGGGAAAATTCTGGGGAAAGGAGGGGCTCTTCCAAAGCGATGGGCTCCCCTTTAACCAGGATGGAACCAGACTGCTGGCATTAACCTTTAAAAAAGGAGATAGAGCAGCTTTTAAACTAGATAACAGGGGAAAGCAGACAGTGGCCCAAAAGAGCATGGTTCGGAACAATGTATCCTTGAAGCATACTAGCAAAAGACTGAAGTTAAAAGTAACCCAAATGCCATTGAGTATAGAGCTTAAAGATTCCAAATTACTCCTGCCTACCAATAGCCAGATTAATATGAATAAAATACAGTCTCTAAAATGCTTGCATGCAAATGCTAGAAGTCTAAAAAATAAGATGGGAGAGTTAGAATATATAGCACTGAATGAGAGGTTAGATATGACTGGTATCTCAGAGACACGATGGAAGGAGGACAACCAGTGGGACACTGTGATACCTGGGTACAAACTATATCGTAGTGATAGGGGAGATCAAATTGGTGTAGGAGTTGTGCTCTATGTTAGAGGACATTGAGTCACAAAGGATTAAAGTTTTTCAGGAAACAAAAATCACTGCAGAATCTCTAAGGATTGAAATTCCATGTAAAAAGGGGAAAGGGAAGGCAATGGCAGTGGGGGTGTACTATCGACAGCCTAGCCAGAATGAACAAATGGATGATGAAACGCTCAAAGAAAATGGGGAAGCTAACACAATAGGCTATTTCAATTACCCCGATATCAACTGGGTCAGTGTCACGGCAGGACATGCTAGGGAGATAAAGTTTCTAGAGAAAATAAATGACTGTTTCTTGGAGCAGCTGGATCATTAACAGACAAGAGGGGAAGATATTTTGGACCTAGTCTTTAGTGGAACACAAGATCTGGTGCAAGAGATAAGGGTGTTGGGAACACTTGGCAATAGAGATCATAGCATGATCGCAATGGAAGAAGGACAAGAAGGAAATCCACAGTACTATCTTTAAAGTTTCAAAAGGGAGACTCTGATAAATTGAGGAAAATAATTAAGAAAAAGCTAAAAGGAACAGCTGCAAAGGTTAAAGATTTACATCAAGCATGGGTGCTCTTTAAAAATACTATCTTGGAAGCCCAGACCAGCTGTATTCCAAGCTTTAAGTGGAAGTCATCCAAAAAAACCTGCCAGCATAGTTTTCAAGCGAGGTCAAAGATTGTTGCTGCAGCCAAAAAAGCATCTTTCAGGAAATGGAAAAAGGAGTCAAATGACGAAAACTGGAAACATAAGCACTGGCCAGTTAGATGCAAGGCACTGATAAGGCAGGCAAAGAGAATTTGAAAAAAAAAAGCTTGCCATGGAAGCAAAAATGCATATTAAAATCTCTCTCAAGTACATTCATAGCAAAAAGCCTGAGAGAGCCAGTTGGACCATTAGATGATAAAGGGACACTAAGAGTGGACTACAGTGGAGAGACTGAATGAATTCTTTGCATCAGTCTTTACTAAGAAAATGTAGGGAAGTCACCCATGACTGAAATGGCATTTAAAGGTAATGCATTGGAAGAATGAAAGAAATATCAATAAACCGGGAATATGTATTAGAACTATTTGATAAACTTAAGAGTAGCAATTTTCCTGGACCGAATGGTGAACATCTGAGGGTATTGAAAGAACTGAAATATGAGATTGCAGACCTACTATTAGTAATCTATGATCAATAAAATCATCTAATACCTGAAGATTGGCAAATGGCCAATGTAACGCCAATTTTTAAAAAGGGTTTCAGGGGTGATCCGGGAAACAAGAGACCTGTGAGCCTGATGTCAGTAATAGGCAAAATGGTAGAAACCATGATAAAGAACAAAATTACTGAACATGTCAATAGTCATAGTTGAATGGGAGAAAGCCAACATAGCTTTAATCAAGGAAGGTCTTGTCTTACTAATCAGTTTTTTTTTTGAAGGTGTGAATAAACAGACAAAGGGTGAGTCGGTTGATATAAGTATATTTGGACTTTCAGAAAGCCTTTGACAAGGTCCCTCCATCAGAGACTTTTGGCAAAACTAAAGTCATGGGATAGGAGGCAGTGTACTATTGTGGATCAGGAACTGGTTAAAAGATAGAAAGCAGAGGGTAGGGCTAAATGGCCAATTTTCCCAATGGAGAAAGGTGAATAGTGGTGTACCCCAAGGATCTGTGCTGGGTTCGCTGCTTTTTGACATATTCATAAATGACCTGAAAAAGGGAATAATAACGAGTGAGGTTATCAAATTTGCAGGTGACACAAAACTAAAGTTGATAAAACCCAAGAGGATTGTGGAAAATTGCAACAGAATCTTGATAAATTGGAAGACTGGGCATCAAAATGGCAGATGAAATCTAATGTGGACAAGTGCAAAGTTATGCACCTAGGGAAGAACAACCCAAACTGTGGTTACACGATGGAAGGTTCCACATTAGGAACTACCACCCAGGAAAAAGATTTAGGTGTCATTGTGGATAACATGTTAAAACCCTCGGCCCAGTGTGCAGCGGCAGCCAAGAGAGCAAATAGAATGCTAGGTATCATAAAGAAAGGAATGGAAAATAAAACAAAGGATATTATAATGCCTCTATATCATTCCATGGTAAGACCGCACCTTGAATATTGTGTGCAATTTTGGTCTCCGTATCTTAAAAAAGATATAGCGTTATTAGAAAAGGTTCAGTGAAGAGCCACCAAAATGGTAAAGGGGATGGAAGGATACCCCTATGAAGAGAGGCTATAAAGGTTAGGGCTCTTTAACCTGGAAAAGAGATGGCTGAGGGGAGATATGATAGAAGTCTATAAATTAATGAACGGAGTGGAACGGGTAAACGTAGATCAATTGTTTACTTTATCAGAATATAGAGACTAGGAGACATGCAATGAAGCTACAGGGGAAACAAAATATTTAAGACTAATAAAAGAAAATATTTTTTCACTCAACGTGTAATCAAACTCTGGAATTTGTTACCAGAGGATGTAGTAAAGGCTGTTAGTGTAGCTGTGTTTAAAAAAAGGTTTGGACAAGTTCCTGGAGGAAAGGTCCATAAACCATTATTAAGAAGGGACACAGGATATCAATGCTTGACCCAATACAAGCATTGTGGAACCTGTATTTTTTGGGAAAATTGCTAGGTACGTATGACCTAGATTGTCCACTGTTGGAAACAGGATACTGGGCTGGATGGACCTTGGTCTGACTCAGTATGGCATATCTTATGTTCTTATGTAAATACACTCACTTATAGAGAATAAGAGGCATTATTAAAGGGAGAAAAAGCTAATCTGTTGCAGCAGGACAGAATGATAAGTGCTCACATATGGGTGAAGCAATCAACTGAGCTCTGTGCAGGAACCTCTCTCCCCTTTTCTTGTAGAAATGTTTGGAATGGTTCTACCACCATGTATGTGAATTCCCACGTGCTGTGTTTCATCCCTTTAGTATAATGACTAGCTAATGTCAAAATACAATTCCAAGGAAAGGTAAAAGTGATACAAGGATTTATCTTGCTGTTCACAGAGGACACCTTACACAAGGAAGTAATTGCTTTCTCCATGGACAGGCAGGATAAGTGTTCACATATGGAATTCCCAGATACCTGCTGCCTTGCAAATTAAAAAAAAAACCAAAACAAAGTTTGTGCGTGGTAAATAGGTGTCATAACAAGTGGAAACAACAGAAAAGGGTTTTTTTTGGGGGGGGGGAAGGGGGGCAATAGGCCATTCTGGCAGTTTAATTATCTACAATGAGGCAGCATGCAACAGAAAAGAACTGGATCTAAGAGGGATGTGGAGTTGGATTATAATCTCCATACCAATTCTGAAGAATGGACTGGCCGAATCTGCTGTCTCATCAGGACTCCCATTCCAGACAGTACTGGGATGTGCATATGTGAACATTAGTTCAACTGGCAGCTCTGCAAACCTCTTCCATGGATAATGGGTGCAAGTAAGCCATCAACACAGTCATGGCTCAGACATTATGAACCATGACGTGACCCTAAAACGTCAGATCTGACTTGGCCAGCCAAATTGAAATAGAGTAGTTACTCACCTATAACAGGTGTTCTCCAGGAGCAACAGGAATCAGTCCTCACATATGGGTGACACTGACGCCGACGGAGCCCCCGCGGAGCATTTCCCCAGCTTTCTATGAAAGCCTTTGGGAATAGTGCATGCATGCGCGGTCCCCTTCCCGCCTAAAGGTGCCATCTTGCTCAGTCAATTGACATAGCTAAAAAACAGCACACAAAAAAAGTAAAAATGAACTATTGTGATAAGGAAGCTTATCATAGCTCAGGAAGGAGCTATAGTAAAGGTGAAGTGACTCTGAACAAGCAACCTGTCAGTCCTGGTAGAAATAAGAAAACAGAATTTTTCCATAAAAGACTACCAGTCCCAGAATGCACCAGGTTTCCAACAGCCATTAGAGGAGCTGAAGTGGGGAAACGTGTGTTCAATCAAGAGGGCTATGAGGTAATCCCCAAGCACTCATCTCAAAGGGCAGGGCCTGATTCAGCACAGCTGTGCTGTGCTAGGTTGGAGCACTCATCTAAGCAGAATAAAGGTAGAGTTTATTCTACAGAGAATCATCCTCAGTTTCATCTGGGAGATCCTCAGATTCAGCTTGGACATCTTCATGATCTTGGACAGCTTCATCATCTGGAGGATTATCAGAAGCAGAAGCCAGAGCGGACGGACAGAGAGGGCAAGAAACCCTTTGGAAGAAAGAAGAGAAAAGCATTTGGGAGGTCTAAAGGAGTCCAGAGCAGTACGTATACTGGGAGACATTCAAAAGGACAGCGTACACCATTGGACTGGGGAAAACCAGAGGAGTGGTGCTGCAGAGCTAGGCATCTCCAGACGGTACCTGTAAGGGAGACGGCTGCACTTGGAAGGGACCCTAGGACCCGTGCCAGAAGGTATGTGAAGAGAGATCCAGTGTCCAGGGATCTGGATTGGAAGGCTGGACATAAGAACCGGACTACATACTGGCCAGGCTATTTAGAGAGGAACTCTAACAGCAATGAAAGCTCAGGTATGAACACTGATCTATGCCCTAGCTATACCCTTGAAAGACAGCAGGGAAACAAGTATTCTCCTGAGAGTGCTCCATTGAGAAATTCCTCTGTGCCAATCCATGATATTGAACCCATGATTGTTGAAGAAGGGGGAGCGATGGTAGATACAGGCTGTGAATACATGGATTGCTCTCTGTCTAAACTCCTTTGGTAATTTACTGTTACAAAGTACAACAACCATCACAAAGAAATACAAACTTGTTCTTTAAATCTACTCAGAAAAGCTCCTGAGTAGGATTTGAGCCAGGCAGTAGAAAGTAAGCCAGCTAAGGGGTTTCAGCTGCATAACTGCTAGCAATTGAGCCTTACCTAATTGCTTGTGAGCTCTGAGGGAATCACTTCTGAATCTATGTGTGAAGATATAAGAAGTTAACCTGAAAAGAACAGTTTTCCCTTCTTTGTGGGTTTTGCTTGTTGTTTGAAGCATTGCTAAGGAAATATTAGCTAAAGCCTACAGAAAAGACCAGTTTGTTACCAACCAGGTCTTTATTCTTTTGATTTGATTGCCTGACAAGTTCAACTGTTTTCCTGATTTTGTTTTTCTAAGTTTAACACTGAAAGCAAGTATCCTGTTTTATGTGCTACCAAGCATATCTGTGTTGGGAGAAATAACCCCATAAATAAATATCTTATTGGCTTTTCACTCAAGCACAACTAATTATTGTGAGCGGCTGTGTCTGGTGTGAATGGACTGCATTTCCCACAATCCCTTGCAAATCATATTGATATATGCCTTTGCCAAGACTGTGAACATTCTCACCCAGGCACCCGTCTGACACTATATACAACTGCAACTCCCAGGGGAGGAGGGAGGGTTGTGAGGACTGATTCCTGCTGCTCCTGGAGAACACCTGTTACAGGTAACTACTCTTTCTCCAGGACAAAGCAGGAAGTCAGTCCTCACATATGGGTGACTCCCTAGCTCTGGGCTACCAGGAATCCAGGCTGAACAAGAGAACGCCCTGTAGTCCCAGCATCAAAGAAAGGCTCTGCACTGACAGAACCTCCACCGTAGCCCAACAGAGGGCTGGAGGACAGGAGTTGCCTAAACCTCAAAGAGATTCCGGAGTACTGCCTGGCCAAAAGCACCGTCCCTACGGGACTCCCTCTCCAGGCAGTAATGGGCCGCAAAAGTCTGGCTTGAGGACCAAGTTGCAGCCCTGCAGATGTCTGCCAAAGGTACAGAGCGGAGATGAGCTACTGAGGCAGCCATAGCCCTTACACGGTGGGCCGTGACCCGACCCTGCAAGGGAAGGTCAGCCGCCCTGTAAGCCCAGGTGATACAGTCAGCCACCCATATGTTCAAGGTACGCTTGGACACAGCTAACCCCAAATTATTAGGGTCAAAAGAAAGGAAGAGCTGAGTAGCCCTTCTATGTCCCTGCGTACGGTCAAGGTAGAAGGATAAGGCCCTCCTACAGTCCAGGGTATGCAGGACCGCTTCAGCCTGGCTTGCATGAGGCCTAGGGAAGAATGTTGGAAGAACCACCTCCTGGGTGAGGTGGAAAGAGGAGACAACTTTTGGGAGGAACTTTGGATGAGTCCTAAGGACTACCCTGTTCCTATAGAATCGGGTGTAAGGCCTGTCACAGACCAGGGCCTGAAGCTTACTCACTCGTCTGGCCGAGGTTAAGGCTACCAGGAAGAGTGTCTTCCAGGAAAGGAAGCGGAGAGGACAAGTAGCCATCAGCTCAAAAGGTGGGCGAGTCAGTTGTTGCAAGACCACATTCAACTCCCACTCAGGGGCTGGAGGACGGACAGGAGGCTTGAGCAAGAGCAAACCCCTAAGGAACCGGGACACCAAGGGGTGAACTGACAGTGTCCTTCCACCAGAGAGTGGTGAGCTGCTAGAGCTGAGAGGTGGACCCGAACAGAATTGGACTTAAGGCCCTGATTGGACAAGTGCAGCAGGTACTGAAGCACTACTGGTACAGCATAGGAGAAAGGATCTTCTGTACGCAGCTAACACCACACAGAAAAAAATCTTTTCCATTTCAGGGCATAGGTTTTTCTAGTGGACTGCTTCCTAGAGGCCAGGACGACCTCTTCAACTTCTGGAGGTAGGCCCCAAGGAGCCAAAACTACCCTTGCAGCCTCCAGGCCATCAAATTGAGAGATTTGGGCGCAGAAGAGAACCTTGATCCTGAGAGAGAAGGTCGGGCTGCAACCCTAGAGGAAGTGGGGGGTCCACTGCCAATTGAAGCAGAAGTGGAAACCAAGGTTGCCTCGGCCACCTGGGAGTTACTAGGAGTACCGAGGCCTTGTCCTTTAGAACCTTGAACAGGGTTTGGGCCACCAGAGGCGTGGGAGGAAACGCATATAGGAGGCCCTGAGACCAGGAAATCAGAAAAGCATCTGCTGTCCACCTCATGGGATGCAGGTGCCTGGAGCAGAACCTGGGCAGCTGCTTGTTCAGGGGACTGGCAAAGAGATCTATGGATGGAAGTCCCCATTTCAGGAAAATCTTCTGAACCACTAATGGGTGGAGTTGCCATTCGTGGGGCTGCAGAACTCTGCTCAACCTGTCTGCCAGGCAGTTCTCCTGGCCAAGGAGATAAACAGCTTTGAGAAACATGTTGTGCTTGAGCGCAAACAAGCAAAGATCCTGTGCCTCCTGACAAAGGAGCCTGGACCCAGTGCTGCCCTGCTTTTTCACATAAAACATGGCTCCCTGGTTGTCCGTCTGTACTAAGACAGACTGGTGAGCCAGGTTTTGAGAGAAAGTCTTGAGGGCTAAGCGAATAGCCCGGAGTTCCAGTAGGTTGATCTGTTGCGTGGCCTCCCAAGGAGACCACAGGCCCTGGGTGCACTTGCCCAGACAATGTGCTCCCCAGCCCTGCAGAGAGGCATCTGTGGTCAACACCACTGTGAACCCAGGAATCTGAAAAGGCACCCCTTGCAGTAGATTGGGGGGGGGGGGGGGATGCAGCCACCAGCGTAGGGAGTTCAGGAATGGTCTGGACACCCTTACTCTGTCTCTGAGGCGTCCTGTGGACTGTGTCCACTGAGTCCTGAGGCAGAACTGTGCAGGCCTCATACGGAGTCGGGCATTGGGAGTCACATGCACTGTCGAAGCCATGTGGCCCAGAAGCCGCAGCCAGAGTCTGGCGGAAACCAGGGGCCTGTGGAGAAACTGGTTTGCCAAGTCTATCAGTCTTTGGGCTCTGTCTTCTGGCAAGAAAGCCTTTGCCTGCAGAGAGTCCAGTCTTGCCCCTATGAACTCCAAGTTCTGGGAGGGGAGCAAAGTGGACTTTGCGAAGTTTATGACAAAACCCAGGTGTTGAAGAAGAGAAATAGTTCGAAGGGTGGCTTGCCTGGCCTCCTGGCACGTCTGACCCCTGATGAGCCAGTCGTCCAGATAGGGGAAGGACAAAGATACCCTGATTTCTCAGGTAGGCTGCCACCACCGCTAGGCACTTGGTAAAGACCCTGGGGGCGGAGGTGAGGCCGAAAGGCAGCACTCTGTACTGATAATGGTTTCCTCCCACAATGAACCTGAGGTACTTTCTGTGGTCTGGATGAATGAGGAAGTGAGTGTACGCATCTTTTAGATCTAAGGAGCATAGCCAATCTCCCTGCTGGAGGTAGGGCAGAAGTGTTCCAAGAGTAAGCATCTTGAACTTCTCTTTCTCTAGGAACTTGATGAGATTTCTGAGGACGAGAATAGGCCTGAGGCCTCCGGTTCTCTTTGGCACGAGGAAGTACCTGGAGTAGAAACCGTGACATTGCAGGTGGGGAGGCACAGGCTCCACCGCTCTGTCTCGCAACAGACCCTGAAGCTCCTGAAGGAGGAGGTCTGTGTGGAGAGGAGGCCTTGGAGGCTCTCCAGGGAAGTAAGGAGGAGGCAACTGATGGAAATGAAGCATATAGCCCATGTGGACTATGCTTAAGACCCAACTGTCTCCTTTAATGGGTGGCCACCTGTGGGCAAACAGGGTGAGTCGACCTCCTGTGCAGGGATGGGACAGCAGAGACGGAGAGGCTATGCCTTGGGAGTCAAAAACCCCCACCCTGCTGAGTGGGAGCAGGAGCCTGAGGCTTGGGAGCCTTCTGCCTACGGGGCCCATGTCCCTGGCCCCTTGGCCTGCTGACCCTGTGGGGGAGCTGGGGAGGCCTGGTAAGGTGGGAACTGTTTGTAGGCAGTCACCTTCCTCGGGTAAAAGGACTTCTTATCCAAGCCCTCCTTTTTATGAGAAGGGGCAGAAGTCTTTCCAGACAGCCTCGTCCTCGTGAGGTGCTCGGTCTCGAACTGTGCAGCCTTCTTGGCCATGGGCTTGCCAAAAAGGTTCTCACCTCGGCAAGGGACATCGACCAACTTGTCTTGAACCCATGGCTCGAGATCCGATGACTGCAGCCATGCCTGGCGTTGAGCTGCGATGCCGGCTGCCGCAACACGGGCCTAGGCCTCGAAGCCATCGTAGGCTGCGCGGGACATGAACTTAGAGCATTCCCGCACTCCCGAGGACAAGGACTTAAACCTCTGCAAAGGCTCCCCAGAGAGACCAGCAGAGAACCCGGCAAGCTCCTTCGCCAGGTCCCGCAAGTACATGCCCATGTACAGCTGGTAGGACTGGTCACGGCAAGCAAGCATCAAGCCCTGGAAGCACTTTCTACCAAATGCATCCAGGTTCCGGGCCTCCCTGCCAGGGGGCACCGCGGAGTGCATCTTCTGACTTTTCAGATGATGCATGGCCGATTCCACCACCATGGAATGGTGTGGCAGCTGTGCCTTTTGAAAACCAGGGCTCTTACGGAGTCGATAAATGGAATTGACCCGCTTGCTCAGAACCGGCGCCGAGGCCGGTGCCTCCCACCTCCGGAAGAGGAGCCGTTCCTACATCGGAGGAACCGGCACAGTAAAGGCCTCCTTCAGAGGAGAGTCATAGTGGAGGGCCTCGAGCTCTTCGGCTTGAGGCTCCTCCTCGGGGTCCACAGGGATCGCCAAAGCAGTGGCCATATACCAAACGAACTCCGAGAACCGGGTATCCTCCGGAGGGGATCTACTCCGGGGCTCAGACTGCGGTGAGTCCGATGGGACGCACTGAGTCTTGAAAGTATCAGGGGACTCATCGTCCTCCGTCTCCCAGGCGGACTCGTCCGAAGAGGAGTTGGGCTCCGACAGCACGGGGCCCAGCAGCACCCGCCCCGATGCCGAAAGCACCGGCATCGACACCCTCGAGCCTTCATGGTCTCGAGTAGCGGCTCGGTCTCCGGGGTCGACTTCGACGTCCCGGTGGTCGGGGCAGATGCGCCAGCAAGGCTGGCCATCAGCACCCGCTGCTGATCCATGAAGGCAGACAGTCTGCACTCCAAGGCTGTCAGCCTGAGGACCCAGCTCAGGAGACTCAGCAGCAACCGACTTGGGCCCCGGCGGCGCCGAGCCCGACGTCGGCTCCCTGGGAGGAGAGTCCTCGAGGACAACAGGACTTACGTGTCCAGCAGACTCCAGCTCCACACGAGGCACTTCTGACGGCTTCTCCTGTTCCACGGGCCCGGGCCCGGGACGGCGGTCGGGGGTCAGAGACCTAGCCCTCGAGGAGCCAGGGACCTCCTCTGACGCCACCCTCGCGAGCCGCTTCTTCCTCTTTCGCTCCCGCTCGGGGGACCCCCTGTCCGAGGAACCCCGACAATGCTCGGGGTCAGACTCCCGAGACCTCAGATGAGGTCCGGGCCCGGCCGGAGGCCGAATCAGAGAAAAGTCTTTCCTTTTGATGCTGGCGACTTCGTAGTGCCTTAGTGGACATTTTGCCACACGGTCCACAGATCTTAGGATCATGATCAGGACCAAGGCACTGAAGGCAGCAATCGTGTGTGTCGGTGAGAGACATTAGTTTCTTGCACTG
This sequence comes from Ichthyophis bannanicus, assembly GCA_033557465.1. Classification (NCBI taxonomy): domain Eukaryota; kingdom Metazoa; phylum Chordata; class Amphibia; order Gymnophiona; family Ichthyophiidae; genus Ichthyophis; species Ichthyophis bannanicus. The sequence goes on along the minus strand of CM066035.1, from coordinate 922,965,866 downwards.
ATCACACTTTTTAAAACCAATGGAAGCCATCGGGGGAAAAAAGAGCCCCCGCGAGGTCAAAGGACCGGCCTTCCAGGGAAAAAGAAAAAAGGGCGCGAACGCCAGCCACGAAGGGCAAAAACTGAAAAAATGAGAATGGGCTCGATACCGGTGTACCGAACCCGGCGGGAAGGGGAACCGGCGTCGAACCGGGCAAAAAGCTGCGATGAAATTGCAGGAAATCGTAAGAAAAAATCTAACTGTCTTCCGGGTGAACTAGGACAGACGTCCGACGGGCTCCACGGAAAGAGAGAGACTGAACAAGATGGCACCTTTAGGCGGGGAGGGGACCGCGCATGCGTGCAGTATTCCCAAAGGCTTTCATAGAAAGCAGGGGAAATGCTCCGCGGGGGCTCCGTCGGCGTCGATGTCACCCATATGTGAGGACTGACTTCCTGCTTGGTCCTGGAGAAAGTACATTTATTAATAGCAACCCACAATCTATTGACAAAAGAAACAAAAAACCGTGTGGACATTATATGGGCTTTAATCCACTCCCTGAGGAAAGACTAGGCTCTCTTGCAATTTATGTACAATGCACTTTCCCTCTGTGTGTATGAGATACTGACAAAAATGTTGGCAGAACTATTGATATGTTCCACTTTAGGAAAGAATTGTATGTAACACTACCTTGGAGGTAGGTAGGACAGATTCTTGATATTTTTTGTGAGCTTGCCAGGTACTTGTGACCTGATTTGCCACTGTTAGAAACTGGCATACTGGGCTTGAAGGACCATCAGTCTGAGCCTAAACAGAAATTCTTGTGTTCTTATGTTACGTATGATATGAATATATGACTATCCAAACCCAGATATCAAGAAGCTTGTAATTATATAAAGTGCAAGACTATAAAATGAAAGATGTACATCTACAGTTATGGTCAACATTATTGGCATCCTTGCATTTTAGGTATGTTGTGTACAATTTCTTGAAAACTAATTGGAAATATTTCAACTGTATGGCATCATAATATTTTAACAGTATGTTCAAAGGTATACAACAATAAAAGATGTCTGTGCAAATAAGATGTAGTAATTTCCGAGAAAAACACAAAATATGACTCGGACAGGATTAAAGGCACTTTTCACTAATATTTGGTTGCCCAACCCTTGGCAGTGATGACAGCCTCAAAATGTTTCTCGTAGCCATCTTTAAGTTCCGTACATCTGTCTGCTGGTAGTTTCTCCAACTGCAATTTGTTCTTGCTCATGAATGCTTACAGGACTCCTTTTATCAATGGCAGATTTCAGCTCTTTTCAAAGATTCTCGATTGGATTGAGATCAGGATTCATTGCTGGCCAGTTTAAAACCGCCCATTGTTTTCATTTTTAACCACTTTTGTACTTTTGGATATATGTTTTGGGTCACTGTAGTGCTGGAGGACCAATGGCCTTCGACCCAGACCTAGCTTTCTGACACTAGGTAGCATATTTAGCTCCAAAATACCTTGGTAGTCCCTCTGACTTCATGACTCCTTTAATACGTTCCATGCCTCCAATTCCTGAGACAGCAAAATAGCCCCAACAACATTATGGAACCTCCACCATATTTAACTATTCCCGGAGAATAGTGTTTAACTTGCAGGAATTAGATTCTATCTTTTTCCAGCACCCCAAAATCTTCTGTAAGGTCCATAAATTTCAAAAATCCCTCCTCCCCCACAAACTGTCCCAGCCACTGCAGGTCCTGGCATTCCAACCTAAGAGAAGTAGGGTCTGTCATGCCTGGAGCCAAGTCTATTTTTCCCCTCAGCATTACGAACCTAGAAGGCCCCAATTTACCCAACCATTTTTCTTTCTGAACAGATTGGCCCCTCCAGCGCTCTTCCCTCATGAAAGCGTAGTTACTCACCTGTAACAGGTGTTCTCCAGGAGCAGCAGGAATCAGTCCTCACATATGGGTGACGTCGGCGCCGACGGAGCCCTCGCGGAGCAATTTTCCCCAGCTTTCAAAGAAAGCCTTTGGGAATTGCAGCGTGCATGCGCGGTCCCCTTCCCGCCCAAGGGTGCCATCTTAGCCAGTCAGATGACATAGCTAAAAGACAGCATAAAAATGTGCAAAAAAACTAAAGCAGATGATTGCAACTCCAAGGGGAGGAGGGAGGGTTGTGAGGACTGATTCCTGCTGCTCCTGGAGAACACCTGTTACAGGTAACTACGCTTTCTCCAGGACCAAGCAGGAAGTCAGTCCTCACATATGGGACTCCCAAGCTTAAGGCTACCGGAGACCCTAAGCACAAAAATGAGCTCCCTCTAGCTCAGCAGTACAGAAGGAAGGAATCTTCACTGAATTATTACCCACCGGTAGCCCCCATCCGGGATGGAGGGTAGGAGTTGCTCAAACCTGGAAGAGATTTCGGAGGACTGCCTGTCCGAAAGCACTGTCCCTGCGGGATGCCCTCTCGAGGCAGTAATGGACCGCAAAAGTCTGGCTCGAAGACCAAGTAGCGGCCCGGCAGATGTCTGCCAATGGAACAGAGCGGAAGTAAGCCACTGACGTAGCCTTCGCCCGAACACAATGAGCCGTGACCCGACTTTCTAACGAGAGTCCGGCTGCCCCATAAGCCCAAGCGATACAGTCAGCAACCCAGATGGACAGAGTACGCTTGGAGACCGGGAGCCCCAATTTATTGGGGTCAAAAGACACAAAAAGCTGAGCAGCTTTACGGTGCTCCCGCGTACGGTCAAGGTAGAAATTCAATGCCCTTCTACAGTCCAGGGTATGCAGGACCATTTCAGCTCGGCTGGAGTGTGGCCTGGGAAAGAAGGTTGGAAGTACCACCTCCTGATTGATGTGAAAAGGGGAGACCACTTTTGGAAGAAATTTAGGGTGAGTCCGTAGGACTACCCTATTTTTGTAGAACCGAGTGTAAGGGGGATCAGACACGAGGGCCTGCAATTCACTTACGCGTCTAGCGGAAGTGAGGGCTATCAGGAATAAGGTTTTCCAAGAAAGAAAACGGAGAGAACAGGTAGCCATGGGTTCAAAAGGCGGACAGGTGATCCGCTGCAAAACCACATTCAGATCCCAGTCAGGTGCTGGCGGGCGCAGAGGTGGTTTAAGTAGAAGGAGACCTCGGAGAAACCTGGCCACGAGAGGGTCGCTGGAAAGAGGTTTGCCGTCCACCGGCACATGATGTGCTGAAAGAGCACTGAGGTGAACTTTAACGGAGTTGGACTTAAGTCCCAGATTAGAGAGGTAGAGCAAGTACTGCAAGATCACCGACACCGAGCAGGAGAAGGGATCCTGAGACTGCTGGGCACACCAAGCGGAAAAGCGACGCCATTTAAAGGCGTAGCATTTGCGGGTAGAAGGTCGCCGGGAAGCTAGGACGACCTCTTCCACCTCTGCCGGCAGTAGAAGAGGAGCAAGGACTACCCTTTCAGCAGCCAGGCCATCAGATGTAGAGATCTGAGGTTGGGGTGCAGTAGGGACCCCTGATCCTGTGTTAGGAGATCTGGTTGAAACCCCAGAGGGAACGGATCCTCCACCGCTAGTTGCAGCAGGAGTGGAAACCACGGCTGTCTGGGCCACCGAGGAGCTATCAGGATCATGGAAGCTTTGTCTCGGAGAACCTTGAAAAGAGTTCGAGAGACTAGCGGTATGGGAGGAAAGGCATAGAGAAGGCCTTTCGACCATGAGAGCAGAAAAGCATCCGCCGCTACTTGAAGGGGATGCAGCTGCCGAGAGCAGAAGCGAGGAAGTTGCCTGTTGAGAGGACTGGCAAAGAGATCCATCGTGGGGAGGCCCCACTTCAGAAAAAGTTTCTGAACTACCAAGGGATCTAGTCGCCACTTGTGCGACTGGAGGATTCTGCTGAGTTTGTCCGCCAGGCAATTTTCTTGGCCTGGGAGATAAACTGCCTTGAGCAGAATGCCGTGGCTTACGGCCCAAGAGCAGAGTCTCTGTGCTTCTCGACAGAGAAGGAAGGAGCCTGTGCCCCCCTGTTTGTTCACGGAGAACATGGCAACTTGATTGTCCGTCTGGAGCAGGACGGACCGGTGAGAAGTCAGGTGGGAGAAAGCCTTGAGAGCCAGACGGATCGCTCTGAGCTCCAGGAAGTTGATCTGCTGCGCAGACTCCCACGTGGTCCAGAGACCTTGAGTACACGCCCCTTGGCAATGCGCTCCCCATCCTAGGAGAGAAGCATCCGTCGTCAGCACTTGAGCCGGCGGAGAAGACTGAAAAGGCATTCCGAGTACCAGGTTCGGCCGATGAAGCCACCACTGTAGAGAAGAGGCCAGCGGGCCGGAGATCCGCACTAAGTCGGGCTAGGCCGCCCGTGGCCTGTTGCCACTGCTTGCCAAGGCACCACTGAGCAGGCCGCATATTCAGGCGGGCATTGGGGGTCACGTGGACGGTGGAAGCCATGTGGCCGAGTAGTCTCAGGAAGCGCCTGGCCGAGACCAGGGACTGGCTGCGAAAACGGCCGGCTAGGTCCATGAGCCGTTGAGCCCTGTCGAGAGGCAGGAAAGCTCGCGCCTGAAGAGTGTGCAATCTTGCGCCGATGAACTCGAGGTCTTGCGAAGGGAGCAAAGTGGACTTTGCGAAGTTTATGACAAAGCCCAAGTACTGGAGAAGAGTCACAGTGCGGTGTGTGGCTTTCGTGACTTCTGGAGAGGACGATGCTCTGATGAGCCAGTCGTCTAGGTATGGAAAGACATAGAGGCCGTGAAGTCGGAGATAAGCCGCCACCACCACGAGACATTTTGTGAAGACTCGTGGTGCGGAGGATAGGCCAAAGGGCAGTACTCTGTACTGGTAGTGATTTCCTGCCACCACAAACCTTAGGTATTGGCGGTGGCTTGGGTGGATGAGGATGTGCGTGTAGGCATCCTTTAGATCCAAGGAGCATAGCCAATCTCCCTGCTGGAGGTAGGGCAGAAGGATTCCAAGGGTAAGCATCTTGAACTTCTCCCTCACGAGGAACTTGTTGAGGTTGCGCAAGTCCAGGATGGGTCGGAGGCCTCCCGTTCTTTTTGGTATTAGGAAATACCTGGAATAGAAGCCTTGACCCTTCAGGTGGTGGGGCACCGGTTCCACAGCCTGTTCCTGAAGAAGACTTGCTAACTCTTGAAGGAGTAAGTCCCTGTGTAGAGGGAGTCATGGAGGCTCTCCCGGGAAATAGGAGGGAGGGACCTGGTGGAAGTGGAGAAGATAGCCTTCTCTCACAACATGAAGCACCCAGGCATCTGATGTGATGTTGGACCACCTGTGGGCAAAGTGGACCAGCCGGCCTCCTGTGCTGGGAGGAACCAGCGGAGGGGGAGAGGCTATGCTGAGGAAGTCAAAACCCCCACCCTGCTGAGCAGGGGCCGGTGGTGCAGGCTTGGGGGCTTGCTGCCTACGGGACCCGTTACCCCGTCCCTTGGCCTGCTGACCCTGTTGGGGAGCTGCGGAGGCCTGATATTGAGGGTAGTGTTTATAGGCAGCCGCCTTTCTCGGGTAAAAGGACTTCTTTCCCGAGCCCTTCTTCTTCTGGGAAGGGGCAGAGGTCTTCCTAGAAAGCCTAGTTCTGGTGAGAGTCTCCGTCTCGAGTTGTGCAGCCTTCTCAGCCATGGGCTTGCCAAAGAGGTTCTCACCTCGGCAGGGGACATCGACCAACTTGTCCTGCACCCAGGGTTCAAGGTCAGACGACTGAAGCCAAGCCTGTCGGCGGGCACCGATGCCGGCTGCGGCCACTCGAGCCGATGCTTCAAAGCCATCATAGGCTGCTCGAGAAATGAATTTGGAGCATTCCCGAATACCAGTGGACAAGGCTAGGAACCTCCGCAAAGGTTCCTCGGACAGCCCAGCAGAGAATCCGGCTATCTCTTTAGCCAGGTCTCTAAGGTACATGCCCATGTAGAGCTGGTAGGTCTGGACCCGACAAGCAAGCATAGAGCCCTGGAAACACTTCTTACCGAGGCCATCCAGGTTGCGGGCCTCCCTGCCAGGAGGCACCGAGGAGTGCATCTTCTGGCTCTTAAGCCTATGCATGGCCGATTCCACCACCATGGAATGGTGCGGTAGCTGTGCTTTTTGGAAGCCAGGGCTCTTGCGGACTCGATAGATGGAATCGACCCGCTTGCTTAATACCGGCGACGATGCCGGACTCTCCCACATGCGGAAGAGTAGTCGTTCCAGCATGGGAGGAACCGGTACAGTAAAGTGCTCCCTGGCGGGAGAGTCGTACTGAAGGGCGTCGAGCTCTTCGGCTCGAGGCTCCTCCTCGGGATCCGCAGGGAAGGCCAAAGCCTTGGCCATATCCCTGACGAAGTCCGAGAACCGGGCATCCTCCGGGGGGGACTGTTTCCGAGGTTCGGACTCAGGGGAGTCCGAGGGGACACACCGAGTCCGAAAAGAATCAGGTGACTCTTCCACTTCAGACTCCCAGGCCGACTCCGAGGAGGAATCGGTGGGGTTAGTTCGGGCGGGCGGAGGCGTCGGCCGCCCCGACGCCGAGGGAGTCGGCGTCGACGACCTCGGTCCCGAACGGGAGGCCGAGGGTGACCTCGACCGAGGATCGACTCGAGCCTGCATGGACTCGAGGATCGGCTCGGTCTCCGGGGTCGACTTAGACGTCGACGTCCCGGCGGTCGGGGCAGAGGCGCCAGCGAGGCTAGCGATCAGTGCCCGCTGCTGGTCCATGAAGGCAGATAGTCTGCTCTCCAAGGCCGTCAACCTGAGTCCGACCTCAGGTGACCCAGCAGCCCCCGACTCGGGCCCCGACGGCGTCGGGCCCGACGTCGGACCCCTCAGAGGCGAGTCCAGGAGTACTACAGGACTTACCCAAGCAGGCATCTCCGATTCCAAACGAGGTCGCTTCGGGAGATGTTCCTTCTCCAAAGACCCGGGACGGCTATCGGGGCTATGCGACCTGGCCCTCGCGGAACCAGGAGCGTCCACCGACGCCGCCCGCGCGGGTTTCGCCTTCCGACGATGATCCCCGGAGGGAGAACCTGTCGGAGGAACTCCGGCGATGCTCAGAGCTGGAGCCTCTGGACGCCGAGGCCTCCGACGAGGTCCGGGTACGGGTGGGATCTGCGAAGATTCTTTCCCGCTGATGCCGCCGACTCCGTAACGCTTTGGAGGACATTTTGCTGCAGGCCCCACAGATCAGTTCCTCATGATCTGGGCCAAGGCAGCGGAGGCAATTATCGTGTGTGTCAGTGAGTGACATATTTCTGTCACACTGAACACACCTCTTGAAACCACTGGCAGCCATCGGGGGAAAAAGGGCCCCTGCAAGGTCAAAAGACCGGGCTGCCAGCAAAAAACCGAAAAACGAAACTGACAGAAAAATCTGAAAAAAACGAAAAATAAGAGAAGGACTCGCAACGGCATCGCGAGTCCGGGCAGGAAAGAGACCGGCGTCGAACCGAAGAAAAAAGAGAAATAAATCACTAAAAATGAACTTTTTCAGCGGGGACAAGAAGACCACGTCTGTAGGGCTCCGCGGAAAAAAGAAGACTGGCTAAGATGGCACCCTTGGGCGGGAAGGGGACCGCGCATGCGCGCTGCAATTCCCAAAGGCTTTCTTTGAAAGCTGGGGAAAATTGCTCCGCGAGGGCTCCGTCGGCGCCGACGTCACCCATATGTGAGGACTGACTTCCTGCTTGGTCCTGGAGAACCCGGTATTTCAAAGGAGGCAGGTAGGGGGGTCCATCCAAGACAGGTCCAGTCTATACCACATGTCCAGTGGCCCACATAATTACGAGCCACTATGGAAGAAAGTAAGATCAAAGAGATGTGAAATCCTAGAGGAGAGCTGCATGCCCAAATAATGAAGATCTACTTTAACACACTGAAAATGGTGATCACACTGCACCGCGCTTCAAAAGCTGTAATATTCAAAATTTCAAATTTGGTGAGGTTTATTTTGAAAACAGATACTTCCCCATACCGCTCCATTTCTACCCTTAACTCACAGAGGGTAGCCACTGGATCCATCACTGTGTATAAAGTGTTACCAACAAAAAGAGGTATTTTATGATCATCCTGACTTACTCGCACTTCCCTCATGCCAGGGCTGTCCCGGATGCGATGTGCTAATGGTTCCACTGCCAGGACAAACCGCAAGGGTGACAACAGGCACTCCTGCTGGGTACCACGCATCAATTCAAACATTGGTATCATTAATTTTTAGACAAGTCAGGGGTTTGATGCATAAAACCTCTACCCAGCGCACAAAATTATCCCCCTGACCCATGCGCTCCAACACCCGGAATAGGAATGGCCAGTACACCCTGTCAAATGCCTTTTCAGCATCAATGGCCAGCAGCAGCACCGGCTCCCCCTCCTCTGAACTTGCCACATAAGATTTAACACCTTCTGAATGTTAAACACTGCCTGGCGGCTGGATATGAACCAGATTGATTTTCATGCACCAAAGTAGGCATCGGGACAAAAGCCTATTGACCAGGACTCATGTGACTATTGTGATAAGGAAGCTTATCATAGCTCAGGTAGGAGCTATAGAAAAGATGATGTGACTCTGAACAAGCAACCTGTCAGTTCTGGTAGAAGCAAGAAAACAGAGTTTTCACATAAAAGACTACCAGTCCCAGAATGCACCAGGTTTCCAGCAGCCATGAGAGGGGCTGAAGTGAGGAAATGTGTGTGCAATCAAGAGAGCTATGAGGTAATCCCTAAGCACTCATCTCAAAGGGCAGGGCCTGATTCAAGACAGCTGCACTGTGTTAGGGAGCAGCACACATTAGGAAAGAATAAGAATAGAGATTATTCTTCAGATAACAGTTACTACAGTTTCAGCAACAGTTTCAAGAACAGCTTCAGAAAGAGTTTCAAGAAGGGCTTCAGGGAGAGCTTCAGAAAAAAGCTACAGAGGGAGGAAGAGATACAGAGACAGCAACGGCTACAAGCACCAGTATCACCTGGAGAAACAGAAGCCAAGCCAAGCAGATAGAGAGAGAAGGAAACTCTCTGGAAGGAAGAGAAGAAAGGCCATTGGAAGGTCTGGGAGATTCCAAGGCAGTACTCATACTGGGAGGTATTCCAAAAGCCAGCAGAGTCCATTGGACTGGATTCAGCCAGAGGAATGGAGGGGCAGAGATAGGAATCACCAGTGGCTACCTGGAAGAGAGAAGACTGCATGTGGAAGGGACTTTCAGACCAAGGCCAGAAGGTATGTGAGAGAAGATCCAGTGTCCAGGGATCAAGATTGGAAGGCTGGACATCAGAATTGGATTACATATTGGCCAGGCTATACAGAGAGGAATAATGATAGCAGGAGAGGCTCAGGTATGAACACTGATCCAGACCCTATCTATAATAGAGAATGGCAGCAAGGGAATAAGCATTCTCATGATAGTGCCTTAATGAAAGACTCATCTGTGCCAATGTATGATATTGACCCTATGATTGTTGATGCAGGGGGAAATACAGCAGATGAAACTATTTACATGGACTGTTCTTTATCTAAATGCTATTGCTAGTTTTCTATGAGCAAACACATCAGCCATCACAAAGAAACCTAACTTTGTTCTTTATTTCCACTGCAAACAGCTCTTAAAGCAGGATTTGGGTTCACACAGTAGCAGCCAGCCAGCTAAAGGCTTACAGCTGGTCAATTGATAGTAATTAAAGCTGCACCTGATTGTGTGTGTGAGCAAGGGAGAATCACTGCTGAGATCTGCGTGGAAAATAAGCAGAGGTTAACCTAACCAGCAAAGTTTATTCTTTTCTTTATGCCTTTGTATTTGGTAATTATTTGCTAAGAAAACATTAGCTAATTGCCTGACAAGCTGAAGGTTGTTTTCTGGTTTACTTTGTGACTTTTTGTTATCCATTTTAAACACTGCAAGCAAGTAACCTCATTTATAGTGCTATCAAGCATACATGTGCTGGGTAAATTAAACCCCATCAATAAAAGAAGTATTTTATTGATCTTACCACTTGGTTTCACAACTCAAATTATTGTCATCAGCTGTGTTTGGGAGTGAATGAACTACAATACCCACAATACCTTGCAAGAATCATATGAATATATGCATCGTCAAGATTGTGTAAGTTCTCACCCTAGGCAGCCGTCTGACACTATCCAAGTCATTTCTTAGTAAGAGGATATAGGGCATGAAGAGTTAGAGGCCCAGGTCCTTCCCCTCTTTAGGGGTGATACTTATGCCCACTAGCCTCATACTAGACGGCAACGATTCTTCCCCTAGGAGGGCATTAAATACTTTCTGAAAAAATTATAAAACTTATTTGTATAACCGTTCAAGCCCGACAACTTCCCTGAGGGGAGCTCTTTAATAACCTGCAATACCTCATGAGTTATCGGCCTATTTAATTTAGCCCTATCTACTCAGTAACTGTAGACAGTGCTAATTTCTTAAGATAGGTATCCATCTCTTCCCTTGTGGTATTCCATTCAGGGCAATACAACACTTTATAATACTCTACAAACTGTTCCTGGAGATCCTCAATACTTCGAATTTCTGCTCACATGGGAGCCCGGATATGAGTTATAAAAACTGTGTGTCTGGAGCTTCTTTAATTTATGAGCAAGCAATTTACTAGGTTTATTGCCATATTCAGAATGGTTCTGCTTTAATTCATCCAGAGCCACCGCCATCTCATCCAGCTGAAGCTCCTTTAACTTAGCTTGTAGCTCGACCAGGTTTCCTTTCTCCTTCAGATCCAAGTGACCCCTTTTTGACTTTGCTTCCAGGCACAACAGTTGGTCCCACAATTCTTCTCGCCTTCTCCCTCTTTGGTGCAGTACTCACCGCTATAAGAGTCCCCTGAGCCACTGCCTTGAAACACTTAGACTTTCCTGACCATCATCGAGGGCAAGGTATGGTACTATATGCTTCCTAAGAGTTTCACGGGTCTCAGAGTCATTTAACAAAGCATTACTTAGTCTCTGATACAGACTCCCTCCCTCCCCACAGCATACTACGCAACATCACACCAGAGCATGGTCAGCAATTCCTTCACAGTCAAATGAGTCCATTTATCTAACAGCAAAAGGTCAATGCAGGAGTAAGTATTACATAGTAACATATCCCAATCAATCCCTATACTTTGGCAATAAAATTCAATCAGCAATACTAAAATGAAATTACCAAGATATATAAACCCACTCTTTTTTTGTTGGAAGAAACCGTAGGAGGAAGGAACCAATATCCAACCACACCAGACGGTTTAGTCCTTTTTAATCAAATTTTTCAATTCATAACACACTTATCTGTATGTCTTTAATGCTAGAAGTCATCCATTATCCATTCGTGGTACTCATATCCAACAGGCACAGTGCCTGTTGGATATGAGTACCGCGAATGAATAATGGATGACTTCTAGCATTAAAGACATACAGATAAGTGTGTTATGAATTGAAAAATTTGATTAAAAAGGACTAAACCGTCTGGTGTGGTTGGTTCCTTCCTCCTACGGTTTCTTCCAACAAAAAAAGAGAGTGGGTATAGAAAGGGTTTATACTATTTTTACTATTGATTTGCGAACAAAGGTTTCTACTGTATGCGTGTGCTCAGCGCTCCTGCATAAAGTAAGTGGGTGGATAGTTCCCCTTGATATTGGTGAGAGGGTCTCTGTCAGCCCAAAAAGTACTCAATGCCGTGTTTTTAAGCTTACTTGCGTTTTTACACACATTTCTTAATTGTTGGGTGGAAGGCTCGTGCAGTATCTTATGCTTGCATATGTTTTATAGGATTGCGACTGCCATAGCGTTTTGTCTTTGACAGAAGTGAATGGTGCTGGTGTACACACACTTCCTGATTACACAGTAAGGTTACACTGCTCTTGTTTAAAAGCATGATGAGAGTGCATGTGCCTCCTCCGCACACTGTATTTTGATTAGTTACAACGTCAGTTTAGTATCAGTTCTCTCCCCGTAGTATATAAACCCTTTATGGAGAAACGTTTTGTAAAAAGCACAATGAGAGTGCATTTGACTCCTCCGTACACTGTCTTTTCACTTTTGATTAGGTACAACGTTAATTAAACATTAGTTTTCTCTCTGTAGTATATATACCCTTCATGAAGAAACGTCTTTTGAAAAAAGTTCTTGTGAGAAAGGATTTTTGTGAAAATAGAGGTTAGGAGTTTAGATTTCTCCCTCATCCATACCTAAGCTTTTGACAGTTACTTCTCCCCTGTCCTTATCTAAGTGAGTGGATATGTGGTGCATCGTTTTTTTAAAAAAATAGTTTGCCCTATGGTTCTCATCCTTTGTCCCTTTTGTCTTAACATCCTTATAGTACACCTCGGATGTGTGAAAGGCCTACTTAAGGTAGATATTGTTGGTTACAATTTATTTACTCCTTTACCATTGACTGCTCCAGCGTTTGTCATGCTTCCAGTTATACTTTACTTTTAATGTTTTTAAATTATTATTATTATTTATTGTTATCATTATTTATTATAATCATTTATGATATGATTACCTTTTTTAATTATTTATGTATTTATTTTTTATTTTTGTATTTAACATTTACTGTCAATAATTATATAATCACATCAATATTCATGTAATTATGTAATCGTATCATATTGTTGGTCACAATTCATGTTATCTTTTACATTGGTATGTCCTGTTTGCAATTGTTTCTCATGCTCATGTATTTATAGGTTAAAGGGTTTGTTTTATTCATTTATTTATTTTTTATTTTTTTATTACATATATTATATGTTATTCATACATATATATGTATTTTTGATATAGTATTATTTTATCAGACTTTATGTGTACAATTATTAGTTCTTATTGGTGTTGCTGTGCTGATCTTTCATCATCTCCCCCCTTTTTAATTATCTTTTAATTTATTATTTAATCATTATGCTCAGTTTTATTAACTGATTATTATTTATTCTTTATTGTATATCCTTTGTACATCCTTCAATGGTAATCTTGGATCTTTTGAGATTTATATGTTGTTAATAATTTTTTAATGTATTTAATCAGTATGTATATACCGTTTTAAGGTTTTTAATTATGCATTCATGTCTATTATTATTGTTTTATATTTTTGCTGCTGTTTTTTAGCCTGCCCCTGAGGAAGAATACGAAACACGGCCTGTGTCGGGCCTTGGCTTTGGTCTATTTCTATCAATAAAGTTGGTCTTCCTATCGCTTCCCACGTCTCTCACTGGGTCCTCATTAGCACGTGGTTTGTGCCCCCTGTTGGTACCCTTGAGACCAGAAGTAGACAGATGTAGCAGGTACTGAAGTAAGTCCAGAATGGGACATGTGAAAGGATCCAGTGTTTTAAGAGAACACCAGACAGAGAACCGGCACCATTTAAAGGCATTAAGAGTGTCTGGATGAATCCTTTCTAGATGATAAAGCACAGTTACTTACCTGTAACAGGTGATCTCTGGGAACAGCAGGAATTAGTCTTCACATATGGGTACGTCGGTACCGACGGAGCCTGCACGGGAACGCTGCCCAGCTTCCAATCAGAAAGCTTTTGGCAGCATCCCTCGTGCTGACTTCCCACCTTCTCCAGAGCCTCTCTTCAGTTGAGTTTCAAAGCTGAGACAAAGGCGAGAGAGAAAAGGAAGAAGAAGATAAAGAGATGCAACTCCTAGGGGAGGTGGGAGGGTTGTGAAGACTAATTCCTGCTGTTCCCAGAGATCACCTGTTACAGGTAAGTAACTGTGCTATCTCCAGGAACAAGCAGGAATGAGTCTTCACATATGGGGACTCCTTAGCTGGAGATGCCAGGGGGAGATCCCATAAAAATGCAAGAGCCTGGATCAGGGGTGCATTTTGTCTCCAGGAATCCCCGGCATCCAATGTGGGATGGAGGGTAGGAGTTGACAATAAAGGAGCTGTGAGGAAAGAAACAGCATAGCCAAGGACTAGAGGGTCCTACAGACTACAGGAGTCCTTGGTATATATGATGAGTAGCATTAAACACATTTAATGTACACTTAAAATATGCAGCTTACCTACTGTATTGTAGGAAGTAGGAAGCAGGATGGAGTCTACTGGATAAGCAGTGGCGGAATCTTCAAGGTGACCTCCCAGTAGTGAGGATGAAGGTCCAGACCTGGAGGAAGTAGACGATCCAGGTGTCAACTGGGTAGGATTAGACGTCAGGTCTTCAATGGAAAGCTTTATGGAAAAAAGCTGAAAACTCCTTTAGGCATAAGGTCATTAACATTGAGGACTAAAGGAAGAAGACTGACAGAGTTGGAGAACTAGCCCAGTCCTGGCGGGAAGAGGGGAACTGGAAAAACCCCTATTCCCAAGGAGAACAGCTGTGTACTCAAAGATAAAGATGTACACTGTTTTTCCTAGCTGGCAAGAGATAGGAAAAATATTGAAGCTTGATGCTTCAAGGACTTAAGGAAAAATGGAAGATGTTAGCACCACAGTGGTTATTGGTGCCTAACAATTTCTGCATCGTAATAAGGTATGCGAAGTAGGGTGATAGATTGTCTAAACCCTCTAGGAGGTAAAACATTTAGTATAGACAGTAAGGGTGATAGTGTGTAAGACATATCAACCCTTAAGAAGCCCCTCAACAGACACATATATATATACACATATATATATATATATACACATATCCAGATGTGTATATTAGAATATGGGTGGAGAAATGTATCAAAATATATCTATCTCTATATCTATATATATAATATACCCAAATATAGATACATTTGTGGGGCATGGTTTTGCACCACCAGAGTAATGATATAGGTATGTAGACATATATGGAGATGCTACATACAAGACAACAGGTTGAAGATACATGTCTACCACCCAGCCCCATAATTGTACATGGGGAATATAAAAGAAAAAGATTCTGCGCTCTACAAGAAGGTGAACCCACTTGGGATATGTATAGAGAATCTATTTCCGTGAATTGAGGGATGCAGGAAGGCAATCCAACAAGATAACTGTGATGTTCGCGTGAAAACAGATGATCATATGAATCTGTAAGGAACAAGGCGGGAGTTCCACAGAACACTGACATGGCAGATGTGCGGAAACGCAGAAGAAGATACCAGAGGGACCTACTGGAGGGACCCAGAGGTAGCATGCGTAAACATCAGCCTTGGATTTTCATGCAGAAGAACTGACATCTCGTGTTAACACCCCAGGCTAGAGGGTGTGGAGAACCCTCACAGGCATGGGAAGGGTTTATAAGCTTTTCCCTAATAACAGAGAAGCTTCAGAGACAAGGTCAATGCTCTATAGCAAGGCCCTCATAGTAGAAAGCTTCTCTGAAGACTGCAGAGAGCATTGTGCAGGAGAGATATGAGACAAACTGACTGAAGTCAGGTGTGTTGCCATATCCTAGGAGAGGAGATGGTTAAAATAATGTGAGAAAGCCTAAACGAGTAGGAGGATCCAAGATAGATGACGAATAGCTTGGAATCACTACTGAGGCTAGAGAAAATTTTGAACAAGGGACTGGAACTTGGAAAAATTACCAGTAATACTATTACTGTAACTCCTGCAGGCACAGCTGCTGATGGAAACAGCAGAGAGATTGTCCTGTGCCCAATAAAGAAAAACAGACAGGAAAAGAGAGGAGATATCCCTTCTCCTTGTCTGAGGAACGAGCTTGCTAGAGAAGCTTTTCAGTATGGTACTCCTCAGTCAGGGAAAAAACCCGGTTGAGAAGGTAGTAATTTGAGGGTAACGCACCCATAGGGTAAGTCAACTGAAGGAAAAAATGTTCAGTTGGGACAGAACTATCAGGGGATAGTTGCAACTGCTCTTCTGGAGAGTCTGTAGTCCCTGAACAAAACATTTTCGACAGGTTAGTACACTGAAAAAGAAAAGCACAGTGAATAAACTTCTAATGGGTAGAAGTGAACTGTAGGTTACAATTCCCGGCCCTTATGGTTGCTGGGAATGCTGAGACTGGCCAGAGCTGGAGGACTTCAGACCAGGCTGAGGCGTCCCTTGTTTAGGTACAGCCGAAAGATGGGCAGGAGATGAATGAAACTTTCTTTTCTTAGGGAAAGAAGGTTTGGTAGGACATTTCCTACCCCTTGAAGGAGGAGGTGGCTTAGAATGGTCTTTAGTGGAAGGAGAGTCAGTGGAGCATTGAGCAACCTGACGTAAAGCCTCCTTATTGAAGAGACCTTCTCCTGTACAAGGAGAATGAGCCAGTATAGTTTGTGCCCATCTGCTCAAGTCTGAAGCTTCAAGCCAGGCTCTGCGACGTGCTGCAATAGCAATAGCAGAGGATCTGCTAACGGACTCAAAAGAGTCTATAGAAGCACGAGACAGGAACCAGGATATATTCCGGCTGTGATTGATGAGCAAGGAATAATCAGTAGCCTTGGGCTCTAGTAAAAAAGGGGTCAAAAGAGACAATTGCTCTGTGACTTCCTGGAGTGTTAGACTCATGTGAAAAATATATGAAAGAATTCTGGAGGCCAGCATAGAGGTTTGGAAGGCCTGACGACCAAAAGCATCGAGTGTTCTTGAAGAACGACCTGGCGGATAAGAAGAATGCTTCTTCTTGCTCTTAACTTTCCTCAGTGCTGATTCCACTACAAGGGAACGATGAGAAAGTTGAGGCTTTTGAAACCCTGGAGAGGGTGGCACCCGGTACCGAACCTCAATGGCTGTAGAAACTAGAGGAAGTCGTAAGGGCGATTTCCAGAGCCTCAGAAGGAGATCCTGCAGAGCAGGATGTAAAGGAAGCATCATATTTTCCATTTGTGCCGGTGAGCCATGAGTAGAATCACAACCAGGGATAGATATATTAAGAAAGGTTGCCATATCCCGGAGAAAAGCCTGAAAAGACTGATCTCCTATGGGAACTATCCCTGGTAAGGCTAAAGAAAGAGACCTAGTAGATGGACAGGGATACTGGCATGTTAACTTAGAGGCAATGGGTACTGCATCAATGCCAGGTATCGGTTCCAAACTAGGCATCGGTGCAAGAACAGGCATAGACATCGATACTGATAGAGGATTAGCAGTTGAAGTTGCCATCGGGGACTGCTGCAGTGGTACCGAGATCATGAGAGAGTTATGGCTAGGATCTTCAGAACTGCCCATCTGGAAACGACAGGAGTCGGTTCCGGGACGCGTCGGTACCCAGTCCTCGAGACTAGATATCGATTCAAGACTCGGCATCAAAGAAAGCGAGACTATCGATGCATGTCGCGAGGGTTCCGACGCCGGTGGCGGCATCGGCGATGCCGATACCACTAAGGCAGCCTGGGTTACATTGATCGGTACCGACGGTACCGAGGATACCCAATAACCCCCCCTTGCCAAGGGTAAGGCGGTCCACCTCGATGCCGATGCCAGGGTATCAGAACCGATCGATGCCGGTACCGTCCCGGAGCATGGCTGAGATTGAGAGACGTCAATGCGGTGCGTATCGATCGGTCCCGAAGGTACCGAGGATGCCTGATGACGATCCCTGGTGAGGAGTGGAACACTCGACACCGGTACCGATGCCGGAGGCTCGGTACCGCTCGAAGCGGATACCACCCCCGCGCATGGCTCAGGTATGTTCTGTGAGGGGTGAGCCCCAGGAACAACCTGAAACCCCTTTAACGCTTTGGAGCCCGAAGACTCCTGCAGGGGTAATGCCAATGGATTCTTGAGGGTAAGACCGGAGCCGTCACCATGCTGGGCATGGGACATACCACTCAAGCATTGACTAGTCTTAACAGACTGTTTGTGGGTTACCTGATCCTGTGAAGTAGAGAAAACGGGTACCCTCACTGCCGAGGAAAAAACGGTATCGAGGGAAACTCTAAAGAGTGAAGGTTTCCTCACAAAATTATCCCCTGACAAGTCAGGGGAAAAAGGGTCAGGACCCACACAGTTGAGACACCAACTATTGGTGTCTAAAAAGAAACAGGTGTTTCTACATCGAATGCACTTCTTAGGAAAAAAAGGCTCCATAATGAAGAGGCCTGGTAGGCCCAACAAGTTAAGGCAAAAAACTGAAGAAAATGTTTCTCAGAATTTAGTCAAAAATCCACCGGCGACACCGGTGGCAGCGGGAAATACAGCCGCGACCACAAGAAAACAAAAAACTAAAGTAATTAAAGAAATTAACAAGAAAAGTTTCTGCGGTGACAGGAGGACGTCCTGCCGGCTCCGCGGAAAAACGAAAACTGAAGAGAGGCTCTGGAGAAGGCGGGAAGTCAGCGCGCAGGCGCGAGGGATGCTGCCAAAAGCTTTCTGATTGGAAGCTGGGCAGCGTTCCCGTGCAGGCTCCGTCGGTACCGACGTACCCATATGTGAAGACTCATTCCTGCTTGTTCCTGGAGATAAGGACATGCAACACTTCCTCTTGGAGATTTAACTGTGAAAGAACAAAGCACTCAGCTTTCAGGCCATCAAGTGGAGTGGCTTGAGGTTGGGGTGAAAAGGGGACCCTTGCTCCTGAGAGAGAAGCGTTGGTGAATAACCGAGCCGGAGGGGAGGTGCTTGAGCAAGCTAAAGCAGCAGAGGAAACCACAATTGTCTGGGCCAGTAAGCGGCAATAAGAATCATTTGTCCCCGATTGGCCTGAAGCTTGAAGAGTGTCTTTTCTATGAGCGAACGTGGAGGGAAAGTATAAAGAAGCTCTTGACCCCAACAGATGAGGAAGGCATCCGACAATTCCCTGTGGGGAGAGAGGAATCCTCGAACAGAAACAAGGTAATTGGGCATTGAGGGGAGACACAAAGAGGTTGATTAGTGGTGTCCCCCAGAGTTGGAACAAGCATCAGGTTACTTGAGAATCTAGCATCCACTTGCGTGGATGGAGTATCCGATTTAGCCTGTCGGTCATTTGATTCTGTGCTCCTGGAAGGTAGACTGGCTGAAGGTGAATACCTTGTGGCATCACCCAGTTCCAAAGGCGAATGGCCTCCTTGCATATGGCTTGAGAGCCTGTCCCCCCCCCCCCTTGTTTGTTTATATAAAACATAGCTACCTGGTTGTCGGTCTGCACAAGAAGAGAAAGCCCCACGAGTTGGGGGAAAGAAGACTGACTGCATTGAAGACCGCTCTGAGCTCCAGAAGATTGATCTGGAGGAGCTTCTCCTGAGTGAACCAAAGGCCCTGTGTTGTGAGGCTATTGAGATGGGCTCCCCAGTCTAGATTTGATGCATTGGTGGTTAGGATAGACTGCTGTGCAGACTTCTGAAAAGGTGACCCTTCGACTAGATTCTGTGGTGCCTTCATCTGCAGAGTGATGTTGGCAAGATCTGAGAGATGACCTATGGACTGCTTCCACTGGTGTGAGAGAGTCCACTGTGTGATCCTCATATGGAGATGTGCGTAGGGCACGATGTGGACTGTGGAAGCCATTTGGCCTAAGAGGTGTAGAAATGTTCAGGCAATAACTGATGGTTGTTGCTGCACCTTTGTGGCTAAGGTAATGAGACGGAGATGTCTGTTGTCTGGGAGGAAGGCTCTGCTTCTTATCTTATCCGAATGAGCTCCTATGAACTCGAGGTCCTGAGATGGGCTGAGATGTGATTTTGGATAATTTAACAAAAAACCCAACTACTGGAGGACATAAATTGTTTGATTTAGGGTGGAGGTGACTTCTGAAGTGGAGACTGCCCTTAGCAGCCAGTCGCCTAAGTAGGGGAACAGAAAGATCCCCAAAGTTCGTAGTAGGCCGCCACAATGGCTAAACACTTTGTAAAGACTCTGAGTGTTGAGGCCAGTCCGAATGTGAGGACTCAGTACTGATAGTGGCTGTTTTGGAAAATAAACCTGAGGAACATTCTGTAGTCTGGGTGAATGAGCATGTGTGTGTAAGCATCCTTTAGATCCAGAGAGCATAGCCAATCATTTTGTTGGAGGTCTGGCAGAAGGGTGCCTAGAGAAATCATCCTGAATTTCTCCTTAATGAGAAATGTGTTGAGATTTTGGAGATCTACTATAGGCCTGTGACCTCCTGTCTTTTCTGTATTAGGAAATATCTGGAGTAGAATTCCAGGCTTTGTTGAGCGGAGGGTACTTCCTCTATGGCTCCTTGTTTCAGCAGCACAAGGATTTCCTGTTGGAGCACAGAGGAGTGAAGGGGATCCAGGCTGGGTTGTCCCACAAAGTGAGTGGGATGACAAGTGGAATTTTAGTTGTAGGCCCTGACGGACTAAATGTAGGGTCCAGGGCTCAAAATCGATGCTGATCCAGCGGTGTACAAAATGCAGTAACCTTCCTGGGATCATGGGAGAATTGGCTATGCTCTTCTTGAAGCAGTCAAAACTCTGAGGTTGTTGAGTAGATGGTGCAGGCTGTGGTTTGGTAACCTTTGTTTCCTGATCTGTTTCTGGCCTGTTTGCCTCTGTTGCTGTTGTGGCGCAGTGTAGCCAGGATAGGCTTGATATGGAGGATAAAACCTTTTTTTCTTAGGGAAGAATGGTTTCTTGGTGGTACCCTTCTTCTTAGAAAGGTCTGCCATATTCCTTGTCAGCCTCTTCATGATGGGGTCTTCATTCTTTATCTCCTCAGCCTTTTCCCTCCACCTCTGACCAAAGATGTTCTCACCATTATAGAGTATGTTGACAAATTTGTCCTGGACCCACTGTTCCAGGACAGATGCTTGGAGCCATTCAGTCCTTCTAGCCCCTATGCAAGCTGCAGCAGATATGCTGTTAGTCTCAAAAGCATCAAATGCTGCTCTTGTTAAGAATTTGGATGTATTCTGGGCATGTCACAAAGACGTGATGAGCCGCCTGCTTATCAGGGGGCAACAACGAGGTGAATTCTGAGAATTCCCTTGATGCAGCCTTAAGAAACATAACCATATATAGCATATATGAGTCTAATCTGCAGGCTAGCATGGTAGCTTGGAATGCTTTCCTTCCAAATGCATTTAGGATCCTGGCCTCCCTGCCAGGAGGCACTGAGGAGTGATTCTTTTGACTCTTTTTCCTCCTCATGGTAGACTCCACAACCATGGAATGATGGGAGAGTTGTGGATTTTGGAAACCTGGAGAGGGAGGAACCCTATATAGGGTATCAAGCCTCTTGCTTACTGCAGGGGTTGACATAGGGGCTTCCCACATTCTAACCATCAAGTTTTTTAAGATTATGTGCACTGGGAAGGTGGCAGCCTCCTTCGGTGCAGATGGATACTGGAGTATATTGAGCTCTTCAGCCCTTGGCTCCGTTTCAGTAGTCACTGAAACATCGAGAGTTGCCATGTCTTTAATAAAGTCTTGACAAGACATGTCCTCGGGCGGCAAACATCGACATTCATAAAGAGGTGACAGATCTGACAGTACATCTTTGAGTGTATTGGACTCAATGGATTCTACCTCTGATACATCCTCGGAATCAGAGTCTGGAAAGAAATTAAAATAATCTCTATGAGATGTTCATGTTCAGATGTTCGATGTTTGGATGTCGAAGGTAACAGAACCCATGGCACAGAAGGCCTCAGTATCCGTTGCTCTGAGCTATGTGAAGCAGGGGATGCCTATGGTAGGGTGCCGATGTCTGTAGTCACCAACAGTATAGGTGGAACTGATATCGGCTGCGGAGCAGTCAATGCTATCGGCATTACAACTGCTAAGAGTTTAGCGATGCTATGCTTGGTGGCGATGACACGGTCATCCAATGATGGTACCAGAGGAGAAGTAGCTCCAGACACCGAGGTGTGGGCCAGAACTTCCAATGCCGGTATCGGGGGCTCCACCGAGGATTGGAGCTCAAGGGCATCACCGAACACCTGTATGGCTTTGGAGGGTGACACCTACCGCCGGGGTTGTTTAGAAGGACTGCATCGGAATGCGATGATTGGCAATGGCGATGCCGATGCTCGGAGTTGGAAGCTGACGTTGACCTCGAAGTCGATGACTGCGATGCCAGTCATTGTCTTCTTCTTAAGCACTGGTGACTCTGGGCGATGCTTCTCCTTTACTGGTGAGGACTTAAGACGCATGGGACGACTTTGATGGAATCAACGCCCCCAAGGAGTGCACCGAAGGAGCTGAGTCTATAGTAAACAGCTTAGCCTTGTGTTCGTCCCAATTCTTTTGACTTCTGGAAGCCATATGGTGACAGGAGAGACAGGACTCAACGTTGTGGTCTGGGCCTAAACATTTCAGGCACCAAGAATACTCATCAGTAAGGGAAATTTTGCTCAACACTTAGAGCATTTCTTGAACCCACTTCGGGGTTTCTTCATATTTGAAAATAATATGGAGGCAATATCGAATTGGACAATGGTGCCAGAGAAGGCCATAAGCCTCAAAAAAGAATTAGTGAAAATTTGAAGTAAAATAAAGTGTAAGAAAAAATAAAATAAAAAAGGGGAACCAGAATCGATGGGGAGTCGAGTCGGTCAATGGGAAGGCAACCAAAGTACTTGCAACAGTACATGGAAGAATTTTTCTGAAGTCTGTAGAGGTGGCTGAAAGGGACAAGGTCCTGATGGCTCTGCAGAAAAAAAGACTGAGGAGACCAGGAGGGAAGACAGGAGGGCAGCCACGCATGCGTGGAGGTATGCTCCCAAAAGTATTCCTATTGGATGCAGGGGAGTATGCCCGCACAGGGCTCCGTCAGTGCCGACGTTACCCATATGTGAAGATTGACTTCCTGCATGTTCCTGGAGATTTAGGTCTTCAAGTCTCTTCTCATACATCTTCTGATGCAGGCTCCAAATCATTTTGGTCACCTTCCTCTGTACCGTTTCCGGTCTTTTTATATCCTTTGCGAGATATGGTCTCCAAAACTGAACACAATATTCCAAGTGAGGCCTCACCAGTGATTTGTACAGTGGCATTAGTATCTCTTCCTTTCTGCTAAAAATTCCTCTGTATGCAACCCAGCTTCCTTTTGCCACCGCCTTGTCACACTGTTGCGCCATCTTGAGATCCCCAAACTATCACTCCGAGGTCCTTCTCCTGGTCCGTGCACACCAACCTCTCGCCCCCTGTTGCATACAATTCCCTTGGCTTTCTGCATCCCAAGTGCATGACACTGCACTTCTTCATATTAAATCTTCTGCCAAGCATTAGACCATTCTTCCAGCTTTTGTAGATCTTTCATGTTGTCCACTCCCTCAGTGAAGTCCACTCTGTTGCAAATTTTCGTGTCATCTGCAAAAAGACGGTCTTTTCCATTCAGTTCTTCAGCAATATCACTCACAAATACAATGAACAGTACCGGCCCCAGGACTGAACCCTGGGGCACACCGCTAATCACCTTCCTTTCATCCAAGTGAGTTCCATTTACCATCACCTTCTGTCGTCTGTCAGCCAACCAATTTCTGATCCAGTTCACCACCTTGGGACCCATCCCCAAGCTGTTTAGTTTATTGACAAGCCTCCTATGAGGAACAGAATCAAAGGCTTTGCTGAAATCTAGATAAATCACATCCATTGCAAGCCCTTGATCTACTTCTCTGGTCACCCAGTCAAAGAACTCAAAGAGATTTGAATGGCAAGATCATCCTTTGGTGAAACCATGTTGCCTTGGATCATGCAACCTGTTAGTTTTGAGATAATCCACTATTAACTCTTTCAGGAGTGCCTCCATTACTTTTCCTTATACCGAGGTAAGGCTTACTGGCCTGTAGTTTGTCACTTCTTCCCTATTACCACTTTTGTGGAGAGGTACCATATCAGCCCTTCTCCAGTCCTGTGGAATGTCTCCTGTCTCCAAGGATCCATTAAAAACATCCTTTAATGTCCCTGCAAGAACCTCTCTGAGCTCTTTCAGTGTCCTGGGATGTATCCCATCCGATCCCATGGCCTTGTCCACTTTCAGTTTTGCAAGCTGTTCTAACATTTCATCTTCTGTGAATGGTATGGTATCTACTCCATTCCCATTTGTATATTTGTCAATCACAGGTGGTCCTTCTCCAGGATTTTCTTCAGCAAAAACAGAACAGAAGTATTTGTTTAGCATTTTTGCTTTTTCAATGTTACTTTCCACAATCCGTTCCTGGCACTTTTGAACCTCAGGGAAGCAGGAATAGACCCTTTCCTGCTTATGCATCTCTCACCATGTAACTAGCACCCCTAGCAGGTCCATTAGCCCCCTCAGCTCTTTTCTCTTATTTTTGTTCCCTACAGCCTGTCCCCTAGATGTGTCAATGGCCAGGTTGCATTGAAGTCGCCCACTATGATGTCACACAAAATTTCAATGGCCCTTACTATTTGAATGATTACTTAATAACTACAAAAAAGATTTTCTTCGTTCACTATCACCAGCAACTGGATTAGAGTATCCAAACACTAATATTCAAAAAACAAAAAAGGTCTAATTTTAATCTTTCCGAGGTCTCAGTTAAACATTAGCAAGGCCTCATAGACTTCCGTCATAATAAGGCTAATTGCATGATCACATCAGCGACCTCAATATAATGTAAACAGCTCCCTATTTCACAGTGAAGTGCTCAAAAAGATAAAACTCTTCCAAATACATTGGTCTTAGCTTAAAAAATAAATAATCGATTTCACTTCCCAATGTACAAGGGGTCTGTTCACTTATAACATTCATTCAGATCCCAACGTCGAATCCCCGGCACCGCTTAGACGTTTCACTTTGTTGTTTCCTCAGGGGATCATAAATTTATCTAAAGATAAAAAGCAAACACAATCAAAATCAATCAATTGAGTTTGATTGTGTTTGCTTTTTATCTTTAGATAAATTTATGATCCCCTGAGGAAACAACAAAGTGAAATGTCTAAGCGGTGCCGGGGATTCGACGTTGGGATCTGAATGAATGTTATAAGTGAACAGACCCCTTGTACATTGGGAAGTGAAATCGATTATTGTTTATTTTTTGAGCTAAGACCAATGTATTTGGAAGAGTTTTATCTTTTTGAGCACTTCACTGTGAAATAGGGAGCTGTTTACATTATATTGAGGTCGCTGATGTGATCATGCAATTAGCCTTATTATGACGGAAGTCTATGAGGCCTTGCTAATGTTTAACTGAGACCTCGGAAAGATTAAAATTGGACCTTTTTTGTTTTTTGAATATTAGTGTTTGGATACTCTAATCCAGTTGCTGGTGATAGTGAACGAAGAAAATCTTTTTGTAGTTATTAGCCCACTATGATGTGGCAACCCTCTATTGCTCCTATGTTTCTAGACCGGCAACAAAACTCTTTTTTGTCCTCATTTGGGGCATAAAATTAACTAATGTGTACAACTGAGGGCTCACTTACAGTTTAATGAAAAGGTACTTACCCTCGCTATCCCTGTGTCTAACAATTCAAGGGACATCCCTGCAAATGAGGAGCCCCACTCCATTTTTCTTCCACCCCTTCATACTGGAAGCAAATATCTGAGTTGGGAATTAAGTATTTACCAGGTGGTGCTCATCCTTGTTAAGAAGATGAGTTTCCTGAATAAATGCAATGGAGCACTGCACTTCCTCGAACATGTCTCTTTCGATAGTTCAGGTCCCACACATTATACATCATGACTTTAAGGTCAGCCATCTCCAAGTCCTGATTCTAGACTCTCCCTCCCAAGATTACTATCAAAAATGCGCCCCTACTCCCCCCCCCCCCCTCCTCAACAACAGAGTCTGTTCACTCAGACTATTGCAGAGTTAAGACAGTGCTGCTTCCCGGGGGCCACAGAACTCCTAATTAATCCTTACCCTCCTCCCCCTGCAACCCCCCAGCATCACTATTTGCAGTCATTCCCAACAATCCCCTTCATACATCATCCCGACCACCCCCATTCTTCAACCACATGCATTCCACATAATCATCACTCAAACACTCCTAGCCAATCATAGCACACCCATTTAACATCCATGGCAGGGCAGCCATGGATACTGGTATCAGTCTACATCCTTAGTCCCTTCAGGAGCCATCAGCATATTTCTGCTGGAGTAGCCAGGTTCACCTCCACCAGTCTCAGCAATTGTCCAGCTCCTTTGCTTAGACCTCTGCCACTGAGGTTGCAACGGCTTCTCCCCTTGCTTAGTACCCTCCCCCATCCAGGAGCTTCTGGTAGATTCTGCCATCCCACTTTCTGAAGAACAGCAATTGCCTCTTCCGCACTATGCACTTGGAAATGTTGCCCCTCCAATGTGAAATGTAGACCAAAGGGATACAGCCAGCGATATTGGACATTTTCTGGCCACAAACGCCTGCTGACATCTGAAAGTCTCTCCATTTTCTAATAGTTGTCAGCATAAGGTCCGCAAACACTTCCAAGCAGCCCCCTTCCCACTGCATTTGGCCCACCTACTTAGCAGCTTGCATTATTAACTCTTTAGTATGATACTCATGCAGGCATGCTATATTGTGGGGCCAGGGCCGGCCCAAGAGTTTCTGCCATCCTAGGCAGAAATCTCTGCTGCACCCCCCCCCCCCTGCTGACACCACCCCCTCTTCCAGCTGCCACCACAGCGACCATTGCTTTTGGAAATACTGCTACTGCCCACCTCCCCCCCAAATGGAATCAGCGGTAGCGGGAGGGGGTGGGGGCAGCCACCCATGTGTGCTGCTGCTGCCGCCACCCATGCTGCTGCCACCATCCACCCAGTTCTAGTGGACAGGCCAGCCCTGTGCAAGGCTTTTCAAAGTGCCGTGGCCCCAGCACTCTATGGGCCAATTCCATAGTAAAGCAGAGCGTGGTGATATCAATGTCAGCGGCTCTCAGCTGGGCCTTACAAATCCGCTCTGTCAAGGACCAATAGTCCAACCTCTTCATCTCTCTCAGGGAGGCCCCGGATCCATATACTTTTCCTGCAGGACCTATTTTCCAATTCCTCAGATAGATGCTGACAGTCCCCTATTTTATGTTGCAGGCTCCCTAGGACCTCCTTCTGGCTTCTCCACTTTGTTCTCTACATCCTCCAACTGCTGCCCAATGTCCAGCACATCTGTACGGAGGTGTTTAATCCAAGACTGAGCCTCACGCAAAAGGCACCCAATTCGTGCCTAAGCTCCCCAAACCAAGTCTTAATGTCTGTCCAAAGCTGCGGCAGATCTCCTAGAGCCCCCTCCTCATTACTCACACCTTCACACCCACTGCCACCATCTTGGATCCGCTTACTGCTGCAGGCGCCGTGGTATTAAAAGCATAGTTTTTAAGGTCTAAAATGACCTTTTTCCCCCCCCTGACATTATACATCGCCGATATTGTGGTGCACTGCATCATGCTCAGGGGTTGCTGGAGACTATTTTTGTCACCAATCAGGAGGGGACGACTTTCTCTGCCCGCAGAGATCTGCTAGGCTGCCATCCTTGCTGGTGACATCACTTCCTCCCCTCAGCTGCCAAATTCTTGACCAGTCTTCAAGCTTAGCGAGATCCCTCCTTCTATTATCTACTCCTTCTTGGGTGTCTACTTTATTGCAGATTTTGGTATCATCTGCAAAGAGGCCAACCTTACCTGACAGCAATATCACTGACAAAAATGTTAAAAAGAATCTGAGCAAAAACAGATCTCTGTGGCACACCACTGGTTACATGTTCTCTTCAAAGTAAGCTACATTTACTTCTACCCTTTGTCGCCCTCCCACTCAACCACTTTAAGGTCTATTGGATTAGAGGACCAGCTTAAAAATTTAAAAGCCAGCTGCCAAGACCTAGGGCATAGTGCTTCTCTCCCCCCCCCCCAAAAAAAAAGGTACATCACAGCTCCTTTAAGGGCCTGATTTACTGGTATGCCATTTTCCATGGGAAAAGAAAGTTTAATAAATCAGACCCTTAATGTGCCATTATACAGTGCCAACAGAAAGCAGTGACCCTTCTCCTCCACCCCCTCCCACCAACCCCAATGGGTACTTTGTCAAAAGCATACTGGTGACCCTTTATAGTTAAACCCAAAACAACTTTTTTTTCTTCACGTATCACTATGGCTTGCTAATACATGAAGCTAAAGAAATTTCCCATAGTCCCCAAACCCTGACTTCACACTCTCTCTCATAGCCCTCCCAGCCAACCAGTATCTCTCAACTACAGCCTTCAGCCAGTGTCTCTCTCTCTAACCCCTCCCCAACATTCGTCAGCCATTGTCTATCTCTTGTAACCTCTCCTTATCAGCCATAATCTCAGGCCGGTCTCTCTCTCCACCCTTGCCTCCCCCCCCCCCACCTTCAGCCAACATCCAGGTCTCTCTCTCCACCCTTACCCCCCCCTTCAACCATCATCCCAGGTCTCTCTCTCCTTCCTTGCCCCCCCCCTCTTAGTCATCATCCCAGGTCTCTCTCTCCACCCTTGCCCCTCCCCTATTAAGCTATCATCCCAAGTCTCTCTCTTCCCTCTTTGCCCCCCCCCCCATTAAGCCATCATCCCAGGTCTCTCTCTCCACCCTTGTCCCCCCCTTAATTAAGCCATCATCCCAGGTCTCTCTCTCCACCCTTGTCCCCCCCCATTAAGCCATCATCCCAGGTCTCTCTCTCCACCCTTGCCCCTCCCTTCAGCCATCACGCCAGATCTCTCTCTCTCCACCATTGCCCCACTCCTATCAGCCATCACCCCAGGTCTTTCTCATTCCCCCCTCTCTCTGCCATCACACCGGGTCCTTTACCATTGCTACCATACTGCATGGAAACACTGCTTCTCCCTTCACAATGATTGGCTCTCTACAAAGTGCTTATGTTGCGCAGCAGATAGAGTTTCACAAAGGGAAGATCCTGTTAAACTTTAATAAAAGGATTCAAAACTGTGGATCAGGGAGGTGGCAATAGACATTGCCTACATGGACTTTAATAAAGGGCTTTTTTATTTTTTTTTACATCCACCATTCTACAAAGAAGGTACATTGGACAATATTGAAGTAGGCCAGAAAGCTGTAAATTGGATAAGGAACTAGCTCAGTGTCTAGATTCAGAGTGATAATAAATGCAGTTCATTCTGGGGAAGGCCAAGAAACTGGATGGATACCACATTGCCAAGTACTGAGAAAAGTTGTTAAACCTTTTCCCCCCCCTCAAACTAGCAAAATAGGTGGGTTGGGGGGGGGGGGGTAGGGGGAACTAGTTTTTGTTTACGTATGGGAATTTCTCTTTACTTCTTTAAACATAAGGATCCTCAGTATTTATCCCAGGCTTTCTTGAATTGTGTTACTGTTTTTGCCTCCATCACCTCCAGGGGGAGGTTACTCCATACCCCTTCTGTGAAGAAAGAATAGAAGTGGAAAATTAGGTAACCTAAGTGTGTTTTATAACATTACTCCTGATTGATGTAGGTAGATCTCTGTGGAAAACAAAAATTTATACAGAATGAAAAATTGAATGTAGAAAGAGTGCAAGCAGAAAATAAAAAGCACATCACTATCTGAAGCAGCTGTAAGGGACACAGGGGTTTTTTCGGGGGGGGGGGGAGGGAGGGAAGGGGAGGAGCATCATGCAATTTCTGCTCAATTATTCTATGGCTATTTAAGAAACGTTTCGTACAGCATTGACTAGAAAAATGTACTACATACTAAAAATAAATGTAAGAATACTACTTACCGTTTTGTCTTTGAGATTTAATTGTCCAATTAACTTTCTGTCATCTGCAGGATCTACCAACTCTCCACCAATAAATAATTCAACTTTTGTATGTGCGCTGTTGGCTTTGATCCGATTGAGAATACAGCGCCGCACAGAACCAATTGTGTCATTTGTGTGAGACCATATATCCAAATCCTCTACCTGACGACCTTGGTTAGGAAAACGAACTACCAATGTGATGTGTTTACCACGAAAAGCTCTGTAAAAAATGTAAAAAGAAGTGCATGCATTTTTTTTCTCTTTCTGCAATCCCACCTATCCCCCTAGAAAAACTCTCTGGAAGTGCAGCTTTCCCTAATGACCAAACGTTAAGTTCAGCTTCCTCTCAGGTTAAATGTCTATGGCAGTATTGAAAAGTAACATGTAGGCCTCTGCAGTTCAGTTTCAGTTCATAGCACAGTGCTACATTAGATTATCAGGCAATTGTGGTATTTCATGGCCCCTCAGATGAAATGGATGGATTTCTGGAGAGAGGTTCCTTATCCCTGTTATTTTATTTATGTTGACTCATTTCTATACTGCCTAATATTCAAAGCAGTTTACATTCAACAAAGTCTAACAGTGCATCAATGCATCCTGTTGAACAGAGAACTAAATATAAGAATTTGATGGCAACAGTAACGAACATTTGGAGATAACTAACTTATATCATGCGATAACTATAAACAGTGGGCAATGTAATATGGTCATTACTGGAACAATGCGTCTGTCAGGCTAGAACAGCAATGGGCCGTATACGGCCCGGCAGACCTTTTAATCCGGCCCCTCCTGTATGGACGGCATGGTAGTGGCTGGTTCTGAGTCATTGTGATTTTCTGCTCCTCATTGGTCACGTCTCCCGCCATTTCTTGTTTTGGTAGTTTCTGAAGAGGGGTGACCGGTAGCGTTTCCGTAGCATCATAGATTTTCCTTCCTTTCCACCGCCGTACGGGTAGTCGGGGTGAAAAAACACTTTGCCAAAATCTCACTTTTCTTGGTAGATCGGGCGCGAAGGGGTGGTGGTTCTTGCAAGATTAGGGCAGTGTGGGAAATGGTTTGTTCTATGGGGGCGGAGCCTCAACGTTCCCAGAACGTTTTCGGGCTGTTTATAGGGGGCGTGTCCAGAACGTGGAGACCCCGCCCCCTGCTTATTGGGATTTAGGATGCTGGGGTGCCATCTCTGGTTCCAAATGAGTTGGAAATAAAAAGGACCCGGAGCAGGAGAAAACTGACTGTGTTTAAAAACCAAAACAAAACCAAACCCGGTATTAATCATTCTGAGGTGAGGTGGCAACACTGCAGGAGAACTGACAGGGCAAATGGGGGGGGGGGGGGAAGCATGTCAAATGGAGAAGGGGAGATAAAGAGAGAGGGAGGTAAATATTCCTGTGTTGGAGAAGGGACCCTTGAGGGCTGGAGAATGGGAAGGATGAAAGGGGGGGGGGGGGGAGGTTAGAATGACACGGAAAGAATAAGTGGATATAAGGTCTGTATTTCTCTGTTCCTCAATGCGATAATACCCTCCTCCCTCTTTTTCTGTTCAGCACCACAATATCCCCTTTGCCATATTGTCTACAGTGGAATAACCCTTAACAGCTCAGCCATGATTCTTCCTCCACTCTAAGGCTCCGGCCATTAAACTGCACCCAATCTGCTCTGCGTTGCTCATTATGCAACAAAATCATACTACAGTAACCAAGAAATAAAGGTTAGCCAATAAATTAATTGTGATACTGTACTGATATACAGTTAATAAATTCCGTAATGTAGCAGCAGATAAGCATGCAATAAATAAATCCAGGAGTCTTTTCAAGGATCCAAGCCAGTTTAATGTGCACATGGCTCAAGCAATAAGCAATTTCAAAATGGCTGAGCAATGGCTTCTAGTAAAACAACAACTTTTATAGCTTTCTCGTCCATTCTAAGCATAGGCAAACTTTTCATTGGTCCCAGTACCCCTCTCACCCATCTATGGCTACCCAATCGGGACTCTGGTCTGGGCTCAGCACCTGGTTGCCCCCCTTCTAGTCCCAATTACAATGGTCAGTGTCTCTAACTTGTTACATCTCTCCTCCAAGGTCGCTTAGCTTGTTAAAACATATGGGAAGCAGGGCACTGTAACTTTGCTTTTTGCAGAGTTAATTAATTCCATAGAAGCATAGCACACCTTATCAGTACCAATTAAACTTGTTTTTCTATATTTTCTAAGTTTCGTTTCTGCTTAGCTATGTTCAGTTAAACTCAATTCTATGGTGTCATCATTCAGGGGGGTTTTCATTCCTCTGGGCCTAACTACAGGCTTCAGTTACAGGTCAAGCTGCTCAGGCCTGTCTGCTTAGTTCAATTAGCATGGATCATAGGCCGTCGCCTACCACAGTAACAGCTGAAAAGTATCAGTATATGTGCTTGAGAAACCTTTATTTCATAGCTGTCAAAGCAAGACTGCTTATCTATAATGAGGGGTCTCTAGCGGAGTAGAGCCACAACGCTTGGGTGACATTATCCCATGTCAAGGCATACCAAATTGTGCTGCTTTCCTAAAAAAAAAAGAAAAAAACCTCAGGAAAAGCCCACATGAGCTTCTTGAACATGTGTACTATAGGGGTTCCAGAGCTGCCAGAGATCCCACCTCAGCCCAATCACATAGCCATGATAGAGTTGTTGAGATAGAGGGTGGGATTGTGTAGCGCCATCCCCCTGCTGTCCAGGGAGAACCTGTATTCTCCTAAGACAAGCAGGATGAGTCAGCCACACCTGGTGACATCATCCGACGGCGCCATGGATATGGAAGTGCCCTCCAGAGCTCGGAGTACGAATTGAGCCGTACGTGCAGGCGCAGGCAGGGAGTTGACGTCACGTCAGATGACGTCAACTGCCTTTCCGCGTGCCTGCTAGTGAGGAGCGATCCATGCGGCGCCCGGCAGCTAGAAGAGAAGAAAGCGCTAGCCAACATAACAAGCAGCCTATGGGCAGATGCGTCTTATAGGGTGAAAAATATGGTAATCTCCTGAGGCCTTCTGACTAGTGTCCGTGATGGTATCTGCTTCTTCTTCAATTGCACGCTATTATTTGCACTTGCTTATTTTAATTTTTATTATTCTTCTGTTGTGTTTAGTAATTTCTGTTTTAACTCCTATTTTTATTTATAGATCTTTATTGCAGAATCCCAAAATGAGTGGGGCAAAGAAAAGAAAAGTGGACAGTGAATGCAGAGTGTTTAATAAGGAATGGATAGCAAAATATTTTTTACGGAAGTCCGATCAATGGCTGTATGTCTCATATGCCAGGAAACTGTTGCGGTTTTCAAAGAATATAATATCAGCCGTCATTTTGCCACGAAGCATGCTAACTATGCTAGCAAGCAGTCGCCTCAAGAACGGGGGTCTACAGCTCAGAGGTTGATGGCTAAATTACAGGCTCAGCAAAATTTATTTCACAGACAAACTGCGATTCAAGAGTCAAGTACCAAAGCAAGTTTTATGCTCTCATTCAAATTAGCAAAAGCTAGTAAACCCCTCTCTGAAGGAGAGTTTTTGAAAGAATGCATGATAGAGACCACAGGTCTTTTGTGTCCAGAGAGCAAAGACAAGTTTGAAAAACTCAGTTTATCACGCAGGACAGTGACTCGTCATGTGGAACTGATTGATGAAGACATAACAAACAAGTTAAATAATATTGCAGAGTCCTTTAAATTATATTCGCTAGCACTGGACGAAAGTACAGACATAAAAGACACAGCTCAGCTCTTAATTTTTATCCGAGGGATTAGCGACAGTTTTGAAATAACAGAGGAGTTTTTGGCCATGGAGCCACTTAAAGGAAAAACACGGGGAGAAGATTTGTATGACCGGGTGTCTGCTGTCATCGAGAGTATGAAGCTACCTTGGAGTAAACTTGCTAATGTCACTACGGATGGATCTCCAAATTTAACTGGAAAAAATGTGGGACTGCTGAAAAGAATTCAGGATAAAGTGAAAGAGGAAAACCCTGAGCAAGAAGTTATTTTTCTCCACTGCATCATACACCAAGAATCTTTGTGTAAATCTGTATTACAGCTTAGTCATGTTGTGAATCCAGTTATAAAGCTTGTTAACTGCATACGAGCAAAGGGACTTCAGCACCGTCAGTTCATTGCATTTCTGGAGGAAACCGATGCAGACCACCAAGACTTGCTTTACCACTCTCGTGTCCGCTGGTTGAGTTTGGGCAAAGTGTTTAAACGAGTGTGGGATCTTAAAGAAGCAATTGATACATTTTTGGAGTTAAAGGGAAAGTCTGATGATTTTCCAGAGCTGAGCGACAAGAATTGGCTGTGTGACTTTGCGTTTGCTGTTGACATTTTTTCTCACATGAATGAGCTTAACGTCAAGCTACAGGGAAAAGACCTGTATATTCACGACATGTATAGTAATGTAAATGCCTTCAAAGCCAAGTTGACTTTTTTTCTAGGCAAATTTCAAAGAAAAACTTCTCTCATTTTCCCACACTAGCCACACAGGAAAAGGACATCCAAGATGTGAATAAATATAGCAAATCACTGAATGACCTGCATGAAGAATTCTGCCGTCGGTTTTCAGATTTTGAAAAAATTGAAAAGTCACTTCAGCTGGTGGCCTGTCCCTTGTCACAAGACCCAGAAACAGCACCACAAGAAGTGCAATTGGAACTAATCGATCTTCAATCTGATGCAGTCTTAAAGGAGAACTTCCACTCTCTTCCACTAAAAGAGTTCTATGCCTCACTTAAAGATGACTGTTTTCCAAACCTCTGGGGGATGGCACAGAAGATTCTGGCCTTGTTTGGCTCGACCTACGTGTGTGAGCAGACGTTCAGCATCATGAACATCAATAAATCCCGTCACAGATCCCAGTTAACTGACCAACACCTCAGATCTATTCTGCGAATTGCAACAACAAAGCTATCTCCTGACTTTGATGCCTTAACAAAAAAGGGAGACCAACAACACTGTTCCCACTAAAATTGAAGGTACTATTTTATGAAAGAAATACATTGCATAAAATGTGGGATTGCTGAAAAGAATTCAGGATAAAGTGAAAGAGGAAAACCCTGAGCAAAAAGTTATTTTTCTCCACTGCATCATACACCAAGAATCTTTGTGTAAATCTGTATTACAGCTTAGTCATGTTGTGAATCCAGTTATAAAGCTTGTTAACTGCATACGAGCAAAGGGACTTCAGCACCGTCAGTTCATTGCATTTCTGGAGGAAACCGATGCAGACCACCAAGACTTGCTTTACCACTCTCGTGTCCGCTGGTTGAGTTTGGGCAAAGTGTTTAAACGAGTGTGGGATCTTAAAGAAGCGATTGATACATTTTTGGAGTTAAAGGGGACGTCTGATGATTTTCCAGAGCTGAGCGACAAGAATTGGCTGTGTGACTTTGCGTTTGCTGTTGACATTTTTTCTCACATGAATGAGCTTAACGTCAAGCTACAGGGAAAAGACCTGTATATTCACGACATGTATAGTAATGTAAATGCCTTCAAAGCCAAGTTGACTTTTTTTTCTAGGCAAATCTCAAAGAAAAACCTCTCTCATTTTCCCACACTAGCCACACAGGAAAAGGACATCCAAAATGTGAATAAATATAGCAAATCACTGAATGACCTGCATGAAGAATTCTGCCGTCGGTTTTCAGATTTTGAAAAAATTGAAAAGTCACTTCAGCTGGTGGCCTGTCCCTTGTCACAAGACCCAGAAACAGCACCACAAGAAGTGCAATTGGAACTAATCGATCTTCAATCTGATGCAATCTTAAAGGAGAACTTCCACTCTCTTCCACTAAAAGAGTTCTATGCCTCACTTAAAGATGACTGTTTTCCAAACCTCCGGGGGATGGCACAGAAGATTCTGGCCTTGTTTGGCTCGACCTACGTGTGTGAGCAGACGTTCAGCGTCATGAACATCAATAAATCCCGTCACAGATCCCAGTTAACTGACCAACACCTCAGATCTATTCTGCGAATTGCAACAACAAAGCTATCTCCTGACTTTGATGCCTTAACAAAAAAGGGAGACCAACAACACTGTTCCCACTAAAATTGAAGGTACTATTTTATGAAAGAAATACATTGCATAAAAGTTTTGTAAAATAACTCTTTTTATGCTTTTCTACCTTAAATTAATCTAAACATTTAATGTTACAAATTTAAATGTAATTTATATTAATTCACACATACACACCGTCCATCTACTCTTGGTCCGGCCCCCGGGTCCAATATATGAACCCATTGCGGCCCTCGAGTCAAAAAGTTTGCCCACCCCTGGGCTAGAACTATGAAAATGTGTCTAACTGTCCATCATAATTAGCTGGGTGGTGCTCTTATGTCAGTGTTAGATACTTGGAGGTTCTCATTGGATGTCTGGTTGTAAATTAAGTCTAGTTTATAATGGTTGTAGAATAAGTATGTTTTTAGTTTTTTGAGAAATTCTGTCATGTCATGGCATCCTCTGAGCTAGGGGTAGTATGTTCCATATTGACAGGGCAAAGAGGGACACAGCACGGTTACAAGTAGTTTGCTTGCTTTTAGCTTTCTGTGAGGGGGTGGCAAGGAGATTAAGAGAGCTCCGCCTGCGGAGTCTGTCATTTTTTGGTATTTGTGATAAGGAAGCTTATCATAGCTCAGGAAGGAGCTATAGAAAATGTGAAGTGACTCTGAACAAGCAACCTGTCAGTTCTGGTAGAAATAAGAAAACAGAATTTTCCCATAAAAGACTACCAGTCCCAGAATGCACCAGGGTTTCCAACAGACATTAGAGGAGCTGAAGTGGGGAAACGTGTGTTCAATCAGGAGGGCTATGAGGTAATCCCTAAGCACTCATCTCAAAGGGCAGGGCCTGATTCAGCACAGCTGCGCTGTGCTAAGGTGGAGCACTCATCAAAGCAGAATAAAGGTAGAGTTTATTCTACAGAGAATTATCCTCATCCTCAGGATCAGCTTGGAGATCCTCATCTTGGACAGCTTCATCATCTGGAGGATCATCAGAAGCAGAAGCCAGAGCGGACGAACAGAGAGGGCAAGAGACCCTTTGGAAGAAAGAAGAGAAAAGCATTTGGAAGGTCTAAAGGAGTCCAGAGCAGTACGTATACTGGGAGACATTCAAAAGGCAAGCTTACACCATTGGACTGGGGAAAGCCAGAGGAATGGTGCTGAAGGGCTAGGAATCTCCAGACGGTACCTGTGAGGGAGACGGCTGCACGTGGAAGGGACCCTAGGCCCCGTGCCAGAAGGTATGTGAAGAGAGATCCAGTGTCCAGGGATCTGGATTGGAAGGCTGGACATAAGAACTGGACTACATACTGGCCAGGCTATTTAGAGAGGAACGCTAACAGCAATGGAAGCTCAGGTATGAACACTGATCTATGCCCTAGCTATAACCTTGAAAGACAGCAAGGAAACAAGTATTCTCCTGAGAGTGCTCCATTGAGAAATTCCTCTGTGCCAATCCATGATATTGAACCCATGATTGTTGAAGAAGGGGGAGCGGTTTTAGATACAGGCTGTGAATATATGGATTGCTCTCTGTCTAAACTCCTTTGGTAATTTACTGTTACAAAGTACAACGACCATCACAAAGAAATACAAACTTGTTCTTTAATCTACTCAGAAAAGCTCCTGCGTAGGATTTTGAGCCATGCAGTAGAAATTAAGCCAGCTAAGGGGTTTCAGCTGCATAACTGCTAGCAATTGAGCCTTACCTAATTGCTTGTGAGCTCTGAGGGAATCACTTCTGAGTCTATGTGTGAAGATATAAGAAGTTAACCTGAAAAGAACAGTTTTTCCCTTCTTTGTGGGTTTTGCTTGTTGTTTGAAACACTGCTAAGAAAATATTAGCTAAAGCCTACAGAAAAGACCAGTTTGTTACCAACCAGGTCTTTATTCTTTTGCTTTGATTGCCTGACAAGTTCAAATGTTGTTTTCCTGATTTTGTTTTTCCAAGTTTAACACTGAAAGCAAGTATCCTGTTTTATGTGCTACCAAGCATATCTGTGTTGGGAGAAATAACCCCATAAATAAATATCTTATTGGCTTTACACTCAAGCACAACTAATTATTGTGAGCAGCTGTGTCTGGTGTGAATGGACTGCATTTCCCACAATCCCTTGCAAATCATATTGATATATGCACTTGCCAAGACTGTGAACATTCTCACCCAGGCAGCCGTCTGACATATTGAAATAAGTGGTTAGAGGCAGTTAGCTGAACTTGTGTATGATTTTAAAGGTAAGGAATGCTTTATATCTTATTCTGGCCAGGATAGGTAGCCAGCTGGAAGTGAAAGAGTATGGGGGTGATATGAGAATGCCATGGGACTTCGGTGATTATTCTTTCTGCTGTATTCTGTGCCATTTGGAGGGGGTATAGAGTATGTCTAGGGAGTCCATGATATATGATGGAGTAAATCAAGGATGGGGGTGATTAGTGCTTGGCACACTGTCCGGAAGAGGTCTGGGCTTAAGAGGTTTCTCAGAGTTCTTAGCTTGAGGTAGACTGAGTTTGTTGTTTTCTTTATATGGGATTGGAAGCTTAGTTTCTGGTCTATGATGATTCCCAGGTTTTTAACTTCCGATTTCACTTTGTTGTGATACAGCAAGGCTGATAGACTTGATTCTTGTGGTACACCCTGTAGTTGTTTAAATGGGCGTGATGTCAAGTTGTCAATTTTGACTTGCTGGCTTCTATCATTCAGGTATGAATGGAACCAGTTTAGTGTTGTTTCACATAGGCCAGTGTCAGAGTCTCTGTATAGTTTGTTGATGGGGGAGAGAATCGACTACGGACGATATATCCAGGAAGATGAGCAGGAATCCTTGAGTAGATGTTTGGCTACAGGTCAGGACTGTGTTGATTACTGATGAGAGGAGGGTCTCAACTCTATAGTTTGGTCTGAAGTTGTGCTGATGAGGATCTAAGGGCGCGTAGTTGTC
Organism: Ichthyophis bannanicus; assembly: GCA_033557465.1. Lineage (NCBI taxonomy): Eukaryota > Metazoa > Chordata > Amphibia > Gymnophiona > Ichthyophiidae > Ichthyophis > Ichthyophis bannanicus. The sequence goes on along the minus strand of CM066035.1, from coordinate 922,927,521 downwards.
AATATGGTCTTGGAGCTGTATTTGTACTGACTTTTCCAGTATTTTTGATATGAACGAGATTGATGATATTGATCTGTATGAGGGTGGGGTATTTTAATCGAGTTTGGTATTTTTTAGAATTGGTCTCACTGAACTGTGTTCTGACTTGGTACCACCTGTCCCTGTATAAGAGACTTATGGGTTATGTGATTATGTTCTGTATGTATGTGCTGAGATGCGTTCTTTTGATTTTAACCCAGCTCACAGAGGGTTGAAGTGGTTGTGTTAAGATTCATTATGATATCTTCTATATTCTCCTGAGATGGAAGGTCAAATTTTGTTCACTTGGCTTGAGGAGGATTGTGAGAAGGGGGGGGGGGGGAGGGTAGGACGGGATTTCTGTTAAAGTTAGTCTTCTGTTTAGAGTTTAGATAGTTAGCCATTTCCTGGGGGCATACTCTTTGGGATGAGTTTTGATCACTGGGATCTCATAGTAGGTTCCTTGTGATGAGGAAAAGTTCTTGCGATTTGTTTAGGGAGTCCATGATGGACCTAGTATAGTATTCTGTTTTTCTTCTTAAGGTTTCTTCGCAGTATGCCCTGTGTTTTTCAGCATATATGTTCTTGATGGACTGGTCTTGTGAGTGTCGCCATTTGCTTCTAGACGTTGTAGATCATTTTTTTGTTTTTGTAGTATAGATGAGTACCAAGGGGCAATATTTTTTCTTTGGGGAGGGTTTTTTCTTTGGGGGGGGGGGGCAAGCGGGCTCTAGTTGCAGTTTCCATGATTGTGTTCCGACGATCGATTTGGGTCTCAAGATTTCCTTGAGGATTAGTTAGCTTCAGTTGCAGGACCACTGTGGTGCTGAATGCTTCAGTGTCTAGTTTACAGAATCTGTGGTGTGGGCGATGTGAGCTGCTGTTGGTGGACAAGTGGCATTTGTTGGGGATCAGAAATAGGATTGCTGCATGGTCAGACCATGGTATATTGTGGGTGGGCTCTCATTGTTGGCAATGTGAATGTTGTCGGGTAAGAAAATAAGGTTAAGTAAGTTCCCTTTTTACTGTGCGTTGGTTTGGAGACAATTTGTGTGTAATGGAGGGAATTCATGACTTCCAAGAATGAGGTTGCTTGGCTAGAAGGAATTGATGTAAGAATTAAGTCTCCCAGGAGGATGAGGTGTCAAAGGGAGGCTGGAGTTGTACAGGCTGTCTCTAGAATAGTGGCTAGCTCGGAGGTGTTTCCTTGTGGAGATCTGTAAATTAATCATATTGAAAAGGTGTTATTTGTTATTGTAAAGATGCCTAGGTTATCGGAGGACATGGAGTCCATTGTCAGAAGGCTGAGATTAGTTTTGGCTATAATGCAGACACCTCCGCCTTGGATAGTTTCCTGTTGCAGATGTGAATGTTGTACACAGCAGAGCATAGTTGGTTAAGTAAAACAGTGTCCTCATTGGAGAGCCAGGTTTCAGTAATGAACAGGATGTCCAGTTCACAGTCCCAGATGAAGTCAATTATTGTTGAGCTTTTATTCCGTATTGAGCGAGCATTGATGAAGGCACACTGAATTGTGTGGTTAGAGGATTGTGACTTGGTGTGGGGCTTTGTATGATGGTGTCCTGTGGTTTGATCCTGGTGAGGGTACAGATCCTCTGAGAATGATACAAATGTACTTTAATTGCTTGCATGAGAAATTGAGGTTGTCTGATTTTGTGGATGATAGGAATGGGTGCGATATAGTTTGCATGAGTTGCTTACGCAGTGAGGGCAGCTATAATAAGTAGTAAGAGAGTGAGAGCGGTTAGGGTTCTGTATCTTGACCTCTGAATTTTCATGGTATTCAGTTGGTCAGGTGAGGCGTGTGATGAGAATTTAGATAGGTCAAAGTCTTAGCATTGACACTTGTTCTCCAAGTGCTGTTGGTGGAGTGGGAATTGGTGATTGTGCTATGTGACGAAGGCTCGATTCAATGAGATCAATATGCATAACTTAGATGTCTGAGTGCATAAAGTCTATATTTTTTTATTTATTTATTTATATTTCTTATATACCGCACTATTTGCAATCAGCGTGGTTCACATGGAACAGAAACATCCGACAACTTAAATATGTCTGGTCATTACATTAAACAGGAAATGCAACTTGGAAAAAGGGTACACTATATACATATGAGGTGTACTGAGAAAGGAAAATGTTTGGTGTTTACATTGTAGGGGACGCCTGTTGCGAGGGCTTGCCTAGTTGACTACTATTATTGTTGAGGTGCTCGTTATTCGAGTGGGACTGAGGATCGGAGATGTCAGTGAGATATTTGGTGAAGAGGAAATGTTTAAGGGCCTTTCTAAATTGGCTCAAGTTGGGGATTGCTCTGATATGTGCTGGTAAGTGTGATGTTCCCCCCTTGCCAGTACCCGTAGGTAGGTAGGGCTTAAGGAGGTTAAGTTTTCTTCTTGAACTGAGGTTTACTATTTCCTGTAGAACTGCATGTAGGGAAATGTATTTCCTTTGATAGCTCAATGAAGAGTAGTGTGACTCAAGTTGGTAAAGCAAAAAGGGATTTATTCCCCTCCCGGGGTGGATTTCACCAGGATAAAAGGTAACAAATTCTTGCACTTCTGGCAGACAAAAGGACAAAATAAAGCAGCTTCCTTCAGCATCAAACATTAACACAGAGATATTATTCCCTCTGCCATAGAAATCGTACAGTCCATTGCTTCCGACGAATTATTTACAAAAGATGGCTCAATTTCCATGCCCTCCTCCTCTGAGGCAGAAATTGTTTGCTCCGCTCTCCCTGGAGCCACGCCCGCTCCCACGCTAGACCTTGGGATAAACTCTGGGGTTTGGTACAGCTCTAAATAACCATTCTCATTATAGTCCCCTGTACCGTAGCCCCAACTTTCCTGGTCAATAAACCCACAGTGGTTATTGTACTTCAAGCACTTGGGCTTACCTTTTACTCTGGCTGTATAAGGTTGTCTCTGGGGTTTACAAATTGTTGTCGGTTCCCAACCTGACTTGTGCAGAGTGTAATTCAATTGCCTTCCTGGCCTTTTCTCACGTTCAGAATCCAGAGAGGACTTCCATTGACCAGGTCTGCTCCTGCTGTATCTCTCACTACGAGCTTCTGACCTTTCCTCGTCTCCGTCTCTCTCTTCCTTCTCTGTTCTGCTCTCAGCTCTGCCCCTCTCTACATTAACTGGGCCCTCTTTATGATTAAGCTTCCTCGGGTAAAGCCTGACTCCACCCCCCAGCAGGTGTTCAGAATTACCCCGTGACTCTCTGCTGAACTGATAGCAGGGGCCTGTTTCTCTCTCTGGGGCTTGGTTTCCCTGACAACCAGCCATGTGCTGTTGTTTACGTTGCAGCCCTGCACTTTTTTGCTGATCTTTGGGAATTTCTCCCTGACTAAAAGGACTCGCTATGTCACATAAGGTATTCCATAGACTTGGGGCACAGAGTTGGAAGGCTCTGTTAGCTGTTGTTTTGGTGCATTTAGTTGCTTCTTTCGGAATTACTAGCATGTTGGACTCTGCAGATCTTCTTGGTCTGTTAGGTGCAAGTGGTTGGATGAGGTCAGATAGAGAGGAGGAGGAGAGCTCATATTATATTAAGATTAGTTGATCATAGCTCAAGAGGGTTAGTATTATTACGTACCATGTGGCATACTTTACTGGTACTCAGGGTATTTGTTATCCTATGTCCCTGTGTGGGTTCATTCTGCCGCGAAAGTGTGTGGGTGCTGTAGCATTATAGGTGCAATCATGTCGTCTGGTACTGGTAGTTAGAAGTGCCGATGATCCAGGGGAGGAGGGGTCTGCTGCACTCATCATTTTGCGAAATAAAGACAAACACACTTTGGAATAAAGATAAGCAGTTTATTTATAAAATATCCAAAAAAAGAGGGTAACTTGATAGCAAGTAATTCGCTTATTCACATATAATTAATTAGAAAAGATAACTAAGAAATTCTATCCTCTGTATATAGGTTTTTTCACAAATATGTATAAAGTCTCCATAAGTATACAGGTTCATTACAAATACGTACTAAGTTTTTAAAAAATTTTTACAAATATGTACAAAGTTTTCCCAAAGTTAAATTCCCAGTTGAATTCTCCTGTTATATGTAAACTCATCACAGTTTGTTGCTTGCAATGAGTATTTCTGTTTAATGTAAACCGCGCTGATGAAAAAGAGTGCGGTATAAAAGAACACTAAATAAATAAAATAAAAATAAATTTGATAAGAGATTTATATACAATGGAGGCAGTGCATGCAAATCTCTCTTATACATATTTATTGTGGTTATCCTGAAAAGCTGTGTGTGCCCCAAAAGCTGGGATGAGAACCATTGCTTTAGAGTCTTCCCTGGAACTGTGGAAAGTGTGTTCTCCATCTGATGGCCTTTATTTCCCAGGTTTGGTTCAAAGGATGGAAAAGACCATCCCTTTTTGTTTACAGGTTGTAGAAAAGCCTATGAAATCTTCACTTCAGGTTACAAAGGAACATAAGAAATGCTATACTGGGTCAGAAAAAAAGTCCATCAAGCCCAGCATCCTGTTTCCAACAGTGGCCAATCCAGGTCACAAGTACCTAACAGTTTCTCTAGAAGTCACAGGTTCCGCAATGCTTGTACTGGCACAAGCAGTGGATTACCTGGGTCCCCCTTTAATAATGGTTTATGGACCTTTCCTCCAAGATATTGTCCAAACTTTTTTTAAACCCAGCTACACTAACAGCTTTTATTACATCTTCTGGTAACCAATTCCAGAGTTTGATTATGTGTTGAGTGAAAAAAAATATTCAATTAGTCTTACATTGGTTACATTGTAACTTCATTGCATGTCCCCTAGCCTTTCTACTTTTTGGTAGCATAAACAACTGATCTTACGTTTACCCCGTTTCTACTCCATTCATTAATTTATAGACCATTATCATATCTCTCCAAGCTCAGCTGTCTCTTTTCCAGGTTGAAGAGTCCTAACGTTTTGGGCTTTTCCTCATAGGGTAACTTCACATTAATTCACATCTGCATTTCATGCTTCTATCTTCAACCATTTTGGTGGCTCTTCTCTGTACCTTTTCTAAGTCTACTATACATTTTTTAAGATATGACGACCAGAATTGCACACAATATTCAAGATGCAGTCACACCATGGAACAATACAGAGGCACTATGATATCCTTGGTTTATTCTCCATCCCTTTCCTTATGATTCCCAGCATTCTATTTGTTTCCTTGGCTGCCACTGCACACTGGGTGGAGGGTTTGAATATATTATCCATGATACCACCTAAATCCTTTTCCTGGGAGGTGGTTCCTAATGTAGAACCTTGCATTGTGTAACCATAGTTTGGGTTGTTTTTAACTAGGTGCATAACTCTGCACCTGCCCACATTAAATTTCATCTGCCATTTGGATGTCCAGTCTTCCAATTTATAAAGGTCCTCTTGCAATTAATTCACAATCCTCTTGTATTTTAATAACTTTAAATAATTTTGTCTCATCTGAAAATTTGTTCACCTCACTAGTTATTCCCATTTCCAGGTCATTTATAAATATGTTAAAAAGCAGCAGGCCCAGCACAGATCCCTGGGGTACTCCACTATTCACCTTTCTCCATTGAGAAAATTGGCCATTTAGCCCTACTCTCTGCTTTCTATTTTTTAACCAGCTCCTGATCCACAACAGTACACTGCCTCCTATCCCATGACTTTTTAATTTTGCAAGAGTCTCGCATAAGGGACCTTATCAAAGGCTTTCTGAAAATCCAGATACACTATATCCACTGGCTCACCTTGGTCTACCTGTTTATTCACACCTTCAAAAAAATATAAGAGATTAGTAAGACAAGATTTTCCTTGGCTAAATCCATTTATTTATTTATTTAACAGGTCTTCTATACCGCCTTATCATACATTCAAGTCAGTTTACATGGAACAGTTACAGCAACGAGCTTTACATAGAACAGGGTTTTTCAACTTGGAGGTTAAATTGGGGGTATAACAAGCAATTAACAATTTCTAACTATTTACAAGGAAACTGTAGCAGTGTTTTATGGTCCATTTTGTTATTAATCATAATCTTCTGGGGTAGCTCCAAAGTATTCTAGGAAAAGGTGGGTTTTTATTGCTTTCTTAAAGTCCACTAGGTCTTTGATTTCACGTGTTGAGGTGGGGAGATGGTTCCACAGCTGAGGCGCAAACAGGGAGAAGGCTCTATTGAAGGTGGATTGGTTTGCTTTCCTGAAGTTTAGTGGTGTCTCTAGGATGTTGTCTGCTCCTCTTCTTGTTCTGGCTGAGGGTGTCTTCCTGATCAGTGGTTGGAGAGAGGTTGTTTAATGTTTTTAAGATTATTATTATGTTTTTGTATTTGGTGCGTATGGCAACAGGGAGCCAGTGTAGCTGATGGAGCGTGGGGGTTATGTGTTTGAATTTTGCTGTTCCGGTAATGATTCTGGCCGCAGTGTTTTGTACCAGTTGTAAGGGAAGAGTTGTTTTCTTTGGAAGTCCATGGTAAATTGCATTAACATACAGTGGTTTGAGTTTGCGTAGCATTCTGAGCTTGTGGTAGGGCTGATCTGGTCATCTTTTTGATGTGTGGTTGGAAGCTGAGTTGCTGGTCAGTGGTTTAATGGGAGAAATCCATGTTGGCTTTCACCAATTAAACCATGACTATCTACATTTTTTAGTATTTTTTTTTCTAGTATTTTGCCCGTACTGATGTCAGGCTCACTGGTTTGTAGTTTCCCAGATCGCCCCTGGAACTCTTTTTAAAAACTGGCGTTACAATGGCCATTCTTCAATCTTCAGGTACTACAGATGATTTTAATGATAGCTCACTAGTCACTAATAATAGTAGGTCTGCAATCTTATATTTCAGTTCTTTCAGCATCCTTGGATGTAGTCCAGGTGATTTGTTATGCTTCAGTTTATCAAGTAGTTGTAATACATTTATCTAGTTTATCAAAATTTTTTCAATTCTTCCGATACATCACTTTTAAATACCATTTCAGGCACGGGTAACTTCCCTACATCATCTTCAGTAAAAATCAAAGCAAAGAATTCATTCAGTTTCTACGCTATGGCCCTGTCCTTCCTTAGTGCCCCTTTTACTCCTTTATCATCTAATGGTCCAACTGACTTTCACAGGCTTTTTGCTACAAATATACTTGAAAACATTTTTATTATGTGTTTTTGCTTTCACGGCAAGATTTTTTCAAATTCTCTCTTTCCCTGCCTTATCAGTGTCTTGCATCTAACTTGCCAGTGCTTATTTTGTTTCTGGTTTTTGTTATTTGGCTCCTTTTTCCATTTCCTGAAAGATTCTCTCTTAGCTACAACAGCCTCTCTGACCCTACCTTCAAACCCATGCTGACAGTTTTTTGGCCTTCCTTCCACTACTTTTAAAGCGTGGAATACATCTGGTCTGTGCTTCTAAAATAATATTTTTAAACAACGCCCATGCTTGATGCAAATCTTTAACCTTTGCAGCTACTCCTTTTGTTTTTTCTTAACTATTTCCCTCATTTTATCATACTCGCCCTTTTGAAAGTTAAAAGGTGGTACTGTGGATTTCCTTGGCATCCTTCCCTCCATTTATTAAATCAAATGCAATAAAGCGTAGGTACTCACCTGTAACAGGTGATCTCCGGGAACAGCAGGAATTTAGTCCTCACAAATGGGTATCGTTGGTACTAATGGAGCCTGCGCGGGAACGCTCCACAGCGTCCAATAGGAACGCTTTTGGGAGCATCCCTCAGCACATGCGCACTGCCTTCCCGCCTTTCCAACTGTCCCTCTTCAGTTAAGTTTGTAGCTGAGTGAAAGGACAGAGGGAGAGAGGAAAGATACAAAGAGATAGAGAGACAACTCGTAGGGGAGGTGGGTGGGTTGTGAGGACTAAACTGCTGCTGTTCCCGGAGATCACCTGTTACAGGTGAGTAACTACGCTATCTCCAAGAACAAGCAGGAATGTAGTCCTCACATATGGGGACTCCCTAGCTGAAGATGCCAGGGGGATAGCCCCAGGAAGGTGCCACCCTAGAAGGTGGGAATACTTCCTCCCATGGATCTCTGGCATCCCACCAGGGTTGGTGGGTAGGAGTTGGTTTAGGTTTGAAAGAGATTTTGAAGAACAGCTTGGCCAAAGAAGGCATCCCGATGGGAGGCTTTATCCAGGCAGTAGTGGGCTGTGAAGGTGTGTACCGAAGCCCAGGTGGCTGCTCGACAAACGTCATCGATAGACACAGAGTGGAGATTAGCCATAGAAGCTGCCATGGCTCTCACATTATGAGCTGTGACATGGTCCTGAAGAGGAAGACCCTTACTCTCATAAGCAAAGGATATGCATTGGGCAATCCATTTAGATAAAGTTCTTTTGGAGACTGGAAGTCCCAAATGACTAGCGTCAAAAGATATAAAAAGTTGTGAGGACCTTCTATGTTGCTGTGTTCTTTGTATGTAAAAGGCTAAGGCCCTTTTACAATCCAAAGTATGAAGGTTTCTTTCTGCATTAGAGGCGTGAGGCCTCAGAAAAAATACATTTGATTGATTTAATGAAAAGGCGAAACCTTATCATGATGAAACCTAGTATAAGGAGGATCAGCCACTAAAGCTTGCAATTCACTAATGCGATGGGTAGAGGTGATTGCAATTAGGAAGATGGCCTTCCAGGTCAAAAACCTAAGGGCTGTAGTGGCTAAAGGCTCAAAAGGTGGCTTGTGATAAGGAAGCTTATCATAGTTCAGGAGGGAGCTATAAAAGAGGTGAATTGGCTTTGAACAAGCAACCTGTCTTTGCTGGTAGAAATACTAAAACAGAATGTTTTCATAAAAGACTACCAGTCCCAGAATGCACCAGGTTTCAAACAGCCTCTAGAAGAGCTGAAGTGGGGAAACGTGTGTTCAATCAGGAGAGCTATGAGGTAATCCCCAATCACTCATCTCCAAGGGCAGGGCTTGATTCAGCACAGCTGGGCTGTGCAAGGGTGGAGTGTCCCTCTAAGCACGTTAAAAGTAATAGATTTTCTACACACAGACAGAATCGTGAGGAGATCAAGGACAGAGAGAGCAAGGAGAGACAGAAGCAGCAGCAACGTGGAAAGAAGAAGAGAAAGACTCCTTGGAGGTCTAAAGAAGGAGCCCACAGCAGTACGTGTGTTGGAAGTCATTCCAGAGGCAAGCATACTCCATTGGACTGGAGGAAGCCAGAGGAGTGGGGTTATAGAGCAAGGAATTCCCAGACGGCACCTTTGAAGGAGACGGCTGCATGTGGAAGGGGCCCTAAGACCGGTGCAAGAAGGTATGTGAAGAGAGACCCAGTGTCCAGGGATCTTGATTGGATGGCTGGACATAAAAGCTGGACTACTTACTGGCCAGGATACCTGGAGAGGAAGCCTAACAGCAAAGGAAGCTCAGGTATGAACTTTGATCTATGCCCTAGCTCTTCTCCAGGAAGACAGCAGGGAAATAAATATTATCCTGAGAATGATCAAGTAAGGAATTCCTCTGAGCCAGACCAGGATATTGATTCCATGATATTTGAGGAAGAAGGAGATATATTAAATGATCAGAATGAATACATGGATTGCTCTCTGTCTAGGCTGCTGTGGTAAAATACTTTCTCACTAATACAAAAACCACCAAAAGGAACTGTAATTTGTTCTTTTATCTACCCAGAAAAGTCTGCAAGAAAGCTTTTGGGTAGGATTGAGCCACGTAGAGAAAGTGAACCAGCAAAGGGGTTTGCAGCTGGCTAATTGGTGATAATTGAGCCAGGCACAAGTGCACGTGAGCTCTGAAAGGAAACTTTTCTTTTTGTGTGTGTAAACAGAAGAAAGTTATCCTTGATAAAGAACAGTTTTTGTTACTTTTGGGTTTTGTTTTTGCTTTTGGAGCAATGCTAAGAAAGTTATTAGCATGAGCCATCAAAAAGACCTTTTCTGTTTCCCCTCAAGGTCTTATTTGATTTTTGCTTAAGAAGTTCAGTTACCTTATTTCATGTTTTGTTTTCCTGAATGCAATACTGAAAGCAAGTGTCCTTTTTGTGTTACCAAGTAAATCTGTGTGGGAGAATTAACCCCAAGAATAAAATCCATTTTTCTTTGCTTACATTCGTGCATCACAACTCATTATTTTGTGAACGGCTGATTCTGGTATAAGTGAACTACATTCCCCACAATCCTTTGCAAGTCATAATAATATTTTTGCCTCTGCTAAGACTGTGGCCATTCACGACCAGCGCCCCCGTTTACAGGCTTCATGAGCTGCCCGAGAACTAGATTTAGATCTCATGCCACCGGTGGTGGTTTGATGGGAGGTTTAGTTAGAAACATAGAAACAAAGAAATATGACAACAGAAAAAGACCACATGGCCTATCTAGTCTGTCCTTCCATAACTACAACAGTCCCCTTTTTACCTTTAGAGATCCTCTGTGTTTGCCCCGTGCTTTTTTTGAATTCAGTTACTCTCCTCATCTCTACCACCTCCACTGGGAGACTATTCCACGGATCCACTACTCTTTCCGTAAAGAAATATTTCCGCATATCACTCCTGAATCTATCTCCCTTCACCCTCATCCCATGTCCCCTCGTAGCAGAACTTGCTTTCAATTGAAAGGGGCTCTCTCCCTGAACATTTATGCCACGAAGGTATTTAAACATCTCAATCATATCACCTCTATCCCGCCTTTCCTCTAAGGTGTACATATTAAAATCCTTCAGTCTGTCCTCATATGCTTTATAATGAAGACCACTAATTATTTTAGTAGCCACCCTCTGCACCAACTCCATCCTGTTCACATCCTTTTGAAGGCCTCTCATAAATCTTGATAGGAGTGGATGAGAGGAAATTGGTTGTCCATTCAGAGGCTTATAAGAAGCTGCAATTGCACTAAGATGGACTCTTACCGAATTGTTTATTTATTTATTTACATTCTCTTATATACCGCACTATTCCTCATCAGTGCGGTTTACAAGGAACAACAAACTTACACATTTCAAATGGTTGATCTGTGTTTACAATTAACAGGTACTCGAAATTGGATCAAAACTTCGGTAACTATTTACATCTGTACAATCTAGTATTGACGAATCCTTTTGTACTGCATTGGTTAGCTAGTTGATGAGGCTATTGTGGTACTGTCTTCCGGGTAATGCAAGAGGAAGAGGTGATGTTTTAAAGCTTTCCTAAACTGGGCTAGATCAGTGATTGCCCGGATACTGGGTGGGAGGGAGTTCCAGCATCTAGGCGCACAGTTTTTTAAGGCCCTGTTTACTGTTGCCTGGGTGCACTTGGTTATTGCTTTCGGGACTATTAGTGTGTTGACTGCTAGTGATCTTCTAGATCTGTTAGGGGGGTTGCTCTGTATGAGCTCTGTTAAAGATGAGGAGGAGAGCCCATTGATGGCTTTGAAAGTCAGTAGTAAGGTTTTGAATGTGATTCTGCCTTGTATGGGGAGCCAGTGGAGACGTTTCAGGATGGGCGTCATGTGATCCCTCCTGGATGCACCCTGAAGAACTCTTGCTGCAGAGTTCATCGCAAGCTGTAGCGGGTGCAGAGTGGATTGAGGGAGTCCCTGAAGTATGGCATTTGCATAGTCCAAGTGTGGTATGATCAACGCTTGATAGATTGTCCGGAAGTCGTCCGGTTCCAGCAGGAAGCGTGGGTGTCTGAGGGATCGGATCTTATGGTATACTGCTCTTGCTATATTGCTTATGTGCGTCTTCATATCTAGTCGTTGGTCTAGGGTGACTCCAAGGTATCTGATTGTGGGTTTGGTAAGAAGTTCTGCTTCCTTGACTTTCAGACAGGGTGGTGTGATGAAGTTTGGATTCCTTGTGATGAATAGGACCTCCGTTTTCTTATGCTGCATTCAAAGATCTTGGGTTTGGAGCCAGCTGGATACTGCGTTAAATTGGTCTTTAGACCAGAATTCGATAAGTGAAGGAGATACTCTAGTGGCCCTTAGGCATTGGTCCGTGGCGTCTGTATTTGTTATAGTTTCCAGCGGGTATGGCCTTTGGTCGAGGTATGGTGGTATGGACAGTTTCCACCCCTTCTAGATCGTATGTAAGGGAATGTAACCTATCCTGTGTCTGTTTTATGTAGTTATCCTACGCATGTAATGTAATGTAATGTACTCCCTGCGTTTTACTACTGCTTTGATTGTATGAAAAGTGGTATATGTTGTATATGTTGTAGTCTCCTATGTTTACACTTGTATTGTATTGTTATGTGACCGCTTTGATTGAAGGAAAAGGCGGAATACAAATCTGTTTAAATAAATAAATAAATAAATAAGGGTATAACCAGGGGGTTTAATCCCTTCTTGGGGAAACATATAATAAAACGTTTCCACTTGAAGGCATAAGATCTTTTTGTGGAACGTTTCCTAGAAGCCTGAAGGATATCTTTTACCTGTTGGGACAGGTTGAAATATTGGAGGTCTAAGCCCTCAGCAACCAGGCTGTGAGGTGCAGGGACTGGGGAGTCGGGTACTATAGCGTCCCATTCTCCTGGGAAAGGAGATCTGGAGCATGCCCTAACTCCAGAGGTGCCGCTTGAGAGAGAGGTAGAAGCGGGGAATACCACGTTTGGCATGGCCATCGTGTTGCTATGAGAATCATGCGACCCCTGTCTCTCTGAAGCTTGAAGAGTGTTTTGGGGATGAGGGGAATGGGTGGGTAGGCATAAAGGAAGTCTTGACCCCAGTGAAGGAGGAAAGCATCCTTTGCCTGACAGTTGTGAGCTGGAATCCTGGAACAGAACCGGGGAAGTTTGGCATTCAGTGGACTTGCAAAGAGGTCTATGTCTGGAGTGCCCCAGAGATGAAATATTTTTGCCACCTGGTCTAGGTGGAGGGACCACTCGTGAGGCAGCAGTACTCTACTGAGTTTGTCTGCCCAAAGGTTTTGAATGCCTGGAAGATATACCACTAGAAGGTGAATTTGATGCTCTCTGGTGAGGGCCCACAGTCGTAAAGCTTCGTTGCATAACGACAGAGAGCCTGTTCCGCCCTGCTTGTTCACATAGAACATGGCTACTTGATTGTCCGTCTAGACTAGGACTGTCTTGTAGCTGAGCTGGGCGTGGAATACTCGAAGAGCTAATTAGATCGCTCTTAATTCCAGGAGGTTTATGTGTAAACCAACCTCCTGTGGAGTCCAGGTGCCCTGGGCAGACAGATGATTCAGGTGTGCTCCCCAAACCACCTGTGATGCATCTGTTAGGGTGGCCTGAAAGAGGGGTTGATGGAAAGGAGACCCCACTGTCAGATTTTCTAGTGATTGCCACCATTGGAGGGACAAGATTAGCTGTTGAGAGATTATTATTTTGTTCAACAAATGACCCGTGGCCTGTGTCCACTGTGTGGAGAGGGTCCACTGAGCTGCTCGCATGTGGAGGCGAGCATATGGGACTACATGAACTGTGGATGCCATATGTTCCAGTAACTGCAGTAGCTCTCGAGCAGTGAGGGAGGATTTGCCTGCTGCTTGAGAAGCTAGTTGCATTATGCGAAGAAATCGGGCTTGTGGAAGGAAAGCCCTTGCCTGTCTGGTATCTAGAAGGCTCCTATGAATTCTAGGCATTGGGAAGGAACTAGTTGAAATTTTGGGAAGTTTATTACCAATCCCAAGTACTGGAGGATTCGCATTGTATGGGACAGGGCAGTGCTGGCCTCTGCAACTGTAGGGGCTCGAATGAGCCAGTCGTCTAAGTAAGGGAAGATTAAAATGCCAGGGTTCGTAGAAATGCAGCTACTACTGCCATGCATTTCGTGAATACTTTTGGTGCTGAAGCCAGACCAAAGGGAAGAACCCTGTACTGGAAATGTCTTCCCCTGAAAAGGAAACGTAAGAATTTCCTGTGATCTGGATGGATGAGAATGTGAGTGTACGCATCCTTTAAGTCTAGAGAGCAAAGCCAATCATGGCTTTGAAGGTATGGCAGAAGAGTTCCTAGAGAAATCATTTTGAACTTCTCTCGAAACAGATATTTGTTCAATTCTCTGAGGTCTAGAATGGGTCTGTGTCCTCCTGTTTTCTTTGGAATAAGAAAATAGGGGGAGTAGAACCCTGCACCCCGTTGAAGAATGGGTGCTTCCTCTATTGCCCCTTGGGCAAGAAGTGTGGAGACCTCGTGATCTAGCAGATTGTCTGCAGAGGTTTGTGAACTGAATTGCTTTAGAATTGTAGGAGGCGGCATGCTGTGAAAATGAAGCTTGTACCCCTCTCCTACAATGGACAAAGTCCAATCTTCTGCTGTTGTCTGATGCCATCTATTGACAAAGTGGCATAACCTGCCCGGAATATTGGGGGGTTGGGGACCCCTCAGAGGCAGGGAGGGAAAGCTCTCTAGAAAGGAGTCAAAGCCCTTGAGGGGGCTGAACCTGGAGAGCTGGTTGGGCTCTCGGGCCTTTTGGCTTCTTTTGTTGTCTAGTTTGTCCCTTTTGGGCAACCTGACCTGGAGTTTGAGTCTGCTGGGTATAGGAAGGATAAAACTTCCTCTTTTTGCTAAAAGAGGGTTTTTTATAAGGCTTCCTTTTGGCTGGAGTGGCTGTAGACTTTGACAATCTATCTAAGGTAGAATTGTCAGCATCTAACTGGTTAGCCTTTCCCTGCCAGTTCTTGCCGAAGAGATTCTCTCCGGTGCAAGGAATGTTGCCTAACTTGTTCTGTACCCAAGTCTGATGCCTGTAGCCAGGCAATCCGTCGTGCGCCAATGGCAATAGCAGATGTTCTGCTGATGCATTCAAAGCAGTCAAAGGCTGCACGATTAACAAACTTGGAGACATCCTGAGCATGCTTAACTAGAGCAAGAAAATCTTGTCTCTTGTCATCTGGGAGAAATGGGCTCATAAGTTCTAAGTCTCCTGTGACTTCCTTGAGGAACATGCCCATATATAGGAAATATGAACTGATCCTAGCTGAAAGCATGGAAGCTTGAAAAGTTCTGCACCCAAAAGCATCCGGAGTCCTGCATTCACGACCTGGAGGATTGGATGCATGCCTCTTTGCACTTTTCATCCTATGCATGGCTGATTCCACTACCACTGAATGGTGTGGCAGCTGAGTTTTCTGAAATCCAGGACATGGCGGAACTCGATACATAGTATCCAGTCTCCTAGAGTGAGGAGTAGTAGTCAGAGGTGTCTCCCACATTCTGAGCATCAAATTATGCAGAATTTCATGGATAGGCAGAGTGGCTGCCTCCTTAGGAGCTTTAGGATATTGGAGAATTTCCAATTCGTTTGCTCTGGGTTCCTCCTCAGGAGCTACTGTGATTGAAATACCTTTGGCCATATCACGGATGAAATCCTGAAATGACATGTCCTCTGCAGGTGACATTCTGCGTTGGGGAGAAAAAGGATCTTCTAGGAGAAACCCTCTAGTGCCAGCAGAATTGTCAGAGTCTTCGGAATCGGAGGAATCGAAGTATTCCTGACCCCGATGCTCCTGCAAAGCACGATCTCGGTACCGCTTTGTCAATTCCCGCCAGAGATGGCATGGGAAGAGTTTCCACCGGGGCTGGTACCGGTATCGTCGGTGTCGGTACCGATGCCCGTGGGACCACCGGTACCGCAGCTGAAAGAAGAGCTGCGATGCTGCGCTCGATAGCGAGGAACCTCTGGTCTATCGATGCTGCCGATGCTTGGGTGTCGGTACCGGTAAGGACGGCCGGAACCCCTGAGCATGGCACAGGTAGTTCTTGCGAGGTTGAGGCCTCGAGAACATCCTGAAGCCCCATCGATGCTTTGGAAGCCGAAGCCTCCCGCCGGGGCTGTTTTGCCGGTGTGGTTCCCTCAAGGGCAATGCCAATGGCCTCTCGATGCTCAGCAGGAGAGCTACCCTTTGAGGACCAGCTTTTATGTTTAGTTACCTGAGATCCATGGGAGGAAGAAGAGGCCCTTGACGATGTCGATGCAATGGATCTGGCATCTGTCTTCCTCTTTTAGTCATCCCCATACAGGAGAGACATTCAGTTGGAGAATGTTGAGGACCTAAACATTTCAGGCACCAATCATGGGTGTCAGTGACGGAAATGGTACCGCCACACTTAGTACATCTCTCTCCTTCCCTTCATTTCTAAATTACTTGAGAGTGCTGTCTACCACCGCTGTCTCGACTTCCTCTCCTCTCATGCCCTCCTAGATCCTTTACAATCCGGTTTCCGTCCCCTACATTCTACCGAAACTGCTCTTGCCAAAGTCACCAATGATTTGTTTTTGGCTAAGTCCTAAGGCTTTTATTCTGTCCTCATTCTTCTGGATATCTCTGCTGCCTTTGACACCGTTGACCACAATCATTTTCTTTTCACCCTGTCTTCATTCGGTTTCAAAGGCTCTGTACTTTCTTGGTTCTCCTCCTATCTCTCCCACCGCTCTTTCAGTGTGTACTTCGGTGGCTCCTCCTCTTCTACCCCTTTACCTGTGGGTGTACCTCAAGGTTCTGTCTTAGGTCCGCTCCTCTTCTCTCTATACCCAATCCCTTGGTGCCCTTATCTCTTCCCATGGCTTTCACTATCATCTCTATGCTGACGACTCTCAAATCTACCTCTCTACGCCTGTTATCTCTCCTGAAATTCAAGCTAAGATCTCGGCCTGCCTCTCTGACATTGCTTCCTGGATGTCCTACTGCTGCTTGAAGCTGAACATGGCCAAAACTGAACTCTTTGTCTTTCCCCCTAATGCCTCCCCTCCTCCTTCCCCTTTCTCAATCTCTGTGGATAACTCTGTTATCCTTCCTGTCTCTTCGGCACGGAACCTTGGTGTTATCTTTAAATACCTCCGTGGCATAAATGTTCATGGAGAGAGCCTCTTTCAATTGAAAGCAAGTTCTGCTACGAGGGGACATGGGATGAGGGTGAAGGGAGATAGATTCAGGAGTGATATGCGGAAATATTTCTTTACGGAAAGAGTAGTGGACCCATGGAATAGTCTCCCAGTGGAGGTGGTAGAGATGAGGACAGTAACTGAATTAAAAAAAGCATGGGACCAACACAGAGGATCTCTAAAGGTAAAAAGTGGACTGTTGTAGTTGTTATGGAAGGACAGACTAGATGGGCCTTGTGGTCTTTTTCTATCATCATGTTTCTATGTTTCTTTGACTCATCTCTCTCCTTCTCTTTACATATCCAAAACATTGCTAAAACATGCCGTTTCTTTCTTTACAATATCTCCAAGATTCACCCTTTTCTCTCTGAGAACACTACTAAACTGATTGTCCATTCTTTAATCACCTCCCGCTTTGATTACTGTAACCTTCTCCTTGCTGGCCTCCCTGCTAACCACCTCTTTCCTCTCCAGTCTATTCAACATTCTGCAGCTCGTCTGATTTTCCATCAGTCTCGTTTTTCACACATTACTCCTCTTCTCATGTCACTCCACTGGCTCCCCATCCGCTTCCATATCCAGTTCAAACTCCTCCTTCTAATCTATAAATGTATTCATTCTTCTGCCCCTCATTACCTTTCATCCCTCATCTCTACCTACACCCCCTCTCGCCTGCTCCGCTCATCTAATTGTCTTCGTTTATCTATGCCTTTTACTCGTACTGCTAATTCTAGACTTTGTTCCTTTCAACTGGCTGCACCCTTTTCCTGGAATTCTCTACCTGTCTCTGTCTGCCAAGCCTCCTCCCAACCCAAATTGAAATCCCATTTCTTCATTATTGCTTTTTGTTCCTAACTTGTCCTTTCTTGTTCTCTCCATAAACATTTATTCTTGTCTTGTTAATTGTTATTTGTATTATCTAATTTATTTCATATTTTGTCTTGACTAAATTGTGAGCTCTAACGGGCAGGGACTGTCTCCTTTTCATGTTTGTACAGCGCTTCGTATGTTGCAGCACTTTATAAATGCTTAGTAATAATAATAATAATTTTAAAACCACTAGTTGGCTTTTCCATGTTTTAGAAAGATGGGGCCTAGTGCCCAAAATGGCGCCTAGCACCAAAGAGAAAAGTTTCTGAAAAGAAACAGTCTAAAGCCTAAGTTTTGTTATTTTTTTTTTAATGAAAAGAAAAGAACCGGCGGTACCAGTAGGCGTCGTGCTGTAGGCAAACGCGACCATAAGAAAAGAAATTTAAAGACGGAATTTTCTGCGGTGACAGGGAATAGATCCTGTTGACTCCGCGGAAAACGAAGAACTGAAGAGGGACAGTTGGAAAGGCGGGAAGGCAGCACGCATGTGCTGAGGGATACTCCCAAAAGAGTTCCTATTGGACGCTGGGGAGCGTTCCCGCGCAGGCTACGTCAGTACCGACGATACCCATTTGTGAGGACTACATCCCTGCTTGTTCCTGGAGATTGCTACGATCACTAGTGCCAAGTGGCCTCAACCTTATCTCTTGTGTTCTACTAAAGACTAGGTTCACAACAGCTTCCCCTCTTGTTGGTTCATGAACCAGCTGCTCCAAGAAGCAGTCCTTTATTTCATCTAGAAACTATCTCCCTAGCATGTCCTACTGTAACATTGACCCAGTCCGTACCAGGGTAATAGAAATCACCAATTATTACAGTGTTGTAACTTTTGTATGCTTCCCTGATTTCTTTTAGCATTTCATCAGCCATCTGTTCATTCTGGCTAGGCTAATGGCAGTACACCCCAACTGCCGTCACCTACCCCTTTTTACATGGAGTTTCTATCCATAGAGATTCTACAATGTATTTTGTTTCCTGCAAAACTTTAATCCTGTGTGACTCAATGCCCTCTCTAACAGAGCGCAACCCCTCCACCAGTTTGTTCTATCCTATCATTGCAATATCTTTTGTACCCAGGTATCAGTGTCCCATTGGTTGTTCTCCTACCAGGTTTCTGAGATGCCAATTGTATCTAACCTTTCATTTAATGCTATATATTCTAACTCTCCCATTTTATCTCATGTTAAATTGTTTAATGTTTAAATGTTTATTGTATAATTATATTCACGCTATTTCAATGTATTGTTTTTAGTTCTATGTAAACCGCCTTGATTCACAAAGGCGGTAATAAATACAAATAAATAAATATTTTAGACTATTAGCATTTGCATACAGGCATTTTAGAGCTTCTATTTTATTCATATTAATCTGGTTATCAATTGATAGGGGTAATTTGGAATCTTTACGCTCTGTACTTAAGGGCATCTGGATTACTTTTATCTTTACTGGAACCTTTCTTTTTGTTGGGATGCCCTAACCTCTCTTTTGCTAGTATCCTTCAAAGATGCATCCTTTTGAACAATGCGCTCTTGGAGCAACTGCCGGCTTTCCCCTATTATCTAGTTTAAAAGCTGCTCTATCTCCTTTTTAAAGGTTAATGCCAGCAGCCTGGTTCCATCTTGGTCAAGGTGCAGCCCATCCTTTCGGAAAAGTCCCTCCCTTCCCCACAATGTTGCCCAGTTCCTAACAAATCCAAAACCCTCTTCCTTGTATCATCTTCTCATCCATGCATTGAGATTGGAGCTCTGCCTGCCTTTTGGGTCCTGCACTTGGAACGGTGGTTAGTGTAGTGCAAAGTGTGTAAAGCTCTTTTTGCATGGATTGAAAGATGAATCACCACCAATTCAGTGGCAACACAACGGCTGATTCTGTCCACATAGGATCTTGCAAATTATTTTGAACATAGGCCATTAGGTAAATTGGCAGTGCTGACACTGAACTTGTTAATTTGGATCTTAATTGGAGCTATTTTTGCACAGTGACATCTTCTGAGGTTGAACATGCACTTGATACAGTCAAAAAGAGAAGCTGTATGTTGGTATCATGTACTAAGTCGTCATTAGTAGCTTAAGAGATGTTGTAGTTACTGTTCTGCAAGTCATTGTTAATAACTCACTGCACGGTGGTTTGGTTCCTGAGTACCTAAAGAACAGTTGTGTGACCAATTTTGAAGAAGGTAAATGATGATGCTGGTCAGGTGATAAGGTAGTAATTTATTTCCAGTGTATCTACACAATAATATTTTGGAGAAAGCTGTTCTTTAGCCGTTAGGTCTTTTTAGATGCTCATGTCTTAGATATCACAGCACAGAAACACTTCTGCCTATGCCAATACTCTCCAAGTTTGACTAGACCAGGGTATTCAGATGCTAGTGATAATGTTAGATGTTCAGCAGCATTTGGTACCATTGATCATACTCTGTTAATATCACAACTAATCCATATAGGCATAGCAGGTCCCAAGTTGCATTGGTTCCAGTCATTTTGCAAGATAGTGTTTTAAACTTGAAAAGGGGGGGGGGGGGGTAAATGTTTTCAGTGGACAAGCAGGATAACATCCTTGCATATGGATGACACCACCAATGGAGCTCTTGTGTGGGTGCCTTCCCCAGCTTCTTCTAGAAGTATTAGGAAAGACTTAACCACGGGCGGAGTGTGAACAGGAATACTTTTTGGGGGATTATCACTTATATTATTCCACAAATATGCACATGAAATTAAATCTAGTAACTTTTGGTTTTTGATCCAATCCACACTATATTTCTGGGTAAATCAGGCATCTACAAGGATAGTAAAGTATTTTGAGGGTAGGGTTTGACTGGGCTTTTATTTCTGCATGCCAGAATCTCAGATTTTAGTCCATTCAATGGTGCTGGCCTTTGCGGAATTGCAATGGTGTTGGTATTCTAACCACGTTAATTCATTTTTGGGATCTTATTGAGGGATCTTGTCTGACTTTGGATCAGCTGATTCGTAAGGGGGGAGTGCCGGTACCGTTTTTCTAATACTTTCAGTTGCATTATTTCGTTCGCAGGGAGGAGCATCAGGTCCCAATTTGTGAGAGCCCCCGGCCTTGGAGAGGGACCTCTTCCAAGATGTAGAGTGTTGGAAGGGGGTCATGTCTCGACTGTGTCATGCTCTTCGGAAGGTATACTTTCCTGACTCCTGACTCCGACCCTCATGCGGATAGGTGTATATGTCTCCGTGGGCAGGCCTTCACCTCGATGAATGGTGGCTTATTCACCGGCAAAGTTATCGGTGTACCCACAGTACTGTCAGTAGACCCAGTACAAAGTTATGCTACAAGCCTATATGACTGGCTTATCTGCAGCAGTTGGGGATCCGTGGCACTGCCTTCTGTTGTAAGGGTTGTAAGAAGGTTGGGTCCTTTTTATCATATGAGGTGGGAGTGCCCCAAGATTCGGGACTACTGGTCCCAGATAATTAGATGCATTAACGACATGGTTGGGAGTGCTCTCCCCATGGCCCCAGCTCTTTGTCTGCTGGGTTACAGTGATTTCCCTGAGAGCACTCCTCTGGGAAGTAGTAGACTGGCTGAGCTTCTTCTGGTTGTTGGAAGGCTGAGGGGGGTCCCAGGCTTTTGGATTGGAGGGTGAGAGTTAATGAGTATGGACAAGCTTTCCTTTCTATTGAAGGGATAATCAGGTTCTTTTGAGGAGCTCTGGATGCAGTACTGTCATTGGGCCTTATTTGGCCTAGCAAAGTCTGGAGTCTGAATGGGTAGGTTTCCTCTACTCCCCCCCTCCCCGTGGTTCCCCAACCTCCTCCTTTGGGCTCTCTCTACTCTTCCTCTTTTCTCTCTTTCTTAGCTTGTGCTAGGGCTTCCTGAGTTGGGGTTATAGCACACCCATAGTCGGGGTTATGTATAAATTTGTTTATTGAACACAGCACACACAACAATAACAAACCATAACAACATCACACTAACACATCAACTGAATATCACAGCCATGAATCAGGGTTCAATAGGATCATACCCCCCCAACCCCCCCCCCTGTATCATATACAGTCTTTCCTCAGGAGACAAGAGCATACACGAAAAGCACTACAAACCCCAGTGCCATCCACTGTTCAGTAAGCTCTACACACCGAGAATCAATAGAATATATGCCACATCCCGTGCTTATGGCAACTCCGCTACCCACCAGAGCACCATCGTGGGTGTACCTTACCTCTGGAACCCAGCGACCCTTCCAATCCACTAACCCACCATCCATTCACAGATCCCATTCCCCAGCTCTCCCTGCCCACATGTGTGAGTCCGAGCCACAACCTAACAGCAACTGCCACACTCCAATCCCTCGCACAACCACCATTCACATTCAAGGGGTACCCACCTCCCTCCCCCCCCCAACCCTCCCTCCCCCCATGCCAGACCACCCACTATTTCATCATCCAAGCACATTAAGGATTCGGCTCCGTTCTCGCGGAGACAAGGTGTATAAGTATGGACCCCATTCCTCCAAGAACCGATCAGTGGCTACATCCCCATGTTTGGCCCCTTGTTGCTCGAGCAGTAACAACCGATGTACCTCCCTTCGCCACTGACCCATGGTCGGGCCACAGGGGAGCAGCCAATTCAGCAAAATCACCCTCCGAGCTACTAATAGAACCTTATGGACCCAACGCCTCGGGCCTCCCCCCAGACCGACCACCCGGCTAATCATACCTAACACCAACACCCTGGGGTCCCGTTGAACTGGACAGCCCAAAACCCCGGTAAGACATCCCACAAGGGCCTTCCAGAATCTAACCACCACCAAGCATTGCCACCACATATGCCCCAGATCCGCTCGGGCCACCCCACTCCGGGGGCAGCTCGCGGTAGCCCCGCAACCCACCCTATACGCCCGACAGGGAGTCCCCGCATACAACAATTCCTCGAGTTTGGAACAGATATCTGTATGCAGATTCTGACCATCCAAACTTCGAATATAACTGCGTAGTTGTAAATAGGGGAACCAATCCCGAGGTACCAAACCATAACTACTCTGAAGGTCATGAAAACCGAGAGCCTGCCCACAGTCATTCACTACTTGCTCCAGGGCCACAATCCCCTTAGCCTCCCAGCCGCGAAATGCACCCCCTGGCATCCCCGGCCCAAAAGCCCCATTCCCATACAGAGGCAAAAAGGGGGTCGTCCCAGGGTTCCAAGAACACTGAGAACATAACAGACGCCAAACCCGTCGCATGACTTTAAAGATAGGGTGCCCCCCTACCAGGGGAGGTAAGTCAGCCACCGCCGCATGTAAGATATAGCGCAATGCCAGGGGCTTCGCCACTTCCTGCTCATACTCCAGAGGCGTATAATCCACCGAGGTCGCCAGCCAATCCCGCAAATTCCTCAGCAGGCAGGCAACATTATAACTCCGCAGATCGGGGGCTCCCAGACCACCACCTCCCCACGGTCTCTGCAAGATCTTAAGACTTAGCCGAGGTCTCTTCCCCCTCCAGTAAAAGGCTGCTAAACATTTCTCCACCTTTGCAATCTCCCTCCTCGTCAACAAGATGGGCAAGCTCTGCAACATATAGAGCCATTTAGGAAATATAATCATCTTATACAAAGCTACCCTAGCTCCCAAAGAGAGCGGTAGGTCTCGCCAACCATGCAAACGCTCCGCAGTCTGTGACAACAATGCCGCCAGATTAACCATCTGCAGGTGTGCTACATCAGCAGTTAAATATATCCCCAAATAGTGAAGTTTTGTCCCTGCCCACTTCAGGGGGAAGGCTTTCCAGTCCCCAGACAAGGTCTGCTGCAGATCCAAGGCCTCAGACTTGTCCAAATTTAACTTCAGGCCCGAAAATGTCCCAAAATCCGCTATCAACCTCAACAAAACAGGTAAGGTCAGCTTAGGGGCCCCCAGGTACACTAGAATGTCATCAGCAAAAGCCGAAATCCGGAATTCTTCGGCGCCCACCCGGGCCCCAACCAATCCCCTATGTGTCCTTATGCGCTCCAAGAGAGATTCCAGGGTTAAGACAAACAAGAGCGGGGACAGGGGGCAACCCTGCCGCGTCCCCCTCCTAATCTGAAAGTCTTGAGTGAGGGAACCATCAATCAAAATCCGCCCTCGGGGATCCGAATACAAAAGCTTAACCGTATCCAAAAAGAACCCCCCTATCCCCATGGCCTCTAACAAATGATACATGTATGACCACTCCACTCGGTCAAAAGCTTTCTCAGCGTTGAAGCTGATTAATAAGGCGGGCTCCCCCGCCGCGGCAGTCAAATATAATGAGGAAACGATCTTACGCAGATTCTTAATAACGTGCCTACCTTTCACAAAACCCACCTGATCCTCCTTAACCAGTTGAGGGATATACTCGGCTAGCCTATTAGCCATAACTTTGGCCAGAAGTTTGATATCCACGTTCAAAAGCGAAATAGGCCTATATGACTCAGGTAACAACCCATCTCTACCAGGTTTAGGAATCAAGGTCAGCACCGCACTATTCTTCTCATAGGGGAAAGCCTGACACTCGATCAAATCCGAATAATACCGTCGCAGCGGCCCAACCACCCTGTCCCCCATTAACTTATAGAATTCACCCCTATACCCATCGGGACCCGGCGCCCGACAATTATGCAGAACCTTTATGGCCCCCCTAATTTCCGCGTCCGTGAGTGGGCCGTTAAGAGAAGCGCGCTCTTCCAGAGAAAGACTAGGCACATCAATCGCCGCAAGAAATTTCTCAGCCTGCACTAAGTTCTCAGTGCCAGTACCATAAAGCGTCTGGTAATATTCACGAAACCTTTCCTCGATGTAAGCTTGCCCAGTCCGTATCACACCCCGGGTATCCCGCAGGGCACCGACAGTGGTCTGCCCTCGACTAGTCTTCACCAACCTTGCCAGCAGGCTCCCCGCCCGACTACCGTACCTATAAAACTTATACCTATAGTAGAGCAAAGATTGCTGTGCCCGTTCATGCAAAAGCGCATTCACCTCCTGCTGCAATCTACTAAATTCCAATTTCTGCCCCCTCGTTGGTTGCTGTGCTAGCTTCCGCCGCGCCTGGCACAGCTGTCTTTCCAGCATAATTAAACGAGAAGCATACGTTTTCCTTTTCCGGGCACCAAATTCAATAATTCGCCCTCGCAAAACCGCCTTGGCAGTCTCCCAAAAAAGAATGGGGTTATCCCTATGCTGCCCATTGAATTCCTCAAATTCGGCCCACTGCGAGTGTAAGAAAGCCTCAAACTGGGCACCCCGGGTATAGCTGAGCGGATAGCGCCACAAAGACCCACCCCTCTGCAGCCCCCACCGCACATCCAACCTGACAAAGGCATGGTCCGACACCTCCACCGGCCCAATCTCTGTGTCAGTGACTTTAGGAAATAATTCTTGAGACCCCAAAAAATAATCCAACCGGGACCCCGTGTCATGGGCTCTAGAGACATGAGTATAGTCCCTATCCAGGGGGTGCAGCACCCTCCAATAATCTAACAAATTAAATCCCTCACACACTCCCCGAATCCACTGAGATTTCTTGTCCTTGGTCAACCCTCGGTTCCCAGACCGATCTATCGTTTCATCTAACACACAATTGAAATCCCCTCCCATAATGAAAGGAATTGGGCCGATGTCACTCAAACATTTATTCAATCTGGTATAAAAGCGAGCATCATATATATTTGGGCCATAGATGTTCACCAAGCCTAATTTAACTCCCTTAATGGTCCCCACTATAATAACAAACCTTCCATCCGGGTCACAAATGGTATGTTCCACCTCCAAATCCACCCCCCTCCGAATTAAAATCACCACTCCTGCTTTCTTCCCGCCCGAGGAGGCCCCGTAGACCCTCCCGACCCAGCCCCTGGCAAGCTTGTCATGCTCTAGGGCACTCTGATGCGTTTCCTGTAGGAAGGCCACATCAGACCTTGATCTCTAAGAACACGCAAAATCTTGTAACGTTTCACCGGGCATCCGATACCACACACATTCCAAGTAATCAGCCTCAAACCCTCACCCATGATCATCCACATACATACGAACCATACAAAGAAGCATCACCATACACAAAGACGAAGGGAGCTCCCACAGCCTAGAGCTCCCCCCAGCATCCTTCCCCATACACACTTGTCTCAGTTGTCCCGCACCCTTCCCACGCTGAAGCCTGTCCCTAACCGTCTGACCCCTAAGAGGGCCTGGCATGTGTCCCCAAGTCCTTCCCCCTCTCCCCAAGCCCCCCCCAAAGAATTGCAAATGCCCACTACACTCCCAACCCCCACCCCCGCCCCAACCCTCCCCCCCCCACCAACCCCTCCCCCCCCAAAGAAACCACCATCCTCTGCCCATGGGCCCAGAAATTAGCAGCTCCCCCAAGCAGCCCAAGAGAAGAAACAACTCCCCCCTCCACCCCCCTCCCCCTTCCGCTCCCCAGCCCTCCGCCCCACCCACCTACCCGCTTCCCTTCTCCCACTAACCTACCCCCCTAGTCCTTTAAGGTAATGCACACAACCCCCCGCCGACTCCGGCCAAGGCTCACTCCCGTGCCGGACACCACAGGGCCGCCCCCGCCCCCCTCCCAGCAAACACATAAGAACAGTCAGTATCCAGTATAAGCACAGTATACCTACAAATAGTCCCCCCATCACTCTCAAGGCCCAAACAGGACCCGGTGCCTTTAAACATGTGAACACACAGAGTAGGAGACAGTGCTAAACAATACCCCTCAAAACAGCCCTCCCCACCAGGAAAGAAACCCCAGTCCCACTCTGGCAAACATGGAACTGCCTCAAGAGTCTCGCAACCCAAACATAGCGCTGCTTCTCACTCCAGGCACCATCTCCGACTCTCCTGCAGCTCCGCCGCTCGACAAGCACGCAACCATGCTTAGGCCACTCCACCACACTGCCATCAGCCGAAGTCCATCTCGTGCTCAGGAATCTTCTCTCTGCGCCGCCGCTGATATCACCAGGCCCGCCACAAAAGCCTGAGCTGCACCCGCCGACTCAAACACATGCTGCCACCCCAGATGTGTGACCCGAAGCACCGCCGGGAATGCCAAGGTGAAGCGCACATTCTTTCTCGCCAGTTCCACACAGAGCGGTGAGAAGGCTTTGCGTTTTGCTGCAACCAGAGCAGAATAGTCTTGAAATATCAGAAACTTTTGATTCTCCAGTCGCAAATCCCCTTTCTTATGGTAGGCTTGCATGAGCTGAACTTTATGTTGAAAGTTGAGGAGCTTCAGGTCTAGGTCTCTAGGTCTAGACCCATTTTGCAATTTGGCGCCAAGTCGATGTGCCCTCTCCACCTTAAGATCCCCCACCAAAGCATCCAGTCTCAATTCCTTCGGGAGCCACTTTTCAATCAGCGGAATTAGCAACTGATCAGTGGTAGTCTCCGGTATGCCCACCAGTCGCAGATTATTGCGGCGGGACCTATTCTCGAGGTCGTCGACTTTGGCCAGCAAGGCCTCCACTTTCTTGGCCTGCGCCTCGTGCTCAGCCGCGCGCTTCCCCTCCTCCTCTTCCAGGAGCGCCACACGCTGCTCCACTTTTTCAATGCGGTGGTCCATCTCGAGCAGCGCCGTCTCCATCGACTCTAGTTTCGCCATGATCCGATCAAATTTCGGGTCCAACAATTTAACAACTTCCCGGGCTAACTCCTCCGTCGCGGAGCCCGTGCTTTCAGCGCTCAGGGAGGCAGGCTGCGACTCAGGAGGCCTAGCAGCACCACTTTTTCCCCCTTTGTCTCGATCTTTTCGGGCAGGCATCGGCATTGTAAGCACCGTCTCCCCTTTCCACTCACAGCACACCAGGCGCTATCCACTCCTGCCTACCGCCGGCGTGACAGGGCTGTAAAAGTGAGGATATTTAAGAGAAAAACATGAGGCGGCCCCGGAGCGAGCAAAGAGACGTCTCACTCGCTCATGTGTCAACCGGAAGTCCTAGTCGGGGTTATAACACAACCATAGTAGGGGTTATAACACACCCATAGTTGGAGTTTGCATTGGGTGTTGGCTGTTTTGGATTTGGATGGTTGTTTTAATAAGGATCCTTGGAATTGTATGTGGAGAGCCCAGATGTCTGGTTGTTGTCATTGCTTCCTTTTCCCCTGCCTCCCCCTTTTGGTTATAGATCTGTGATTCTCTGTACCACCTTATTTGATGGCGCAAATTCCTCTCAGATCTTGTATTGGGGTTCATGCTGTAAGGAATACCACCAGGACATACAAGAAACCCCAGGGAAGAGAGGGGCTCTGAAGAACAGGGTACCAAAGCAGAGGACAGGAATCCCTGGAAAGCACAGTTACTTACCTGTAACAGGTGATCTCTGGGAACAGCAGGAATTAGTCCTCACATATGGGTACGTCGGTACCGACGGAGCCTGAGCGGGAAAGCTCCCCAGCTTCCCAGAAGGAAAGCTTTTGGGGCCTCCCACTGCGCATGCGCGCTGCCTTCCCGCCTTCTTGACCAACTCTACTCAGTTCGAGTTTATAGCTGAGACAATATACAGAGAGGAAAGGAAAAGAGAGAGAGATACAACTCCTAGGGGAGGTGGGCGGGTTGTGAGGACTAATTCCTGCTGTTCCCAGAGATCACCTGTTACAGGTAAGTAACTGTGCTATCTCCAGGAACAAGTAGGAATAAGTCCTCACATATGGGGACTCCCTAGCTAAGATGCCCGGGAGATCCCCTGAAGGGTATGAGAACCTGAAAGGTTCTTCATCTTCCTATGGATCTCAGGCATCCATTCAGGGAAGGTGGGCTGGAGTTGTTCAAGAATGGAACAGGTGTCTGAGGACAGCCTGACCAAACAAGGCATCCCGGCGGGAGTCCTTGTCCAAACAGTAATGGGCTGTAAAGGTATGAACCAAGGCCCAGGTGGCTGCTCGACAGATCTGGTCAATGGACACAGAGTTTAGATGAGCCATAGAGGTGGCCATGGCCCTCACGTTGTGAGCGGTGACATGGCCCTCCAGAGAAAGGTTCTTACTCTGGTAAGCAAAAGAGATACACTGAGCAATCCAATTGGAGAGTGTTCTTTTGGAGACTGGAAGTCCTAAATGAGAAGGATCGAAAGCAACAAAAAGTTGAGAAGACTTCCGATGTTGCTGTGTCCTGTGGAGGTAAAAGGCAAGAGCTCTTTTACAGTCTAGAGTATGAAGGTTCCTCTCTGCATTGGATGCATGAGGAGCTGGAAAAAAGACAGGTAAATATACCTCTTGATTAAGATGAAAAGGTGAGACCACTTTAGGCATAAAGTGAGGATTTGTCCTAAGGACTACCTTATCATGATGGAACCTTGTATAAGGCGGATTAGCCACTAAGGCCTGCAGTTCACTGATGCGGCGAGCTGAAGTGACTGCAATGAGGAAAATAACCTTCCAGGAAAGAAATTTCAAGGAGGTAGTGGCTAAGGGTTCAAAAGGTGGCTTCATAAGCTGACCAAGAACCAAGTTTAAGTCCCATGCCACCGGAGGAGGATGAATGGAAGGTTTAGTTAAAGTTAAGCCTCTCATGAATCTTGCAATAAGAGGATGAGAGGAAACAGGTTGTCCATTGATGGGCTTAAGTGATGCCGCAATAGCACTCAAATGGACTCTTACTGAATTTGTTTTGAGTCCTGAATTGGAGAGATGCAGGAGATATTCCAAAAGAGAATTCAATGGGAGTGCCAGAGGGTTAAGACCCTTTTGAGCACACCAAATGGAAAATCTTTTCCATTTAAAAGCGTAAGAACGCCTAGTGGAAGGTTTCCTAGAGGCATGTAGGATATCCTTCACTTGCTGCGAAAGGTTGAAGGTCTAGGCCTTCAGTAACCAAGCTCTGAGGTGAAGGGACTTGGGGTTTGGGTGCCACAAAGTCCCCTCCTCTTGAGACAGAAGGTCTGGAGCAGCTCCCAAGTCCAGGGTGGGGGCTTGGGAGAGATGCAGAAGTAGAGGGTACCACACTTGGCGTGGCCAGCGTGGAGCTATGAGGATCATGGACCCTTGATCCCTTTGAAGTTTGAACAGAGTCTTGGGAATCAAAGGAATGGGTGGAAAGGCATACAGGAAACCCTGACCCCAATGCAGGAGGAAGGCATCCTTGGTCTAAACTCCCTGATACGGAATTCTGGAACAGAACCGGGGAAGTTTGGCATTCCATGGACTTGCAAAGAGGTCTATGTCCGGGGTTCCCCATTTCTGGAAGATTCTGAGTACCTGATCCATGTGCAGGGACCATTCGTGTGGAAGCAGAACTCGACTGAGTCTGTCTGCCCAAGAGTTTTGGATTCCTGGAAGATATACTGCCAGGAGATGGATTTGATGCTCTCTGGCGAAGGCCCATAATCTTAGAGCTTCGTTGCAAAGTGACAGAGAGCCAGTCCCTCCTTGTTTGTTTATGTAAAACATGGCTACTTGATTGTCCGTGTGAATAAGGACTGTCATGTTGCTGAGGAGGGTATGAAAAACTTTGAGAGCTAGAAAGATTGCTCGAAGTTCCAAGTGGTTGATATGAAGGGTGGTCTCCTGTGGAGACCAAGTGCCCTGAGTGGAGAGATCTTGGAGATGAGCCCCCCAACCTGTTTGGGAGGCATCTGTTGTGAGGGTTGCTTGGGGCAACAATGGTTGAAAGTGGGCCCCCAACAACAGATTTTGAGTGGATATCCACCATTGGAGAGACCAAAAGAGACCAATGTAGTCTGAGAGAGCTCCTGATGCTTGAGTCCACTGGGTGGATAAAGTCCATTGAGCTGCTCTCATATGCAGGCGAGCATAAGGCACCACATGCACTGTGGAGGCCATGTGGCCTAATAGTTGTAGCATCTCTCTGGCAGTCAAGTGGCTTCTGGACTGAGTCTGAGAGGCTAAGTGCACTAGACGTTGGCAACGGGTCTGAGGTAGATAGGCCCTTGCGATGGTGGTATCCAACCAGGCCCCTATGAATTCTAGGGATTGAGTAGGGGTGAGTTGGGACTGGCAGATTCATCACAAGTCCCAGATACTGTAGAATTCGCCTGGTGCGATCCAGGGAAGTCTGAGCCTCGGACTGAGACGGAGCTCGGATGAGCCAGTCGTCCAGGTATGGGAAGACAAAAATTCCCAGGGCGCGTAGGAATGCAGCTACTATTGCCATGCATTTGGTAAATACCCTTGGAGCCGAGGCTAGACTGAAGGGAAGTACTCTGTATTGGAAATGTTTTCCCTGGAACAGAAACCGTAGGAATTTTCTGTGGGATGGATGGATGAGTATATGTGTGTACGCATCCTTGAGATCTAGAGAACAAAGCCAGTCCTGACTCTGTAGGTATGGAAGGAGAGTGCCTAGAGAAAGCATCTTGAATTTCTCCCTGTATAGAAATTTGTTAAATTCTCTGAGATCCAGAATGGGTCTGTACCCCCCTGTTTTCTTGGGAAAGAGAAAATAAGGGGAGTAAAAACCTGACCCTTGTTGAGGAAGAGGAACCTCTTCTATTGCCTTTTGGGCGAGAAGAGTGGTCACCTCCTGACCCAACAGGTCTAGGAGAGATGGGGGAGAATTGAAACTTCTCACCATGGTATGGGGAGGAAGGTTGGAGAAATGTAGTTTGTAGCCCTCTCTGATGATAGAGAGGGTCCATTGCTCTGATGTGATTTGGTCCCATCTGGGAGCAAAATGAGTTAACCTTCTTGGAATGGTGAGAGGTTCTGGATGTTTTAGAGCCAGAAAGGTTAAGTTCTCTAGTTTTAAGTCAAAAACCCTGAGGGGGTTGGGACTGTTGGGCTGTAGCAGCCCCTGCAGGTTTTGCCTTGGCCTGTTTAGGCTGCTGACGCTTAGGAGCAAAGCGAGCTGCAGAAGATTGTTGGCCAGTATTTGTGGCAAATCTGGCCTTCTTGTAGAAAGGCTTTTTGAAAGATTTCTTCTTGACAGGGGTAGAGGTAGACTTAGAAAGTCTATCTAAAGCAGCATTTTCTGCATCCATTTGAGTGGCTTTGATTTGCCACTCCTTACCAAACAGATTCTCACCTGTACAGGGCAAATTTCCCAACCCATACTGGACCCAGGGTTCAAGGTTAGAGGCCTGGAGCCAAGCAATTCTGCGAGCCGCTATGGCAATACCTGAGGCTCTGCTAGCACCCTCAAAGGAGTCAAAGGCTGCTCTGTTGGAGAACTTTGAAATATCTTGGGTATGCTTCAGCAGAAGAAGGAACTCCTCCTTTCTATCCTCTGGGATAAAGGGGAGGAAATGGTGTATTTTTAATGCAATTTCCTTCAGAAACATGCCCATATAGAGGCTGTATGAGTTGATTCTGGCAATAAGCATACTTGCTTGGAAGATTTTTCTTCCAAAAGCATCCAGAGTCCTACATTCTCTTCCTGGGGGAGTAGAAGAGTGTCTTTTTGTACTCTTGATCCTTTTCATAGCTGACTGCACCACGATGGAGTGGTGCGGGAGCTGAGTTTTTTGAAACCCAGGAGAAGGGGGGACACGATACATGGTGTCCAGACGACGAGAATGTGGAGATATGGGAGACTCCTCTCACCCTAAGTCCATCATGTGTTCTTGAAGAATTTCATGGATGGGCAAGGTGACTGCCTCTTTGGGAACCTTAGAGTATCCTAAAATGTCTAACTTTTTCGCTCTAGGTTCTTTTTCAGAGGATACAGAAATAGAAAGACCTTTAGCTACTTCAATGATGAAGTCTTGAAAGGATAAATCCTCTGGAGGAGACATTCTCCTCTTTGGAGAAGAGGGCTCCTCAGGCAGAGTAAGGGATACTTCAGCAGAGTCATCTGATGAATCAGAATCATCAGAAGACTCAAAGTATCGTCTGTTTGCTTCCAGGGATCGATAAGCGTATCGACCGGTATCGACATCGGGGGTACCCGGAACCGGAATCGGGAAAAACCCCGGAACTGGGAACCGGAAACGGTATCCTGGTCGATGTGGAAGGCATGGGTACCGGTATCGGTTGTGGTACCGAAACCGGAGTCGGAGGGCGTCGCAGCCTTAATAAAAGCCAAAATGGCCTGCTGCATGGATTGAACTGTATGATCCATGGACGCCACGACTGTCTGGATGTCGGTACCGGATGATTGAGCCGGTACCCCAGAACAGTCTAACAGGTGATCGGTCGAGGCCGTGCCATCGATGTCAACCTGTAACCCCATAGGAGGAGCTTTGGAAGCCGGAGCTTCCCGCCGGGGCTGTTTGGCTGGGGCAGGGTCCTCAGGGTCAAGCCCAGGGGTATCTCGATACTTAGAGGTTTGCCCTTTGAGGACCTGCCAGAGGAATGTTTGGTTACCTGAGATCCATCAGGAGAGGAAGACCTGGAAGATGTCAATGCTGGAGTATCTGTAGAAAACAGCATGTGAAACTTGGCTGCCCGGTTCTGTAAGCCACGTTTAGACATCAAAGAACAGGATGGGCAATCCGGAATGGAATGGTCAGGCCCCAAACATTTAAGACACCATTCATGGGTGTCTGTGACTAAAATAGTACCGCTGCACTTGGTGCATTTTTTAAACCCAGAGGCTTGTTTCTCCATGAGGGAGAATTAGTGAAGGCCTAAAGGCCTCACAGAACTAACACACCAAGTGAGGGAAAAAAAGAAGATTTTTTTTTTTTTTTTTTTAAATAAAGGAAAAAAGACCGGCGGTGCCGGTCTGGAATCGGGGAAGGCAGACACGCAGCCAAAGAAATAAATTAAAATAACTTCTTCAGCGGTGACAGGAACATGACCTGCTGGCTCCGCGGAAAAAGAAGAACGGAGGAGAGTTGGTCAGGAAGGCGGGAAGGCAGCGCGCATGCGCAGTGGGAGGCCCCAAAAGCTTTCCTTCTGGGAAGCTGGGGAGCTTTCCCGCTCAGGCTCCGTCGGTACCGACGTACCCATATGTGAGGACTTATTCCTGCTTGTTCCTAGAGATAGTGGAAATCCAGTCCTGTGGGAGGGCTCTTTAGAACATGTCAGAATAGAAAACTGGCAAGGGAGGAGGAGCTGGGGGGGATAGGAAACAGGAAATAGAAAGACTAGAGAGAGGCTGGGGGAGGGGGAGAGAGAGGAGCCAGCAGATGCCATGGAGATAAAAGCTATGGAACAAAACTCACATGCTGATAGGGATGGCAGCCCTTCCAGATGACAGCGAGATGCAGATAAGGTGAAGGAAAAACCCTATTTGTTTTGAAAAAAAATTTATTAACAGGATTTTTTTTATAACGCTTTAGCATTTCAGTCATAGAAACACAGAAATATAGAAATATGACAGAAAACGACCACATGGCCTATCTAGTCTGTCCTTCCATATCAACAACTACAAGTGTCCCCTTTTTTCCTTTAGAGATCCTCTGTGTTTGTCCCATGCTTTTTTTAATTCAGTTACTGTCCTCATCTCTACCACCTACACTGGGAGACTATTCCACGGATCCACCACTCTTTCCGTAAAGAAATATTTCTGTATATCATTCCTGAATCTATCCCCCATAACCCTCATCCCATGTCCCCTCGTAGCAGAACTTGCTTTCAATTGAAAGAGGCTCTCCCCCTGAACATTTATGCCACGGAGGTATTTAAACATCTCAATCATATCACCTCTATCCCGCCTTTCCTCTAAGGTATACATATTAAGATCTTTAAGTCTGTCCTCATATGCTTTATCGTGAAGACCACTAACCATTTTAGTAGCCACCCTCTGCACCGATTCCATTTGGTTCACATCCTTTTGAAGGTGCGGTCTCCAGAATTGCACACTATACTCCAAATGAGGTTGCACCAAAGATTTATACAGAGGCATTATCACCTCCTTTTTTCTGCTAGCCATTACTCTCCGTAGGCACCCAAGCATCCTTCTAGCTTTCGCCTTTTCTACCTGTTTAGCTACTTTAAGATCATCAGACACAACCACGCCTAGATCCCGCTCTTCTTTAGTAGAATAAAGCTCTTCACCCCCTATACTATATTACTCCCTTGGATTGCCGCAGCCCAAATGCATGACCTTACATTGTTTTTAACATTAAATCCCAGCTGCCAAATTCTAGACCATTCTTCAAGCTTAAGTAGATCCCTCCTCATGTTATCTACACCTTCCTGGGTGTCTACTCTATTGCAGATTTTGGTATCATCCACAAAGAGGCAAACCTTACCTGACAGCCCTTCCGCTATATCACTAACAAAGATGTTAAGAATCGGACCAAGGACCGATCCCTAGGGCACACCACTGGTAACATCCTCCTCAGAGTGAGCAACATTTACCTATACTCTTTGTCGCCTCCCACCCAACCAATTTCTAACCCAAGCAGTAACTTTAGGGTCCATCCCTAGGGTGCTCAGTTTGTTTATAAGTCGCCTGTGAGGAACAATGTCAAAGCGGTTTACATTGTAACTTAAACTTGGTAATGTACATTAAACAGGGACATTGATAACTTGGATTTTTCTGAGGCAATGGTGGGTTAAGTGACTTGCCCAAGACCACAAGGAGCGCTAGTAGGAATTGAATCCCGGTCTCTTGGTCCCAAAACCAGTGCTCTAACCATTAGGCTACTCTTTCACTCCACTTTTATACTTTCTAAGGGGAAAGAAAGACCGACTGTGGGCTATTTTGGCCTTTCTGTTTTGTTTGTTCTTGCCAGTGTGGGCGGGTCAGTGTGCAAAGGAAACAGTGATAGGGAGGTAGCTGCCATAGCCCTAGAGTTGTTTGGACTTGGAGGAGTGTCATCTGTTGCGGCTGCCTGCATCTGACCTTCCTGAGCTTCCATTCCTCTGGGAATTGAGCATATTGACAATGTATAGAAAGCATAGTTACTCACCTGTAACAGGTGATCTCCGGGAACAGCAGGAATTTAGTCTTCACAAATGGGTATCGTTGGCACCGACGGAGTCCGTGTCGGAAAGCTCCCCAGAGTCCAATAGGAAAGCTTTTGGGAGCATCCCACAGCGCCTGAGTGCTGCCTTCCTGCCTTTCCCAACTCTCCCTCTCCAGTTGAGATAAAGCTGAGGACAAAAGAGAGAGGGAAAGAGAGAGAGCGATAGAAAGATGCAACTCCTAGGGGAGGTGGGAGGGTTGTGAAGACTAAATTCCTGCTGTTCCCGGAGATCACCTGTTACAGGTGAGTAACTATGCTATCTCCAGGAACAAGTAGGAATGTAGTCTTCACATATGGGGACTCCCTAGCTGCAGATGCCAAGGAGATGGCCCCAGAAAGTTGTGTGCCATTGCGAAAGGGCTCCACTTCTCCCCATGGATCTCTGGCATCCTACCAGGGATGGTGGGTAGGAGTTGATTAAGTATGGAACAGGTGTTGAAGAACAGCCTGACCAA
The DNA here is from genome assembly GCA_033557465.1 of Ichthyophis bannanicus. Lineage (NCBI taxonomy): Eukaryota > Metazoa > Chordata > Amphibia > Gymnophiona > Ichthyophiidae > Ichthyophis > Ichthyophis bannanicus. The sequence continues at coordinate 922,891,585 of CM066035.1, read as the reverse complement.
ACAAGGCATCCCGGCGGGAGTCCTTGTCTAAGCAGTAATGGGCTGTGAAGGTATGTACCGAAGCCCAAGTAGCTGCTCGACAGATGTCGTCGTTAGACACAGAGTGAAGATGAGCCACTGAGGCTGCCATGGCTCTCACATTGTGAGCTGTAACATGGCCTTCAAGAGGAAGGTTCTTACTCTCACAGGCAAAAGATATACACTGTGCAATCCAGCTGGACAGCGTCCTTTTGGAGACTGAAAGTCCCAAATGACTAGGATCAAAAGCAACAAAGAGTTGAGAGGATTTTCTATGTTGCTGTGTCCTTTGCAAGTAAAAGGACAAAGCTCTTTTACAGTCCAAAGAATGAAGGTTCCTTTCTGCATTTGAGGCATGAGGCCTTGGAAAGAATATAGGAAAGTAAACCGCTAGGTTTAAATCAGGGGTCTCAAACTCAAATTGCTTTGAGGGCCAAATGAGGACTTGTAAAGTAACCCGGGGGCCGCATAAGACGTGGGGCCTCATTTGCATAAGGGGCCTCATTTGCATAAATATTTGCATAATGTTACCATACACTAACTTTTAGTAAACATGCCTCTTAATGAGTAGGGATAAAGAAAGACTAAAAGATTTAGAAATAGGAAGACAATAATTAAACTGGGAACCCCAAAAGCCAAACTTGGAATGTACAACAACACTGTAGAAATAAAACTATAAATTAATTTCCTCTTGTACTAAACAAAGTGCAAACATTAATGATGCACATTTCCCAGAGCTGACATATTCCAGTTAATAAATTAAAAAATAAAGAGATATTTTTCTACCTTTTGTGCATTTTTTTTCAGTTGCAATTGCTCCAGCCACTTCTGGTTTCTTCGTGTCTTCTGCTATCTCCATCGTCTGCTGTCCATTTGTCCTTTCTTCTCTCTTCTAGTTTTTTTCCATTCTCTCTCTACATCTGCTTTAACATACTAATCTTTCTCCTTTTGCTCTTTCCTCATTCCTATTTCATCCACTCAAATTTTACCCCTCCATCCTCAATCCCCACTTACTCTCCCAATACCTGGCCAATTGTAGATTTGTCTTCTCTTCCAGACAAAATATTTTTCCCCTCTCCATTTCACTTTCCCAGCTCCATCCCATTCTAATCCTCCCCCAACATCAGCTCCCTTCTAGTTCCAGCCCCACCCAGCATCTGCTCCTTTCTAGTCCCTGCATCAGTCCATTTCCAGTCCTATCCTAGCCTCACCATCAGCCCATTTCCAATCCTAGCCCCCCATCAGCCCATTTCCAATCCTAGCTCCCTCCCCTCACAGCCCATTTCCATTCCAAGCCCCCCTCCCCATCAGCCATTTGCAGTTCAAGCCCCCCTTCCACTCAGCCCATTTCCAGTCCTAGCAACCCCCCCAGCCCATTACCAGTCCTAGACCCCCCATAGCCCATTACCAGTCCTAACCTCCCCATAGCGCACTTCCAGTCTTACCCCCCCATCACCCCATTTTCAGTCTTACCCCCCCCATAGCCCATTACCAGTCCTAGTCCCCCCCATAGCCCACTTGCAGTCGTATCCCCCATCACCCCATTTTCAGTCTTACCTCCCCTCATAGGCCATTACCAGTCCTAACCCCCCAATCAGCCCACCTCCAGTCCTAACCCCCATCACCCCATTTTCAGTCCTAGCCCCCACCATAGCCCATTACCAGTTATAACCCCCCCAGCCCATTACCAGTCATAACCCCCCCTGCCAATAGCCCACTTCCAGTCCTAACCCCCATCTGCCCATTTCCAGTCCTAGCCCCCACCATAGCCCATTACCAGTCATACCCCCCCCCCTGCCAATAGCGCACTTCCAGTCCTAACCCCCATCTGCCCATTTCCAGTCCTAGCCCCCACCATAGCCCATTACCAGTCATAACCCCCCCCCCTGCCAATAGCCCACTTCCAGTCCTAACCCCAATTACCCCCATTTCAGTCAGCCCCTCCATAGCTCATTACCGGCCAGCGAAGGAGGGAAACAAAAAAAACCCAAAACCCTGGCTTCTGCCGTTGCCGCGGCAGAATCAATTGTCAAATTTAAAAAAAAAAGACTTCTGCTGCTCAAGCAGCAAAATCAGCTGTCCTGCGGCCCCTTCCCCTGTGCCCGGAGATCCGAGTCTGCTCTATCAGCGGCGTGCTTTTCAAGCCGTGAGGAGAGTATTCCCCTCTCGCGCGGTTTCAGGGGAATACTCTCCTCGCGGCTTGAAAAGCACGCCGCTGATAGAGCCGACTCGGATCTCCGGGCACAGGGGAAGGGGCCGCAGGACAGCTGATTTTGCTGCTTGAGCAGCAGAAGTCTTTTTTTTTTTAAATTTAACAATTGATTCTGCCGCTGCCACGGCGGCAACGGCAGAAGCCAGGGTTTTGTGTTTTTTTTGTTTTCCTCTGTCGCGGGCCGCACAAAGTTGTCTCGCGGGCCGCGTGTTTGAGACCCCTGGTTTAAATGAAAGGGCGAAACCACCTTTGGCATAAAGTGTGGATGAGTCCTAAGGACTAACTTATCATGATGGAACCTTGTATAAGGAGGATCAACCACCAACGCTTGCAATTCACTGATGCGACGTGCTGATGTGATTGCAATGAGAAAGATAACCTTCCAGGAAAGGAATTTCAAAGAGGTAGTGGGTAATGGTTCAAAGGGCGGTTTCATGAGCTGCCCAAGTACCAGATTTAACTCCCATGCCAATGGTGGTGGCTTAATGGGAGGCTTCGTTAAAAGAAGGCCTCTCATAAATCTCGCTATGAGAGGATGAGAGGAAATGGGTTGTCCATTTAGAGGCTTGAAAGAAGCTGCAATAGCACTCAAATGAACTCTCACTGAATTGATCTTAAGCCCTGCATTTGATAAATGAAGGAGGTACTCCAGTAATGATTCCGGAGGTATCACAAGAGGGTTAAGACCCTTCTGCGAGCACCATAAGGTAAACCTTTTCCACTTAAATGCATAAGAGCATCTTGTGGAAGGTTTCCTGGAAGCATGAATGATATCCTTTACCTGCTGGGAAAAGTTAAGACCGTGAAGAGATGGAGCTTGAGAGAGATGCAGGAGCAGAGGGTACCACATTTGCTGTGGCCAACGTGGAGCTACGAGGATCATATGACCTCTATCTCTCTGAAGCTTGAACAGGGTTTTGGGAATCAGGGGAATGGGTGGAAAGGCATACAGGAAGTCCTGACCCCAATGAAGGAGGAAAGCATCCCTGGCCTGACAACCTCGAGCCGGAATTCTGGAACAGAACCGGGGAAGTTTGGCATTCAGCAGACTTGCAAAGAGGTTTATGTTCGGGGTTCCCCAAATTTGAAAAATTTGGGCCACCTGGTCTGCATGGAGAGACCATTCGTGTGGAAGCAGAACTCAACTGAGTCTGTCTGCCCAAGAGTTTTGGATGCCTGGAAGATACACAAGGAGATGAATCTGATGCTCTCTGGCGAGGGCCCATAGTCGCAAAGCTTTGTTGCACAGCGACAGAGAGCCTGTTCTGCCCTGCTTGTTCACATAGAACATGGCTACCTGATTGTCCGTTTGAACTAGGGCTGTCTTGTAGCTGAGCTGGGTGTGAAATACTCGAAGAGCAAGGAAGATTGCTCTGAGCTCCAGAAGGTGATATGGAGATAGGCCTCCTGTGGAGTCCAGGTACCCTGGGTAGAGAGGCCTTGCAGGTGGGCTCCCCAACCCACCTGTGAAGCATCTGTTGTTAGAGTGGCTTGGGGTGGGGGATGCTGAAAAGGAGACGCTACCAAAAGGTTTTTGGGTAACTGCCACCATTGGATGGACAAAATAAGGTGATCTGAGTTTGCTATTTTGTCTGACAGGCAACCTGACGCCTGAGTCTACTGAGTGGATAAGGTCCACGGGGCTGCCCTCATATGGAGGTGAGCATAAGGAACCACATGCATGATGGATGCCATGTGGCCTAGCAACTAACATTTTCTGAGCAGTGAGGTGAGGTTTTAGCACTGCTTGGGAAGCTAACTGCACAATGCAAAGGCAGCGGGGCTGTGGAAGGAAGGCCCTTGTCTGTCTGGTATCCAAAAGAGCTCCTATAAACTCTAGAGATTGAGTGGGAGCAAGGATGGACTTTGGGAAGTTTATAACAAGTCCCAAATACTGAAGGATGCGCATTGTGCGAAACACAGAAACCCTGGCCTCTGGCTCTGAAGGGACTTGAATGAGCCAGTCGTCTAAGTAAGGGAAGACGAATATTCCCAGGGTGTGGAGAAATGCTGCTACCACAGCCATGCATTTTGTGAACACCCTTGGTGCAGAAGCCAGGCCAAAGGGAAGAACCCTGTATTGGTAGTGCTTCCCTTGAAACAGGAATTGAAGGAACCTTCGATGCGTTGGATGGATGAGAACATGAGTGTACGCATCCTTGAGATCTAGAGAACAAAGCCAATCCTGACTCTGAAGGTATGGCAGCAGAGTTCCTAGAGAAATCATTTTGAACTTCTCTTTGAACAGGAATTTGTTCAATTCTCTGAGGTCTAGAATGGGTCTGGGTCCTCCTGTTTTCTTTGGAATAAGATAATTGGGGGAGTAAAACCCTGTACCCCGTTGGGGAATGGGTACCTCTTCTATTGCCCCTTGAGCAAGGAGCATAGTGACTTCTTGACCTAAATGGTCATTGAGAGAGGTCTGAGAATTGAACTGTCTTACTATTTTAGGAGGGGGCATGCTGAGGAAATGAAGCTTGTACCCCTCTCTTACAACAGACAGAGTCCAATTTTCCGCTGTTAAATGACCCCATCTGGGGGCAAAATGACATAACCTTCCTGGGATGGAGGAGGGTTCTGGGCCGTTCAGGGCCAGGAAGACAAAGTTCTCTAGACAGGAGTCAAAGCCCCTGTGGAGGCTGAGTCTGCTGAGCCGGTTTAGGCTTAGATGCTTTTGGTTTCCTTTGTTGCCTAAGTTGTTGCTGCTGTCCCTTTTGGGCAGACTGACCTGAACGATGTCCCTGCTGGGTATAGGAGGGATAAAACGTCTTCTTCTTACTGAAGAATGGTTTCTTAGAGGATCTTTTCCTCGCAGGATCAGCTGTAGATTTAGACAATCTATCCAAAGTGATACTGTCAGCATCTATCTCATTAGCTTTTTCCTGCCAATTCTTGCCAAAGAGATTCTCTCCTGTGCAAGGTATATTCCCCAGTTTGTCCTGTACCCAGATTTCTAAATCAGATGCCTGGAGCCAGGCAATTCTACGTGCACCTATGACAATAGCAGAGGTCCTGCTTATGCATTCAAAGCAGTCAAAGGCTGCACGATTCACAAATTTAGAAACATCCTGAGCATGTTTAACAAGAGTAAGATAATCTTGCCTTTTATCATCAGGAAGGAGAGGGCTCATAAGCTCTAAGTCTCCTGTGACTTCCTTAAGGAACATCCCCATATACAAGATATAGGAACTGATCCTAGCAGAAAGCATGGAAGCCTGGAAGGATCGATGTCCAAAGGCGTCAAGAGTCCTACACTCACGTCCTGGAGGATTAGATGCATGCCTTTTTGCACTCTTCATCCGCCTCATGGCTGATTCCAACACCATGGAATGGTGTGGTAATTGAGTCTTATGAAACCCAGGACAAGGAGGAACCTCGATACATGGTGTCGAGTCTTCGAGAATGAGGAGATGTAGTTAGAGGTGTTTCCCACATCCTTAACATAAGATCATGCAAGATCTCATGAATAGCTAAGGTAGCTGCCTCCTTGGGATCTTTAGGGTATTGTAGGATTTCTAATTCCTTTGCCCTAGGCTCTTTTTCAGGAGCCACTGTGATGTAAAGACCTTGAGCCACATCTCGGATAAAATCCTGAAAGGACATATCCTCTGGTGGAGACATCCTACGCTGAGGAGAAGAGGAATCCTCGGGAAGAAGTACTCTGGTATTGGCAGAGCCTTCGGAGTCTTCAGACTCATCCGAGAATTCAAAGTATCTCCGATCTGGGTGATCGTGCAAGGCATGGTACCGGTACCGATCGAAGTCGGCATCAGAGTGGTCCGGTACCGACTTGTCGATGCCGGATAGAGACGCATGACTTGGTTCCGGTAGAATACCTGCCGATGTCGATGCAGTCGGTGCCGGTACCAGTTGAATTGTCTGAAGCGGTTTCAGGGGCACTGAGACCGTGAGAAGAGCTGCCAGACTGCATTCAATAACCAAGAATCTCTGGTCTATCGACGCTGCCGATGCTTGGGTATCGGTGCCAGTTAAAGCGGCTGGAACCCAAGAGCATGGCACCAGTAGTTCTGCCGAGGTTGAAACCTTGAGAACATCCTGGAGCTCCGTTAGGCTCTGGAAGCCGAAGCCTCCTGCCGGGGCAATTTTGCCAGTGAAAGTCCATCAAGGGCAACGCCAGAGGCATCTCGATGTTTAGAAGGAGATCTACCCTTTGAGGACCGGCTAGATTTATGTTTAGTTACCTGAGATCAAAGGGAAGAGGATGAAGACCTGGAGGATGTCGATGCCACGGAGGCTGCATCGGAGGGAAAAAGGGTGCTGAACTTAGCAGCTCGGTTTTGCCGGCCCCTTTTTGACATCATTCCACAGGCAACACACTCTGAAATAGAGTGGTCAGGACCTAAACATTTGAGGCACCACTGATAGGTGTCGGTGATGGAGATGGTACCGCCACACTTAGAATACTTTTTAAAACCCGAAGCGGGTTTTTCCATTTTGAGGGAAAATTGGGCCTAGTGCCCAAAATGGCGCATGGCACCCAAGAAGAAAATTACTGGAGAAAGACTCCAGAAACAAAGCTTTTTCTTTTTTTTTTTAGAAAAAAGAACCACCACCGGCGGTACCGGTATAGCGTCGAAGGCAGGCAGACGCGACCACAAAAAAAGAAGTATAAGAAGGTAATTTTTCTGCGGTGAAAGGATGTGCGACCTGTCGGCTCCGCGGAAAACGAAGAACTGGAGAGGGGCAGTTGGGAAAGGCGGGAAGGCAGCACACAGGCGCTGTGGTATGCTCCCAAAAGCTCTCCTATTGGACGCTGGGGAGCGTTCCCGCGCAGGCTCCGTCGGTGCCGATGATACCCATATGTGAAGACTACATTCCTGCTTGTTCCTCGAGATTATAATTTCTTTGTCTAATCTGACTGGCTGTATAGTTTAGCTACTATGGTGTACTACTTTTTTTTTTTTTTTTTTTTTAACTTCAGATTGTATTGGTGCTTGCTTTTTGTATTCTGTGGATCTTTTTTTGTTTTATCTAATCCTCACTTTTATAAATAAACAATGTTACAAAAAAAAGTATTTCTGGGGGAATGCACATTTCACAAATATTTAATTCTCTCCCATATAACCTTATGTATATCTCAATATGTATAATTTGGAAGAAAGGTGGGAGTATGGAGATATGACGGAGACATTTAAATACCTCCATGGCATAAATGCACAGGAGGAGAGCCTCTTTGAATTGAAAGAAAGCTCTGCAATGAGGGGGTCATAAGATAAAGACGAAAGGTGATAAACTCACGTAATTAGAGGAAATATTTCTTTATGGAAAAAATGGTAGATGCATGGAATAGCCTCCCAGTGTAGGTAATAGGGACAAGGACTGCATCTGAATTCAAGAAAGTATGGAACAGAAGATCTCTAAGGAAAAAAGGACTGTAAAGCCTTAGCAGTTGGTACGGAAGAACAGACTGGATAAGTCATATGATCTTTATCTGTCATTTTTCTTTGATTCTCTGTTTTTTTGCATTCAATTACCACCAGATAGTTAGATATGAGGTGGTCAGTGCAGATCATGATAGCTTTGTGTTTTCACTCCAAATTTTCAAGACGCGTTTTAGTCTATAAAGATCATGATGGGTATTTTTGTCCAAAATCCAAGTATTCAGTGAGTACATGCATACAATTGTTTTGTATGCAAGGCACACCACATTTTTGGAATATGTTGGGGGACCAAGAGGGAACTGCATTCGGGTAATTTTTCCCCTATCCATGTAGGCCTGTGCACATTCTGCAAAAGTAGGCTTGGATTTTGATTTTAGAGTGAATTAGAAACATAGAAACTTGATGGCAGAAAAAGACCACATGGCCTATCTAGTCTGCCCTTCCATATCAACCACTACCACAGTCCCCTTTTTTCCTTTAAAGATCATCTGTGTTTGTCCCAAACATTTCTGAATTCAGATACTGTCGTCATCTCTATCACCTCCACTGGGAGATTATTCCATGCATCTACCACTCTTTCCATAAAGAAATATTTCCGCATATTACTCCTGAGTCTATCCCCTTTCACCTTCATCCTATGTCCCCTCGTAGCAGAGTTTAATTTCAATTGAAAGTAGCTCTTCTCCTGTGCATTTATGCCACGGAGGTATTTAAATGTCTCAATCATATCACCTCTATCCCGTCTTTCCTCTAATGTATACATATTAAGATCCTTAAGTCTGTCCTCGTATGCTTTATAACGAAGACAATTCATCATTTTAGTAGTCACCCTCTGCACCGTCTCCAACCTGTTTATATCTTTTTGAAGGTGCAGCCTCCAGAACTGCACACAATACTCCAAATGAGGTCACACCAAAGACCTATACAGAGGCAGTATCACCTCCTTTCTTCTGCTGGCCATTTCTCTTCCTTTGCACCCAAGCATCCTTCTAGCTGTAGCCAACACCTTTTCTACCTTGAGGGCCCAGATATGACAAAACGTAAGTTACATTCAGGCTCACAATTCCCTGATCAAGTAGGTTTGCAATAAGTTGTACCTGAAGTGATGGAGAATGAAGTGACTTGTCCGAGGTCACAAGCAGCAAAAGTGGGAGAAAAAGGATTTGAACCATGGCTTCCCTGGTTTAACCTGCCTCTCTAATATTAGGACTCATTAGTTCCATGTGGAATACTATCTTGTCTTCACAGAAAGCAAAGTTGGTTACTTGTAACAGGTGTTCTCCAAGGGCAGTAGGATATCAGTCCATATAAACCTACCTGCTTTCCCCAGCAGTTAGTTTCTACTGAGAAAGCTTTATGGGACATCTTCGCATACTTGGTGTATGAACATGCAAAATACTACAGAAACATTTGAAGAGCAACCATTCTAGGGATCACTGGTAGTAAATCTTTGAAGTCTTGTATGGACTGGTATCCTGCTTTTTTCAAAATCACCTGTTGGATAGCACATCCAACAAGAAAACAAAGCTGCTTATTGGGTGACTGCATTGAGCAACCTGCCAGTAGATGTCTTCTTTGGTGTCAGGTATCCTGGTACCAACATAGATTTGGCCCTCCACATCACACACACATCTGGCAGCATCAATGTTCAAGATAATGCAGGCCCATGTAGTTGAGTCAATTTCTCCCTGACCTCGGTTCCAGGAAGATCCAATTTAAGATTGAACCAATTAATATAATCCACTTCTAGAACAGTGGCTTCAATATTTAGAAATATATAGTTTAAAGATCCTTGGATTACTGTCTGCTAGTATACTGGAAAGGGAAGGGTTGGGACGGCCATTAAAGTTCCAGGTTCAGTAAATAGCTGGGTGGCTGGTGGACGTGAGGACCGCCTGGTAACATGCCTGCCTGATGCGAAGGCAGCAGACCTCACGTGCCACCCAGACAAGGTTTTAGATAGTGCTGGGGAGGAGCCTGCTGTTACGATACATGTTGGTACCAATGACATAGGAAAGTATGGGAGTGAGGTTCTGGAGGCCAAATTTAGGCTTTTAGGTAGGACGTTGAAATCCAGAACTTCCAGGGAAGCATTCTCTGAAATGCTTCACATTATGTGAGCATGCTTACTTTTCTGGACTTCAAGTTCATAACATTTAAGTACCACTTGATAAATATTAACAACTTCCTGAGTCGGCTGTTGCCTCCAAATACACTTTAACCTTCTAAGGTGTTTTTTCTTCACGAACAATTCATGGATGTACCAACCTTTCATCCTACTACAATGGCAGGGAACATTAATCTGCGTACCTGCTCATTAGTATCAGTAATGAAGGAATAGACTCTCATTCCCACCAAAATTTATCTTTATCAATCAAGTCAGAATAGACAGACTGTTAAAATAATTGCCCCTGATCCATTTAAGATTGAAATCAAAACTTGATGGTTAGACTACAGTACTGAATTACCAGCTGGACTGCCATAGGTCCAAATACAGTTGCTGATCTAAAATGATTGCATCAAGTGTGCTAAAATTAGAGGCTTCAAATCGAATTTCCACATTACAGATAAAAACCCTTCTACTGTAATCATAAATACTAAAGATCACCAGCTTTCATCAACAGGGGACCACACAAGATTCATGATCAAGTGCCAAAATAGTGCTAGTTTTTTTTTTTAAACTTACATTTGTTCAACAGAGTTCATAACAATCACAATAAATATCTTTATAAACAAATACATATTTTCTTTCACTGTGTCCTATTGCTAACTTCCAGTCAACACCATGGGATACAACCATCTCAATATTTGCTTGAGCATTTTATATAACAAAAAAAATGTAAAGAAAAACAATTAAAACTTCCAAAACACAAAAATAGACAACTAAAATAATGAACTGCAGCATTTAAAAAGAAATCCTGTCATCTTTCATTCCAGATATAGGACCCACACTGTTTTGAATTTAGCCAGTTGTGTCCTAATAGATGTAACATAGTAAATGATGGCAGATAAAGACCAGCATGGTCCATCTAGTCTGCCCAGCATGATGGCAAGAGTAGGTGCATCTGCAGCTCCGTGCAGGCCACCCCCTCCCCACGTCCCTGTTTACGGGTGAACCCACCACTCCATGCAGGACACCCTTATTTGTTGAGAAATTAGATGGTTCAGTTTATTTTGATTTTATCCTGTTGCTGTCAAGGGATCCACTGTGTCTGTCCCATGCCATTTTGAATTCCGTCACAGTGTTTGCCCCTACCACTTCCATCGGGAGGGCATGCCAAGCATCCACCACCCTTTCCGTGAAATTGCCTTTCAATTTACCACCTTGCAGCTTCCTGTTGTGCCCTCTAGTTTTACAGCTTCCCCATCTTTGGAAGAGGTTTGTTTGTTCATTTAAACATTTTAAGTATTTAAGTATTTAAAGGTCTGAATCATATCTCCCCTGTCCCTCCTCTCCTCCAAAGTGTACATGTTTAGGTCTTCAAGTCTCTTCTCATAAGGCTTCTGACGCAGGCTCCAAATCATTTTGGTCGCCTTCCTCTGAACAGCCTCCAGCCTTTTTACATCCTTTGCAAGATACAGTCTCCAAAACTGAACATAGTATTCCAAGTGAGGCCTCACCAGTGACTTGTACAGTGGCATAAATACCTCTTCCTTTCTGCTGGTGATTCCTCTTTGTATGCAGCCCAACATCCTCCTGGCTTTTGCCACCGCCTTGTCGCACTGTTTTGCCACCTTGAGATCTTCAGAAATAATCACATCAAGGTCTTTCTCCTTGATCCGTGCACACCAACCTCTCGCCCCGTATCGCGTACATTTCCCTTGGATTTCTGCTACCCAAGTGCATGACTCGGCAATTAAGATTTAATGTGAAGAAGTGCAAAGCATTTGACCATTCTTCCAGCTTTTGTAGATCTTTCCTCATGTTAACCACTCCCTCGGGGGAGTCTACTCTGTAGCAAATTTTCGTGTCATCTGCAAAAAGACAGACATTTCCATTCAGTCCTTCAGCAATATCACTCACAAATACATTGAACAGTGCCGGGCCCAGTACCGACCCCTGGGGCACCCCGCTAATCACCTTCCCTTCATCCGAGTGAGCTCCATTTACCATCACCCTCTGTCGTCTGTCAGTCAACCAATTTCTGATCCAATTTACCATCTTAGGATCCATCCTCAAGCTACAGAGTTTATTGATAAGCCTCCTATGAGGAACAGTATCAAAGGCTTTGCTGAAATCCAGGTAGATGACATCCATCGCATGCCCCTGATCTAGCTCCCTGGTCACCCAGTCAAACAATTCAGATTTGTTTGGCAAGATTGTCCCTCGGTAAAACCATGTTGCCTCGGGTCTTGCAACCTGTTGGTTTTGAGAAAGGTCACTATTCGCTCTTTCAGGAGCGCTTCCATGACTTTTCCCACCACCGAGGAAAGGCTCACAGGCCTGTTGTTTGACACTTCTTCCATGTCACCACTTTTCTGTAGAGGTACGACACCAGCCATTCTCCAGTCCTGAGGAACCTCTCCTGTTTCCAAGGATCTGTTGAAAACATCCTTTAATGGCCCTGCAAGAACCTCTCTGAGCTCTTTCAGTATCCTGGGATGTATCCCATCCGGTCCCACGGCCTTGTCCACTTTCAGTTTTGCAAGTTGTTCTATCACCTCATCTTCTGTGAATGGTGTGGTAACTACTTCATTCCCATTTTTATATTTGGGAGTCACAGGTGGTCCTTCTCCAGGACTTTCTATAGTAAAAACAGAGCAGAAGTATTCATTTAGCAATTTCACTTTTTCAATGTCACTTTCCACGAGTCCATTCACAGCACTTCTGAGTCCTGCAATTCCACCTCTGATCTTCTTCCTTTCCCAAATATACCTGAAGGTTTTGTCACCACACTTCACATCTTTAGCCATCTTTTCCTCTGCCTTTGATTTTGCTATCCTTATTTCTCTCTTTGTCGCTTTGAGTTTGATCCTGTATTCATTTCTGTGTTCCTCTGTTTGCGAGCTTTTGAATTTTGTGAAAGCTGTGCTTTTTGCCTTTATTTGAGCAGCCACTTTTTTGGAAAACCAAATAGGATATCTTCTCCTCTTGGTTTTGTTTACTTTTGTTACATATTTATCTGTTGCCCCTTTTATTGCCACCTTTAGTTTAGGCCATTGCAATTCCACGTCCCTTATCTCCTTCCACCCTGTCAGCTCCTCCTTTAGGTACTTGGCCATTTTATTGAAGTCTGTGTTTTTGAAGTTTAGGACTTTGAGCTTGCTATGATTGGCCTGTACCATGGCTTTTATCTCAAACCACACCGTGTGATGATCGCTGCTGCTCACAGGGGCACTCACGCAGACATTCGACACGTTATCGCCGTTGGTGAGCACTAAATCCAGCGCTGAGCTTTCCCTGGTTGGTTCCATCACCATTTGTCTAAGTAACGCATCTTGGAGAGCATCCACAATTTTTTTCCTTCTTTCCAAATTTGCAGAAGGAATAATCCAATCCACATCAGGTAGATTAAAGTCGCCCAATATGATCGCTTCCCCCTTTGTGGCTATCTTGGCAATATCTATAATCAATTCGTTATCTCTCTCTTCAATTTGTGTTGGTGATCTGTAGACTACAGCAGTATGGATGACAGTGCCATCTCCTCTTTCCAACACGACCCAGAGCGCTTCTTCTTTTCCCCATGCCCCCTGCATTTCAGTAGCTTTAATACTGCTTTTGACATACAAGGCTACTCCTCCTCCTCTTCCATTTTCTCTGTCTCTTCTGAATAGATTATAGCCAGGTATGGCTATACCCCAATCATGCGATTCGTTTAGCCATGTTTCTGTAATGGCCACAATGTCCAAATCCATTTCCACCATTAGGGCTTCTAGGTCTGGAACTTTGTTGGCTTAGCTTCGAGCATTTGTGCTCATTGCTTTCCAGCATTTAACTGGCTTGCATGTATTTAGCATTGATTTTGTTCTGCCTACATCTTCCCACTTGTTTATGATGTGTGGTTTAAATGTGTGGCTGTTTCTGATTTTAATCTGCTTTTGCAGGGGGATGACGTCCAGAGCTTGACCTTCCACATCCGTCACCCCCTTTTTCTAGTTTAAATGCATACCCACATATTGCTTGTATTTTTCACTTAGGATTCTTTTCTCTGCGACAGAGAGATGTAGTCCATCAGCACAGTATATTCTCTTGTTGTTCCATCTGTTACCCCAGTCACCAATAAATCTGAATCCTTCTTGTTTGCACCAGGTCTGGAGCCATGTATTAAAGCTGTTAATGCGATGCAGCCTTTTTGCCCCTTTACCAAGCACAGGTAAAACCTCTGAGAATGCAACAGTGTTAACAACGGGCTTGAGTTTCTCTCCCAGAGATTGGAAGTTCTTTTGGACTGTAGAGGTACTGTTTCTAGCCAGATCATTTGTGCCCAAGTGGATAACCACATCAAGTTTGGACTGTTCACTGTCTGCGCTAAGTACTTCAACAATGTGGTTTGTATTCCTCCTGGCAGAAGAGCCTGGGAGGCACTTGACTATCTTCTCTCCTTTGAACTGTGTTCCCAAGTTGATGCCACTGATGATGGAATCACCAAGTAGTAGTAGTTTGCTGTTTGGTGAGGTTTTCTTCATATTTGGTCCTTTAGCAGGATATTGGGCATTGTCTGTCTCATTTAAGGGCCCTTCAGTTTCTTTGGATTGGGCATCCTCATTCACCAAGGCAGAGAAGGCATTATGCAGGGATATCTCCTGATGCATAGGATGCCTCTGTGTCACAGGTCGCAATCTACCAGAACCCACTGTGATCCATTTGTTCCTGGGGTGTTTCATTCTTTGTGGAAGTGGTGGTGGACTTTGTTCAGTTTGTATCTTAGAAGAGGTGCACTTCATTGCAGCCAGTTCCTCCCTCAGTTCCTCATCCTCATTAGCCAAGGCAGAGAAGGCATTATGCAGGGATATCTTTTGATGCATAGGATGCCTCTGTGTCACAGGTCGCAATCTACCAGAACCCACTGTGATCCCCTTGTCCCTGGGATATTTGATGCTTTGTGGGAGCGGTGGTGGGCATTGTTCAGTTTGTATCCTAGAAGAGGTGCGCTTCATTGCAGCCAGTTCCTTCCTGAGTAGGGTCACCTCTTTATGCATGGCAGCTAGGTCTTCCCTTAGTAGAGTCAGTTCTTTATGCATGGTAGCTGACCTGAGGCACATAGGACAAGCTCTGAGGTTCCATGATTCGTCTTAGAATGAAAGTACTGCAGTTATTGCACCGAATACACGACATGCTGAATAAGCAGTCCTAGAAAGAGAAGAAGAAGGAAGGAGGAAGGAGGAAGAAGATGTGGGCTGTAACCTAAGCTAAGAGGATAGATAGAAACGTATGCGAGTACTATATAGGCAATGCAGCCCCTGGGGTGCGTGGGGTGGGAACCTAAGTGTGTCTGGTCAGTAGGCTGTTCCTGAACTGGGGGCACCCACAGATATCTGCTCCAAAGCTACCCAGAAAAGGAGACAGTCAGATTATCCCCAAGCTTAATTTATAACCAGAGTTAAACTTTATATTAACAATTCCCACAAAACAGACAGTTCGACTCTATATTGATAACTAGAAAGCATCAGAAATGAGAGAAAATTAGAGTCTTAGCTTTGTGAAATAGCCACAGCTCCTGCAGCCAGCCTCAGACCCCTGTAGGTGTGGCCTAGTGCTAGGTTTTTTTTTAAATTTACATTTGTTCAACAGAGTTCATAACAATCACAATAAAGATCTTTATAAACAAATACATATTTTCTTTCACTGTGTCCTATTGCTAACTTCCAGTCAACATCCTGGGATATAACCATCTCAATATTTGCTTGAGCATTTTATATAACAAAAAAAATGTAAAGAAAAATAAACAATTAGAACTTCCAAAACACAAAGAGACAACTAAAATAATGAACTGTAGCATTTAAAAAGAAATCCTGTCATCTTTCATTCCAGATATAGGACCCAAACTGTTTTGAATTTAGCCAGTTGTGTCCTAATAGATGTGACTTCATACATTCGACATACTCAGTCCAATCTATTTACTACACACCCAAGACATGGAGTCTTCTTTTTCCATCGTTTGGCAACTTCCATTCGAGCTGGCAATATGCACATGCCAAATAATTTACTGCAATCTGTATCCTCACTCACAAAGTAAGTTATTGCAACCATATGACCCCCCTCTGCTTATCCACTAGCACTGGCTTCTGATCAAAGCATGTATAACCAAAGCAAAATTTTAATCCTGACATTCAAAAGTCCTTTGCCACACTGCTCCAGAATACATGACATCCTTGATCATTCCATACTTCCCAGTCCATTCTTTATGTTCTGTGCATAGCAATCGGTTGTGTTTGTCTGTACCAAAATAGGGTGCACTACAAGTCCCCATAACAAAGAGCCTTTTTCTTTCTGGCTCCAGCACTGTGGAACAGCTCTCCCAGTTCATTCCAACTCCAACCCACCTTCTCATGCTTCAAATCCGAATTAAAGATGCATCTTTTCAAAGTCTGAGCTCCCAGACTAATGTTCTGGGAGTGATCAGTGCCTGGAAGGCAGCTGGCTCCACACAATGGATGGCAGTTTATTAATTGTGTTCTGTTGTATGTGCTTGCTATGCATTCTCTACCATATGTGTTTGCTGAGTACTTTCTTCTTTCACTCTTACCCTGCCCTATTTATAATTTGGAGTTCTTTCTCATGCTTTTATCTTTCAATTTAAAGAATGTTTGTAAATCGCTTTGCATATCCTGGAAAAGGCAGTATTGTAAACAAACACAACCATAACCCAGTTTTCCACACCCACTGGGATAAGATTCAGTCAACACAATTGTAAGCCTTACATCAATCCTTGTCCTGTGATTTCCTTAATCAAGGTAATGACTTACTCCCAAATGTTTTCAAACCTGGACATTTTTATTACGTATCTCGTGTATTCCCGCACGCCTTCCAATAGGAAGGGTCATATAATTTGGACAGCTTTTGCTTAATCTCACTGGATCCAAGTAGATTATACACAGGCCCTTATATCTAATTTTTCTTTAAAAAAGCAACTGATGGAGATCAGTTTGTTTCTCTTTCCTACCTAACTGTTGCTGCTGGTTGGAGCCTTAGACTCGCGTTGCTGTGCCGGGTGCATCACGTGACCTGTCAGGGCTATAAGATCTGAGCCCCATTGCGGGATATGCACCATGGGTGCTTGCTCATGGGGACGTGCTCCTTAGAGGCGGGTCCAAAGGGGCAGTTTCTGCCCCTTCAGAGCACGTCGGAACATTGTGGTGGAGTGCCGACTAGTATCAATGGGGGAACGTAAGGAGAGACCTACATCCATGCCTTCTGGTAACATCAAAGCAGCGAATGTTGTGGGACCCATGGATACTCTTTTGAAGACCCTGGATCAAGAGAATGGGTGGCATTGAGGTCTTATCTTTTAGTTCTGTCTCCTCTCCTTTGACTCCGGATATACAGGGGTTTTCATCTCCTCCCAATCTTGGAGTAGGCTTAATAGAGAAGGACTCCACGCCTATTAAAGAGGGTGGGGTTTGGTCCTCCTCCCCGATGCCTTCCTCTAAGATTAGACGTTTTGGGAAAAACTGGTCCCTCCCATCTCTCATATTCTCAACCTAGCACTCTCCCCACTGCAACTGTACCTGCAGCCTTCAAACATGCTGTAGTTACACAAACTCTCACTTGATTCTACTTGTCTTAACTATCGACCCATCTCCCTCCTCCCCTTCGTTTCTAAACTACTTGAACATGCGGTTCACCACTGTTGCCTTGACTTTCTCTCCTCTCAAGCTCTCCTGGATCCTTCACAATCTGGCTTTTGTCCTTTACATTCTACTGAAATGGCTCTTGCAGACCAAAGCATCATGATCTGGCCCAAAGCACCGAAGGCAGCAATCATGTGGATCCGTGCGCATCATGTTGTGGGCGCAGTGGTTGCACGACTTGAAGCCACTGACCGAGGCCATGGTGGGGAAGACAATCCCCACAAGGTCAAACTCTCTAGGCCCAGCCAGAAAGGACGCGAAAACCCAGGAACCGGAGAAAAGACCACCAAAGTCCTTTCATCTCTACTTAGCAACAGAAAAGTCCCTAATGGTTTTTCTTTCCTCTCCCTCTGTTGCATCCATACCCATTGCTTATTATTCTCCCTAAGTGCCCTTGATTGCGCTACCTCATAATGTGTTTTCAAATGTGGAACCCTTAACCCTCCTTCACATTTTATTTGGTATAAAACCTTATGGGCAAGTCGCAGAGGTCTTTACCTTTAAATTAAATTTTTAAAAAAATCTGCTTTTGAAGTCTGAGGAGATTCTCTGGTACTTCTATAGGTAGTGTCATAAATAAAAATAGTATTCTAGGTAGAATATTTATCTTCACCATGACCATCCACCCTGACCATTAAAGACTGTAATCCTTGCAATTCTTCAAAGTCACTCCAAATATTCTGCATGAGTTAAAGTTCAATGAGCACAGTTTCTTACCTTAAATATTCAATTTACACTCCTAAAATACCTCAGTGATTCCTCCAACTATTGAAATGGAAATGCGGCCCTCAACATCTTGCCAGATTTTTAAAATTTAAACTTCCCCATATTCATTTTATACCACAACAGTTTACTATACTCTAAAATCACCTGCATTAGTACTGGTAGAGATGTGTTTTTTTATTTGAAAAACTTATATATCGCTAGCAGCAGATGCATCATAGTGGTTTATAAAATGAAGGCAAAAACAAATAGTTAAACATAGATAGCACTTATAATGATGTACAACATTTGAGGAAACATCAGAGCAAAATGAGACAACAATTCTACAGAAAAACTACTGCTCACTTGTATATATTACATCATTAGTAAACATGGTAATCTCAAATTGCTTCCTCACTACTTAAATCCCTTTAATATCTTCCCTTATCCAAACTCTGCCAGAGATTCAATTAACAGAGCAAATAGGAGGGGAGACAGAGGGCATCCATGCTTAGTTTCCCAATGGCGTTCAAATTCCTCAGAATGCCCTCCCTATTTACCATGGTGAGACAAAGATCCTTGATCCATCCATTAAATTCGTCTCCCAGACATATCTGCTTTAGAACTAGAAACAAAAAAACGCCACTCTATCAATCGCCTTTCTGGCATCTACTACCACTAACAGAGATTGAACTTTGCTTTTCCTCATGTTCCATAGAAATTAAGCAACATTCTAATATCATTAGCTTGCCTACCAGGCACAAACCCTGCCCGGTCCTCCTTTACTAATCTAGGAATGACAGTTACCTAGTCCCCAAATGTTTTGCCAATAGCTTGGTATCCAGATTAAAGATATTGGGCAACACGATCCACAAACATTTTCATCCTTCCCAAGCTTCGGTATGACCATAATGCCCTCTGAGCCCACTGAACTTGGTATTCCCTCTCCACTAACCACTGTATTAAACAAGTCAGTTAACAGGCCGACTACACTTCCTTGGAAGATTTCAAAAAATCTAGATATACACTCAACCAGATATGAAGCTTTGTCTTCCTTCAGGGCCTGCAGTATCAACGCTCTAACTCCTCCAGCCCTTGAATTGTAGAACCAGTATGCAGCCCTGGAAGTGAAGAAGGTGAAAGCATCCGAGGAAAGGGAAGAACAGCAGCTCAAACACCCCAAAGTTGCAAAATCAGTCACCACAAGGAAGCAAAGGATAGTGGTGGTTGGTGACTCTATTCTGAGGGGTACTGAGGTGCCCATCTGTCGACCAGATTTGATGTCCAAAGAGATGTGCTGTTTGCCAGGTGCCAAAATCCGAGATGTTACAGAGAGTTTGCCGAGAATCATCAAGTCCACTGACTATTATCTGATGTTGCTCATCCATGTTGGCACAACTGATATTGCTAGGTATCCCTCTGAGCATATCAAAAGTGACTTCATGACTCTGGGACAGAGGATGAAGCAGATAGGTACGCAGGTGGTGTTCCCGTCAATCCTCACTGTTGAGGGTAAAGGCCGAGGCAGAGAAACATGCATCCTGGAGATGAATGTATGGCTACGTGGATGGTGTCATTGAGAGCATTTTGGTTTCCTGGACCATGGGATGATGTTCCAAGGGCTGCAGAGCAGACATGGTGTTCATCTGTCCAAGAAGGGCCACAGTGTCTTCAGCAGCAGACTGACTTAACCTACTGAACAGGGCTTTAAACTAGATTTGGGGATGAGTGAAGAGAAATGGGCAATGGGGCAACATCTGGAAAGCAGTGTGTATGGGAAATAAGATCCTAGATGTTGAGGTTGTAATGGAAGAAGCTGACTTGGATTTAGTGGTTGTTACAGAGACATGGTTCACGGTAAACCTTGGCTGGAATGTAATTATACTGGGCTATACTTTATTCAGAAAGGACAAGGTAGGAAGAAGGGGAAGTGGAGTGGCCAGGTGCCACTAAAAATTCAGTTGGCATGTGTTGAGGGCCAGGACGTAAATTTAGATATTTGCATATCACAGTCAAGGCACCTTGCTGAGGGATATTGGTATAGAGTGATTCAATGTCTAGAGTGACTAGACATAATCCTGAAAGGTCACCTTCAAAGGTATTAAGAAAATTAATGACATCTGCCAAATCTCCGACATACGAGGTGTGACAAAAAAGAAACGAGACTGTCCCATAAATGTTTTATTACAAAATCTACAGAGAAATTACGCATTGTCCCCTTCAAAGTAATCCCCCCCTCGAGTTAATGCACTTCTGCATTTGCTTCTGCCACATACGGAAGCACTTGGTAAAGTCCTCCTCCTTGAGGTCCCTTAGCACCCTCATCACAATGGCCTTGATCTCTTCTACAGAGGCGAAATGAGTTCCTTTGAGCACAGTCTTCAACCTGGGGAAGAGCCAGAGGTCGCACGATGCGAGATCTGGGGAATAAGGAGGGTAGTCGAGAGCTGTGATCTGTTTGTTGGCCAAGAACTGCCTCACACTGAGCGCAGTGTGTGCGGGCGAGTTGTCGTGGTGGAGCACCCATGACTTGTCTCTCCACAGAGCACGCCTGCTGCGCCGAACCCGATTATGGAGGCGATTGAGGACCTGCTGGTAGAAGTGCTAGTTGACTGTCTGATCCTCAGGCACAAACTCATGATGGACCACTCCCTTCTGGTCGAAGAATGCAATCAGCATGACCTTGATCTGGACATGCGTGCCTTCTTGAGTTTGGATGACAGTCAAGTCTCCACTGCAGGCTCTGTCTCTTGCTTTCAGGGTCGTACTGGAAGACCTAAGTCTCGTCTCCTGTGATGACTTGGCCAACAAACTCTGGATCTTCTCCGATCTTCTCTAGGAAGTCTCGACAAACATTGACCCAGTGCTCCTTATGGTCATCCAATAAAAGCTTGGGCACCATCTTGGCACACACCTTCTGCATCCCCAGCTCCTGCACCAAGATGATCCGTACTGACTCCCTGTTCAAGCTGAGCTCTTCAGCTATCATCCGCACTGTCAATCTGCGATCACTCCACACCAGCTGGTTCACTCTGTCAATGTTCTCAGCCGTCTTTGTCGTAGGCGGCCATCCTGACTTGGAGTCATCCTCCACCTCCTCGCTGCCAGTCTTGAAGCATTTGTGCCACTCGAAGACTCGTGGCCTTGACATTACATTTTCTCCATAAGCCTTTTGGAGAAGTTGGAGACACTCAGTTGGGCTCTTCTCCAACTTAACCAGAAATTTCAAGTTGATTCTTTGTTCCATATTTCTGCCACCTCCACGTGTGACAAAGTGATGGAGCAGTGTGCTACAAAAAAATCCTGAAAAAGAAAAAGAGTGAGAGAGATGAAAACTATAGCAGAAAAGTGGCGAGATGTTGCACAACACAGTGACATAAGCGGTTAGCTAATTGGCACTGAGTCATGGGCGTGGCTGCCACAGTCTCGTTTCTTTTTTGTCACACCTCGTATGAGGGAATCTGAGGGACAAAAGGATAGGGATTGTAGTCTACAAATTGCAAAATGGGTTCGAGCACCGACCTGATTCCAGAAACAATTGGTCTCCCTGGGGGATGGGTAAGGGATTTGTGGACCTTAGGCAGTGTGTATATGGTAGGCATAATCGAATGGGAAACCTGCAAAAAGGAAACTTCATGGTCTGACAAAAAACCAGCAGAGGAACCCAAGGAGAGAAGAGAATCAATTTATTCCTTAATACTAGATGTAGGATCACACCTGAGGACTTGGTAAAAGTTGTCGTCATTAATTTGATTCTTAAGTTCTCCAATATAAGACGACCTATCAAGAATAACGATACCACCTTCTTTGTCTGCAGATTTAATAATGATGTCTGACCATTGCCGAAGGGACCGCATGGCTTGTCTCTCCTCACGTGAAAGATTATTAAATCTACATTTATGATTTTTCTCGAGTTGACAGCCATCGCGGAGAACACAATTCATAAAGGATTGGACTGCAGGATCAATGGGACCAGGAGGAGCCCATTTGGACTTCTTACACATAACAAAGGGATCAATTGTGTCTCTGGACCTACCTGAAAAGAAAGCACAGTTACTACCTGTAACAGGTGATCTCTGGGAACAGCAGGAATAAGTCTTCACATATGGGTACGTCGGTACCGACGGAGCCTGCACGGGAATGCTCCCCAGCATCCAATCAGAAAGCTTTTGGGAGCATCCCTCGCCCCTGCGCACTGCCTTCCCGCCTTTTCCACTGCCTCTCCTCAGTTGAGTTTCATAGCTGAGACAAAAGGAGAGAAAGAGGAAAGGAAGATAGATAGATAGATACAACTCCTAGGGGAGGTGGGTGGGTTGTGAAGACTTATTCCTGCTGTTCCCAGAGATCACCTGTTACAGGTAGTAACTGTGCTATCTCCAGGAACAAGCAGGAATGAGTCTTCACATATGGGGACTCCTAAGCTATAGATTCCAGTGGGAGATCCCATAAAATGCGTGTTCCTGGATCAGGACTGCAGTGCCCACACATGTATCTCCGGCATCCCATGAGGGATGGTGGGTAGGAGTTGAAAGGAGAGGAGCTGTAAGAAAAAACAGCAAAGCTAAGGACTACAGGAGAGGAGTCCTTGGTATGTATGATAAGTACCATTAAAATTAATTAATGAACAATCATAAAATGGATCTTACCTACTGGATTGTAGGAAGTAGATAGCGTGATGGAGTCTACTGGAGATTCAGTAGAGGATCCTCAAGGTGACCTCACAGCAGTGAGGGTGAAGGTCCAAATCTGGAATTGGCAGGTGACCCAGGTGTCAACTGGGGTAGTATAAGAACGGCAGGTCTTCAGTGGAAAGCTTTATGGAAAAAAGCTGAAAACTCTTTTAGGTACAGAGTCATTAATATTGAGGAGTAAAAGAGGAAGACTGACCGATTTGGACAAGTAGCTAAGTCCTGGAGGGAAGAAGGGGTATGGAAAAAAGCCCGCATTCCCAAGGAGGACAGATATGTGAAGGGCTGAAACCTCAGAACTACTGAAGATCTACACTGTCTTTCCTAGCTGGTGAGAGATAGGAAAGATATTGAAGCATGATGTTTCAGGGATAGCGAGACCTAGAGTAAAGTGGAGCTGTTAGTACCACAGTAGTGGTTGTGTGCATAACAGCCCCCACATACCGAGGGACAGTATGAGATATGCCAGCCCACTGTCTGGAACCTCTAAGAAGGTAAACCTTTATAGCATAGACAGTTAGAGAGATGGTATGTAATACATATCTACCTATAAAAAGCATCTCAACAGATACATATATATAGAGGAATATAGATATATATATATATATAAATATAGATATATATAGGGGCATAACCTATGCACACACAGCTTACAGACATATGTATGTATAGAATATATAGAGATATATACATACATGAATATGTAAGTCTGAAGATACATGTCTGCAACTAAGCCCCATGAGAACATTCACATGAGAGATGTGAAGGAGAAAGATTCATCTGATAACAAGAAGGTGGAACCTACTTGAAAAGATATATAGAGAATCTATTCCTCTGGGCTAAGAGGGTGCAGGAATGCTATCCAGTGAAATAACCAGGATGGTTGCGTGAAAAAACAGAGGATAATATCAGTCTGTAGAGAGCAAGTCGTGAGTTCTGTAGAACTCTGACATGGTAAATGGACAGAAAAACACATAGAAGGAGATACCAGGATGACCCACTGGAGGGACACAGGGGTATCATGCGTTACTGGTAGAATATGTGCTGTCCATGAGGAGTAGGATAGCAGGAGGGCAAGCTGTAAGGAAAAAAGAGCATATTCCTGCAGGATTGGGAAACTCCTTGGACATTCACACAGAAAAAGCTTGTGTCCTGTATTATAACAGTAGACAAGAGGGTGTGGAGAACCCTCACAGTCATGGAAAATGACTGATAAGCCTTTTCTACTATACAGAATAGCCATCAGAGACAAAGTTCAATGCTCTCTAGCAAGTGCCCATAGTAGAAAGCTTCTCTGAAGATTGCAGAGAGCATTATGCAGGAGAATTAGGAGATAAAACTGACTGTAGGTCAGCTGTGTTGCCACATCCAAGGAAATGGAGATGGCCAGAAAGAAGACAATGTAAGAAGCCTGAAGTGAGTAGGATTATCCAAGATAGATGAGGACAATCTTGGAATCACTACTAAGACTAGACAGACTGGAAACTTGTGGGAAAGTACCAGTAGATGAATCACTGGAACTCCTGCATGAACAGCAACTGAAGGAGACAGCAGAGAGAATCTGCCTGTGAAACACAGAGAGAACAGACAAAGGGAGAGGAAATGGTCCTGTCCCTGTCTGATAAGCTGTCCAGAGAATTTAGTCAAAGAAAAACTCTACACTGAAATGAAGGTGTATAGTATGGTGCCACTCATTCAGGAAAAAAACGGGATGAGAGGGTAGAAGAACAGGAACTGAAGGATGACTTACCATATGGTGAGTCAGCTAAAGAAGAAAATGTTCATGTTGGGACAGAAACTATCATGGGATAGTAGTTAACTTCTCTTCTTGGAAGGAAGAAGAGGAGAAATCTGTAACCCATAGACAAGAATATCCTGACAGCTGAGTACATCCTGAAAAAAGGAAGCCTTGTGTAGAGCTTTAAAGAAAAAAACTGTGAACAAACGTCTGTTAAGAAGAGGTTAACTGTAGGCTGCAACCTTTAGGAACCTATGGTTGCTAGGTATGCTTAGACTGGTTAGAGTTTAGATTCTGCTTGGGTACATCGGGATGATGGGCAGGAGAAGAGTGAAACCTTCTTTTCTTAGGGAAAGAAGGTTTGGTAGGACATTTCCTACCTCCTGGGGAAGGAGGCGGCTTAGGATGGTTCCTAGAACCAGGAAAGTCAGTGGAGCAATGAGCAACCTGACGTAAAGCCTCCTTATTGAAGAGATTTTCTCCAGTACAAGGAGAATTACCCAGTGTGTGTTGTGCCCATCTGCTCAAGTCTGAAGCTTGGAGCCAGGCTCTACGACGTGCTGCAATGGCAATAGCAGAGGATCTGCTAAGACTCAAAAGAGTCTAGAGAAGCACGAGAAAGAAACCAAGAGATATTCTGGCTATGACTAAGAAGCAAGGAATAGTCTGCAGCCTTAGGCTCTGATAGAAAAGGAGTCAAAAGAGATAATTTCTTTGTGACCTCCTGGAGAGATAGACTCATATAAAATATATAAGAGATAATCCTTGATGCCAGCATAGATGTTTGGAAGGTTTGACGTCCAAAGGCATCAAGTGCTCTAGATGCACGACCTGGCGGATAAGAAGAATGCTTCTTCTTGCTTTTTACCTTCCTCATTGCTGATTCCACTACAATGGAATGGATGGGGAAGTTGAGTTTTTTGAAACCCTGGAGAGGGGGGCACCTGATACAGAACATCAGTTGCTGTAGAAGGTGAGGGAACCTTTAAAGGTGATTCCCATATTCTCAGAAGAAGATCCTGCAAAGAATGATGTAAAGGAAGCATTATATTTTCCTTTTCTGCAGGAGAGCCTCGAGTAGGATCACAGCCAGGGATAGGAATAGCAAGAAATATTGCCATGTCAAGGAGAAATTTCTGAAAAGAGGGATCCTCCAATGGGAACTATCCCTGGGCAGGCTAAGTTTGAAGGAGCAGCCTGAGCACCAGAGGATGTACTGGTCTGGTGCAGAAAAAGAATCCCACTAGAAGGATAGTGGTACTGGCAGTCACGATTTGAGGCAGTGAGTACTGCATCGTCCATGCCAGGTATCGATTCCAAACTAGGCATAGAAAGGATCGATGGTACCTATGTAACTGCAGGAACCGACATCGATACCGATACCGGTAGCTGAGTCGGAATCGGAGACGGTAACGCCATCGCAGCAGTCATCGGAGGCTGCTCAAGCGGTACCGAGGGAACCAGAAACGCTTGGTGAATATCCTCGGTACTGCGTATCCGGAAACGATAAGGGTCGGTTCCAAGACGTGTCGGTAGCCAGTCATCTAGACTAGATATCGATTCCAGACTCGGCATCGAAGGGAGCGAGTCTATCGATGCATGTCTAAAGGATACCGACGTCGGTGGTGGTATCGGCGATGTTGCCGATACAGGAAAGTCAATCTGGGTCATATCGATCGGTCCTGAAGGTACCGAGGACGCCAGATGACGATCCCTGGTGAAGAGTAGATCACTCAACACCAGAGCCGATGCCGGGGTATCGGTACCGCTCGAAGCGGATGCCACCACCGAGCATGGCTCAGGTATCTTCTGTGAGGGGTGAGCCCCAGGAACAACCTGAAACCCCTGAAATGCTTTGGAGCCCGGAGACTCACGCCGGGGTTTTAATGCCAATGGGGTCTTGAGGGCAAGGCCGGAGCCGTCATCATGCTTGGCATGAGACCTACCACTCAAGAATTGGCTAGTCTTAACAGACTGTTTGTGGGTTACCTGATCCTGTAGAGAAGAAAAGGCCAGTGCCCGCACTCCGGGAGGGAAAACGGTATCGAGGGAAACTCGAAAGAGGGAAGTTCTTCTCACAGTTTCGCAGCCTGATTGTTCAGGGGAAAAAGGGTCAGGACCCAAACAGGTTAGACACCAGGCATTGGAGTCTAAAAAGAAAACTGTGTTTCCACAGTGAAGGCACTTCTTAGGGGAAGAAGGCTCCATGATGGAGAGGCCTTGCAGGCCCAAAAAATTTAAAGGCAGAAACTGAGGGAAAAATCTCCCTGAGTTTGAGAAAAAGAAAAGAAAAACCCACCAGCGGTAGCGGTGGCGGCGGAAGAAAACAGCCGCGACCACAAGAAAACAAGAAATAAAGAATTAAAGAAAAAAGTTTCTGCGGTGACAGGAGAATGTCCTGCCGGCTCCGCGGAAAAACGAAACTGAGGAGAGGCAGTGGAAAAGGCGGGAAGGCAGTGTGCAGGCGCGAGGGATGCTCCAAAAAGCTTTCTGATTGGATGCTGGGGAGCATTCCCGTGCAGGCTCCGTCGGTACCGATGTACCCATATGTGAAGACTCATTCCTGCTTGTTCCTGGAGATATCAGTAATCTGAAGTTTGCAAATTATTGGAAAGGCTACTAAACGAGAGAATAGTGAGGTTTCTGGAGTCCAATGGATTGCAGGATCAGAGGCAGCATGGATTCACCAGAGGCAGGTCTTGTCAGAAAAACATGATAGATTTCTTTGACTAGGTGACCAGGGAGTTGGACCGAGGGAGAGCCCTAGATGTAGTGTATTTAGATTTCAGTACAGCCTTTGACACTGTTCCGCATAGGCAACTTATAAACAAACTGAGCACCCTAGCGATGGACTCTAAAGTGACCGACTGGGTTAGAAATTGATTGAGTGGGAGGCGACAAAGGGTACAGGTAAATGGAGCTCACTTTGAGAAGGAGATTACCAGTGGTGTGTCGCAGGGATCTGCTCCTGGTCCGATTCTGTTTAACATCTTTATTGGTGATGTTGCAGAATGACTGTCGGGTACGATTTGCTTGTTTGTGAATGATACCAAAATCTGCAATAGAACAGACACCCAGGAAGGAGTCGATAAGATGAGGCGGGATCTAGCTAAGCTTGAAGAATGGTCTACAATTTGGCAGTTGAGATCAGTGCTAAAAAAATGCAAGGTCATGCTTTGGGCTGCAAAAATCCGAAGGAGCTGTACAGTGTAGGGGGGTGAGGTACTTTTATCCACAAAAGAAGAGCGGGATCTGGGCATAATTGTTTCTGATGATCTTAAAGTAGCTAAACAGGTAGAAAAGGCGACTACCAAAGTCAGAAGGATGCTTGGGTGTATAGGGAGAGGAATGGTCAGCAGAAAAAGGAGATGATAATGCCTTTGTATAAGTCTCTGGTGTGACATCATTTGGAGTGGTGTGTGCAATTCTGGAGACTGCACCTTCAGAAGGATATAAGCAGGTTGGAGTCTGTGCAAAGGGTGGTTACTAAAATGATTAGTGGTCTTCGTTATGAAGCATATGAAGACAAAGATCTTAATATGTATCCTTTAGAGGAAAGGCGGGATAGCGGCAATACGAAAGACATTTAAAAATTCCTCCGTGGCATAAATGCACAGGAAGGTCTCTTTCAAATGAAGGCAAGCTCTGCTACGAGGGGACATAAGATGAGAGTGAAAGCGGAGACAGAGTGCAATAAGTGTTATTGTACAAGTTTCAATACTTTTTGATCATACCTCCTAAGACCCTGGGATCAACTCCTCCAGTTACTATCTCCTGGAACAGGTGGACAACATTGGTCTCCTCACAGTCTGAAGGCGAGAGTACTTCATCCAGATCAAACATCTCAATCCAAGCCACAGTCCAAATCTCAGACAGATCACAGCTGATCCCCATCTCCAGAGGGCGCCCTATGCCACGGACACAGTCATCAATCAAACAGGGCTTGCACTCTCGGCCTGCCCCTCATTAGACTGCATTCGGGGGATACCAGAAGCCACAGAGTCTGAATTTCCATGCCACGATGACCAGGCCTGCTGTAAAAGGAAAAGAATCCCAGTGAGGACAATCTGGGCTCTGGAAGCTCTCCTCGCAGAAATGACCTCTGTACACTAGGAGGCACAATCACCATCAATCCTCCAGAAGACAGAGGCACCCACAGCAGGGTCACCGGAACATTCGGCCAGCTGAACGTCCTTATCCGTAGCACCATCCACCTCCTCTCTTGAGGCAGACAAGGTTGGACTAACAGCATCCCCCGGCTGAAAGAGGGAAGTAGGCCCTCCAGGAATGACTCAAGCAGCCATACAAGAAGAGCAGAGACCAGAAGCCGGAGATGAGGCACCTAGCTTGCCACAGGCCAAACAACATTTCCTGGAGAAGACAGTTAAGACAAGAATCACAACAGCAGGCATTAAGGTTGTGGAGGCCCAAAAGACGCATGTTAACTGCACTTTTATTGCAATGTGCATTACAGGCGCTAGGGTAGGCATGCATAGAGTAGCTCAGGTGGAATGCATGCAAGGACTGCATGACCACCAGGCGCACAATATTAAAAACACTACTAGAACATGCAGAAAATGGCAGGAAACTCCCACAGTGCCAATGGTTGGCAGTAGTCCACCCAAAATTGCGTCCCACACAGACGAAATTGGGAGCCCACAAAAACGGCAATGACTAGGTCAAGCCTTGGTATTCACCCCCTGAGAGCCCCAGGCAGAGGATCCATGCCAGACTCAGCTCTACTCTCCTGAAACATTTGCTGGCTTTGCAGTACTGCGTTTAAGTTGGCTGGCAGGCAGGCAGATACCTTCGAGAGCCTTCTGCAATCTTCGGAAGAGAGTACGGGGGGCAGAGAAGGTTGTGCGAGGCTGCTGAATTCGCCCATCCTTCCAATTTTTTGGCTGCTCAACAGGCTCTTATCCAGGGTAAGAGCATGGAGTTTAACCAATTTTTCCTCCTCCTATGTCTACCGAGTGCAGTCTAGTGGAGCCTCCCACATTGCGCTCAAGTGAGATTATCACCCTCAAAAAAACACTCGTGAAAGACCACTTTATCAATCTTTTCCTCTAAATTTTTCAGATGTTCTTCAGAGGGGAGAAAATCCATTCACCATCTGCTGGAGATAAAGAAATACCCAAGAGACCTCTGTTGGCTGAGGTGAATAGAGGCATAGGAGTGATGATATTAAAACCTGGGCTTTTTATTGGTTCTTTGTCTCCACCAATATGCTGGTAGGGGAACACAACCCAATTGTCTGGACTGGTCTACCAGGACGATATGGAATTCTTTTTATAAATAAAGTGATGAAAAGAATGTAGTTTGATATTGACAGACAAGTGGAAACAAATAGAACTATGGGGTACTTGTCGGCACACAGTGTGGAGTGCCATCTGAATTTCAGATTTGGAATTTAGATTTATCATTCACCTTTTTCCAAATTTGAGCTGAAAGCAATTTACATTTAGGTACATGCGCTATTTCTCTGCCCAAATGGGCTCACAATCTAAGTTGTATCTGAGGCATGGGTACATTATTAGATTAATTGTATATACTGTTCTGCATCTATACTCAGAAGATGCATTAACAGTAAATCTAAACAAAAGATTAAGATGTAATACAGGCTAATTTTAGGACACAATCTAAAATCGAGAATACTACTAAAAGTAAGTAAACCCCCAAGCAAGCTTTCCCAATATTTAAATGATGTACTGTTAAGCCCACTTGGATATGCAAAAATGTCTTATTTCTATACATTTTTAAAGGAAAGCAATAAAAAAATAGTTCGAAATCAAAAATATCTAAAGTATGGTCAGACCTATGGCTCAATACGTAATAGTGCTGCACGCTGCTTTGTAAGAGACTTGAATTCAATTCCCAAGCCAGGCTTCTGATCCCTGTGCCAGTGGAGATAGCGTAGTTAGTCACCTGTAACAGGTGTTCTCCAGGGACAGTAGAAATCAGTCCTCATATGGGCGACATTGGCGCAGATGGAGTCTGCATGGAGCATTTCCCCAGCTTTCACTGAATGCCTTTAGGAATGCTACCATGCATATGTGGTCCCCTTCCCGCCCAAGGGTGTCATCTTGCTCAGTCAGATGACATAGCAAAAAGGATTTAAAACAATGTAGGGAGGCAACTCCAAGGGGGGGAGGGAGGGAGGGTTGCGAGGACTGACTCCTACTGTCCCTGGAGAACACTTGTTCCAGGTGAGTAAGCATAGTAACTCACCTGTAACAGATGATCTCCGGGAACAGCAGGAATTTAGTCCTCACGTATGGGTATCGTTGGTACCGACGGAGCCTGCGCGGGAACGCTCCCCAGTGTCCAATTAGAAAGCTTTTGGGAGCATCCCACAACGCCTGCGTGCTGCCTTCCCGCCTTTCCCAACTGCCTCTCTCCAGTTGAGTTTTAAAGCTGAGACAAAGAGAGAGGGAAAGGAAAAAGATAGATAGAGAGATACAACTCCTAGGGGAGGTGGGTGGGTTGTGAGGACTAAATTCCTGCTGTTCCCGAAGATCACCTGTTACAAGTGAGTAACTATGCTACCTCCAGGAACAAGCAGGAATGTAGTCATCACATATGGGGACTCCCTAGCTTTAGGTGCCAGGGGGAGACCCCAGAAGTTGTGTGCCCCTGACCAGGGCTCCACTTCCCCCCATGGATCTCTGGCATCCTACCAGGGATGGCGGGTAGGAGTTGATTAGGTATGGAACAGGTGTTGGAGAACAGCCTGACCAAACAAGGCATCCCGGCGGGAGTCCTTGTCCAAGCAGTAATGGGCTGTGAAGGTATGAACCGAGGCCCAAGTGGCTGCTCGACAGATGTCGCCAATAGACACAGAGTGCAGATGAGCCATTAAGGCTGCCATGGCTCTCACATTGTGAGCTGTGACATGGCCCCCCAGAGAAAGGTTCTTACTCTGATAGGCGAAGGAAATACACTGAGCAATCCAGTTAGACAGTGTTCTCTTGGAGACTGGAAGTTCCAAATGAGAAGGATCAAAAGCAACAAAGAGTTGAGAGGACTTTCTATGTTGCTGTGTTCTTTGTATAAGTAAAAGGCTAAAGCTCTTTTACAGTCCAAGGTATGAAGATTCTTCTCTGCATTTGATGCATGAGGCCTTGAAAAAAAACACAGGTAGGTAGACCGCTTGGTTTAGATGAAAAGGCGAGACCACCTTTGGCATAAAGTGTGGATGAGTCCTAAGGACTACCTTGTCATGATGGAACCTTGTATAAGGTGGATCAGCTACTAGCGCTTGCAACTCACTAATGCAGCATGCTGATGTGATTGCAATGAGAAAGATAACCTTCCATGAAAGGAATTTCAAGGAGGTAGTAGCTAAAGGTTCAAAGGGTGGCTTCATGAGCTGCCCAAGAACCAGGTTTAAGTCCCATGCCACCGGTGGTGGCCTAATGGGAGGCTTAGTTAGAAGGCCTCTCATAAATCTTGTTATAAGAGGATGAGAGGAAATAGGTTGTCCATTTAGAGGCTTAAAGGAAGCTGCAATAGCACTCAAATGGACTCTTAATGAGTTAGTCTTAAGTCCTGCATTGGATAAATGAAGAAGATACTCCAGCAATGATTCCAGAGGTATCGCAAGAGGGTTAAGACCCTTCTGCGAACACCATATGGTAAACCTTTTCCCACTTAAAAGCATAAGAACGTCTTGTGGAAGGTTTCCTGGAAGCAAAAAGAATATCTTTTACTTGCTGAGGAAGATGAAGATCTTGGAGATCTAGGCCTTCAGCAACCAAGCCCTGATATGCAGAGACTGGGGATTGGGATGCCATAACATTCCGTCCTCCTGAGATAGGAGATCTGGAGCAGACCCTAACTCTAGGGAGGGAGCTTGAGAGAGATGTAGAAGCAGAGGGTACCACACTTGCTGTGGCCAATGTGGAGCTATGAGAATCATATGGCCTCGGTCTCTCTGAAGTTTGAACAAGGTTTTGGGAATTAGGGGAATGGGTGGGAAGGCATACAGGAAGTCTTGACCCCAATGAAGGAGGAAAGCATCCCTGGCCTGAGCCTTCTGAGCCGGAATTCTGGAACAGAACCGGGGAAGTTTGGTATTCCACGGACTTGCAAAAAGGTCTATGTCCGGGGTTCCCCAAATTTGAAAAATCTTGGTTACCTGGTCTGCATGCAGAGACCATTCGTATGGAAGCAGAACTCGACTGAGCCTGTCTGCCCAAGAGTTTTGTATGCCTGGAAGATACACTGCCAGGAGATGAATCTGATGCTCTCTGGCGAGGGCCCATAGTCGCAAAGCTTCGTTGCAAAACGACAGAGAGTCTGTTCCCCCCTGCTTGTTCACATAGAACATGGCTACTTGATTGTCGGTATGAATGAGGACTGTCTTGCAGCTGAGCAGGGTGTGGAACACTTGCAGAGCAAGGAAGATTGCTCTGAGCTCCAAGAGATTGATATGTAGATGACTCTCCTGTGGAGACCAGGTGCCTTGGGTGGCGAGGTCTTGGAGATGAGCTCCCCAACCCACTGGAGAAGCATCTGTTGTGAGAGTTGCTTGGGGTAAGGGTCGTTGAAAAGGGGACCCCAGCAACCGGTTTGGAGTGGACTTCCACCACTGGAGGAACAAAATAAGGCGACTTGTGTTTGCTATTTTGTCTGACAGGCATCCTGATGCCTGGGTCCATTGGGTGGATAAAGTCCACTGAGCTGCCCTCATATGGAGGCGAGCATAGGGAACTACATGCACAGTAGATGCCATGTGGCCTAGTAGTTGTAGCATTTCTCGAGCAGTTAGATGAGGCTTTAGCACTGCTTGAGAAGCTAACTGCACCATGCGAAGGCAACAGGACTGGGGGAGATAGGCGCTTGCCTTTCTGGTATCCAGCAAAGCTCCTATGAATTCTAAAGACTGAGTGGGCATTAGACTGGATTTTGGGATGTTTATTACCAGCCCTAAATACTGAAGGATACGCATTGTGCAGGATAGAGAAGTCCTGGCCTCTGACTCTGTTGGGGCTCGAATGAGCGAGTCGTCTAAGTAAGGGAAGACGAATATACCTAGAGTGCGGAGAAATGCTGCTACTACAGCCATGCATTTCATGAACACCCTTGGTGCTGAGGCCAGGCCAAAAGGAAGCACCCTGTATTGGTAGTGCTTTTGCTGAAAAAGGAACCGAAGGAACCTTCTGTGGGTTGGATGGATGAGGACATGAGTGTACGCATCCTTGAGATCTAAAGCCAATCCTGACTCTGAAGGTATGGCAGCAGAGATCTGAGAGAAATCATCTTGAATTTCTCCTTGACAAGGAATATGTTCAATTCTCTGAGGTCTAAGATAGGTCTGTAACCCCCTATTTTCTTTGGGATAAGAAAATAAGGGGAATAGAACCCTGTGCCCTGCAGATGAATGAGTACTTCTTCTATTGCCCCTTGGGCAAGAAGGATAGCGACCTCCTGACCTAACAGGCTGATGAGAGAGGTCGGAGAATTGAACTGCTTTACTATTGTGTGAGGGGGCATGCTTGA
Organism: Ichthyophis bannanicus; assembly: GCA_033557465.1. Classification (NCBI taxonomy): domain Eukaryota; kingdom Metazoa; phylum Chordata; class Amphibia; order Gymnophiona; family Ichthyophiidae; genus Ichthyophis; species Ichthyophis bannanicus. The sequence goes on along the minus strand of CM066035.1, from coordinate 922,857,532 downwards.
AAAATGACGCTGGTACCCCTCCTTTATGATGGAGAGTGTCCTATACCCTGCCCCATCTGGGGGCAAAATGACATAACCTTCCTGGAATGGTGGAAGGCTCTGGTCACCAGAGAGCCAGGAAGGCTAAGTTCTCTAGCTGAAAGTCAAAGGCCTTGTGGAGGCTGAGACTGCTGGCCCGGCTGAGGTTTAGCAGTCTTTGCTTTCTTCTGTTTGGGTGGTTGCTGACCTTTCCTGGCAAGCTGACCTGCAGAACGTCCCTGCTGAACATAAGCAGGATAATATTTTCTCTTTTTAGAAAAGAATGGTTTCTTGAACAATTTCTTTCTAGCAGGATCAGCTGTGGACTTGGATAACCTACCCAAAGTGGAGTTGTCAGCATCCATCTCATTGGCTGTTTCCTGCCAATCTTTACCAAACAGGTTCTCACCAGTACAAGTGATATTTCCCAATTTGTCTTGTAACCAGAGCTCTAGATCAGATGCCTGGAGCCAAGCAATTCTACGTGCACCTATGGCAATAGCCGAGGTTCTGCTTATGCACTCAAAGCAGTCAAAGGCTGCACGGTTGGCAAATTTAGAAACATCTTGGGCATGTTTGACCAAAGTGAGAAATTCCTGTCTCTTATCCTCAGGAAGAATAGGACTTAAAGACTTTAAATCATCTGTGACCTCCTTCAGGAACATTCCCATGTAGAGACTGGGCATCAAAATGGCAGATGAAATTTAATGTGGAGAAGTGCAAGGTTATGCACCTAGGGAAGAACAACCCAAACTATGGTTACACGATGCAAGGTTCCACATTAGGAACCACCACCCAAGAAAAAGATTTAGGCGTCCTTGTGGATACCATGTTAAAACCCTCGGCCCAGTGTGCAGCGGCGGCCAAGAGAGCAAATAGAATGCTAGGTATGATAAGGAAAGGAATGGAAAATAAAACAAAAGATATTATAATGCCTCTATATCGTTCCCTGGTGAGACCGCACCTTGAATATTGTGTGCAATTCTGGTCGCCGTATCTTAAAAAGGATATAGCGATTTTAGAAAAGGTTCAGAGAAGAGCCACCAAAATGGTAAAGGGGATGGAAGGCTACTCCTATGAAGAAAGGCTAAAAAGGTTGGGGCTCTTTAACCTGGAAAAGAGACGGCTGAGGGGAGATATGATAGAAGTCTATAAATTAATGAACGGAGTGGAACGGGTAAACGTAGATCGATTGTTTACCTTATCAGAATATAGAAAGACTAGGGGACATGCAATGAAGCTACAGGGTAAACTATTTAAGACTAATAAAAGAAAATATTTTTTCACTCAACGTGTAATCAAACTCTGGAATTTGTTACCGGAGGATGTAGTAAAGGCTGTTAGTGTAGCTGGGTTTAAAAAAGGTTTGGACAAGTTCCTGGAGGAAAGGTCCATAAACCATTATTAAGAAGGGACCCAGGATATCAATGCTTGAACCAATACAAGCATTGTGGAACCTGTGTCCCTTGGGGAAACTGCTAGGTACGTATGACCTAGATTGGCCACTGTTGGAAACAGAATACTGGGCTTGATGGACCTTGGTCTGACCCAGTATGGCATATCTTATGTTCTTATGACTATAGGAACTGATCCTGGCAGAAAGCATGGAAGCCCTGACATCCAAAAGCATCCAGGGTTCTGCACTCACGTCCTGGAGGATTAGAGGCATTCCTCTTTGCACTCTTGATCCTTCTCATAGCTGATTCCACTACAAAAGAGTGGTGAGGAAGCTGAGTCTTATGGAAACCAGGACAAGGAGGGACTCGATACATAGTATCCAGTCTGCGAGAATGAGGAGAGGTGGTAAGAGGTGTCTCCCACATCCTTAACATGAGATCATATAAAATCTCATGAATGGGCAAGGTAGCTGCCTCCTTAGGAGTTTTGGGATATTGTAGAATTTCCAACTCCTTGGCCCTTGGCCCTGTTTCAGGGGCCACAGTAATGGACAGGCCCCGAGCCACCTCCCTGATAAAATCCTGGACGGAAATATCCTCTGGAGGAGATATCCTGCGTTTAGGGGAGGAGGGCTCCTCTGGGAGAAGCATCGCTGCATCGACAGAACTGTCAGAATACTCAGATGCTTCTGAGGACTCGAAGTACCGTCTGTCCGGATGCTCTTGAAGAGTCCGATATCCGTACTGACCGAAATCGGTACTGAGAGTAACCGGTACCAGGGTATCCGTACCGGAGGTCATCCGATGACTTGGTACCGGCAAAGCAGACACCGACGCCGATGTCGATGCTATCGGTACCGGTACCGATGCCGAGGCCGGTACCGGTGGAATTGTCTGTCACGGTTCCGAGGGCGTCGATGTCGCAAGGAGAGCCGCTAGACTGCGCTCAATAGCCAGGACTCTCTGGTCTATCGACAATGCCAATGCCTGGATGTCGGTACCGGAGGAGACCGCCGGTACCCCAGAGCATGGCACCAGTAGTTCTGCCGAGGTCGAGGCCTCGAGAACATCCTGGAACCCCGATAATGCTTTGGAAGCCGAAGCCTCCCGCCGGGGCAATTTTGCCGGTGCAGAATCATCTAGGGCAACGCCAGAGGCATCTCGATGCTTAGAAGGAGATCTACCCTTTGAGGACTGGCTGGACTTATGTTTAGTTACCTGAGATCCACGGGAGGAAGAAGCAGCCCTGGAAGACGTCGATGCCACCGAAGCTGCATCAGAGGGAAACAGGGTACTGAGCTTAGCAGCACGGTTCTGCCGACCTCTTTTAGACATCATGGTGCAGGACATACAATCTGTGATGGAGTGGTCAGGACCTAAACATTTTAGACACCATTCATGGGTGTCTGTGACGGAAATGGTACCGCCACACTTGGTGCACTTTTTGAAACCTGAGCAGAAGGTCCAAAAACGTGCATGCACCTTTAGAAAAGTGGAGGAGTAGCCTAGTGGTTGGGGCAAGGTACTTCAGGCCGGAAGGTCGGTGGTTCAAATCCCACTAGAGGACAGCAACCTTGGGCTGGAAGGACTGGGGTTTCTAGTCCCACAGGTGCTCCTTGTGGTCTTGGGCAAGCCACTTAACCCTCCATAGCCCATGTTCCCTGTAAAATAGTTATCTCCAAGTTATAATGCCCTGTTCAATGTAATTTCAGTTTGTTCAATGTAAACCGCACTGATGCAGAATAGCGCGGTATATAAGAGAATGTAAATAAATAAATAAATAAATAAAAAAGAGAATATATATATATATATATATATTTTTTTTTTTTTAAGACAGAAATAAGAAGAAAAAAAAACGGCGGTACCGGTAAAGCGTCAAGGAAGGCAGACGCGACCACAAAAAAGAAAGAAAATTCTTCTGCGGTGACAGGAACGACGACCTGCTGGCTCCGCGGAAAAAGAAGAACTGGAGAGAGGCAGTTGGGAAAGGCAGGAAGGCAGCACGCAGGCACTGTGGGATGCTCCCAAAAGCTTTCTAATTGGACGCTGGGGAGCGTTCCCGCGCAGGCTCCATCGGTACCGATGATACCCATATGTGATGACTACATTCCTGCTTGTTCCTGGAGATACAACACTTTCTCAGGAACAAGCAGGAAGTCAGTCCTCACATATGGGACTTCCTAGCTCCAGGCTGCAGAGGACCGAACCATGACAGTACCACCGGCGACCCCTTGGGTGGCCATGAGTTGCATAAGATGAGTCCCCACTGAAGGACTCTGCAGGATCCTAGCGTCCAGCGATGCTATTACTACGGTAGCCTGAACACAAAAGGGTCGGAGGGAAGGAGATGCCTACACACCTAAATTATTATGGAATACTGCCTGTCTGAAGGCACTGACCCTGCTGGACTCACTCTCCAGGCAATAATGAGTTACAAACGAGTGAATTGAAGCCCATGTGCTGGCTCTGCAGATTTCCAGCACCGGCACTGAGCGGAGGTTGGCCATGGACGCAGCCATGGCTCGCACACGATATGCAGTGCTCAAGGGAGAAGCCCGCGTGCTCATAAGCGAGGGCGATGCAGTCCGCCACCCAAAAGCCCCAGTCTACTGCGGTCGTATGATACAAAGAGTTGAGGGGCTTTGCGATGGGCCTGGGTTCTCTGCAGATAGAAGGACAGGGACCGCTTGTAGTTGAGCGTATGCAAGATGATTTTTTCCCTGCCGGCATGGGGCCGTGGGAAAAAGGTTGGAAGGACCACCTCCTGGTTGAGGTGGAAGGGGGATACCACCTTGGGGAGGAATTTGGGATGTGTGCAGAGCACCACCCTGTTCTTATAGAACCTTGTGTATGGCGGATCCACCATGAAGGCCTGGAATTCACTTACTTTCCAAGTGGACGTGATGGCCACCAGAAAAATCACTTTCCAGGAGAGGTATCTCAGGTGGCAGGTGGTCAAGGGTTTGAACGGCGGCTTGATGAGTTGGGAGAGCACCACATTAAGGTCCCATTCCGCCGCCGGAGGGCAGAGAGGAGGCTTCGAAGCAAGAGGCCCCGAAGGAACCTGGAGACCAGGGGCTGGTTTGAGAGGGATTTCCCCTTTACAGGATGATGGTGAGTAGCTATGGCGCTCAGGTGTACTCTGAGTTAGACTTTAGGCCAGCGTGCGAGAGGTGCAGTTAGTATTGTAGCACTAATTACATGTGGCAGGAGAAAGGATTCTCCCTTCTCTCCGCGCAGCAGACGGAGAATCTCCTCCATTTGAATGCGCACGCCCATCTAGTGGAAGGTTTTCGGGAGGACAACAAGATCTCCTCGACTTCTCCTGGGAGACTGAAGGGAGCCAAGGCTACCCTTTTAGCAGCTAAGCTGTCAATGCTAGCGACCCCAGGTTGGGGTGCAGGGGGGAGCCCTCCTCCTGTGACAGGAGGTCTAGATCCTGACCCAGTGGAATCGGGAGTGCTGCTGACAGGGAGAGCAGCAGATGGAATCATGGTAGCTGGGCACATCTGGGGGCGGATCAGGATTACTGATGCCCGCTTGCTCTGGATTTTGAAGAGGGTCTTGGCCACCAATGAGGTTGGTGGGAAGGCCACGGGATCAGGAAGGTGTCCACTAACTCTCTCCGGGTGCGGTTGGTGTGAGCAGAAGCAGGGCAGATGTGTGTTGTCCAGGGGAGGGGCAAATAGGTCCATCTTGGGCCTGCCCCAGAGGCAGAAGAGTCACTGCGCCACGCTGGGTGCAGACACCATTTGTGTGGAAGGAGGACTCTGCTGAACTTGTCCATCAAGTAATTGTTCTGGACTGGAAGGTACACTACTCACAGGAGCATTCTGTGGCAAACCGCAAAGGAGAGGAGAGCCACCGCTTCCTGGCAGAGGGAGTACGAACCCGTGCCCACTTGCTTTTTCACACAGAACATGGTGACCTGGTTGACTGTCTGGATTAGCACAGGACGGTTGCACAGAATGTGGTGGAATGCTCGCAAGGCTACAAAAATGTCCCTGAGTTCCAGGAGGTTGATCTGCAGGAGCAACCCCCTCTTGTGACCAGCTGTCTTGAGTGCGGAGGTTTCCACAGTGTGCTCCCTAACTCAGGAAGGAGGCATCCATGGTTAGGACCAATCTGCAGTATCTGTGCCTGGAATGGCATCCCCTCCTGGAGATGGCATAGGGACAACCACCAGTTGAGGGAGTCTGATCCTGTTGTGTAGCCTGCCCATGGATTGGGTCCACTGGGAGCGGAGGCACCACTGGGCCACCTGCATGTGCAAGTGGGCTAGGGGCATGACGAACTGTTGAGGCCATGTGGCCCAGCAACCAGAGGTGGCGGCGAGTCGGTACCGCCTGGTGAGTCTCTACCTCTTTCGCTAGCTGCACGAGGCAAAGTGCTCTCTCCTTTGGAAGGGAGGACTTGACCTGTAATGTGTCCAGCAAGGCGCCTATTGACTCCATGTTTTGGGCTGGAAAGAGATGGGATTTGGGGTAGTTGATGACAAAGCCCAGGTGCTGCAGGAGGCAGATTGTTCGTCCTGTGGCCTGGCTGGCCTCGAGGGCCATGCTGCCTCTGATGAGCCAGGTAGGGGAAGACGGAGGCCTCCCTGTAGGCGGCCACGACGAATGGAAGTACCCTGTACTGGTAGTGCTCCCTCCCACCACAAACCTTAGGTACTGTCTGTGGGAAGGGTGGCTCAGGATGTGTGTATATGCATCTTTTAGGTCTAAGGAGCACAGAAAATTTCCCTGGTGGAGATAGGGCAGCAGGGTTCCAAGGGAGAGCAATTTGAACTTCTCCCTCACCAGAAACTTGTTCAAGTTTCGCTGGTCTAGTATGGGCCTGAGACTTCCAGTACTTTTGGGGACAAGGAGTACATTGAGTAGAAACCTTTTCCCCACAGTTGTCTGGGTACAGGCTCTACCGCCCTCTCCCTAAGCAAACCCTCAAGCTCTGACATGAGCAAGGTCTGGTGAAGGAGAGGCCATACCAGCTTGCCTGGGAAGAATCCTAAGAGATGTTGGAACCTGAGGAGATAGCCCTCCTTTACTACTTGTCCACGGTGACTCCAGCCGACCTGTGAGCAAAAAGTGCTAGACGATCCCCTGTGGATTGGTGAGGGTCTCCCGGGGGAAGAGGAGGCCCTGCCTGGAGAGTCAAAAGCGCCCCCCAGTCTGGGTGAGAGCTGGTGTCTGAGGCTTCTGGGCCTTTGGCTTCCTCGGCCCATGGCCCTGGTTCTTGGGCTGGGGGCCCTGTTGCTATGAGAAAGACTGGTAGCGGCCCTGGTGAAAAGACCCTTTCTTCCTGGGGAAGGGTGGTCTCTTTCCCGATGGTTTCTTCCAGGGAAGGGTCAAGGTTTTCCTTGAGAGCCTTTGCCTGGTTACAACATCGGTCTCTATCTCAGCTGCTTTGTCGGCCATGGGCTTGCCAAACAAGTTTTCACCGGTTGGAGGTTTGTAACCAGGATTGGCGACGGGCTCAGTGCCCGCTGCTGCTACTCTTGCTGCAGATTCAAAGCCGTCATAGGCAGTGCCGGAGAAGAACTCTGAGCAGTCCCAGATCCCGGCAGTCAGGGCTTGGAACCTCTGAAGGGGTTCCCCAGCGAGGCCTGCAGAAAATCCTGCCAGCTCTTGGATAAGGCCCTTGAGGTACATACCTATGTACAACTAATAGGCCTGTATCCAGCAGCCCAGCATGGATCCCTGGAAGAACTTGCACCTGAGGGCATCGAGGGCTCTGGCTTCCCCTGCCAGGTGGAACAGAAGAGTAGTTATTCTGGATTTTAAGTTTTTGCATTTTGGCTTTTAAGTTTTTGCATCGAGGACTCCATGATCATGGAGTTATGCGTGAGTTGGGACTTCTGGAAGCCCAGGCCTTTCTTGACGTAGTAGATGGCGCCGAGGCACCAGCTGACCACTGGCAATGAGGCTGGGGTCTCCCACATCCACAGGAGCAGGCACTTGAGGATGGGCTGTACTAGCACTGGCAGTCTCCTTTGGCGGGGACTCATACTGGAGGATCTCCAGCTCTGTGGTACGCAGGTCCTCCTCTGACTCGGTCAGGACTGAGAGGGCCCAGGCCATGTCCCGTATGAGGTCGTGGAAAGCCACATCCTCGGGTGGGGAGTGGCACCGGAGTTCCAGAGGGGCGGCTCTGAGGGAACGTCTTGATGTCGAGGTCTCGGAGGAAGCCCAACATCGGTCTCCCAGTCGGAACCTGAGGGTGTCGAGGATTCCGAAGCTCGGGGCTCTCATGCCTTGAGGCTGGGCCTGAGGAACTGGGGTCCCCCGGTGGGTCTTGGGCCAAACTCCCGGAAACTGGTCGGGGAGGACTGGACACCTGAAAATCAGGACCGGAACCTCAATCGGTGCCGAGGGCTCGTCCAAGGCCAGTGGTGCTCAGGGCCTGGCTTGACGCCTGGAGACACCCCTGCAGTTGGGGGCCCTTTTTTCTGGGCAGATGATGTGGATGAACCTTATATCGCCTGCTGCAAGGCCAGGATGGCAGAGATATTCTGCTCCAGGTCCGCCATCCTGGACGATATCAGGAAACTCTTCAGCTTTTGGTGTGGGCACAGAGGGACACGGGCCTGATGCTGGTACTCTGGTGAGTGCATCCTCAATGAGGACTTTGGCCTTGGGGAGCCTCGCACGGTCACCGCCGGGCGAGGACTCCCTCTTAGAGACCTTAAGGGAGTGCTGCTCAGAGTCACCCGAGTCCTTCTGCGGGACCTTACCGGGTTCCACCAGTGGAACCTCGATTGGCTTCAAGGATTTTTTATTTTTCTTTGAAGGGTCCGGTGTCTTTACTGAGGAGCTGCTGCCACGGGACTTCAAAGATGCCCGGGCCTCATGAGATGTGCTCCGCTTGGGGCTCAGCGTTGGGAAACCGGTGTTGAGTCGAATCACGGGAACAGCTTCTCCTGCAACTTTTACCGTTTCCTGTTGGTTCTCGGAGTCATGGCCTGGCAAAGATCGCAGGTGGTACTGTCATTGTCTGGGCCGAGGCAATGCAAGCAGCAGTCATGGGTATCTGTGACAGACATGGTCTGACTGCAGCGGTCACACTTCTTGAACCCACAGAGGGACATGGTGGGAGACACCTGGTCGAGGTAGACAACCCCTGGGCAGAAAAAGGCTCGATCCCCCAGTCCTAAGCCTCGTCAATAAAGAAGGAAAGAGCCAAGGATGGCGTCGGCTCGAGGTGGTAAGAAGAACCGGTACACAAACCAGGAAAAAACAACTTTTGAGGATAATTTTTAAAGGATTTTTACAGGGAAACAAGACATACGTCCATTGGACTCCGCGGAAAAAAGGAAAGATGGCACCCTTGGGCAGGAAGGGGACCATGCATGTGTGGTAGCATTCCCAAAGGTTTTCTGTGAAAGCTGGGGAATGCTCCGCGTGGGCTCCGTCGGCGCCGACGTCACCCATATGTAAGGACTGACTTCCTGCTTGTTCCTGGAGAAACTATATTAGAAGCACACTCAGCCGTTACTCAGTGGCAATATCTAGAGACCACACCAAGAGTCCACAATGAGTGTCAGAGAAAGCTGCAGTATATGCCTCATGACCAAGCACTGTCATTACAATGGTGGGGCTGGAGGAGGAGGAGGATTCAAAATAAGGATAAATCCTTAAATAGCTGTGAATGAAGGTTCATGGTATTACAGCTCTATAGATGCTATTTCTAATTGAACTGGAAGCCCAAAGCAGCAGGAGGACCCCCAAAAAAATTACAGAGGAGAAAGGTAGAGAAGGTATCACTTTTGATGACCAAATAATTACAAAAGAAAAACTTTAGTTGTTAAAATAGCTATAAACAGATAAGCTGAAACACTATTTGATTGTGATCCAAAGCCAAATCTATTAGCTGAAGTTCATCACGGAGGCAGGATTCTGTGATTGTTATCATAATCACAACATACTGCAAAAAACAAAAACCCTGCCTGTTAAAGTGGCAGTTGAAAACACCATTTTTTAAAACTACAAAACCTCTCTCTTTCAATGCTACTATTAACATTTTTTTCACAAACCTGGACATAGGCAGAATTGTTCGCTCTTCATGATAATCACTGTCACATTCTGTAATATATTCTCTCAAAACAGTCAGTACCCGCACCATTCGTATTGCTTCCTGCCTTGCACAATTAATACTGTCTTTATCGCCATCCAACACACATAGTGTGTCATAGGAGGCCTTCAAACGATCAAAGCAGGACTGAATGAAGTCTTCATGGATTTCTACCTATTCAAATGCAAAATAAGTTGAATCAATTTTTCTAATCACTATATAACTATGTCATATACCATGCAAATTAACAGCAACTGCTATATTTTGATATTTGTGACAGAAAGCATAGTAAAATTCCTTTAGCTTCAAAGGTAAAGATCAACAGTCAAGACAGCTGCAGTGGTTTTGCTCTGTGGTTTGAAAAGTTTAAATATATAAAATGTAAACTATAGGAGGAATTGATAGCTTCCTGACTACCACATAAGAGATGAAAAAAGCCGCTTTCATGGATTCTACTCTGCGAACACATTTTTATGTATCTTGGATGAACTCAACCACCCCCATAGATGAAGCCAGAAATGGGCATGAAAAGAGAGACAGAAACAGCAATAGTGATTTCTCTGAATAAGAATGGAGGGCTGGGCACTAAATTCTTAGGACAGAGCTACCTTCAACATTCGTTTACCTGATTAACCTGTAATCTCGGCCCAAGATTTGTGTAGATCTCTTTAAGAAGATCTATGGCCCTGCTGGCAATGTCATCACTTCCTTGAATCACAACCTACAACAGGAAAGAAATTAATTTCTGTAGTATTCTGACTCATAGTTCAGATAGATGAATTAGTAAAACCACAAGAGATGCACAAATCTTTAGAAACCTAGAAGGAAAGTAAATACTGCACATTTGCATGACCAAAAGTATTCTGCACAACTGCACTTTAAATGTATTCTTCTTAATAAACCATTACACAAATATGCAGTGCAAAATAAGCGTATTTACTCATAAGAACATAAGAAATGCCATACTGGGTCAGACCAAGGTCCATCAAGCCCAGTATCCTGTTTCCAACAGTGGCCAATCTAGGTCATACGTACCTAGCAGTTTCCCCAAAAGACACAGGTTCTGCAATGCTTGTATTGGGTCAAGCATTGATATCCTGGGTCCCTTTTTAATAATGGTTTATGGATCTTTCCTCCAGGAACTTGTCCGAACCTTTTTTTAAACCCAGCTACATTAAAAGCCTTTACTACATCCTCCGGTAACAAATTCCAGAATTTGATTTCACGCTGAGTGAAAAAAAGATTCTCTCTTATTATTCTTAAATAGTTTACCCTGTAGCTTCATTGCATGTCTCCTAGTCTTTCTATATTCTGATAAACAATCTACATTTACCCATTCCACTCCGTTCATATCATATCCCCCCTCAGTTATCTCTTTTCCAGGTTAAAGAGTCCTAACCTTTTTAGCCTTTCTTCATAGGGCTATCTACAGCAAGTGTTCTCCAGGAACAACAGACATCAGTCCGCACATATGGGTGACATTTGTACCAATGGAGCCCACACGGTATCCACTCCTCAGCTTTCAAAGAATGCCTTTGGGAGTTCTACCACACATGCGTGGTCACCTTCCCACCCAAAGGTGCCATCTTACCTCAGTATGACGACATAACTTAAAGAAGCATAAAAAAAGAAAAAACTCCATGGGGAGGAGTGAGGGTAGCAAGGACTGATTCCTGCTGTTCCTACAGGGTGAGTAACTATACTTTCTCCCAGGACAAGCAGGAAGTCAGTCCTCACATATGGGACTCCTAAGCTACAGGCTACAGAAAAACCCTTAAAAAGGCCACGGAAGACTGAAAAATCGAACTGTGAATGCCAGCAGAGAGCACAGATTGGCCCCAAGACCTCTGACACAAACCAAGTGTTGACCAGGGAGGCAGTTCTCTGGTAGCCTGGACACACAGAAGGGTCAGAGGGAAGGAGCTGCATTAATCTTCAAACAGATGATGGAGTACCACCTGGCCAAAGGAGCAGTCACATCGGGAGTCTGCCTCCAGGCAGTAATGCGCTGCGAAGGTATGAACCAACAGGCAGGTGGCCACCCAGCAGATCTCCAACAAGGAGACTGAGCACAAGTTAGTCACTGAGGCTGCCATTGCTCACAAATTGTGAGCAGTGATATATTGCTCCAGAGAGAGACCAGCCTGCGCATAGGTGAAGGAGATTCAGTCCACCAACCAGGTGGACAGGAAGCACTTACAGACCACGACCCCAAGCCTGTTGGGGTCAAAAGGATAAAAAGAGCTGTGAAGAGCGGCGGTAGGCTTTCGTCTGCTTGAGATAGAAGGCCAACGCACTCTTACAACCAAGAGTGTGGAACGCGCCTACCAGACTTGCAAGAGGTCGGGTAAAAAGGTAGGAAGGACCACCTCTTGATTCAGATGAAAGGGGGAAACATCTTAGACAGGAACCGGGGATGGGTGTGCAAGACCACCCTACTACTGTGAAACCTGGTGTAAGGAGAGCATGTGCCATCAAAGCCTGCAGCTCACTGACCCTGCAGGCAGAGGTGAGCACCACCAGGAAAACCACTTTCCAAGAGGTACTTGAGGTGACACGAGGCCAGTGTTTCGAAGGACAGAGCCATAACTTTACCCAGAACCACTTTTAGGTCCCAGGCCGTCGCCGGGGCCGGGGCCATGTGAGCAAGAGACCCCACATAAAGCAGCCCACAAGTGGAAGGAAGGACAGGGGCTGCCAATCCACTAAATGATGCTGTGCTGCCAGCGCACTAAGGTGCACCCTAACAGAGATGGATTTCAAAACCAGCTTGGGAAAGGTGCAGCAAGTACTGCAACACCATTGGTACTGACAAGAAGGGGTTGCGGGATGTTAGGACATCTTCAATCTCCTGGGGCAGATGAAATTGACCAAGGGCTACCCTTTCAGCAGTCAGGCCTCCAGGGCAAGGGACCAGAGGATGGGGTGCAGGACGTAGCCACCCTCCTGCGATGCCAGATCCAGGGCGCAGCCCAGAGCACTCAGCAGTGCCCAAGAGAGACGGAGCAGCAGGGGAAACTATGGTTGCCGGGCCCACTTGAGGGCTATGAGTATCGCAGAACCCGATCCCGTTGAATCTTGAGAAGAGTCTTAGAGATCAGAGGGGTTGGGGGGGTACGCGTACAGTAGCCCCTCGCTCCATGAGGGGAGAAATGCATTGGCCGCTACTCGATTCGGGTATCCTGGAGAAGCACAGCAACTGGACATTGCTGGGACTGGCAGAGAGGTCAAGAATAGGAGAGCCCCACGTTAGAATCAGGCAGTGTGCCACTCGACAGTTCAGAGAACGGGGACATTCTCCTGTTCCGGAAGGTATACCGCTCGAAGGAGCATATCCCTCTCCCTGGCGAAGGTCCAGAGACGAATTGCCTTCTTGCACAAGAGGTACGATCCAGTGCCTTCCGGTTTGTTGAGATAAAACATTACAACTTGATTGTCCATCTGAACTAGAACTACCCAGTTTGATAAGTGGTGCTGGAATGCTTGCAGAGCATACGCAATGGCTCAGAGTTCAAGGAAGTTGATCTGATAGAGACACTCCGCCACTGACCAGACGCCCTGGGTCTGTAGACCGCCGTAGTGGGCCCTCCAGCCCAGTTGTGAGGCATCTGTCGTGAGGATCACCTGAAGGGAAAGAAACTGAAAAGGCATCCCTGCCAGGAGGTGCTGTGGCTTCTGCCACCAATCAAGGGACGACATCAGTGATAGGGTCACCTAGATCTGGTCGTGAAGGCAGCCTGTTGCCTGGACCCATTGGGCCAGATGCATGCAGAGGCGGGCGTCAGGCGTGACGTGCACTCTTGTCCCAGAAGGCGCATCATCAGACGGGCTGGTTTGTGTGTCAGGGCCGCCAAGCGCCAAGCACAATCTATGGGAAAGGTAGGTCTTAGACAGGACCGTGTCCAAAAGGGCCCCTATGAACAAGTGCTGAGCAGGCTGCAGGTGGGGTAGTTGATTACAAACCCCAAGTGCTCCGAGACACGGATGTTGCAGTATTCCACCTAAAGAACCTCATCGGTGAAGCCGCCTCTTATGAGCCAGTCATCCAGGTAGAAACAGGTTCACTGATAAAGTCCCCTAACAAGGTAGAAAAAACTTTTTTTTGTCAGAGCGTACCGAGGGAGGATTGAAACTAATATTCATTCACTCCTGACGGTAAACTTCTTTTATTCATAAATAGGTTCTCCACCTAAAATCTCCATAAACTTAAAACCCGCCACTTCTCTGGAACTTGTGTCGATAGAAACACAGGTCAATTTCACCGTTGCCATTCATCAAGGATCAAACACATGACGTGCACGTTTCGGGAGTTAATCCCTGTCTCAAGTGCCGTAACTGCCGTAGTGATAAGCAACTGTGTCAAAAAATGCCGTCCCGCGGTCTGTATGAGGACTCAATGCTAATGTGATTGGCTGAAACAAAATGTTTGTAAAAGAGAAACTGCCAATGAAATTGGGAAACACCCCACTCTTAGGGGAATCCCCATTTACATTGGTTAAATTGGACAAACTCATGATGTCACAAATACATTAACAAAAGGCTAGCCCAATCAATCTCCCGGTTGAGGCCATTGGGATACATAGTGTTGAGAATAAATATCCAACGTTGCTCAAACCATTGGAGTCTGAGTCCTGTCCCTACTCCGCGGATCATACGGGACGCGATCTATAATTGTCCAATGGAGATGCTCCGCGGGGCGGGGACAGGACTCACAGACTCCAATGGCTTGAGCAACGTTGGATATTTATTCTCAACACTATGTATCCCAATGGCCTCAACCGGGAGATTGATTGGGCTAGCCTTTTGTGACTGTATTTGTGACATCATGAGTTTGTCCAATTTAACCAATGTAAATGGGGATTCCCCTAAGAGTGGGGTGTTTCCCAATTTCATTGGCAGGTTCTCTTTTACAGCTTGGAAGGCCGCTCCTGGCCCCCGATATATCAGCTCGGGGGCTCCGATGCCGGTGATCATGGGACTTAACCTTGGCACCGGAATCTGTCTTTGATGTCAATGGGCTCCAATCATTCCAGGGATCCCGTGTCTGATGCCCCACGAACTTGGGTCTCAGAGCCAGCACAGTCCACATGTGAGGCCTCGGCCTCATTCGTGGCCCCCAAGGGCACAGATTCCCTGGAAGACACTGGAGCTGAACAGGTCTTAGGGCCAAATAGCAACCCTTTCATGATTCTTCCGGCCCTTGTTTGTCATTTGGAGACAGAGAGGGCAGGAGAAGTCATTGTGGTTGACGCCAAGGCACCACAGGCAAGTCATGACCGTCCGTGCAAGATATAGTATGGTTACAACAATTGTACTGCTTAAACCACTGACCGCAGATATAGCAGGGAAGATGACTCCCGTGAGGTTCAACTCCAATGTCTTGGTCAGGAGTGCATGAGAAAAACCCACGCAGCAAAGGAGGGAACCTGAAAAAAACATGACGCCAAGGCGATGGATTTAGGAACAATACGGGACTGGAAAAAGAATCGCGAAAAAAAATCACTTCAAAAAATCTAACTTTTTCCGAGAATACAGACTACACATCTGATGTGCTTCACAGAAAAAAAGACGACTGAGGTAAAATGGCATCTTTGGGCACGAAGATGACCACACATGCGTGGTAGAACTTCTAATGGCTTTATCCGAAAGATGGGGAGTGGATACTGCACAGGCTCAATCGGCACCAATGTCATCCATATGTGAGAACGGACTTCCTCCTTGCTCCCAGAGAATGCAAAGTTACAAAACCTCAATTTAGTCATGAAGGTGACATTTTACTTACCAGATAATGTCCTTTCCTTGAGTCCTGCTAGATCAGGCCAAGCAAGTAGTTTGCATTCCCCTATCAGCAGATGTGTGGAGACAGAGCCAATGAAATGCCCAGGTTTCAGTGACTTCACTCCTATGCCTCTATCAGTCTGAGCCACTAGAGGGCACCTCAGTATTAGTCCCAAAGCATAAGGGAAGGCATGATAAACCTCACACAACCTCAACAAAGGCAACAATGAGAAATCAACAATCAAACTATGAACAGGAGAGAGTGAACAGAAATCTGCCTGTAGGATATTAGCCTGCAGAGTCAACCATGCACTGTAGTTCATAGAAGACCAAAAGGTACCAGCGCAACATATAAGACCAACACAATTCCAGGGGCAGGTCCTGGATTTGTCTATGAGGACTCAAGGAAAGAACCTTATCTGGTAAGCAAAATGTCACTTTCCATATCATCCTGCTAGATCAGTCCAGACAAGTGGGACATACCAAAGTTATGTCCTTACTGGGCAGGAAGAAAACACAGCAGCTCATAAAACCTTTGAGCCAAAGGCTGTGTCCACCTGAGTGTGGACATCCATGCAGTAATGCTTGACAAAAGTGGAAAGCCTTGCCTATGTTGCCGCCCAATGAATGTCTGAAGGGGCTATCGAGCTATGCTTCACCCAGGACGACACTTGCACTCAAGTTGAATGGGAGCACAAACTCTCCAGAACCAGCTGGTTTCATATCAGATACGTTGCAAGGTAGACTTAGCCACCATATCACCCTTTCACAGGCCAGCACAAAAGATCAATGGACTAAAAGGAATTTGTAACCTCCAAATACTGGGAGAAGCACCCTCTAGGCAGGGCCGGCCCGTCCACTGAGCAAGAATGCTTTTTGCACAGGGCCCTGCGTTTCAGGGGGCCCCGCGCAAAAAACATTCTGCATCAACCCATAGATTTAAAAAAACACAAACCGGCTGCTGCTGTCGCCGTGGCAGTGGCAGAATCAAGCATCCCGCGGGCCCCCCCCCCCGCCCGGCAAAACCCACCCGGCATCAGCTCTATCAGCGGCAGCTTTCAGAGATGGGAAGAGAGTTTCTCCTCTCGCGGCTCTGTTAAGCCCGCTGGGGCTGATGGGAAATCCCATCAGTCCCGGCAGGATTAACAGAGCCACGAGAAACGGAAGCTCTTCCTTCGCGGTTCTGAAAAGCCCGCACTTTGGGAGCTGATGCTGCAGGGAGGACTCTGCCGGGCAGGGGGGGGGGGGCCCCGTGGGACGCTCGATTCTGCCGCTGCTACGGCGGCAGCCAGTTTCTGGGTTTTTTTTTTAATCTAGCTGGGCTGATAGGGGGGAGGGGTGTTAGGACTGGTAATGGGCTGATGGGGAGGCTAAGACTGGAAGTGGGCTGATGGGGGGGTTAGGACTGGAAGTGGGCTGATGGGGGGGTTAGGACTGGAAGTGGGCTATGGTGGGGACTAGGACTGGAAATGGGCTATGGGGGGGGGGGCTAGGACTGGAAATGGGCTGATGGGGGGGTAGGACTAGCAATGGGCTATAGGGGGGCTAGGACTGGAAATGGGCTGATGGGGGTTAGGCCTGGTAAAGGGCTATGGGGGGCTAGGACTGGTAATGGGCTATGGGGGGCTAAAACTGGTAATGGGCTATAGGGGGGTTGCTAGGACTGGAAATGGGCCGAGTGAAAGGGGGGCTTGAACTGCAAATAGCTGATTGGGAAGGGGGCTTGAATGAAAATGAGCTGTGAGGGGAGGGAGCTAGGACTGGAAATGGGCTGATGGGGGGCTAAGACTGGAAGTGGGCTGATGGGGGGGTTAGGACTGGTAATGAGCTATGATGGGGGCTAGGACTGGAAGTGGGCTGATGGGGGGGCTAGGACTGGTAATGGGCTATGGTGGGGGCTAGGACTGGAAATGGGCTGATGGGGGGGATAGGACTAGCAATGGGCTATGGGGGGGCTAGGACTGGAAATGGGCTGATGGGGGGAGCTAAGACTGGAAATGGGTTGATGGGGGGCTAGGACTCGTAATGGGCTGATGGGGGGGCTAAGACTGGAAATGGGCTGATGGGGGGGCTAAGACTGGAAATGGGCAGATGGGTGTTAGGACTGGTCATGGGCTAAGACTGAAAATGGGGTGATGGGGCTTAGGACTGGTAATGGGCTATGGGGGGGCTAGGACTGGTAATGGGCTATGGGGGGCTAGGACTGGTAATGGGCTGGGGATTGCTGGGACTGGTAATGGGCTGGGGGTTGCTAGGACTGGAAATGGGCTGAGTGGAATAGGGGCTTGAACTGCAAATAGGTGATGGAGAGGGGGGGTTTGGAATGGAAATAGGCTATGAGGGGAGGGAGCTAGGACTGGAAACAGGCTGAGTGGGAAGGGGGCTATGACAGGAAATGGTCTGATGGAGGGGCTAGGATAGGAGTGGAAATGGGCTGTTGGGGGGTGCTAAGATTGGAAATGGGCTGTGGTGGGGCTTGAATTGAAATGGACTCATGGAGGGGCTAGTACTGGAAGTAGGCTCATGGGGGGCTTGGATTGGAAATGGGCTGAGTGGAGGGGAGCTAGGATTTGACATGGGCTGATGGTGGGGCTAGGAAAGGACTAGAAATGGGCTGATGGGGACTGGGATTGGAAATGAGCTGATGGAGGGACTCGGATAGGACTGGAAATGGACGGGGAGCTAGGACTGGAAATGGGCTAATGGTGGGGCTAGGATAGGATTGGAAATGGGCTGATGGGGGGCTAGAACTGGAAATGGGCTGATGCGGGGAATAGAAGGGAGCGGATGCTGGGTGGGGCTGGAACTAGAAGGGAGCTGATGTTGGGGGAGGATTAGAATGGGATGGAGCTGGGAGAGTGAAATGGAGGGGGATAAAATATTTTGTGTGGGAGGGAAGACAAATCTACAATTGGCCGGATATTGGGAGAGTAAGTGGGGATTGAGGATGGAGGGGTAAAATTTGAGTGGATGAAATAGGAATGAGGAATGAACAAAAGGAGAAAGATTAGTATGTTAAAGCAGATGTAGCGAGAATGGAAAAAGCTAGGAAAGAAGAAAGGACAAATGGACAGCAGACCATGGAGAGTTAGCAGAAGACACAAAGAAACCAGAAGAAAGTGGCTGGAGCAATTGCAACTGAAAAAAAAAATGCACAAAAGGTAGAAAAATATCTTGGTCCATATTCGTCAGCTCTGGAAGAGTAGTTACTCACCTGTAAGAGGTGTTCTCCAGGAGCAGCAGGAATCAGTCCTCACTTATGGGTGACGTCGGCGCCGACGGAGCCCTCGCGGAGCAATTTCCCCAACTTTCGAAGAAAGCCTTTGGGAATTGCAGCGCGCATGCGCGGTCCCCTTCCCGCCCAAGGGTGCCATCTTGCTCAGTCTGATGACATAGCGAAAAGACAGCAAAAAAGTTAGCAAAAACAATGGATAAGAATGACTGCAACTCCGAGGGGAGGAGGGAGGGCTGTGAGGACTGATTCCTGCTACTCCTGGAGAACACCTGTTACAGGTGAGTAACTACTCTTTCTCCAGGACCAAGCAGGAAGTCAGTCCTCACTTATGGGACTCCCAAGCTTAAGGCTACCGGAGACCTCAAGCTGAAAAAATGAGCTCCCGGAAGGAATCTTCTCTGAATACGCTCCCGGCCGGTAGCCCAACACCAGGGCCGGAGGGGGTAGGAGTTGCCTAAACCTCAAAGAGATTGTGGAGGACTGCCTGTCCGAAAGCACTGTCCCTGCAGGACTCCCTCTCCAGGCAGTAATGAGCCGCAAAAGTCTGGCTTGAAGACCAAGTAGCGGCCCGGCAGATGTCTGCCAACGGAACAGAGCGGAGATGAGCCACTGACGCAGCCTTCGCCCTGACACGGTGAGCCGTGACTCGACTCTCTAAGGAGAGGCCGGCTGCCCCATAAGCCCAGGCGATACAGTCAGCTACCCAGATGGGCAAAGTACGCTTGGAGACAGGCACCCCCAACCTATTGGGGTCAAAAGAAACGAAAAGCTGAACAGCCTTTCTATGCTCCCGCGTACGGTCAAGGTAGAAGGATAAGGCCCTCCTACAGTCCAGGGTATGCAGAACCGTCTCAGACCGGTTGGTATGCGGCCTAGGAAAGAAGGTTGGAAGAACCACCTCTTGGTTGAGATGAAAAGGGGAAACCACTTTTGGAAGAAACTTAGGGTGAGTCCTTAAGACCACCCTATTCGGGTAGAACCTAGTGTAAGGAGGCTCAGACACTAGGGCTTGAAGTTCACCAACGCGCCTAGCGGAGGTAAGGGCTACCAAGAAGATAGTTTTCCAGGAAAGGAAACGAAGAGGGCAGGTAGCCATAGGTTCAAAAGGCGGACAGGTAATCCGCTGCAAGACCACATTGAGATCCCAGTCAGGGGCTGGTGGGCGCAAGGGAGGCTTAAGCAGAAGGTGGCCTCTGAGAAAACGCGCCATCAAGGGGTGTGCGGAAAGAGGTCTGCCGTCCACCGGCGAGTGATGTGCAGAGAGAGCACTGAGGTGGACCCTTACAGAGTTGGACTTGAGGCCGAGATTGGAAAGCTGAAGCAAGTATTGCAGTACCACCGATACCAAGCAGGAGAAGGGATTCTCAGACTGCTGAGAACACCACACGGAGAAGCGACGCAATTTAAGGGCGTAAGACATCCGGGTGGATGGTCGCCTAGACGCTAGGACGACATCTTCCACCTCTGGAGGTAGGAGTAGCGGAGCTAGAACTACCCTTTCAGCAGCCAGGCCATCAGGTGAAGGGCTCGGAGGTTGGGGTGCAGGAGAGTGCCTTGATCCTGAGTCAGGAGATCAGGCTGAAACCCCAGAGGAAGAGGAGTGTCCACTGCCAGTTGTAGCAGGAGCGGGAACCAGGGCTATCTCGGCCACCTGGGCGCTACCAGGATTACCGAGGCCCTGTCCCGGAGAACTTTGAAAAGCGTCCGGGACACGAGTGGCGTGGGAGGGAAGGCATACAGTAGACCCGTGGACCACGGGATGAGGAAAGCATCCACCGCTACTCTGAGCGGGTGCGGGTGCCTGGAGCAGAACCTGGGAAGTTGCCGGTTCAGAGGACTGGCAAAAAGATCCATGGTGGGGAGGCCCCATCGGAGGAAGATCCGCTGAACCACCAACGGGTCTAACCTCCACTCGTGTGGCTGCAGAATCCTGCTCAGTTTGTCGGCCAGGTAATTTTCCTGTCCTGGCAGGTAAACCGCTTTGAGGAGGATGCCATGGTCGACTGCCCAAGAGCACAGTCTCCGAGCCTCCTGACATAGAAGGAGGGAGCCGGTGCCCCCCTGTTTGTTGACATAGAACATGGCAACCTGATTGTCCGTCTGGACTAGTACAGACTGATGAGAGGTGAGGTGAGAGAAGGTCCGTAGAGCTAGGCGGATCGCCCTGAGCTCCAGGAAGTTTATCTGTTGAGAAGCCTCCCAAGGGGTCCAAAGGCCTTGAGTACATGTCCCCTGGCAATGTGCTCCCCATCCCAGGAGAGAGGCATCTGACGTCAGCACTTGGGAAGGCGGAGGAGACTGAAAAGTCATGCCGAGTACCAGATTGGGCAGATGAAGCCACCATTGCAGAGAGGAGACCAGGCGGTCGGATATCTGTATTAAGTCCGCAAGGCTCCCTGTGGCTTGATGCCATTGAGTGCGAAGGCTCCACTGAGCAGGCCTCATATGTAGACGGGCATTCGGAGTGACATGGACCGTGGAAGCCATATGGCCGAGCAGCTGCAGGAATTGCCTGGCCGAGACCAGGGAAGTGCTGTGAAACCTGCTGGCCAGAGCTCTGAGCCGGTTGGCACGTTCCAGAGGCAAGAAGGCACGAGCTTGCAGAGTGTCCAACCGTGCTCCTATGAATTCGAGATCCTGAGAGGGGAGCAAAGTGGACTTTGCGAAGTTTATGACAAACTCCAAGTGCTGAAGCAGAGCCACAGTGCGATGAGTGGCCTGAGTGATCTCCAGGGAAGACTGTGCCCGGATGAGCCAGTCGTCCAGGTAGGGAAAGACAGAGGCCTTGAAGCCTCAGGAAGGCTGCCACCACTGCCAGGCATTTGGTGAATACCCTGGGAGCGGAGGACAGGCCAAAGGGCAGTACCCTGTACTGATAATGATTTCCTGCCACAACAAATCGTAGATATTGTCTGTGGTCCGGATGGATAAGGATGTGAGTATAAGCATCCTTTAGATCCAAGGAGCATAGCCAATCTCCCTGCTGGAGGTAGGGCAGCAGGATTCCAAGGGTAAGCATCTTGAACTTTTCACTTTGCAGGAACTTGTTGAGGTTGCGCAAGTCTAGGATGGGTCTGAGGCCTCCTGTTCTTTTTGGTATCAGAAAGTACCTGGAATAAAAGCCGTGACCTCCCAGGTGGTGGGGTACCGGTTCCACAGCCTGTTCCTGAAGAAGACTTGCCAACTTCTGAAGGAGTAAGTCCCTGTGCAGAGGGGGTCTTGGAGGCTCCCCTGGAAAGTAGGAGGGAGGTACTTGGTGAAAATGCAAAAGGTAGCCCTTTTGAACTACCTGAAGCACCCAGGTATCTGATGTTATGGCTGACCACCTGTGGGGGCAAAGTGGGCCAGCTGGCCTCCCGTGCTGAGAGAAGCCAGCGGGGGGGGGGAAGAGGCTATGCTTACGGAGTCAAAAACCCCCACCCTGCTGAGCAGGGGCCGGTGTAGTGGGCTTGGGGGCCTTCTGCCTACGGGACCCATTACCCTGTCCCTTAGCCTGCTGACCCTGATGGGGAGCTGCTGAGGCTTGATATTGTGGGTGGTGTTGTTTATAGGCAGACACCTTCCTCGGGTAAAAAGCACAGTTACTTACCTGTAACAGGTGATCTCTGGGAACAGCAGGAATTAGTCTTCACATATGGGTACGTCGGTACCGACGGAGCCTGCACGGGAATGCTGCCCAGCTTTCAATCAGAAAGCTTTTGGCAGCATCCCTTGCGCCTGCGCAGTGACTTCCCGCCTTCTCCACAGCCTCTCTTCAGTTGAGTTTCAGAGCTGAGACAAAGGCGAGGAGAGAAAAGGAAAAAAATAAAAAAAGATGCAACTCCTAGGGGAGGTGGGAGGGTTGTGAAGACTAATTCCTGCTGTTCCCAGAGATCACCTGTTACAGGTAAGTAACTGTGCTATCTCCAGGAACAAGCAGGAATGAGTCTTCACATATGGGGACTCCCTAGCTGGAGATGCCAGGGGGAGATCCCATAAAAATGCAGGTGCCTGAATCAGGGGTGCATTTTGTCTCCAGGAATCCCCGGCATCCAATATGGGATGGAGGGTAGGAGTTGACAATAAAGGAGCTGTGAGGGAAGAACAGCATAGTCAAGGACTAGAGGGTTCTACAGACTACAGGAGTCCTTGGAAGATATGATGAGTAGCATTAAAATACATTTAATGTACACTTAAAATATGCAGCTTACCTACTATATTGTAGGAAGTAGAAGCATGATGGAGTCTACCGGATAAGCAGTGGCTGAATCTTCAAGGTGACCTCTCAGTAGCGAGGATGAAGGTCCAGATCTGGAGGTAGTAGATGATCCAGGTGTCAACTGGGTAGGAGTAGACGTCAGGTCTTCAATGGAAAGCTTTATGGGAAAAGCTGAAAACTTCTTTAGGCATAAGGTTATTAACATTGAGGACTAAAGGAAGAAGACTGACGGAGTTGGAGAACTAGCCCAGTCCTGGCAGGAAGAGGGGGACTGGAAAAAAAACCTATTCCCTCAGAAAAACAGTTGTGTACTCGAAGATAAAGATGTACACTGTTTTTCCTAGCTGGCGAGAGATAGGAAAAATATGGAAGCTTGATGCTTCAGGGACATAAAGAAAAAATGGAAGATGTTAGCACCAAAGTGGTTATTGGTGTCTAACAGTCTCTGTATTGTAATATGGTATGGGACGTAGGGCGACAGAGTGTCTAAAACCTCTAGGAGGTAAATCATGTAGTATAGACAGTAAGGATGACAGTGTATAAGACAGATCAACCCTTAAGAAGCTCTCCATCAAACACATATACATAGGGATATATATATATGTGGCTGGAAGATATATATATATATATATATATATACATATATAGAGATATATATATAAATACACATATGTCCAGATATGTTAGGATATGGGTGGTGAAATATATATCATATATATATATATATATATATATATATAGGAATATGATATACCTAGAGATATGTAAATTTGTGGGGCATGGTTTAGCACCACCAGAGTAATGATATAGGTATGTAGACATATATGGAGATGCTACATATAAGATAAGAGATTGAAGAGACATGTCTACCCCCCAGCCCCATAATTGCACACGGGGAATATAAAAGAAAAAGATTCTGCGTTCTACAAGAGGGTGAGCCCACTTGGGATATGCATAGAGAATCTATTTTCGTGGGTTGAGGGATGCAGGAAAGCAATCCAATGAGATAACCGTGATGTTCGCGTGAGAACAGATGAAGATATGAATCTGTAGGTAACAAGGCAGGGAGTTCTACAGAACACTGACATGGTAGATGCCTTGGATTTTCACAGAGAAGAACTGATATCTCGTGTTAGCACCCCAGGCTGGAGGGGGTGTGGAGAACCCTCACAGGTATAGGAAGGGTTGATAAGTTTCTCTCTAATTATAGAGGAACTTCAGAGACAAGGACAATGCTCTATAGCAAAGCCCTCATAGTAGAAAGCTTCTCTGAAGACTGCAGAGAGCATTGTGCAGGAGAGCTATGAGATAAACCGACTGAAAGTCAGTTATGTTGCCATATCCTAGAAAAGGAGATGGTTAGAATAATGTGAGAAAACCTAACGAGTAGGAGGATCCAAGATAGTTTGGAATCACTACTGAGGCTAGACAAAATTTTGAACAAGGGACTGGAACTTGGAAAAGTCCCAGTAATACAATTACTGTAACTCCTGCAGGCAGAGCTGCTGACAGAAACAGCAGAGAGATTGTCCTGTGCTGAATAAAGAAAAACAGACAAGAAAAGAGAGGGGATATCTCTTCTGTCTGGGGAACGACCAGAGAAGTAGTTCAGTATGGTAGCCCTCAAGTAGTTGGAGGGTGACGTACCCATGGGGTAAGTCAACTGAAGGAAAAATGTTCAGTTGGGAAAGAAACTATCAGGTGATAGTTGCAACTGCTCTTCTGGCGGAAAAGAAGAATGCTTCTTCTTGTTCTTAACTTTCCTCAGTGCCGATTCCACTACAAGGGAACGATGAGAAAGTTGCGGTTTTTGGAACCCTGGAGAGGGTGGCACTCGGTACCGAACCTCAATGTCTGGAGAAACTTGAGGAAGTCGTAAGGGCGATTTCCAAACCCTGAGAAGGAGATCCTGGAGAGCAGGATGTAAAGGAAAGTTGATATTCTCCATTTGTGCCGGTGAGCCATGAGTAGGATCACAACCAGGGATAGAAATATTAAGGAAGGTTGCCATATCTCGGAGAAAAGCCTGGAAAGACTGATCTCCTATGGGAACTATCCCTGGTAAGGCTAAAGAAAAAGCCTGAGTATCAGAGGACGTACAGGGTACCGCACCAATGCCAGGTATCAGTTCCAAACTAGGCATCGGTGCAAGAACAGGCATCAACCTCGCTACTGATAAAGGACTAGCAGGTGAAGTAGTCATCGGGAACTGCTGTAGTGGTACCGAGATCATAAGGGAGTTATGGCTAGGATCTTCAGAACTACCTATTTGGAAACGACAGGAGTCGGATCCGGGACGCGTTGGTACGCAGTCCTCGAGACTCGATATCGACTCAAGGCTCGGCATCGAAGAGAGCGAGACTATCGATGTATGTCTCAACAGTTCCGACGCTGGTGGCAGTATCGGCGATGCCGATACCACTAAGGCAGCCTGGGTGACATCGATCGATACCGACGGTACCGAGGATACCCGATGAGCACCTATCCATCTGGATGCTGATGCTAGGGTATCGGAACCGATCGACGCCGGTACCGTCCCGGAGCATGGCTGAGATTGAGGGAAGTCAATGTGGTGCGTATCGATCGGTCCCGAAGGTACCGAGGATGCCCGATGATGATCCCTGGTGAAGAGTGGAGTACTCGACACCGGTGCCGATGCCGGAGGCTCGGTACCGCTCGAAGCGGATACCACCCCCGCGCATGGCTCAGGCATGTTCTGTGAGGGGTGAGCCCCAGGAACATCCTGAAACCCCTTTAACGCTTTGGAGCCCGAAGACTCCCGCAGGGGTAATGTCAATGGACTCTTGAGGGTAAGGCTGGAGCCGTCACCATGCTGGGCATGGGACATACCACTCAAGCATTGACTAGTCTTAACAGACTGTTTTTGGGTTACCTGATCCTGTGAAGAAGAGAAACCGGGTACCCTCACTGCCGAAGAAAAAACGGTATCGAGGGAAACTCTAAACACTGAAGGTTTCCTCACAAAATTATCTCCTGACAAGTCAGGGGAAAAAGGGTCAGGACCCACACAGTTGAGACACCAACTATTGGTGTCTAGAAAGAAACAGGTGTTTCCACATCGGATGCACTTCTTAGGAAAAGAAGGCTCCATAATGAAAAGGCCTAGTAGGCCTAAAAGGTTAAGGCAAAAAAACCTGAAAAAACGTTTTACAGACTTTAGCCAAAAAACCACCGGCGGTACCGGGGGTAGCGGGAAAAACAGCCGCGACCACAAGAAAACAAAAAACTAAAATAATTAAAGCAATTAAAATGAAAAGTTTCTGCGGTGACAGGAGGACGTCCTGCCGGCTCCGCGGAAAAACGAAAACTGAAGAGAGGCTGTGGAGAAGGCGGGAAGTCACTGCGCAGGCGCGAGGGATGCTGCCAAAAGCTTTTTGATTGAAAGCTGGGCAGCATTCCCGTGCAGGCTCCGTCGGTACCAAAGTACCCATATGTGAAGACTCATTCCTGCTTGTTCCTGGAGATGGGCTTTTTCCCCGAGCCCTTCCTCTTCTGTGAAGGGGCAGAGGTCTTTCTGGACAGGCGAGTCCTGGTTAGAGTCTCGGTCTCGAGTTGTGCAGCCTTTTCAGCCATGGGCTTGCCAAAGAGGTTTTCACCTCTGCAGGGGACATCGACCAACTTGTCCTGCACCCATGGCTCGAGGTCGGATGACTGAAGCCAAGCCTATCGGCGGGCACCGATGCCGGCCCCGGCTACTCGAGCCGATGCTTTGAAGCCATCGTAGGCTGCTCGAGAAATAAACTTCAAGCACTCTCGAATACCAGTGGACAAGGCCTGGAACCTCTGCAAAGGTTCCTCGGAGAGACCAGCAGAGAACCCGGCAATTTCCTTTGCCAGGTCTCGGAGATACATGCCCATGTAGAGCTGGTATGTCTGGACTCGACAAGCAAGCATAGAGCCCTGGAAGCACTTCCTACCGAGGGCGTCCAGGTTCCGGGCCTCCTTGCCGGGAGGCACGGAGTGCATCTTTTGACTCTTGAGTCGATGCATGGCCTATTCCACCACCATGGAATGGTGCGGTAGTTGTGCCTTCTGGAACCCGGGGCTCTTGCGGACTCGATACATGGAATCGACCCGCTTGCTTAACACCGGCGGCGATGCCGGGCTCTCCCACATGCGGAAGAGAAGTCTTTCCAGCATCGGAGGAACCGGTACAGTAAAGGGCTCCTTCGGGGGAGAGTCATACTGGAGGGCCTCGAGCTCTTCGGCTCGAGGATCCTCCTCGGGATCCACGGGAAAGGCCAAAGCCTTGGCCATATCCCTCATGAAGTCCGAGAACCGGGTATCCTCCGGGGGGGGACCGTCTCCGAGGCTCAGACTCGGGCAAGTCGGAGGGGACGCACCAAGTCTGAAAAGAACTGGGTGACTCGTCCTGCTCCGTGTCCCAGCCCGACTCCTCCGTGGAGGAATCGAGCGGCTCCGTGCGGGCGGCCGCCGAGGACCTCTGCCCCGATGCCGAGGCCGGCGTCGACGACCTCGGTCCCGAACGGGAGGCCGAGGGAGACCGTGGCCGAGGATCGACTCGAGCCCGAATGGAGTCGAGGATCGGCTCGGCCTCCAGGGTCGACTTGGACGTTGACGTCCCGGTAGTCGGGGCAGATGCACCGGCGAGGCCAGCGATCAATGCCCGCTGCTGGTCCATGAAGGCAGCGAAACTGCTCTCCAAGGCCGTCAACCTGAGTCCAAGCTCAGGAGACCCAGCAGCCCCCGACTCGGGCCCCGACGGCGTCGGGCCCGATGTCGGCTCCTTCGGAGGTGAGTCCACGAGGACTACAGTACTCACGTGTCTAGGAGACTCCTCTTCGAGACGAGGATGCTTCGAGGACCTGGGGCGGCTATCGGGGCTATGCGACCTGGCCCTCGAGGGACCAGGAGCGTCCTCCGACGATGCCCTCGCGGGTTTCTTCTTCTGACGATGTTCCCGGGCGGGAGACCCCCGCTCAGAGGAGCTCTGATGACGCTCGGGGCCGGAGTCACGAGACGTCGAAGCCTCTGACGAGGTCCGGGCCCGGCCGGATGCGGAGTCAGAGAAGATTCGCTCCTTTTGAGACTGCCGACTCCTCAACGCCTTCGAGGACATTTTGGTACACGGACCACAAATCATCGGGTCATGATTGGGTCCGAGACAGCGGAGGCAGCAGTCGTGTGTGTCGGTAAGAGACATAAGCCTCGTACACCGATCACACTTTTTAAACCCGATGGCAGCCATCGGGGGAAAAAGGGCCCCTGCGAGGTCAAAAGACCGTGCTGCCAGAGAAAAAGAAAAAAGTGGCGGGAACGCCAGTCATGAAGGACAAAAACCGAAAAATAGTGAACGGACTCGACACCGGAGTATCGAGGCCGGGCGGGAAAAGGACACGGCATCGAACCGAGAAAAACAGAACGAAAAAATCAACTTTTTCAGCGGTGATCACAAACTACGTCTGTAGGGCTCCGCGGAAAAAAGAAGATTGAGCAAGATGGCACCC
This sequence comes from Ichthyophis bannanicus, assembly GCA_033557465.1. Taxonomy (NCBI): domain Eukaryota; kingdom Metazoa; phylum Chordata; class Amphibia; order Gymnophiona; family Ichthyophiidae; genus Ichthyophis; species Ichthyophis bannanicus. Next base: position 922,829,350 of record CM066035.1, on the reverse strand, counting down.
TTGGGCGGGAAGGGGACCGCGCATGTGTGCTGCAATTCCCAAAGGCTTTCTTCGAAAGCTGGGGAAATTGCTCCGCGAGGGCTCCGTCGGCGCCGACGTCACCCATAAGTGAGGACTGACTTCCTGCTTGGTCCTGGAGAAAAATGTGTATCATTAACATCTGCGCTTTGTTTAGTACCAGAGGAAGTTAATTTATAGTTTTATTTCTACAGTGTTGTTGTACATTCCAAGTTTGGCTTTTGGGGTTCCCAGTTTAATTATGGTCTTCCTGTTTCTAAATTGTGATTCCTTGTTTGGTGATGGTCTATGTTCTGCATGTGTAACTGAGCTGAGGTATTCTGTTTATGTAATTCCTATTTGACATTGCCACTTGTTCTCTTTTCCCAGTAGGTCATGTATTGTTATTCTCTGAAATGTATTGGTTTAATATTTGCAGTATTGCCTTTTGATAGGTAGGGTATGGTACTTTGTGAGTCCTGGTAGTGCTGTTAGGATATGGCGGGTTTGCTATGGGTTCTAAATGGGCAGTGTTTGTAGTAGTTCCTAATGTGCCTGGCGGTTGGCACTGGATTATAGTAATGTAGAAATCTTTTAGTCTTTCTTTATCCATACAGTCATTAAGAGGCATGTTTACTAAAAGTTAGTGTATGGCAACATTATGCAAATATTTATGCAAATGAGGCCCCACACTGAGTCACCACACATGACCCCGCGCCCCTCTTGGGCCGCCCCTGCCTCTAGGCATCCAGAAATTGAAGAGTCTTATCTTTCCCTCAACTGCTCCTTAGAAAAGGAGGGCAAGCAAACCACCTTGCTCACATGAAAGGGAGATATCACCTTGGGCAAAAAGGAAGTCACAGACTGAATGGAAATGGCCTCCTCTGAAAAGGAAAATATGGATCCCAGCAGCTTGGAAATCCACCCTGTCGAACAAATCGCTACCAAGGAAACAGTTTTGAGATTCAAGTCCTTCAAAGGAGCATGCTTCAGAGGGTCAAAGGGCTCTGACATCAGGGTCCTGAGCACCAGACAAGGACAAATGACCAGAGGGGATGATGCAGACGCTGAACCCCTTGAAGAAAACGTGAAACATCCAGGTGCAAGGCTGAAGACTTTCCAGTAACCGGACCTCTGAAACAAGACAAATTACCATCTGGACTTTCAGGGAGGAAAGGGAAAAACCCTTTTCTAGACAGACCTGCAGAAGGCCAACAGAGCTGGCACCTTGGCGGTCTTAGCAACAAACTGTCACATCCATCCTCAAAGGGGTACCAGACTCACAACTCTGCCAGGCTGGTAGAACCCCTCTGGGCCTTGAACAGAGCATCAAGTACTGCAGGAGAACACCACTTATGCATCAGCTGACTCCTTTCAAGAGCCAAGTCGCAAGCAAGAAGCGAGCCAGGTCATCAAGGACTAACTATTCCTGATGCAACCATCCCTGAAATTGGCAGACAAAGAGGTTCCTGCAGGAACTGCATCAGGTCCCTTACCCATGCTCTCCTTGGACAATCCAGAATCATCAGAACAATCCAACCCAGATGTTGTTCTATGCGCCAAAGCAAGTGCCCTAACATCTGTCCTGCCCTTGACGAAGGGCAGGAAAAACAAGAGAGCCAGCCAGATAGCCCTTGCTTTGAGATGGTTGATGGACCAGACCACCTCTGTGGCTTCAACAGCTCTGGGCTGTTCGGTCTTGACATAGACTCCCCAGTCAGACTGGCATTAGTCACCAGAAGAATCCACAAGTGACCATCCAGCAGCATGCCCCTCTTCAGATAACGTGGGTGTAGTCACCACCTCCAGCTACATGCACAAATAAGCCATCTTGAGGTCAAGCATTGGTCAGAAGGAGCCATCTTCCTTTGACATCCTGAAATAATGGAATATCTGCCCTTGTCCAGCTTGGTTGGGGGCTTTGGCACCGCCACCTACAGGAACAGTAACTTGTCCAATGTGACCCGTGTGGTGGCTCATGTCCGCCGAACAATATGGAGAGATGGCAAATGCCTCCAGGATCGGCTGCTTACAATCCAGGACATAGCTGCTTTGAATGGTGTCTAGCACCCAGTGATCCTTGGTGCCATCCGGAAATGGGCCCTCCAAACCTTCACTGTGATGAACTGGAGAAAACCCCTCTGGAGAGCACCGAGACCCTGGGTCCATGAGACCCTCGAAAGGACTAATTATGGGTTTGAAATCCAGAAGCAGAGAAGAAAAGGCTTTCCAGAACAATAATGTTGGGGAGTCCTGAGACCCTTGGAAATCAGTCCAGCATGCCAGCAATAGATGGGCGAAGAACAAAGAAGGAAATGACCCTGCCTGCTTCCTAGGCCCTTTCGGTTGGTCCTGTAGAAGGCTATGCCTCGGCCAAGTCTTTCTCCAACTCCTCCAATAAGCTCCACAAGGGAGCTTTCTCTTAAGGCCCGTTACGTTAGGTGGGCTTTTGAGGACGTACCTGCTTCCAGTGGTAAGGCTATATCCAACGTCACCGCCAAAAGGACAATATCTCTAGCCACCAAGTAAACTAGAACATATATGGCAACAGAAAGAAGGCAGTACAGACTCCAAAGGAGGGGTAGTATCATCCAGCTGGAGAGAGAGAATTCACAGGAGCAAGGCTTGAGGCAATAGGCCTGCACACACCGTCAAACTGCAGAAATAGCAGCTGCCGCTGCAAACTGACTCTTCAGCAGAGAGTCCACCTTTCTATCCATAGTGACCTTTAAGTCCAATCCACCTTCCACGGGAATGGAGGCCTGCTTCAGGACCACTGTGATCTGCACATCTACCTTGGTCAGGCCAGACCATGTGATGCACTCCTCCTCTGGGACAGCGTAAATCCTTTCACACTCCTTTAACCTCTTAGGTGGGGAATTGGAAGGACCCATTCCAACTGGAACATGTTCATGAAAATCTCTGGACACAGGAAGACTGCCATGAATATCTGCATCACCTGTAGAAGCAGGTAATTCTGCAGCCCCTGCTCCTTTGCCAGAATGTCAGTCAAATACCAAGCGGATGAAACATGACCAATGAATACAGACAGCTCTCCCCTTCTGGGAAAGGCGGCAAATGCCAGCCTTCCCCTGATCCTCTGAAAGTGAGAACACTAATTCCTCCACATCAGACTCCTCAACTGAGATGTCAGAACCAGCACTCAAGTCCAAGTCTTGGATTGACCCCGGGCCAATCCACATCTCCAGAATGCACCCTCCGTTTGGGTCGCTTACGAGGTGCTCAAGCCGGGCTGCTACATACTGCCTGCCCCTCTCGTGATCTGAACTCAAGGTAATCCAAAGGCTGCAGGGTCTGAGTTTCCATGCCAAAAAATACAGGCATGCTGCAGAAGGAAAAGAATTCCACAGAGGACAACCTGGATTCTAGAAGCTTCCCTCTCTGAGAATGATCTCCAATCGCAGGGGACACCGCTGTCACCGAACCCTCCAAAGCAGTGAAGCAGCCAAAAGCACAGTCACCAAAACTGGGCTATGATTCTTACCCAAAGCACCATCAGTTGTCTCCTAAGTTAAGGTGGAAATTGCCAGGCCAAGTGGAAGAAGATGGGTGAGTCCACCAGTGATAAGCCAGAGGTTGCCATGCAAGATAATCTAGTGATGAGGCTCTGTTTGCTACAGTCCAAACAACGCTTCCTGGAAGATGACAAAGAATTAAGGCCAGGCGGCGTGGGCACAAGAGCGTGCGTTACAGCCGCTCGGGCAGCGCGCGTGGGGGAGCCGCTCGGGCAGCGCGCGTGGGGGAGCCGCTCGGGCAGCGCGCGTGGGGGAGCCGCTCGGGCAGAGCGCGAGGGGGAGCCGCTCGGGCAGAGCGTGAGGGGGAGCCGCTCGGGCAGAGCGCGTGGGGGAGCCGCTCTGGCAGAGCGCGTGGGGGAGCTGCTTGAGTGTAAGGTATGCAAAGGCAGAAAACACTAACAGTGCACACTGGAAAAAGGTGGGAAGCCCCAACGTCGAGCCAACGGACGCCAGCAGTCCACCCTGATTTATGCCCCACAATGGACTAGTTCGGGAGCCCCCAAAAAGGACAATGATGAGGTCAAGTCAGGCAGAGCCAATCATGCCAGGCTCAGTGCTACTCGCCAGACGTTTTTCTTATTTTGTTTTGAACATTTTTAAAACAGGCTTGCAGTCACATACCTCTGAACTATCTTCCGTCTTCAGGGGAGAGCAGGGGGGACAGAGAAAGAGGGGGAGAGTATTGAGGATGTGCCAGGTAGATGAATTCCTTCCAAATCCTTCCAAGCTTCTGGCTGCTCAACAGGCCCTTAACAGGTTAAGAGTGCGGAGCTGAACCAATTTTCATTCTTCCTGTTGTTGTTAAGTGCCGTCGAGTCGGTGTTGACTCATGGCGACCCTCTGGATAGTTGTCCTAAATTGTGTTCGGTCTTCAGTCAGGCGGCTCATTGTAGACAGACTGGTACCCGTAGCTGCTGTTATTGTGACTATCAATTGGGTTTTCATGGCAAGATACAGAAGTAGATTGCAGGGCCTTTTCTCCGCGCAGTTTAAGTTTAGTGTTGTTGCCATTGTCACAGAAATGTGATCCTCTGCCATCAACACTGTCCCATTCTGCTGCCCAGACCAGTTTAGTGAAGTCTCCCATGTTGCACTCAAGTGAGAATCAACTGCAGGTGGTTGTTCACGAGTAAAAACAATCTTTTTCCTCTCAATCAAATCTTCATTTGTTCAAACTTAATCATAGCTGAGAAAATCCTACCACCATTTTCTGGTTACAGAGAAATACTGAGGTGCGTTCTAGTGGCTAAGTTTGATAAGAGGCATAGGAGTGATGTCATTGAAACCTGGGCATTTCATTGGCTCTCTGTCTCCACACATCTGCTGGCAGAGAAACACAGCCAACTTGTCTGGACAGGTCTAGCAGGACCATATGGAAACTTATTTTCACATCATTAATCCTAATACCTCAGATCTTAATTTGGACCTCAGAGTAGGTCATGCAATTTAGAATGCTACAGCCATGACTTAAGTCATTGCATCATTAATTATGCCACAAATAATGAATTAAAAAAACCTCAAAAATTAGTGCAGTGAATACACTAACAAAAATAAAACTGCTATAAAAACACCAGTATGGTGATTTATATACTTGTGCATTGAGCTAACCAAAACAGAAAGAATGGTTGACCTCAGTGTTACTTCTTTTCTGGGACTTTACAGAAATGGTTTGTCATCCAACTTATGCCAGACAATGCCCCGATAATTGACATCACAAGTCAAACCATTGCCTAATATTGTATCAGAAACATACAAAAAAATGTCTTTAAAAACTAAAAAGATAATTTTATTTATTTATTTAACTGTATTTATATCCCGCTTTTCACCAGGTCAAAGCGGCGTTACATATAAGGGTGGGGAAATCAAGTAGAAGGGTGGGGGCCATCACCAGGTTGGCAACATTGATGATTCTGACATAAGACAGATTTGTATTTATTTAATTTAATATCTTAACTTAAATGTCACAAAAATCTCAGGATATTTGTACATTAATGCCCCGAAGCTGGCAGCATTTTGCTGTGTTGCTGCTTCATGAGGCAATAATCGAGAGCAACAGTTTCTTCCCAAAACTCCGTACTCAAAAGAGAGCAAATGTGATACAATGCAATGTTGGCTTCTTCCCATTAAAGCATCCCAGTAAAAGACTTTGATTAGATATTGTGCTTGACAGAGATGCCTTAGTGGGAAGCAGCCAACATTGGATCTTAACCCATTTGCTCTCTCTTTTGAGTACGGAGTTCTGGGAAGAAACTGTCGCTCTTGGTTACTGTCTCCTAAAGCAGCAACAAAGCAAAACGCTGTCAGCGTCGGGGCATTAAAGTACAATAGCCCGAGATTTCTTTTAACATGTAAAAAGTAGTTACTCACCTGTAACAGGTGTTCTCCAGGAGCAGCAGGAATCAGTCCTCACATATAGGTGATGTCGGCGTCGACGGAGCCCCCATGTGGAGCATTTCCCCAGCTTTCAAAGAAAGCCTTTGGGAATGCAGCCACACATGCGCGGGGTCCCCTTCCCGCCCAAAGATGCCATCTTGCTCAGTCTGATGACATAGCTAAAAGATAGCACGAAAAAGAAATGAACTATATACAACTGCAACTCCAAGGGGAGGAGGGAGGGTCGTGAGGACTGATTCCTGTTGCTCCTGGAGAACACCTGTTACAGGTGAGTAACTACTCTTTCTCCAGGATCAAGCAGGAAGTCAGTCCTCACATATGGGTGACTCCCTAGCTCTGGGCTACCAGGAACCCAGGCTGAAAAATACAGCTCCCTCTAGAGCAGGGGTCACCAACCTGCGGCCCGCGAGGTCCCTCTGTGCAGCCCGTGAGACTCTACCCCGGTGCGGCCCGCCAAGGCAAACTCACCAACTCCTTCTTCTGCAGCCGCGGCTCCCTGCCTCTTAGGGAACCGCGGCTGTGCTTGTAAAATCATCGCGGAGCCCTTCCTGTCTTGACGGGCTCCGTGCAGCATTGTCCCGCCTCCAAAGGAAGTGGTAAACAACTTCCTTTAGAGGCGGGACAATGCTGCACGGAGCCCGTCAAGACAGGAAGGGCTCCGCGATGATTTTACAAGCACAGCCGCGGTTCCCTAAGAGGCAGGGAGCCGCGGCTGCAGAAGAAGGGAGGGAGCTGACATGGAAAAATAAAAGTACAGGTATGAGCAGTTTTTTTTTTTCGCGCGCGCGCGCGGGGGGAGGAGGGGGTGCGGCCCGCGAGTCTGCCGGTAGTCGGCTGTGCGGCCCGCGGCCCCCTGGAGGTTGGTGACCCCTGCTCTAGAGCCTCAGCAACCGTGAGAGAATCTTCTCTGAGACCACACCTGAACGGTAGCCCAACACCAGGGCCGAAGGGTAGGAGCTGCCTAAACCTCAAAGAGATTACAGAGTACCGCTTGCCCGAAAGCACTGTCCCTACGGGACTCCCTCTCGAGGCTGTAGTGGTCCGCAAAAGTCTGGCTTGAAGACCAAGTAGTGGCCCGGCAGATGTCTGCCAACGGAACAGAATGGAAGCGAGCTACTGATGCGGCCTTCGCCCTGACCCTGTGGGCCGTGACTCGACCCTCCAGGGAGAGGCCGGCTGCCCTGTACGAACAGGCGATACAGTCTGTCACCCAGATGAACAACGTACGCTTAGTGACAGGCAACCCCAATTTATTAGGGTCAAAGGAAATGAAGAGCTGAGAAGCCCTTCTATGCCCCTGCGTACGTTCTAGGTAAAAGGACAGCGCCCTTCAACAATCCAGGGTATGCAAGACAGTTTCGGCCCTACTGGCGTGCGGCCTGGGAAAGAACATTGGAAGTACCACCTCCTGGTTGAGGTGGAAGGAGGACACTACCTTTGGAAGGAACTTAGGATGAGTCCGCAAGACTACCCTGTTCCTATAGAACCTGGTATATGGCCTATCCGAGACCAGGGCCTGAAGCTCACTTACCCACCTAGCCGAGGTGAGTACCACAAGGAACACCACCTTCCAGGAGAGGAAACGTAAGTGGCAGGTTGCCATCGGCTCAAGAAGTGGGCGAGTCAGTTGCTACAAGACCACATTGAGATCCCACTCAGTGGCTGGTGGACGAATAGGAAGCTTAAACAGAAGCAGGCCTCTGAGAAAGTGAGACACCAGAGGGTGGCCTGAGAGAGATTGTCCATCCACCGGCGAATGGTGAGCTGAAAGGGCACTGAGGTGAACCCAGACAGAGTTGGACTGAAGTCCTAGGTCGGAAAGGTGGAGCAGGTATTGTAGCATCACCTGGACCGAGCAGGAGAAGGGATCCGCCTGCTGTTGAGAACGCCAAGTAGAAAACCTACGCCACTTCAGAGCATAGGCCTTCTTTAGTGGAATGCTTCCTGGAGGCCAACACCACCTCTTCAACCTCCTTTGATAGGAGCAAGGACTACCCTTTCAGCAGCCAGGCCATCAAATTAAGGGATTTGAGGTTGGGATGCAAGAGGGACCCCTGATCCTGAGTCAGAAGGTCGGGTTGCAGCCCCAGAGGAAGTGGAGTATCCACTGCCAAATGCAGAAGAAGAGGGAACCACGGCTGCCTGGGCCATCTGGGGGCTATCAGGATCACTGTGGCTCGGTCCTGCTGGATTCTGAATAGAGTCCAGACCACCAGAGGTGTGGGAGGAAACGCATACAGCAGGCCCTCTGACCAGGGGATCAGGAATGCATCTGCTGCTGTTCTCAAGGGATGCGGTTTCCTGGAACAGAACCTGGGTAGAGAGTAGTTACTCACCTGTAACAGGTGTTCTCCAGGAGCAGCAAGAATCAGTCCTCACATATGGGTGACGTCGGTGCCGACAGAGCCCCTGTGCTGAGCATTTCCCCAGCTTTCAAAGAAAGCCTTTGGGAATGCAGCACGCATGCGCGGTCCCCTTCCCGCCCAAGGGTGCCATCTTGCTCAGTCTGACGACATAGCTAAAAGACAGCAAAAATAGCAAAAATAAAGCATATGACTGCAACTCCAAGGGGAGGAGGGAGGGTTGTGAGGACTGATTCCTGTTGCTCCTGGAGAACACCTGTTACAGGTGAGTAACTACTCTTTCTCCAGGACCAAGCAGTAAGTCAGTCCTCACATATGGTATTCCCCAGCTCAGGGCTACCAGAGGCCCCAAACTGCAACAATGAACTCCCTCTAGAGCCTCAGCATGCAAGAACAGAATCTTCTCTGATAACGCCCCCGAACGGTAGCCCAACACCAGGGCCGGAGGGTAGGAGTTGCCTAAACCCCAAACAGATTATGGAGTACCGCTTGCCCGAAAACACTGTCCCTGCGGGTCTCCCTCTCAAGGCAGTAGTGGGCCGCAGGAGTCTGGCTTGAAGACCAAGTAGCGGCCCGGCAGATGTCTGCCAATGGAACAGAACAGGGATGAGCCACTTGATGCAGTCTTTGCCCTGACACGATGAGCCATAACTCGACCCTGCAACGAGAGGCCTGCTGCCCTGTAAGCCCAGGCGATGCAGTCAGCTACCCATATGGACAAAGTACGCTTGGAGCCAGCCAACCCCAACTTATTGGGGTCAAAAGAGACGAAGAGCTGAACCGCCCTTCGGTGCTCCCGCGTACGGTCAAGGTAGAAGGACAACACCCTCCTACAGTCCAGGGTATGCAAGACCATCTCAGCCCGGCTGGCATGAGGCTTGGGAAAGAAAGTCGGAAGAACCACCTACTGATTGAGATGGAAGGAGGAGACAACCTTTGGAAGGAGCTTAGGGTGAGTCCATAAGACTACTCTGTTCCTATAGAACCTAGTATATAGTGCTTCTGATACTAGAGCCTGAAGCTCACTCACTCGCCTTGCTGAGGTAAGGGCTACCAGAAATAGCGCTTTCCAGGATAGAAAACGCAGAGGGCAAATAGCCATAGGTTCAAATGGTGGGCAAGTAAGCTGTTGCAAGACCACATTTAAATCCCAATCAGGGGCAGGTGGACGCACTGGAGGCTTAAGCAAAAGCAGGCCTCTGAGGAAGCGAGCCACCAAAAGATGGCTGAACAGAGACTGACCCTCCACCTGTGAGTGGTGTGCTGAAAGAGCACTAAGATGAACTCTAACAGAATTGGACTTAAGGCCGAAGTTGGACAGGTGAAGCAAATATTGCAGCACCACTGGTACCAGGCATGAGAAAGGATTCTCGTTGTGTTGAGTACACCAGGTAGAGAATCTACGCCACTTAAGGGCATAAGACATTTTGGTGGACTGCCTCCGAGAGGCCAAGACTACGTCCTCCACTTCTCTAGGCAATAGTAAAGGCACTAGAACTACCCTTTCAGCAGCCAAGCCATCAAACTGAGGGACTGAAGATTGGGGTGTAAGAGAGATCCCTGCTCCTGAGACAGGAGGTCGGGTTGCGTCCCAGAGGAAGAGAAGTGTCCACCGCTAGTTGCAAAAGCAGCAGGAACCAGGGTTGCCTGGGCCACCTGGGGGCTACCAGGATCAGCGAGGCTTTGTCCCTGAGCACCTTGAATAGCGTCTGGGACACCAGAGGCGTGGGAGGAAACGCATATAGAAGGCCTGTAGACCATGGAATGAGAAACGCATCTGCTGCAACTCTGAGAGGATGCGGTTGCCTGGAACAGAACCTGGGAAGTTGATGGTTCAGAGGACTGGCAAAGAGATCCATGGTTGGAAGACCCCATCTCAGGAAGATTTGTTGAACCACTAGAGGATTCAACTGCCACTCGTGCGGCTGCAGGATCCTGCTCAATCTGTCCGCCAGGTAATTTTCCTGACCTGGAAGATAGACCGCTTTGGGAAGAATGCCGTGATTGACTGCCCAGGAGCACAGTTTCTGCGCTTCCCGACATAGAAGTCGGGAGCCTGTGCCCCCTTGTTTGTTCACATAGAACATAGCAACTTGATTGTCCGTCTGAACCAAGACGGACTGGCGAGAGATGAGATGGGAGGAAGGGCTAAGCGGATAGCTCTCAGTTCTAAGAGATTGATCTGCTGTGCAGCCTCCCAAGGAGACCACAGGCCTTGTGTACATGCCCCTTGGCAATGTGCACCCCAACCTTGAAGAGAAGCATCGGTTGTCAGCACCTGAGAGCGTGGAGGTGCTTGAAAAGGCACCCCTTGCACCAGATTCGGAAGATGAACCCACCATTGCAGAGAAGACTGTAGTAGGCTGGACACCCTCACCTTGTCCGTGAGGCATCCTGTGGCTTGGTGCCACTGAGTCCTGAGTCCCCCTTGAGCTGGCCTCATGTGTAGACGGGCATTTGGAGTTACATGGACTGTGGATGCCATGTGGCGTAAGAACCTCAGGAATTGTCTGGCAGAGACCAGAGAATTGCTGTGGAATAGCCTGGCTAGATCCATCAATCTGTGGGCCCTGTCCACTGGAAGAAAGACCTTTGCCTGAAAGGTGTCTAGTCAAGCTCCTATGAACTCCATGTTCTGGGAGGGGTGCAATCTGGACTTTGCGAAGTTTATAACAAACCCCAGGTGCTGAAGCACAGCGACAGTGCGAAGGGTGGCTTGATTGGCCTCTTGCGGGGATTGACCCCTGATGAGCCAATCGTCCAGGTATGGAAAGACAAAGAGGCCTTGAACCCTGAGGTAGGCCGCTACCACCGCCAGGCACTTGGTGAATACCCTGGGGGCGGATGCAAGGCCAAAAGGCAGTACTCTGTACTGATAGTGGTTTCCTCCCACCACAAATCTGAGATATTGTCTGTGGTCTGGATGAATGAGGATATGGGTATAAGCATCCTTTAGGTCTAAGGAGCATAGCCAATATCCCTGCTGGAGATAGGGCAGCAGAATTCCAAGGGTAAGCATCTTGAACTTTTCCTTCTCCAGGAACTAGTTCAGATTTCACAAGTCTAGGATGGGCCTGAGGCCTCCTGTTCTTTTTGGTATCAGGAAGTACCTGGAATAGAAGCCTTGACCTCTCAGGTGGTGGGGCACCGGTTCCACTGCCTGTTCCTTGAGAAGACTTGCCAACTCCTGCAGGAGTAAGTCCCTGTGCAGAGGAAGTCTGGGAGGCTCCCCTGGAAAATAGGAGGGGAGTACCTGGTGGAAGTGGAGGAGATAGCCCTTGTGGACTATACTTAGTACCCAGGTATCCCTTGTGACGGCTGACCACCTGTGGGCGTACAGGGCCAGCCGGCCTCCAGTGCTGATAGGGGCCAGCTGAGGAGGAGAGACTATGCCACTGGAGTCAAAACCCCGCTCCCTGCTGTGCAGGAGCCGGAGCTGGTGGCTTGGGGGTTTTCTGCCTACGGGGCCCATGTCCCTGCCCCTTGGTCTGCTGACCCTGTTGGGGAGCTACAGAGGCCTGAAAATGAGGGTACTGTTTATAGGCAGATGACTTCTTTGGGTAAAGGGTCTTTTCCCCGAGCCCTTCTTCTTCTGAGAAGGGGCAGAGGTTTTTCTGGACAGCCTTGTCCGGGTAAGAGTCTCGGTCTCGAGTTCTGCAGCCTTGTCAGCCATGGGCTTGCCAAAGAGGTTTTCACCTCGGCGGGGGACATTGACCAACTTGTCCTGCACCCATGGCTCGAGGTCCGATGACTGTAGCCAGGCCTGACGGTGTGCACCGATGCCGGCTGCGGCTACCCGGGCCAAAGCCTCGAAGCCATCATAGGCTGCTGGAGAGATAAACTTCGACCACTCACGAATACCCGAGGACAGAGCATTGAACCTCTGCAAAGGTTCCTCAGAGAGACCAGCAGAGAACCCGGCAAACGCCTTTGTCGGGTCTCGAAGGTACATGCCCATGTACAGCTGGTAGGTCTGGACACGGCAAGCAAGCATAGAGCTCTGGAAGCACATCTTACTGAGGGCATCCAAGTTCCGGGCCTCCCGGCCGGGAGGCACCGAGTAGTGCATCTTCTGACTCTTCAGACGATGCATGGCCGATTCCACAACCATGGAGTGGTGCGGTAATTGTGCCTTTTGGAACCCGGGGCTCTTGCGGACTCGATAGATGGAATTGACCCGCTTAATTAAAACCGGCGTCGACGCTGGCGCATCCCACATGCGGAAGAGCAACCGTTCCGGCATCGGAGGAACCGGAACAGTAAAGGCCTCCTTTGGAGGAGTGTCATACTGTACGGCCTCGAGCTCCTCAGCTTGAGGCTCCTCCTCGGGATCCGTGGGGAATGCCAAAGCCTTGGCCATATCCCGCATGAAGTCCGAGAACCGGGTATCCTCCGGTGGGGACCTTCTCCGAGGTTTGGACTCGGGTGAGTACGAAGGGACGCACCGAGTCCGGAAGGTGTCAGGTGAGTCCAAAGGGACGCACCGAGTCCAGAAGGTGTTGGGTGAGTCCGAAGGGATGCACCGAGTCCAGAAGGTGTCAGGTGACTCCTCATCCTCCGTCTCCCAGCCGGACTCCTCGGAGGAGGAATCAAGTGGCTCCGGTCGGGCAGGTATCGATGCCATCTGCCCCAACGCCAAGGGTACCGGCGTCAATGACCTCGGTCCCGAATGGGATACCGAGGGAGACCTTGGCCGAGGATCAACTCGGCCTCCAGGGTCGACTTGGACATCGATGACCCGGTGGTCAGGGCAGATGCCGAGGACTACAATACTCACGTGACCCGGGGACTCCATCTCCACATGAGGTTGTTTTGCAAGCCTCTTCGACTCCGAAGACCCGAGACGGTGCTCGGGGCTATGCGACTTGGCCCTCGAGGAGCCAAGTGCATCCACCGACACCGCCCTCGCGGGATTTTTCTTCATGCGATGCTCCCGCGAGGGAGACCCCCTTTCAGAGGAGCCTCAATGCTGCTCGGGGCCGGAGTCCCGAAATGTCGAGGCCTCTGACGAGGTCTGGGCCCGACCGGACGCAGAGTCGGAGAAGATTCTTTCCTTTTGGTGCTGCCGACTCCTTAACGCCTTCGAGGACATTTTCCCACAGGGACCACAGATCATCGGGTCATGATCGGGTCCGAGGCACTGGAGGCAGCAGTCATGTGTGTCGGTGAGAGACATGAGTTTCTTACACCGATCACACTTTTTAAACTCGCTGGCAGCCATCGGGGGAAAAAGGGCCCCATCGGGGGAAAAAGGGCCCCTGCGAGGTCAAAAGATAGGGCTGCCAGTGAAAACAGAAAAAATGGCGCGTACGCTAGTCACTAAAAACCGAAAAAAGAGGTCCGGGCTCGATACCGATGTATCGGGCCCAGGCGGGAAAGGGAAACCGGCGTCGAACCGAAGAAAAACAGGTTCGCGCAGAATAAAATAGACTTTTTCCTCGGGTGAAACGAAAATACATCCGTCCGGCTCCGCGGAAAAAAGATGACTGAGCAAGATGGCACCCTTGGGTGGGAAGGGGACCGCGCATGTGCGCTGCATTCCCAAAGGCTTTCTTTGAAAACTGGGGAAATGCTCCGCACGGAGGCTCCGTCGGCGCAGACGTCACCCATATGTGAGGACCGACTTCCTGCTTGGTCCTGGAGAATTGCCTGGTCAGCAGACTAGCAAAAAGATCCATTGTTGAAAGTCCCCACTTCAGAAAGATCTGTTGAACTACCCGAGGATCCAACTGCCACTCGTGAGGCTGCAGGAGTCTGCTTAGCCTGTCCGCCAGGTAGTTTTCCAGGCCTGGGAGGTAGACCGCCCTGAGGGTCATGTCCTGATTGATAGCCTAGGAGCAGAGAGCTTGTGCTTCCAGACACAGGAGTCGGGATCCTGTGCCTCCCTGCTTGTTGACGTAGAACATAGCCACCTGGTTGTCCGTCTGAACTAGGACAGACTGGTGAGAGAGAACCCGAGAGAAAGTCTGTAAGGCTAGTCGAATGGCTCTCAATTCCAACAGGTTGATCTGCTGGGCGGCCTCCCACGGAGACCACAGACCTTGGGTGCAGGCCCCCTGGCAGTGTGCCCCCCAGCCCTGCAGGGAAGCATCGGTTGTCAGTACCTGAGTGTGTGGGGAGGCCTGAAAGAGTAGTTACTCACCTGTAACAGGTGTTCTCCAGGAGCAGCAGGAATCAGTCCTCACATATGGGTGTCATCGACGCCGATTAAGCCCCAGCAGAGCATTTCCCCAGCTTTCTATGAAAGCCTTTGAGAATGCAGGCACGCATGCGCGGTTCCCTTCCCGCCTAAAGGTGCCATCAGTCAAATGACATAGCTAAGAACAGCACACAAAAAATGGAAAAACAAACTATGTACAACTGCAGCTCCCAGGGGAGGAGGGAGGGTTGTGAGGACTGATTCCTGCTGCTCCTGGAGAACACCTGTTACAGGTGAGTAACTACTCTTTCTCCAGGACCAAGCAGGAAGTCAGTCCTCACATATGGGTGATTCCCCAGCTCTGGGCTACCGAGGAACCCAGGCTGAACAAGAGAACTCCCTCTAGTCCCAGCAGCAAAGAAAAGGCTTTTCACTGACACAACCTCCACCGGTAGCACAACAGAGGGCAGGAGTTGCCTAAACCTCAAAGAGATTCCGGAGTACTGCTTGGCCAAAAGCACTGTCCCTACGGGACTCCCTCTCAAGACAGTAATGGGCCGCAAAAGTCTGGCTTGAAGACCAAGTTGCAGCCCTGCAGATGTCTACCAAGGGCACAGAGCGGAGATGAGCCACTGAGGCAGCCATTGCCCTGACACGGTGGGCCGTAACCCGACCCTACAAAGGAAGGTCAGCCGCCTTGTAAGCCCAAGTGATACAGTCAGCCACCCAGATGGACAAGGTACGCTTGGACACAGCCAACCCCAACTTATTAGGGTCAAAGGATACGAAGAGCTGAGTAGCCCTTTTATGCCCCTGAGTACGGTCAAGGTAGAAGGATAAGGCCCTCCTACAGCCCAGGGTATGCAGAACTGCTTCAGCCTGGCTTGCATGAGGCCTAGGGAAGAATGTTGGAAGAACCACCTCCTGGTTAAGGTGGAAGGAGGAACTTTGGATGAGTCCTAAGGACTACCCTGTTCCCATAGAAGCGAGTGTAAGGTCTATCACAGACCAGGGCCTGAAGCTCACTTACTCGCCTGGCCGAGGTAAGGGCTACTAGGAAGAGTGTCTTCCAGGACAGGAAGCGTAGAGGGCAAGTAGCCATCGACTCAAAGGGTGGGCGAGTCAGCTGCTGCAAGACTACATTCAACTCCCACTCAGGAGCAGGACGACGAATTGGAGGCTTGAGCAAAAGCAAGCCCCTGAGAAAGCGGGACACCAAGGGGTGAACCGACAGAGAATGTCCTTCCACCAGTGAGTGGTGAGCTGCTAGAGCTGAGAGGTGGACCCGAACAAAATTGGACTTAAGTCATTGATTGGACAAGTGCAGTAAGTACTGAAGCACCACTGGTACAGTACAGGAGAAAGGATCCTCTGTACGTAGCTGACACCACACAGAAAACCTTTTCCACTTGAGAGCATAGGTTTTCCTAGTGGACTGTTTCCTAGAGGCTAGGACAACCTCCTCAACCTCCTGAGGTAGGCCCCAGGGAGAAAAAACTACCCTTGTAGCCTTCAGGCCATCAAATTGAGAGCTTTGAGATTGGGGTGCAGAAGGGAACCCTGATCCTGAGAGAGAAGGTCGGGTTGCAACCCCAGAGGCAGTGGGGAATCCACCGCCAGCTGAAGCAGAAGTGGAAACCAAGGCTGTCTGGGCCATCTGGGAGCCACCAGCAGGACCGAGGCCTTGTCCTGAAGGATCTTGAACAGAGTTCGGGCCACCAAGGGCGTGGGAGGAAACGCATACAGGAGGCCCTGAGACCATGGATTCAGAAAAGCATCTGCAGAGGATGCGGTTGCCTGGAGCAGAACTTGGGCAGTTGTTTGTTCAGTGGACTGGCAAACAGATCTATCAAAGGGAGACCCCATTTCAGGAAGATCTTCTGAACTACCAAGGGATGCAGCTGCCACTCGTGGGGCTGCAACATTCTGCTCAACCTGTCGGCCAGGTAGTTTTCCTGGCCTGGAAGGTACACAGCCCTGAGGAGCATGTTGTGCTTGAGGGCAAATGAACAAAGGTCCTGAGCCTCCCAACAAAGGAGCCTGGACCCAGTCCCGCCCTATTTGTTCACATAAAACATGGCTACCTGGTTGTCTGAACCAGGACAGATTGATGAGCCAGGGTAGGAGAGAAAGCTTTGAGAGCCAAGCGAATAGCCCTGAGTTCTAGGAGATTGATCTGCTATGCAGCCTCCCAAGGAGACCACAGGCCCTGGGTGCACTTGTTCAGACAATGAGCTCCCCAGCCCTGCAGGGAGGCATCTGTGATCAGTACCACTGTGTACCCAGGAATTTGAAAGATTAGATTGGGTGGGTGCAGCCACCAGCTGAGGGAGTCCAGAAATGGTCTGGACACCCTTATTCTGTCTCTGAGGTTGCCTGTGGCTTGTGACCACTGATTCCGAAGGCACCACTGTGCAGGCCGCATATGGAGCCTGGCATTGGGGGTTACATGAACTGTCGAAGCCATGTGGCCAAGCAGCCTCAGGCAGAGTCTGGCGGAGACCAGTGACCTGCTGAGAAACTGGTTTGCCAAGGCTATCAATCTTTGGGCTCTGTCTTCTGGCAAGAAAGCCTTTGCCAGCAGAGAGTCCAGCCTTGCTCCTATGAACTCCAAGTTCTGGGAGGGGAGGAAAGTGGACTTTGCGAAGTTTATTACAAACCCCAGGCTTTGGAGACGAGCAATAGTTCTGAGGGTGTCTTGTCTGGCCTCCTGGCAAGTCTGACCCCTGATGAGCCAGTCGTCCAGATAGGGGAAAACAAAGATTCCCTGATTTCTCAGGTAGGCCGCCACCACTTCCAGGCATTTGGTAAAGACCCTGGGAGCGGAGTTGAGGCCAAAAGGCAGTACTCTGTACTGATAATGGTTTCCTCCCACTATGAACCTGAGGTACTTTCTGTGGTCTGGATGAATGAGGATGTGAGAGTACATTTTTTACAGGACATTAATTTGATGTTGGAGTCCCTTGAGAAACACATTTTTGGAGAAATGCACGGGCGCCTTATAAAGTTGGCGTTGGGACATGCTTTTCAACAGCATAGTTACTACGGGATTAAGAGTAACTAATGAAGAGTAAAAACGGAAAAGAATATAGCAACACGATTGAAGGAATCTTTTGACGTATTCTATTCAGACTACAAGATGAGTATTTTTCCTTACTGGAGTCAATAGCGAGTTATATTTGATAAGTTATAAGTTCCTACCCACATGAGCCATTGATGTAACACCGGCACACGATAGGGAAATTTTGACAATCCCTATACTTCAAGTGCCATCGGTTGATTCTGAGGCTCATTTTATGACAATAGAGAAATACTGAATAATTTGTGTTGGTTAACAGTTGAATGAGATTTAGATTTATTACAGTTTAGTAGTCATACATGAAAAACGACCAGTTTATAGCCCAGTGATGTGGGGCCACTGGTGGGCAAAGAGGGTGAGGCGACCTCCAGTTCAGGGTTGGGAGAGCAGGGACGGAGAGGCTACGTTCAAGGAGTCAAAAACCCCCACCCTGCTGAGTGGGAGCAGGGGCCGGAGGCTTGGGGGTCCTCTGCCTATGGGGCCCATTACCCTGCCCCTTGGCCTGCTGACCCTGGGGTGCAGCTTGGGCAGTCTGATACTGAGGGTACTGTTTGTAGGCAGTGCCCTTCCTCGGGTAAAAGAGCTTCTTACCCGAGGCCTTCTTCTTGTGAGAAGGGGCAGAGGTCTTTCTAGAAAGCCTTGTACTTGTAAGGTGCTCAGTCTCGAGCTGTGCAGCTTTCTCGGCCATGGGCTTGCCAAAAAGGTTCTCACCTCGGCAAGGGACATCAACCTACTTGTCCTGAACCCATGGCTCGAGGTCCGATGACTGCAGCCATGCCTGGCATCGAGCCGTGATGCCGGCTGCCGCAACTCGGGCCGAAGCCTCGAAGCCATTGTAGGCGGCGCGGGACATAAACTTCGAGCAGTCCCGAATCCCCGAGGACAAGGACTTGAATCTCAGCAAGGACTCCCTGGAGAGACCAGCGGAGAATCCGGCCAACTCCTTGGCCAGGTCACGCAAGTACATGCCCATGTACAGCTGGTAAGACTGGACACGGCAAGCAAGCATCGAGCCCTGGAAGCACTTTCTGCCAACACCATCGAGGTTCCGGGCCTCCCTGCCGGGGGGCACCAAAGAGTACATCTTCTGACTTTTCAGGCGATGCATGGCCGATTCCACCACCATGGAATGGTGTGGTAGCTGCGCATTCTGAAAGCCAGTAAAAAAGGGCGCGAACGCCAGCCACGAAGGGCAAAAAACAAAAAAAGAAGAATCGAGCACGATACTGGTGTATCGAACCCGGCGGGAGGGGAACTGGCATCGAACCAGGAAGAAAAAATAGCGAGAATCGCCGAAAAAAAATCAAACTTTTATCCGGGATGACAGGACACACGTCCGGTAGGCTTCTCGGAAAAAGAGAGACTGAGATAAGATGGCACCTCTAGGCGGGAAGGGAACCGCGCATGCGTGCCTGCATTCCCAAAGGCTTTCATAGAAAGCTGGGGAAATGCTCCGCTGGGGCTTCATCGGTGTCGATAACACCCATATGTGAGGACTGACTTCCTGCTTGGTCCTGGAGAAAAGGAACTCCCGCGACCAGGTTTGGGAGATGCCTCCATCAGCGTAAGGAGTCCACCAAGAGTTTGGACACCTTTATCCTGTCTGACAATTTCCCTGTGGCCTGTAGCCACTGTGCCCTGAAGCACCATTTAGCCGGCCTCATGTGCAGCCGGGCATTTGGGGTGAAATGCACTGTGGAAGCCATGTGACTTCGGAGGAAGTGTCTGGCCGAGACCAGGGAGTTCACCCGAAACTGGCCGGACAACTTTATCAGCCTGTGAGCTCTGTCCACAGGCAAATAGGCCTTTGCATGGATGGTATCCAATCTTGACCCTATGAACTCCACGTCCTGTGAGGGGACTAAAGTGGACTTTGGGAAGTTTATAACGAACCCCAGGTGCTGAAGCAGGGATATGGTTCGAAAGGTGGCCTGCCCGGCCTCTTGTGGAGACTGGCCCCTGATAAGCCAGTCATCCAGGTAAGGGAACACAAAGATCCCCTGGTTCCTGAGGTAGGCCGCAACCACCGCCAGGCATTTCGTAAAAACCCTGGGGGCGGAGGTGAGGCCAAAGGGAAGCACTCTGTACTGGAAGTGTTTCCCGCCCACCACAAATCTGAGGAATTGTCTGACTTCGATGGATGAGGATGTGAGCATAAGCATCCTTCAGGTCTAAGGAGCATAGCCAATCTCCCGGCTGGAGGTAGGGCAGTAAGATTCCAAGGGTAAGCATCTTGAACTTTTCCCTCTCCAGAAACTTGTTCAGATTTCTCAGGTCCAGGATGGGTCTGAGGCCCCCTGTTCGTTTTGGTACCAGGAAGTACCGTGAGTAGAAGCCTTGCCCTTCCAGGTGGTGGGGCACCGGTTCCACCGCCTGGTCCTGTAGCAGACCTTCCAACTCCTGAAGGAGTAAGTTTCTGTGCAGAGGGGGCTTAGAGGCTCCCCTAGAAAGTAGGAGGGGGTATCTGGGTGAAGTGGAGCAGATAGCCCTTCTGGATGATGCTTAACACCCAAGTATCCCCTGTGATGGCAAGCCACCTGTCTGCGTACAAGGTCAGCCGACCTCCTGTGCTCTGTAGAGGAGAAGAGGCTATGCCGGCATAGTCAAAACCCCCCTCCCTGATGAGCAGGAGCCAGAGTAGGAGGCTTGGGAGCCTTCTGCATACGGGGCCCATGACCCTGCCCCCTTGGCTTGCTGGCCCTGTTGGGGAGCTGCAGAGGCCTGGTAGTGAGGGTAGGTTTTGTAGGCAGTGGTCTTCCTCGGGTAAAAGGCCTTTTTCCTCGAGCCCTTCTTCTTCTGAGAAGGGGAAGAGGTTTTCCTGGACAGCCTTGTCTGGGTAAGAGTCTCGGTCTCGAGTTCTGCAGCCTTTTCGGCCATGGGCTTGCCAAAGAGGTTTTCACCTCGGCGAGGGACATCAACAAACTTGTCCTGTACCCATGGCTCGAGGTCCGAGGATTGTAGCCAGGCCTGGCGGCGTGCACCGATGCCGGCCCCTGCTACTCGGGCCAAAGCCTCAAATCCATTGTAGAATGCTCGAGATATAAACTTTGGGCATTCTTGAATACCAGAAGGCAAGGCCTTGAACCTCTGCAAAGGTTCTCTCGGACAGACCAGCAGAGAACCCAGCAATCTCCTTTGCCAGGTCTCGAAGGTACATACCCATGTACAGCTGGTAGGTCTGGACACGGCAAGCAAGCATAGAGCCCTGGAAGCACTTTCTACCGAGGGCAAACAGGTTCCGGGCTTCCCTGCCGGGAGGCACCGAGGAGTGCATCTTCTGACACTTCAGGCGATGCATGGCCGAATCCACAACCATGGAGTGGTGCGGTAGCTGTGCCTTTTGAAACCCGGGGCTCTTGCGGACTCGATAGATGGAATCGACCCGCTTGCTTAGAACCGGCATCGAGGCCAGCGCCTCCCACATGCAGAAGAGCAACCGTTCCAGCATCGGAGGAACGAAGACAGTAAAGTCCTCCTTGGGAGGAGAGTCATACTGCAGAGCCTCGAGCTCCTCGGCTCGAGGCTACTCCTCGGGGTCCGCAGGGAATGTCAATGCTTTGGCCATCTCCCTTACGAAATCTGAGAACCTGGTATCCTCCGGAGGGGACCTTGCCCGAGGCTCGGATCCCAGTGAGTCTGAAGGGATGCACCAAGTCCGGAAGGTGTCAGGGGATTCCTCCTCCTCCGTTTCCCACGCCAATTCCTCCAAGGAGGAATCAAGCGGCTCCGAGTGGGCGGGCACCGACGTCATCTGCCCTGACGCTGAGGGTACCGACGTTGACATCCTCGGTCCCGAACGGGAGGCTGAGGGTGACCTCGGCCGAGGATCGACTCGAGTTCGCATGGTCTCGAGGATCGGCTCGGCCTTCGGGGTTGACTTGGACGTCGAGGTCCCGGTGGTCGGGGCAGATGCGCTGGTGAGAACGGCGATCAGTACCCGCTGCTGTTCCATGAAGGCAATCAGGTCTCCAAGGCTGTCAACCTGAGTCCGAGCTCAGGAGACCCAGCAGCCTCTGACTTGGGCCCCGACAGCGGCTCCCCCGGAGGAGAGTCCACGAAAACTACAGTAGTCACGTGACTCGGGGCCTCTGACTCTACACGAAGATGATTTGCAGGCCTCTCCAACTCCAAAGACCCGGAGCGGCGATCGGGGCTATGCGACCTGGCCCTCGAGGAGCCAAGAGCGTCCACCGATGCCGCCCTCTTATTTATTTATTTAACATTTCTTATATACCGCGCTCTTTGTCATCAGTGCGGTTTACATTGAAACAATATCAAACTAGGTCAGTTAATTCTGGCCATCATTTACAAATAACAGGGCAATAGCATGGAGGTAAAAAACTGGGGGAAACTATATACATTTTAAAAATTTACAAGTTGGTACTCCCTGTGGGTTCTATGCGGTCAGATAGGGGAGGTCTGAGGTTGTGAGGGTGAGGAGGGGTGATGGGGGGGATGTTTAGATGAGTAAAATGTGTGATAAAAAGGTGATGTTTGAGGGTTTTTCTGAACTGTCCAAGGTTCCTGATTGCCCTCGCGGGTTTCTTCTTCCTTCGATGCTCCCTCAAGGGGGACTCCCTTCAGAGGAGCCCCGACGATGCTCGGGGTCAGACTCCCGAAACGTCGAGGCCAGTCCGGACCCGTCCATAGGCAGATTCGGAGAAGATCCTCTCACACTGGTGCTGACGGCTCCATAATGCCGTGAAAGACGTTTTGCCACAGGGGCTACAGCCCTAGGCACCGGAGGCAGCAGTCATGTGTGTCGGTGAGAGACATGAGTTTCTCGCACCGATCACACTTCTTAAAGCCACTGGCAGCCATCGGGGGAAAAAGAGCCCCTGCAAGATAAAAAAAAAATGGGCTGCCAGGGAAAAGAAAAAAGGCGCGAACGCAGTCTCTAAGGACAAAAACCGAAAAGAGAGATCCGGGCTCGGCACCGGTGTACTGAGTCCAGGCGGGAAAGTAACCGACGTCGAACAAAAGAAAAAACTCGACCCAACGCAGAAAAATCAACTTTTTTCACGGGTGACAAGAACAGGCATCCGTAGGGCTCCGCGGAAAAAAGACGACTGAGCAAGATGGCACCTTTGGGCGGGAAGGGGACCACGCATGCGTGTCTGCATTCCCAAAGGCTTTCTTTGAAAGCTGGGGAAATGCTCCGCATGGGGGCTCCGTCGACGCCGACGTCACCCATATGTGAGGACTGACTTCCTGCTTGGTCCTGGAGAAAGCATAGTTACTCACCTGTAACAGGTGATCTCCGGGAACAGCAGGAATTTAGTCTTCACATATGGGGTATTGTCGGTACCGACGGAGCCTGCGCGGGAACGCTCCCCAGCCTCCAATTAGAAAGCTTTTGGGGGCATCCCACAGCGCCTACGTGCTGCCTTCCCGCCTTTCCCAACTGCCTCTCTCCAGTTGAGTTTTAAAGCTGAGACAAAGAGAGAGAGAGGAAAAGAAAGGAAAACAGATACAACTCCTAGGAGACGTGGGTGTGTTGTGAAGACTAAATTCCCGCTGATACCGGCGATCACCTGTTACAGGTGAGTAACTATGCTATCTCCAGGAACAAGCAGGAATGTAGTCTTCACAAATGGGGATACCCTAGCTACAGATGCCAGGGAGAGACCCCAGAAGTTGTGTGCCCCTGTGAAAGGGCTCCACTTCCCCCCATGGATCTCTGGCATCCTACCGGAAATGGTGGGTAGGAGTTGATTAAGTATGGAACAGGTGTCATAGAACAGCCTCACCAAACAAGGCATCCCGGCGGGAGTCCTTGTCCAAGCAGTAATGGGCTGTGAAGGTATGAACCGAGGCCCAAGTAGCTGCTCGACAGATGTCATCAATAGACACAGAGTGTAGATGAGCCATTGAGGCTGCCATGGCTCTCACATTGTGAGCTGTGACATGGCCTTCCAGAAAAAGGTTTTACTCTGAAAGGTAAAAGAAATACACTGTGCAATCCAATTGGACATGTCCTCTTGGAGACTGGAAGTCCCAAATGAGAAGGATCAAAAGCAACAAAGAGTTGAGAGGACTTTCTATGTTGCTGTGTCCTTTGTAAATAAAAAGCAAGTGCTCTTTTACAGTCCAAAGTATGAAGATTCCTTTCTGCATTTGAAGCACGAGGCCTTGGAAAAAATACAGGCAGGTAAACTGCTTGGTTTAAATAAAGAGGTGAGACCAACTTTGGCATAAAGTGTGGATGAGTCCTAAGGACTACCTTATCATGATGGAATCTCGTATAAGGAGGATCAGCCACTAATGCTGGCAACTCACTAATGCGACGTGCTGATGTGATTGCAATGAGAAAGACAACCTTCTAGGAAAGGAATTTGAAGGAGGTAGTAGCTAGAGGTCCAAAAGGCGGCTTCATGGGCTGTCCAAGAACCAGATTTAGGTCCCATGCTACCGGTGGTAGCCTAATGGGAGGCTTAGCTAGAAGGAGGCCCCTCATAAATCTCGCTATGAGAGGATGAGAGGAAATAGGTTGTCCATTTAAAGGCTTGAAAAAAGCTGAACAAGCACTTAAATGGACTCGTACTGAGTTAGTCTTAAGCCCGGCATTAAATAAATGAAGGAGATACTCCAATAATGATTCCAGGGGTATCGCCAGGGGATCAAGACCCTTCTGAAAACACCATATGGAAAATCTTTTCCACTTGAAAGCATAAGAGTGTCTTGTGGAAGGCTTTCTAGAAGCATTAAGGATATCCTTTACTTGTTGAGACAGGTTAAGACCATGAAGGTCTAGGCCCTCAGCAACCAGGCCCTGAGATGCAGAGTGGGGATCGGGATGCCATAACATCCCATCCTCCTAAGACAGGAGATCTGGAGCAGATCCTAACTCAAGAGATGGAGCTTGAGAGAGATGTAGGAGCAGAGGATACCACACCTGCCATGGCCAATGTGGAGCTATGAGAATCATATGGCCTCTGTCTCTCTGAAGCTTGAATAGGGTTTTGGGAATTAGGGGCATGGGTGGAAAGGCATATAGGAAGTCCTAACCCCAATGGAGGAGAAAAGCATCCCTGGCCTGAGAACCCTGAGCCGGAATTCTGGAACAGAATCGGGGAAGTTTGGCATTCAACAGACTTGCAAAGAGGTCTATGTCCGGAGTTCCCCAAATTTGAAAATGTTTTGCTACCTGGTCTGCACGAAGAGACCACTCGTGTGGAAGCAGAACTCGACTGAGTCTGTCTGCCCAGGAGTTTTGAATGCCTGGCAGATACACCGCAAGGAGAAGAACCTGATGCTCTCTGGCAAGGGCCCATAGTCGCAAAGCTTCATTGCAATGCGACAGAGCCTGTTCCTCCCTGCTTGTTCAGATAGAACATAGCTAACTTGATTGTCCATCTGAATTAGGACTGTCTTGTAGCTCAGCTGGGTGTGGAACACTCGAAGAGCAAGGAAGAATGCTCTGAGTTCCAAGAGATTGATGTGTAGATGGGTCTCCTGTGGAGTCCAGGTGCCTTGGGTAGAGAGATCTTGCAGGTGAGCTCCCCAACCCACCTCTGAGGCGTCTGCTGTTAGAGTGACCTGGGGTGGGGGCTGTTGGAAAGGGCACCCCACCAACAGGTTTTGGGTTGACTGCCACCACTGTAGGGACAAAATAAGGCGACTTGAGTTTGCTATTTTGTCTGATAGGCAGCCTGATGCTTGAGTCCACTGAGTGGATAGAGTCCATTGGGCTGCTCTCATATGGAGGCGAGCATAGGGAACCACATGCACGGTAGATGCCATGTGGCCTAGCAATTGTAACATTTCCCGAGCAGTGAGATAAGTTTTTAACACTGCTTGGGAAGCTAACTGCACAATGCGAAGACAGCGGGGCTGTGGAAGATAGGCCCTTGCTTTCCTGGTATCCAGCATAGCTTCTATAAACTCTAGAGACTGAGTGGGAGTTAGGTTGGATTTTGGGATGTTTATGACCAGGCCCAAATACTGAAGTATACGCATTGTGCAAGATAGGGAAATTCTGGCCTCTGATTCTGATGGGGCTCAAATGAGCCAGTCGTCTAAATAGGGGAAGACGAATATTCCTAGAGTGCGAAGAAATGCTTTCCCTACAGCCATGCATTTCGTAAACACCCTTGGTGCTGAGGCCAGGCCAAAAGGAAGAACCCTGTACTGGTAGTGCTTCCCTGAAACAGAAACCGAAGGAATCTTCGGTGAGTTGGATGGATGAGAACATGGGTGTACGCATCCTTGAGATCTAGAGAACAAAGCCAATCCTGACTCTGAAGGTATGGCAGAAGAATTCCTAGAGAAATCATCTTGAACTTCTCCTTGAACAGGAATTTGTTCAATTCTCTGAGGTCTAAAATGGGTCTGTGTCCCCCTGTTTTCTTTGGAATAAGGAAATAGGGGGAGTAAAACCCTGTACCCTGTTGGGAAATGGGTACGTCTTTTATTGCCCCATGTGCAAGTAGTAAATTGACCTCTTGACCTAACTGATTTTCGAGCGAAGTCTGAAAATTGAAACGTCTTACAACTGTAGGAAGGGGCATGTTGAGGAAATGAAGCTTGTACCCCTCCTTTACAATGGAGAGAGTCCATTCTTCTGCTGTTATCTGCTCCCATCTGGGGGCAAAATGACACAACCTTCCTGGAATGGTGGAGGGCTCTGGCCCGTTGAGGGCCAGGAAGGCCAAGTTCTCTAGAAGAGAGTCAAAGCCCCTGTGGAAGTTGAGTCTGCTGGGCCGGTTGAGGCTTAGCAGACTTTGTTTTTCTTTGTTTTGGTGGCTGCTGTCCCTTTCGGGCAGACTGACCTGCAGAATGCCCCTGCTGGGTATAGGAGGGGTAAAACCTCTTCTTTTTAGAGAAGAATGTTTTCTTGTAGGATTTTCTCCTTGCAGGATCAGCTGTAGCCTTGGATAGTCTATCCAAAGTGGTGTTATCAGCATCCAGCTCATTAGCTTTCTCTTGCCAATTTTTGCCAAAGAGATTTTCGCCTGTGGAAGGGATATTCCCCAGTTTGTCCTGTACCCAGAGTTCTAAGTCAGATGCCTGGAGCCAGGCAATCCTACGAGCACCTATGGCAATGGCAGAGGTTCTGCTTATGCACTCAAAGCAGTCAAAAGCTGCACGATTAAACTTGGAAACATCTTGGGCATGTTTGACAAGTGTAAGATAATCTTGCCTCTTACCATCAGGAAGGAGAGGGCTCATAAGCTCTAGATCTCCTGTAACCTCCTTAAGGAACATTTCCATATATAAAATGTAGGAACTAATCCTGGCAGAAAGCATAGAGGCCTGGTAGGTTCGACGCCCAAAGGCATCAGGAGTCCTACATTCACGTCCTAGCGGATTAGATGCATGTCTTTTGGCACTCTTGATCCTTCTCATAGCTGATTCTACTACCATGGAGTGGTGTGGTAACTGGGATTTTTGAAATCCAGGATAAGGAGCTACTCGATATATGGTATCAAGTCTACGAGAATGAGGAGAGGTGGTAAAAGGTGTTTCCCACATTCTTAGCATGAAATCATGCAAGATCTCACGAATAGGCAAAGCAGCTGATTCCTTGGGAGCTTTAGGATATTGTAAAATCTCCAATTCCCTTGCTCTGGGCTCTGTTTCAGGAGCCACTGTGATGGAAAGACCTCTAGCCACCTCCCTAATGAAATCCTGAAAGGATATATCCTCTGGAGGAGACATCCTACGTTTAGGAGAGGAAGGCTCCTCAGAGAGAAGTACTCCGGTACCGACAGAGCTGTCAGAATCCTCAGACTCCTCGGAGGATTCAAAGTATCTCCTGTCCGGGTGCTCTTGCAAAGCAAGATACCGGTACACGATACTTGCAAAGCACGATCTGTGCTGGGTCCGTTGCTTTTTGACATATTCACAAATGACCTGGAAAGTGGAATAACGAGTGAGGTTATCAAATTTGCAGATGATACAAGACCATTTAAAGTTGTTAAAACCCAAGAGGATTGTGGAAAATTGCAAGAGGATCTTGATAAATAAGACGACTGGGCATCAAAATGGCAGATGAAATTTAATGTGGACATAGTTCAAAGGGCGGACAGGTAATCCGCTGTAAGACCACATTCAGATCCTATTCAGGGGCTGGAGGGCGCAAAGGAGGCTTAAGGAGAAGAAGGCCTCGGAGAAAACGAGCCACCAAAGGGTGGTTGGAAAGAGGCCTGCCATCCACCGGTGCGTGATGTGCAGAAAGAGCACTGAGGTGGACTCTGACAGAGTTGGACTTAAAGCCCAGATTGGAGAGGTAAAGCAAATATTGCAAGACCACCGCCACTATGCAGGAGAAGGGATTCTCAGACTGCTGAGCACACCACATGGAGAACCGACGCCATTTAAGAGCGTAGGATTTCCGGGTGGAGGGCAGCCTGGAGGCCAAGACGACCTCTTCCACCTCCCTAGGCAGCAGGAGGGGAGCAAGGACTACCCTTTCAGCAGCCAGGCCATCAGATAAAGGGACCGGAGGTTGGGGTGTAGGAGAGTCCCCTGATCCTGTGAAAGGAGATCGGGTTGAAACCCCAGAGGAAGAGGAGTGTCCACCGCCAGCTGCATCAGAAGTGGGAACCAGGGCTGTCTCGGCCACCGGGGAGCCACTAGGATCATCGAGGCTCTGTCTCTGAGAACTTTGAAGAGCGTCCGAGACACCAGTGGCATGGGAGGAAAGGCATACAAGAGGCCTGTGGACCATGGGATCAGAAAAGAATCCTCCGCTACTCGGAGAGGATGCGGTTGTCGAGAGCAGAATTTGGGAAGCTGCCGGTTCAGAGGACTGGCAAATAGATGCATGGTGGGGAGGCCCCACTTGAGAAAGATCCGCTGAACCACCAATGGATCCAATCTCCACTCGTGGGGTTGGAAGATCCTGCTCAGCTTATCTGCCAGGTAATTTTCTTGACTTGGGAGATAGACAGCTTTGAGGAGGATGCCGTGAAGGACGGCCCAAGAGCACAGTTTTTGCGCCTCCTGACAGAGAAGGAAGGAGCCTGTGTCCCCTTGTTTGTTGACGTAGAACATCGCAACCTGATTGTCCGTCTGGACCAGCACAGACTGGTGAGAAGTGAGGTGGGAGAAGGCTCTCAGAGCTAGGCGGATGGCTCTGAGCTCCAGGAAGTTTATCTGCTGAGCAGACTCCCAAGGAGTCCAGAGACCTTGAGTACATGTCCCTTGGCAATGTGCTCCCCAACCCAGGAGAGAAGCATCGGTTGTCAGCACCTGAGTAGGTGGAGGAGATTGAAAATCCACTCCCAGCACCAGGTTTGGCAGATGAAGCCACCACCGCAGAGAAGAGACCAGCAGGTCGGACACCTGAACTGAGTCTGCCAGGCTCCCCGTGGCCTGATGCCATTGAGTGCGAAGGCACCACTGAGCAGGTCGCATGTTCAGGCGGGCATTGGGAGTCACATGGACCATGGAAGCCATATGACCGAGCAGTCTCAGAAATTGCCTGGCAGAGACCAGGGAATTGCTGTGAAAGTGGCTGGCGAGATCCATGAGCCTGTGGGCCCTGTCTAGAGGCAGGAAGGCTCGCACCTGAAGTGTGCTCAACTTGGCGCCTATGAATTCGAGATTTTGAGAGGGGAGCAAAGTGGACTTTGCGAAGTTTATGACAAATCCCAAGTGCTGGAGTAGAGTCATGGTGCGATGAGTGGCCTGAGTGGCCTCTTGGGAAGACTGGGCTCTGATGAGCCAGTTGTCCAGGTATGGAAACACAAAAAGGCCTTGAAGTCTTAGATAGGCCGCCACCACTGCCAGGCATTTGGTGAACACCCTGGGGGCGGAGGATAGGCCAAAGGGCAGGACTCTGTACTGGTAATGATTTCCTCCCACAACAAACCTGAGATATTGTCTGTGGTCTGGATGAATAAGGATGTGAGTATAGGCATCCTTTAGATCTAAGGAGCATAGCCAGTCTCCCTGCTGGAGGTAGGGCAGCAGGATTCCAAGGGTAAGCATCTTGAACTTTTCCTTTGCCAGGAACTTGTTGAGGTTTTGCAAGTCCAGGATGGGTCTGAGGCCTCCTGTTCTTTTTGGTATCAGAACATACCTGGAATAAAAGCTGTGACCTCTCAGGTGGTGGGGCACCGGTTCCACAGCCTGTTCCTGAAGAAGACTTGTTAACTCCTGAAGGAGTAAGTCCCTGTGCAGAGGGAGTCTTGGAGGCTCCCCTGGAAAGTAGGAGGGAGGTACCTGGTGAAAGTGTAGAAGATAGCCTTTCTGAACTATATGAAGCACCCAGGTATCAGAGGTGATGGCCGACCACCTGTGGGCAAAGTGGACCAGCCGGCCTCCTGTGCTGAGAGAAACCAGCGGAGGGGAAGAGGCTATGCTGACGGAGTCAAAAACCCCCACCCTGCTGAGCAGGGGCTGGAGTTGTGGGCTTGGGAGCCTGCTGCCTACGGGACCCATTACCCCGTCCCTTGGCCTACTGACCCTGTTGGGGAGCTGCTGAGGCCTGATAATGAGGGTAGTGTTTATAGGCAGCCGCCTTCCTCGGGTAAAAGGGCTTTTACCCCGAGCCCTTCTTCTGAGAAGGGGCAGAGGTCTTTCTGGACAGCCGAGTCCTGGTCAGAGTCTCGGTCTCGATCTGTGTAGCCTTTTCAGCCATGGGCTTGCCAAAGAGGTTTTCACCTCTACAGGGGACATCGACCAACTTGTCCTGTACCCATGGCTCGAGGTTGGATGACTGAAGCCAAGCCTGTCGGCGGGCACCGATGCCGGCTCCAGCTACCCGATCCGATGCTTCGAAGCCATCGTAGGCTGCTCGAGAGATAAACTTCGAGCACACGCGAATACCAGTGGACAAGGCTTGGAACCTCTGCAAAGGTTCCTCGGAGAGACCAGCAGAGAACCCGGCAATTTCCTTTGCCAGGTCTCAGAGATACATGCCCATGTAGAGCTGGTAGGTCTGGACTTGACAAGCAAGCATAGAGCCCTGGAAGCACTTCCTACCGAGGGCATCCAGGTTCTGGGCCTCCCGGCCGGGAGGCACCGAGGAGTGCATCTTCTGACTCTTGAGTCGATGCATGGCCGATTCCACCACCATGGAATGGTGCGGTAGTTGTGCCTTTTGGAACCCGGGGCTCTTGCGGACTCGATAAATGGAATCGACCCGCTTGCTTAACACCGGCGCCGACGCCAGGCTCTCCCACATGCGGAAGAGAAGTCGCTCCAGCATCAGAGGAACCGGTACAGTAAAGGCCTTCTTCGGGGGAGAGTCATACTGGAGGGCATCGAGCTCTTCAGCTCAAGGCTCCTCCTCGGGATCCGTGGGGAATGCCAAGGCCTTGGCCATATCCCGCACGAAGTCCGAGAACCGGGTGTCCTCCGGGGGGGACCGTCTCTGAGGTTCGGACTCGGGCGAGTCCGATGGGACGCACCGAGTCCGAAAAGTACCTGGGGACTCTTCATCCTCCATCTCCCAGCCCGACTCCTCGGTGGAGGAATCGAGCGGCTCCGGTCGTGCGGGCGGGCACCGATGCCCTCCGCCCCAGTGCCGAGGCCGGCGTCAACGACCTCGGTCCCGAACGGGAGGCCGAGGGAGACCGCGACCGAGGATCGACTCGAGCTCGCATGGACTCGAGGATCGGCTCGGTGTCCGGTGTCGACTTAGACATCGACGTCCCGGTGTTCGGGGCATATGCACCGGCGAGGCCAGCGATCAATGCCCGCTGCTGGTCCATGAAGGCAGCGGAACTGCTCTCCAAGGCAGTCAACCTGAGTCCGAGCTCAGGAGACCCAGTAGCCCCCGACTCGGGCCCCGACGGCGTCGGGCCTGACATCGGCTCCTTCGGAGGCGAGTCCACGAGGACTACAGTATTCACGTATCCAGGAGACTCCATCTCGAGACGAGGATGTTTCGAAGGCCTCTCCGACTCTGAGGACCCGGGATGGCTATCGGGGCTATGCGACCTGGCCCTCGAGGAACCAGGAGTGTCCACCGACGCCGCCCTCGTGGGTTTCTTCTTCCTATGATGTTCCCGGGCAGGAGACCCCTGCTCAGAGGAACTCAGACGATGCTCAGGACCGGAGTCCCGGGACGTCGAAGCCTCTGACGAGGTCCGAGCCCGGCCGGACGCGGAGTCAGAGAAGATTCGTTCTCTTTGATGCTGCCGACTCCTCAACGCTTTTGAGGACATTTTGCCACACGGACCACAGTTCATCGGGTCATGATCGGGTCTGAGGCAGCGGAGGCAGCAGTCGTGTGTGTCGGTAAGAGACATAAGTTTCTTACACTGATCACACTTCTTAAACCCGCTGGCAGCCATCGGGGGAAAAAGGGCCCCTGCGAGGTCAAAAGACAGGGCTGCCAGTGAAAAAAGAAAAAATGGCGGGAACGCCAGTCACGAAGGACAAAAACCGAAAAAATAAGGAACGGACTCGATACGGCGTATAGGGTCCGAGCGGGAAAAGGATCCGGCGTCGAACCGAGAAAAGAATAGTAAATAAAATCAACTTTTTCAGCGGCGATCACAAACAGCGTCTGTAGGGCTCCGCGTAAAAAAGAAGACTGAGCAAGATGGCACCCTTGGGCGGGAAGGGGACTGCGCATGCGCGCTGCAATTCCCAAAGGCTTTCTTTGAAAGCTGGGGAAATTGCTCCGCGAGGGCTCCGTCGGCGCCGACGTCACCCATATGTGAGGACTGACTTCCTGCTTGGTCCTGGAGAAAAAACCAAACCACCCACCCACCAGAAGAATCAACAAAGCACAAAGTTTAGCATTACTCAGCTTCTTGCAGACCACTATTTGACAGAACGGGCCACAGACCAATAGTACAGTCCAACCCAATAACTTTGAAGCACTCATGTAATAGACGGGAATCTCTGTGAAGTAGCTGTCTGATCCGAGAAGTTAAAAGTTTTGTGTATGTTGTACCATTTTAACTAGAGCTCCTGAAACCAGTCCTGGCTGTGGACTCAGACCGCTCGAGATCACTGAGCAGAGCAATGACAACTCAGGTTCTATGGAGCCTATGTCCTTTGCATTTTTATTTATATATATATATATTATGTGTTCTCTCAACTACTCATGGTAGGGGAACTCTCCTGTTGGGACAGTTGCTGCACACTCGCCCTTTTCTTTGGGAGTGGAGTGGGGGGGAGGGTATACAGTCCTGGTAATCTTGGATCCATGATCATGCTAGGAAATGCCATATCACTGCAGTCCACTGCTGAAGGGAAACTGCTCTGGTTGGGCTGATTGCAGGAAAGGTTAAATGAATCCACAGTAGCTATGATTCTGCGAGAGAGGAACTGCTCCAGTCAGTCAGCTGGAAGTCATACGGTGAGAAATACTATTCTATATTCACAGACGTTACCAGAAGGAAACTGTTGTGGTTGGGGCTGGGAGTACTGAGCATGAAGTGTTTTCACTAAAGATTTGCCCTCCCTAACAGAACTGCTCCAGTAGGTGCAGCTGATGACCGACAACCTGAGTAATGCTATTTGTCTCTACAACCATAGCTGGAGGGAATCCGTTGTACATGGGGCTGTGAGAGTCATTAAGGTGTTAACACTGCCAGTGAAGAACTGCTCTGGCTGGTACAGACAAGAAGTCTCATCTTCAAAGTACTGTCTCTTCCCAGCCATTGCCGGAGGGAAGCTGCTCCAGTCGGGGACGGGGAGGAATTCTTATGTTGAAGAGGGTTAAATCATCATAGTCAAAAAACATTCTGTAAAAATAAAGGAGGAACTTTTGAAAAAGAAAATTAGAGGTAAAAAAGAAAAAAAATTAAATAAGATGACGGAGACTAAGGGAGAGAAGCTATGGTCACGTATGAAGGAAAACACAAGTATGCCCGGAGTTTTTCTCAACTCTTTTGGGCTTTGGGAGAGCGAGTCCAACTCTGTACCATCAGGGATGATGTCATCCATATGTGTGGTTCATATTATTCACAGATAAGCAGGATATTATCAGGGTTGACCATGGAAATACTTAACTGCTTTACTGCTGAAAATACAATTAATCTTCATTAAATAACTATCTGCCCAAAATCAAGAAACAGATGACCTTAAATGCCTCTACCAATTTAAAAGGCAGTCCTGCTTAAAATTCAAAGGGACATTAAAACTTATTTAACACTCGGGTGATTTCTAACAAAACCCAATCATAAGCTTTTTTCTGTGAGAATATATTCTGTCTCAGCATTAGGAGAGTAATCAGTGATGTAAGACAAGGCCTCATTTTCTGCTAATCAAGAGCTTTTTGGCATTGTTGACCTGCAACTACTTAAATAATTTTGGAGCAGCCACCAACAGTAAAGACCGCTCACTTCATCTCAAAATCTGTCATTATCAGGAAAACAAACAATTTGTTACCATAAGGAAGTCACCTTTTAACAGAAGCTTGAAACTACTTTTTCTTTTAAAACAGAATACTTTAGTATAGCTACCAGAGACATCACCACAGAGAAACAATATAACCTAAACATTTACAAAGATTTAACACTTATTCTTGCATCCTTTTCTACTTACCCTCCAAAGGTAATCAAGCCCTATCAATTCCAAGTCATCCATCATGTATGCTCGTCTTTTTGCTACAAGTTTCCCTTCTCTGCAGTTCACAGCTTTAAAGAAACGCTCAAAACATTTCATTCCATTCTCCGTTAATAAGGATGGGTCAAGCTGCAGCACGTTATTTTCGAAGAAGTCTTTATTAATGTCCGGGTCCAAGTCTGGCTCATCCCCCATTAGCTTGGAATACCACTTAAAGCAGGCCTCCCGGTCACACAGATAGACTGCATTTTCAGCTAAACATTTCCAGATCTGCTTTGCCTGAGGTGCGCAGAGCCATAGTTGGCCATCCTTCAATAAAAACCTGCACAAAAAAAATCCACACACATTAGTGGTATTGCTAAACAGTGGCAAAAAAGTTAATTGCCAGACAGCGCTATAAAATCCAAGCAAAGCATGATCAACTGACTTACAACCCAGCAAATAGTAAGTAAACTTCAAGTAAATAAAAGCATTAGGAATAGAAATCAATTAAACAAGAAAATGTTTCCCATTCTTAACAAATTTGCTTCGTGGTAGCACCTTTCTTCAATTTTTTCCCCCATTTTAAATTTTTTATTGATCACCATTATCAGAACATTCCAGATAATCAAACAAAATAAGTTTGCATATTTTCATATCCTAAAATCGCACTAACATTTTTATATCCCCCCATCCCCATCCTCCTCTAACCCCCTCTCCCCCTCCCACTTCCGTAATATTGCCTTTTATTTTTCAGTCTTTATTACATTTCCCCCCAACTATTACATTTCAAACCATATTCTCAAAACCAAACCACCACCTTCCTACCCAACCTATCTACCAAATTCTAATTATACTATACCAAACAAATAACCAAATTACCCATCCAAACTACTCCCCTCCATCCCTCCCCCCACCTTTCTTCAATCTTAAACACATTTCAAGAAATGACAAAGTGGAAACCAAAATAAGCAAAAAGTACTACTTGTTAACATGCGTCTCCTCATGCAATTATTGCAGCTACTCCAAACTCCAATAGACCAAAAATGCTTACACTTGTTAGTCCAGTGGTTTTTTTTTTTTTTTTTTTTTTTAAGGAAAGCCTACAAGCAGCCAATGATAGGACTTGGGGACTCTAGCACAGCTTTTGTCATCTTGTTTTGTTTTATTCTTTTGACCAGCAACATGTTCTGTAGCAGCAGAGTTCCAAATCCTCTTTCCTTCCAGAGTCACACATTATCACTACAGCCAGCAGTTTGGCTAGGGATGAGATATATAACACAGCAGTTAACAGCATTTTAGTTGCTGTTAATTAATGCTGTGATCCTCCAGGGGTCTAGGTGGGGCCAGCATGGAG
The DNA here is from genome assembly GCA_033557465.1 of Ichthyophis bannanicus. Classification (NCBI taxonomy): domain Eukaryota; kingdom Metazoa; phylum Chordata; class Amphibia; order Gymnophiona; family Ichthyophiidae; genus Ichthyophis; species Ichthyophis bannanicus. The sequence goes on along the minus strand of CM066035.1, from coordinate 922,794,030 downwards.
GACGCAAACCCAAGGGACAGAAGACATGGATATACGGCAGAGGATCGGGGTAAAAATGCAAAGCCGCAGCTGCACAAAGACAAGGAGGATGTCTGACCTGCTGTACCACTGAGAAGAGAGCTGTAGAGGCTGTTAAACTACGCTCCACATCCATCTCTAAGATCAATTACAGAGCAGCACAGGCCCCATGAACATAACTGATCTGACTCAGGGAAATGTGTCAGCACAGGTCAGCGAGGTCTCTCCCTCCTGATCTCCACCAGCAATAGAGACACCTTTCAGCTCTGGAAGCTAGCTGTAGTGGAATATGGATTCCAGCACTATTAAGCAACACCACTCCCCCATTGTTGAGCTTGTGCACTAGCCACACATGGTGAAGCTCCATCAAAATTCTCAGAACCACAAGAACAATGAGAACAGAAGGTCGAGTAGCTGAGAGCAGCACACTGCCATACATGCTTCCTTCCTGCTGCTCCCCCATTCCGCATCCCAGTGTAAGGAGGAATACTAGGCTGTGTGGCTGGGGCTTGGCCCTGACCATGACCATAGGATGGAGGCTTTTGCTTTGGCCGACCGACTGACAGGTAAAAATAAAGCATCAGAAGGTGAATGTTCTGTGAGGAGACAGTAGTTAAGTATCAAAAAACTACTGAGGCTAAGGATGGGAGAGAAAATACAATTTAAAAAAATGTAAATGACATTTATATCCCACTTCTAACTTATACAGATTCAAGGTATTTTATACAACATAGTATCAACAATACAGACTAAAGATAATTTGCCTCAGTAATGCATTTAGTGCCTGTCACTATCAAGTCTAAAAAGGAATCAAAACTGGCCTTACAACTTACTCATTTTACTTTTTCAAAAAAGCTTAAAATTTCTCTCAAGGCGAAAACAGGGATTTTATTCCATTCAATAGCCGCCACTCCTGTTAATGTTGTCTCTCTCATACTTAACTAGTTTAAACAATTTTGAAGGAGGAAGTCTGATTTACATAGTAACATAGTATATCACAGCAGATGAAGACCAGTATGGTCCATCTAGTCTGCCAGCAGGTCACCCCTCCCTATGCCTTTGCTTAGGGGTGTACCCACTGCTCCGTGCAGATCACCTCGACTTGAAGATTTGAAAATCTACCTCAGAGTGCAAAGATATACTTATTCAAAAAATATAAAGCCATTCCTCAAATTACCCTCTGCAATGTAGACCATTTATATATTACTCTCTGGGAGTTTTCAGCCAATGCAATTTGTACAAAGCCGATGATATCTTTATCCATCTAACCACTTTACTTTTGCAGCTGCAACCTGGTAACCTGTCTTTTTTCTAAGCCCAAGTTGCAGTAGTTCAATTGTGCAATAAAGAGAAATTAGACTTACCTGCTAATTGTTCCTTGAGGAACTCCAGTCCAGTCCCGCACCTCTGGGTAGTGTACCTCTTCCAGCAGCTTGGAGAATGAGCATATCAACGTTTTGATGACACTAGTGTACATAAGCAGCTGGCACCGCCTACCAGCCCCAGTACCTACTGACAAAACAGACTCAGAGGAGCAACAAATAAATAGTTAAACATGCAACAAACACTTCTACGTCTAAATAAACTAGTACGCCCTCCATCCCCTGGGAAGGATACTCTGTCTCCCCCCCCACTCCAGGATGGGGAGACCTACCCTGTTGAGCGCCTGAGCAACTCCAACCAGCAGGGAGCGAGCAACTGACAGCTCTTCTGGTCTGCCCCCCCTCCCCCCAAAACACTGATTACACACCCATCCCCGGCTACCCCTGGACACTTCCTCCACCAAGGGAACCAGCTTCAGGACCAGGGTGTGCACAGATTATCACAGAAAGCACTCGGGGAAGGTTCCGGGACTGGACTGAAGTTCCTCAAGAAACAACAATTAGCAGGGAAGTCTAATTTCTCACCCCCTGCAAAAGCAGATTAAAATCAGAAACAGCCACACTTTTAAACCACACAACAAAAACAAGTGGGAAGATGTAGGCAGAACAAAATCAATGCTAAATACACACAAGCCAGTTAAATGCTGGAAAGCAATGAGCACAGAAGCTTGAAACTTAGCCAACAAAGTTCCAGACCTGGAAGCCCTAATGATGGAAATTTAATTAATTAATTTAATTTTAATTTAATTAACAGATTTTTTTATATACCGCTCCTTCCATTGATCAGATGCGGTTTACATGGAACAACAGTTAACAGGGAGAGCTGTTTTTACAGATAACAAGTTGTAACTTACATTTAACATTTAACAGTATGTGAACTATGTACAAAGGAACATGGTTAAACTATATACAGGCATATTTGTTATTCATTTGTCATTAATATCTTGTATAGGCTTCAGTACTTCATTCCTTTTCTGGATAAGTTATATGGAAATGGATTTGGACATTGTGGTCATTACAAAAACATGGCTAAATGAATCGCATGATTGGGATATAGCCATACCTGGCTATAATCTATTCAGAAGAGACGGAAGAGGAGGAGGAGTAGCCTTGTATGTCAAAAGCAATATTAAAGCTACTGAAATGCAGTGGGCATGGGGAAAAGAAGCGCTCTGGATTGTGTTGGAAAGAGGCGATGGCACTGTCATCCATACAGCTGTAGTCTACAGACCTCTGACACAAATTGAAGAGATAGATAACGAACTGATTATAGATATTGCTAAGATAGCCACAAAGGGGGAAGCGATCATATTGGGTGACTTTAATCTACCTGATGTGAATTGGATTACTCCTGCAAATCTGGAAAGAAGCAAAAAAATCGTGGATGCTCTCCAAGATGCGTTACTTAGACAAATGGTGATGGAACCACCCAGGGAAAGCTCAACGCTGGATTTAGTGCTCACCAACGGTGATAGCATGTCGAATGTCTGCGTGAGTGCCCCTGTGAGCAGCAGCGATCATCACACGGTGTGGTTTGAGATAAAAGCCATGGTATAGGCCAATCATAGCAAGCTCAAAGTCCTAAACTTCAAAAACACAGACTTCAATAAAATGGCCGAGTACCTAAAGGAGGAGCTGACAGGGTGGAAGGAAATAAGGGAAGTGGAATTGCTATGGTCTAAACTAAAGGTGGTAATAAAAAGGGCAACAAATAAATATGTAAGACAAGTAAACAAAAACAAGAGAAGCAAACCTATTTGGTTTTCCAAAGAAGTGGCTGCTCAAATAAAGGGAAAAACCACAGCTTTCGCAAAATTCAAATGCTCGCAAACAGAGGAACACAAAAATGAATACAGGATCAAACTCAGAGTCAGAGAAAGCACAGTTACTTACCTGTAACAGGTGATCTCTGGGAACAGCAGGAATAAGTCTTCACATATGGGTATCGTCGGTACCGACGGAGCCTGCGCGGGAACGCTCCCCAGCGTCCAGTAAGAAAGCTTTTGGGAGCATCCCACAGCGCCTGCGCGCTGCCTTCCCACCTTTCCCAACCGCTTCTCTCCAGCTCGAGTTTTAAAGCTGAGACAAAGAGAGAGAGGGGAAAGGAAAGAAAGAGAGATACAACTCCTAGGGGAGGTGGGTGGGTTGTGAAGACTTATTCCTGCTGTTCACAGAGAACACCTATTACAGGTAAGTAACTGTGCTATCTCCAGGAACAAGCAGGAATGAGTCTTCACATATGGGGACTCCCTAGCTGCAGATGCCAGGGGAAGACCCCAGGTTGTGTGTCCTTGAAAAGGACTCTACCTCCTCCCATGGATCACTGGCATCCAACCAGGGTAGGTGGGTAGGAGTTGATTAGGAATGGAACAGGTGTTTGAGAACAGCCTGACCATACAAGGCATCCCGGCGGGAGTCCTTGTCCAAACAGTAATGGGCTGTGAAGGTATGAACCGAGGCCCAAGTGGCCGCTCGACAGATTTGGTCGATGGACACAGAGTTTAGATGAGCCATTGAGGCTGCCATGGCTCTCACATTGTGAGCTGTGACATGGCCCTCCAGAGAAAGGTTTCTACTCTGGTAGGCGAAAGAAATACACTGAGCAACCAAGTTGGACAGTGTTCTCTTAGAGACTGAAAGTCCTAAATGAGAAGGATCAAAAGCAACAAAGAGTTGAGAAGACTTTCTATGTTGCTGTGTTCTTTGTAAGTAAAAAGCAAGAGCTCTCTTACAATCCAAGGTATGAAGATTCCTCTCTGCACTTGATGCATGAGGTCCTGGAAAAAAGACAAGTAAATATACCTCTTGGTTCAGATGAAAAGGCGAGACCACTTTAGGCATAAAGTGTGGATTGGTCCTAAGGACTACCTTATCATGATGGAAACTTGTATAAGGTGGATTAACCACCAAAGCTTGCAACTCACTGATGCAGCGTGCTGAGGTGACTGCAATGAGAAAAATAACCTTCCAAGAAAGAAATTTCAAGGAGGTGGTGGCTAAAGGTTCAAAGGGTGGCTTCATGAGCTGGCCAAGAACCAGGTTTAAGTCCCATGCCACTGGAGGTGGTCTAATGGGAAGTTTAGTTAAAAGAAGGCCTCTCATGAATCTTGCTATAAGAGGATGAGAGGAAATAGGTTGTCCATTGAGAGGCTTGAGGGACGCTGCAATAGCACTCAAATGGACTCTTAACTCAATTCGTTTTCAGACCTGCATGGGATAGATGCAAGAGATACTCTAGTAGAGAATTCAGAGGTATTGCAAGAGGGTTTAGACCCTTCTCTGAACACCAAATGGTAAATCTTTTCCATTTGAAAGCATAGGAACGTCTAGTAGAGGGCTTTCTAGAGGCATGAACAACATCTCTGACTTGCTGAGAGAGATGAAAATCTTGAAGGTCTAAGCCCTCAGCAACCAAGCCCTGAGATGGAGCGACTGGGGGTTTGGGTGCCATAATGTTCCCTCTTCCTGGGATAGATGGTCTGGTGCAGAGCCCAAGTCCAGGGAGGGAGCTTGAGAGAGATGCAGAAGTAGAGGGTACCACACTTGGTGTGGCAAATGTGGTGCTATGAGGATCATGGTCCCTCGATCTCTCTGAAGCTTGAATAGTGTTTTGGGAATTAGGGGAATTGGTGGAAAGGCATAAAGGAAGTCTTGACCCCAGTGAAGGAGGAAGGCATCCTTGGCCTGAACTCCCTGACACGGAATTCTGGAACAGAACCTGGGAAGTTTGGCATTCCACGGACTTGCAAAGAGGTCTATGTCCGGGGTTCCCCAAAATCGAAAAATCCTGGCTACTTGGTCCATGTGGAGGGACCATTCGTGTGGAAGCAGAACTCGACTGAGTCTGTCCATGGAATAGTCTCCCAGTGGAGGTGGTAGAGATGAGGACAGTAACTGAATTCAAAAAAGCATGGGACCAACACAGAGGATCTCTAAAGGTAAAAAGTGGACTGTTGTAGTTGTTATGGAAGGACAGACTAGATAGGCCATGTGGTCTTTTTCTGTCATCATGTTTCTATGTCCGCCCAAGAGTTTTGAACGCCTGGAAGATATACTGCCAGAAGATGGATGTGATGTTCTCTGGCGAAGGCCCACAGTCGCAAAGTTTTGTTGCAAAGCGACAGAGAGGAGTCCCTCCCTGCTTGTTCACATAGAACATGGCTACTTGGTTGTCCGTATGGATGAGGACTGTCCTGTAGCTGAGCAGGGTATGGAACACTCTGAGAGCTAAGAATATTGCTCTGAGATTGATATGCAGAGAAGTCTCCTGTGGAGACCAAATGCCCTGGGTGGAGAGATCTTGTAGATGAGCTCCCCAACCCTTTGGAGATCCATCTGTTGTGAGAGTTGCTTGGGGTAGTGGTTGCTGAAAAGGGGACCCCAGCAACAGGTTTTGAGAGGACTTCCACCACTGGAGAGACCAAAAAAGGCGACTGGAGTTTGCTATTTTGTCTGACAGGCAACCTGATGCCTGAGTCCATTGGGTGGACAAAGTCCATTGAGCTGCTCTCATGTGAAGGCGAGCATATGGAACCACATGCACGGTGGACGCCATGTGGCCTAATAGTTCTAACATCTCTCGAGCAGTTAATTTGGACTTTAACTGAATCTGGGAGGCTAACTGCACTAGACGTAGGCAACGGGCCTGAGGAAGATAGGCCCTTGCAGTTGTGGTATCCAGCAAGGCCCCTATGAACTCCAGAGACTGAGTAGGGGTGAGATTGGATTTTGGGATGTTTATTACTAGTCCCAAATACTGAAGGATACGCATTGTGCAGGTTAGGCAAGTCTGGGCCTCTGACTGGGATGGGGCTCGAATGAGCCAGTCGTCCAGATATGGGAATACGAATATTCCTAGAGTGCGGAGAAATGCAGCTACTACTGCCATGCATTTCGTGAACACCCTTGGTGCAGAGGCCAGACCAAAAGGAAGCACCCTGTATTGGTAGTGCTTTCCTTGAAAAAGGAACCGAAGGAACCTTCTGTGTGTTGGATGGATGAGGACATGGGTGTACGCATCCTTGAGATCTAGAGAACAAAGCCAGTCCTGACTCTGAAGGTATGGAAGCAGAGCCCCTAGAGAAATCATTTTGAATTTCTCCTTGAATAGAAACTTGTTCAATTCTCTGAGATCTAATATGGGTCTGTAGCCCCCTGTTTTCTTTGAGCCCTGTTGAAGAAGAGGTACTTCTTCTATTGCTCCTTGGGCAAGAAGGGTAGCAATCTCCTGACCTAGAAGGTTGAGGAGAGATGTTGGAGAATTGAACTGTTTCACCATGGTGTGAGGAGGAAGGCTTAAGAAATGAAGCTTGTATCCTTCCTTTATGATGGAGAGGGTCCATTGCTCTGCTGTGATTTGCTCCCATCTGGGAGCAAAGTAAGTCAACCTTCCTGGAATGGCGAGGGGCTCTGGTTTTTCCAGAGCTAGAAAGGCTAAGTTCTCTAGTTGCAAGTCAAAGGCCCTGAGGAGGTTGAGGAGGTTGAGGCTGTTGGGCTGTGGTAGGCCTGGCAGCCTTTGACTTGGCCTGTTTAGGTGGTTGCTGACGCTTTGCAGCAAAACGACCTGCAGAAGATGTCTGCCCATGAGCAGGATAAAATCTTCCCTTTTTAGAAAAAGATGTCTTTTTGAACAATCTTTTCTTAACAGGGGCAGAGGTAGACTTTGAAAGTCGATCCAAAGCAGAGTTCTCAGCATCCATCTGAGTGGCCTTTGCTTGCCAATCCCTGCCAAACAGGTTTTCACCTGTACAAGGAAGGTTTCCCAACTCATCTTGGACCCAGAGTTCCAAATCAGAGGCTTTTAACCAAGCAATTCTGCGTGCACCTATGGCAATAGCCATGGCTTTGCTTACACACTCAAAAGAGTCAAAGGCTGCATGGTTGGAGAATTTGGAAACATCTTGGGCATGTTTGAGCCAAGTGAGAAATTCCTGCCTTTTATCTTCTGAAATAAAAGGAGCTAAAGTTTGCAGATGATCTGTGACTTCTTTTAGAAACATCCCCATATAGAGACTATAGGAGTTGATTCTGGCAGCAAGCATATTGGCCTGGAAAATCCTTCGGCCAAAAGCATCTAGAGTCCTACATTTACGTCCTGGAGGGTTACATGAGTGTCTCTTTGCACTCTATTTTCTTCATAGCAGACTCAACCACAATAGAGTGGTGAGGAAGCTGAGTCTTATGAAAACCAGGACAGGGAGGGACACGGTACATGGTGTCTAACCTACGAGAATGAGGAGAGGTGGTGAGAGGAGTCTCCCACATGCCCAACATGAGATCATAAAGAATCTCATGAATAGGTAAGGTAGCTGCTTCCTTAGGAGCCTTAGGATATTGCAAAATATCTAATTGCTTGGCTCTAGGCTCTGACTCAGAGGCCACTGTGATGGAGAGGCCTCTAGCCACTTCCCTAATGAAGTCTTGAAAAGACAAGTCCTCTGGAGGAGACATTCTTCGTTTTGGAGAAGCAGACTCCTGAGGAAGAAGTACCGGTGCATCGACAGAAGCCTCCGACTCATCAGAGTCTTCGGAGGAATCGAAGTATCACCTGTCTGGATGCTCCTGTAAAGCCCGATACGCGTACTGAGTGGGATCGACATCGGGAGTAAGCGGTACCGGTTCGGTACCGATGGGCATCATAGGACAGGGTACCGTTGCAGTCGACACCGAAGCCGATGCAATCGATACCAGCACCGGGAACGGTGCCGTGTCGGTACCGGCAACGGAGATTGTTGCGGTACCGGAGACGTCGAAGCCTGCATAAACACCGAAAGGGTGCGCTGCATGGACAGAATTTTCTGATCCGTCGACGCCACCAAAGTCTGGATGTCGGTACTAGTGGAGGCCACCGGTACCCCAGAACACGGCAACAGGTGATCGGTCGAGGCCGAGCCATCGATGTCAACCTGTGACCCCATAGACAATGCTTTGGAAGCCGGAACTTCTCGCCAGGGTAATTTTGCCGGAGCGGAATCCTCGAGGACAAGCCTGGAGGCATCTCGATGCTTAGAGGGAGATTTGCCCTTCGAGGACCGGCTAGATTTATGTTTGGTTACCTGAGATCCATGGGAGGAGGAAGCAGCCCTGGAAGACGTCGATGCCACCGAGGCTGCATCAGAGGTAAACAGGGTACTGAGCTTGGCTGCTCGGTTCTGCTAACCTCTTTTAAACATCATGGTGCAGGACAAACAATCCGTGATGGAATGGTCAGGACCCAAACATTTGAGACACCAATCATGGGTGTCGGTGACAGAAATAGTACTGCCACATTTTGTGCACTTTTTGAACCCGGAAGCGGGCTTTCTCCATGAGGAGAAAATATTTAGGCCTAAGGCCCAAACTGAAAATGCACAGCTGAATAAAGAAAAGGTTGTTGTTTTTTTTTTTTTTAAAGAAGAAAGAAAAGAAAAGAAAAGACCGGCAGTACCGGTCTGACGTCGAAGGCAGATGCGAGACAGAAAAAATAAAGAAAAAAATAAAGAACTTCTTCTGCGGTGACAGGAACACGACCTGCTGGCTCTGCGGAAAAGAAGAACTGGAAAGAGGCGGTTGGGAAAGGCGGGAAGGCAGCACGCAGGTGCTGTGGGATGCTCCCAAAAGCTTTCTTACTGGATGCTGGGTAGCGTTCCCGCGCAGGCTCCGTCGGTACTGACGATACCCATATGTGAAGACTCATTCCTGCTTGTTCCTGGAGATATAAGGATAGCAAAATCAAAGGCAGAAGAAAAGACGGCTAAAGATGTGAAGTGTGGCAACAAAACCTTTTTCAGGTATATTCGGGAAAGGAAGAAGATCAGAGATGGAATTGCAGGACTCAGAAGTGCTGCAAACGGACTCGTAGAAAGTGACATTGAAAAAACGAAATTGCTAAACGAATACTTCTGCTCTGTTTTTACTAAAGAAAGTCCTGGAGAAGGACCACCTGTGACTTCCAAATATAAAAATGGGAATGAAGTAGATACCACGCCATTCACAGAAGATGATGTGTTAGAACAACTTGTGAAACTGAAAGTGGACAAGGCCATGGGACCGGATAGGATACATACCAGGATACTGAAAGAGCTCAGACAGATTCTTGCAGGGCCATTAAAGGATGTTTTCAACAGATCCTTGGAAACAGGAGAGGTTCCTCAGGACTGGAGAACGGCTGATATCGTACCTCTACACAAAAGTGGTGACAGGGAAGAAGTGTCAAACTACAGGCCCGTGAGCCTTACCTCGGTGGCAGGAAAAGTAATGGAGGCGCTCCTGAAAGAGCAAATAGTGAACTTTCTCAAAACCAACAGGTTGCAAGACCCGAGGCAACATGGTTTTACTGAAAGACGATCTTGCCAAACAAATCTGATTGAGTTCTTTGACCGGGTGACCAGGGAGCTAGATCAAGGGCATGCGATGGATGTCATCTATCTGGATTTCAGCAAAGCCTTTGATACTGTTCCTCATAGGAGGCTTATCAATAAACTCAGTAGCTTGGGATGGATCCTAAGATGGTAAACTGGATCAGAAATTGGTTGACTGACAGACGACAGAGGGTGATGGTAAATGGAACTCACTCGGATGAAGGGAAGGTGATTAGCGGGGTGCCCAGGGGTCAGTCCTGGGCCAAGGCACTGTTCAATGTATTTGTGAGTGATATTGCTGAAGGACTGAATGGAAAAGTGTCTTTATGCAGATGACACGAAAATGTGCAACAGAGTGAACTCCCCCGAGGGAGTGGTTAACATGAGGAAAGATCTACAAAAAGCTGGAAGAATGGTCTAATGCTTGGCAATTAAGATTTAATGTAAAGAAGTGCAGAGTCATGCACTTGGGTAGCAGAAATCCAAGGGAAATGTACGCGATAGGGGGCGAGAGGTTGGTGTGCACAATCAGGAGAAAGACCTTGGTGTGATTATTTCCTAAGATCTCAAGTTGGCAAAAAAGTGCGACAAGGCGGTGGCAAAAGCCAGGAGGATGTTGGGCTGCATACAAAGAGGAATCACCAGCAGAAAGGAAGAGGTACTCATGCCACTGTACAAGTCACTGGTGAGGCCTCACTTGGAGTACTGTGTTCAGTTTTGGAGACCATATCTTGCAAAGGATGTAAAAAGACTGGAAACTGTTCCGAGGAAGGCGACCAAAATGATTTGGAGCCTGTGTCAGAAGCCTTAAGAGAAGAGACTTGAAGACCTAAACATGTAAGACTTTGGAGGAGAGGAGGGACAGGGGAGATATGATTCAGACCTTTAAAATACTTAAAGGGAAATAATGAACAAACAAACCTCTTCCAAAGATGGGGAAGCTGTAAAACTAGAGGGCATAACAGGAAGCTGCAAGGTGGCAAATTGAAAGGCAATGTCAGGAAATACGTTTTCACAGAAAGGGTGGTGGATGCTTGGAATGCCCTCCCAATGGAAGTGGTGGGGGCAAACACGGTGACGGAATTCAAAATGGCATGGGACAGATACAGTGAATCCCTTTACAGCAACAGGATAAAATCAAAATAAACGGAACCATCTAATTTCTCAACAAATAAGGGTGTCCTGCATGGAGTGGTGGGTTCACCCCTAAACAGGGACGTGGGGAGGGGTGGCCTGCACGGAGCGGCAAGTGCACCTACTCTTACCATCGTGCTGGGCAGCCTAGGACCATGCTGGTCTTTATCTGCCGTCATTTACTATGTTACTATGTTAACATCTTTCCAGTCCAGTCCCGCACCTCTGGGATGTATCAGAGCAGTTTAACTAATGTGAGGGACCCGCACAACCAGCCTGAAGCACTGCTGATCTGAAACGAGCGTCGCCCGCCGCCTGGACATCCAGTCGAAAATGATCAGAAAACGTATGCCGCCCTACAGGTCTCCACTGGAGTAACTAAACTATACTCTGCCCATGAGGCTGTCTGAGCCCTCGTGGAATGCGTCCACAACCCCGCAGGCTCTGCTCTACCCTTTCAAGATGTATGCAGACGTGATTGCCTTACTGATCCATCTGGAAATGGAGACCTTAGCTGCCGCCTCACTTTTGTGCGGCCCGCCAAATAGAACCAACAGATGGTCTGATCTCCGAAAGGACGATGTCCTTTTCACATACCTTCGCAGGACTTTTACCATCCAGGTGCCACAGCTGTGGAGTGGCAGGGCCCATATCCGCTCTCACCCACATCCACGTTCGCCACAGCTGGTAAGGAAACAGCCTGATTTACATGAAATGCCGACAGCAACTTGGGCAAAAATGAAGGTACTGGGCGCAGGACCACTTTCTCCTTGGAGAAGGGAAAGGAATGGCTCCTGTCCTGACAGGGTCTGAAGGTCCGAAATCCTGCATGCCAAGCAAATCGCTACCAGAAATACCATTTTCAGAGTCAAATCCTTCAGGGAAGCTCGAATCAATGGCTCAAAGGGTTCCCCAGATAGCACCTTCAGCACCAGATTGAGATCCCAAGGCAGTACCATTGCCCCTAGAAAGCTCAGCATGTCTGGGTGTGTACCCAACGGCACCTGTGGACTTTCCCACGATAACTGGAAATCGCCACCAGTTGCACCCTCAAGGAACTGGCGGATAGACCCTTATCAAAACCGGATTGCAAGAAAGCCAAGATGTCTGGAACAGAGGCAGTGGAAGGGCACGCCTGCCTCTCTCTTTACGATTCAAAGATGCGCCCTATGCAGATGCAGGTTTGTAGACCTCCTCTGGGCCTGTAGAAAGGTCGCTATCCCCGAGCCCGATAAACCTTTCTTCTTCAACCTCGCTCTTTCAAGAGCCATGCCGTAAGCGAGAATTGATCTACCTGGGGCATGCGACACAGTCCCTGCATCAAGAGGTCTTTCCAAACTGGAAGCCACCACAGTCAATCCACCAGTATCCGAATCAGATCAGCATAGCACAGGCACCTTGGCCAGTCTGATGCCACCAGAATTACAAATACCCGGTGCGCCTCTATCCATTGCACTAACTGGCCTATGAGCACCCATGGGGGAAAAACAGAGAAGACCCTCTTCGAGCCACTGCTGAATTAGAGTATCCGGGACCTCGGACATCCTCTCTTCTGCTGAAAAAGCGGCAGGCCTTGGCAGACTCGAACACTGCCATTAGGTCCATAACCGTTGTGCCCCATCGGCAGACCACCTGCTCAAACACCTCCTGATTGAGCTGCCACTCTCCAGGGTTCATGCGCACTCGGCTGGGGTAGTCTGCCATCACACTGTCAACTCCTGCTATGTGCGCCGCCGATAACACCTGGAGACGAATCTCTGCCCATTCGAACAGCCTTTCGGCCTCCTCCTCCAGGGCTGCACTGCCTGTGCTTCCTTGCTGGTTGATGTAAGCCACCGTGGTCACATTGTCTGAGAGGACTTGGGCCACCTTCCCCTGCAACCATGGCTTGAAACCTTCTTGCGCCAAGGTCACCGCTTGCATCTTGAGCAAGTTGATCGACTACAGGGCCTCCTGCGGACTCCTGTCCCTGAACTAAGCGTACTTCGCAATGTGCGCCCCAATCTGACAGGCTGGCATCGGTCATCAGCAGAACCCACAGCAGGGACGCCTTCCAGGCTCTCCATATGCAGCCACCAACTGAGGGCTCTCCTGGCGCTCCGCGGGCAGGGGAGTACTTGGGACAAGGGTTGACTCTGGTGGGACCATCGACGGAGCAGAGCCCTCTTCAGCGGTCGCATGTGCGCCCTTGCCCATCGGACTAGCTCATAAGTGGCCGCCATGGTCCCCAGAACCTGCAGATAATGCCACGCTGATGGTCTTGCCATCTTCAGGAACTGCCATATCCACTGACGTAGCTTCTGCGCCCGGCGATCTGGCAAGGTATCCTGCCCATGCGGGTATCAAAGCATGCTCTCAAATACTTTAGCCCCTGGGCTGGCCGTAACTGACTCTTGGCCAGGTTGACCCCCTGAGACTTTGAAGGAAGTCTCCCACCCGCACTGTTGCTCTTTCGCTATCATCCCTGGACTTCGCCTGGATCAGCCAATCATCTAGGTACAGGTGGACGAGAATCTCTTCCTTGCGGAGAGCTGCCGCCACCACCATGACCTTGGTGAACGTATTGGGGGGGGGGGGGGGCGGTCGCCAGACCAAAGAGCAACGCTCAGAACTGGAAATGGCACCTTGGCACCGCAAAGCGGAGAAACTGCCGATGTTCTGGATGGATGGGGATGTGCAGATACGCCTCTGTGAGATCGAGAGTCGCCAAAAAGTCTCTGCTTCCTACCGCCACTATTACTGATCACAGCATTTCCGGAGACAGCAATTCATGCCCTCGAAGTCGAGAATTGGGCAAAAGGAACCTTCCTTTTGGGCACCACAAAATACATGAAGCATCGACCCCAGACGTACTGGTCTCATGGAACCATTCCACAGCTTGCAGCTGCAGGAGAGAAGTCAAGGTCTCTTCTACTGCCACCAACACCGCTGCATCCACTTTGGGTGATCAAAGGAGCTCATTCTTGCTCCAGCAGCGGGTATAGGCGTGTCATGGATCGCACCCCTTTAAAGGCCAGCCTCTGGCAGATCCCACTCATTCTGGATCATCTGTCCTACTACTCCATGTACTGGGAAGACTTTCTGCAATTTCCGTACTGCCTGGAACAGCGGATTCCACAGCACCTCTTCCTCTGCTGGGAGGTTAGCAGGCATATTCAGGGCTTTGAGGGACTCCGGTACACATAGAATGTGAGCCCTTTGGGGACAAGGAATTGTATCAGTACCTATTTGTAGCGATTGTTAACTGCTTTGAAGCCCTTCGGCCTGGGCTGTATATCACGAAATTGCATAAACATAAGCATAAAGATGAGTGCTGGTAGCAACTCTTGGCAGAAAACATGAACAATCCGGGCCTGATCCTCCTGTTCTGAGCTCTCTCCTTCTTCCAACTCCTCCTGCAGATCTAGCTCAGTGTCCAAGTCTTCCCCATCCAGCCCCTCCGACAACAGCGAATGCTGCCATTCCTCTAAGCCTCTAGCTTGCTTAGACGCTACTGCTCCTGACGTGCTCTTTTGCATCCGACACCCTCTTAGCCCTGTGTTCAGGGCTGAGGAGCCACTTGCCAAGCTCTGTTGACGTAGGCAAAAGGCCTTATACAAAAGTAAGAAAAACTCCGGTGGAATTACCCTGGAGCTCTATTGCTCCCTGGGCTTGAGGGGTGGATGGTCCAGGCATCGTGCAGGGACCGGGGGCCGAATCCGTTAAATACATGGCGTCACCCACCCCCAGGGCCTCTTGCAACCGTGAGGGACTCTCCTACCTCATCTCATCCTGCAGGCCCTGTTCCCATGACTTAGCCTATTGCAGATGCCTGCCTCCGAGACCACACCCCATCAGGGACCACATATCTTGAGGATTTTTAGATTGCGCTGCCATGTTGTATCTTAAAGATATGAAATGGACCTTGCACTGATCCAATCAAACTGACACTTTCTCCGAGTAAAGTTTATGTTTTTATTCTAATACTACAAATGGCTATAAGGGAGAACAACTTCCCTTACAAGCAATATTACAAATTTAATAGGTACATAATCTGCGTTAAGAGACAAGGGATGATATGTCAGGCTACTCACCGACCATAAACAGATGGAAGTATTTCATTTGCCTCCTATCCACTGACTATCTTTCGAATTACAAACATTTCTTGTATGCAGGTACTTCCTGTTTTCCATAGAGCTGCAGCTGCTACATACCTATATGCAGCATTCCCCCCCCCCCCCCACTTATCTTTCATTTATTTCTGTCTCTGACTTTTTATCTGACCCTTCTCAGGAGAAAGTCACAATGTCTCAACCAAATGTCACTTACATCACCTGACCAGGCACAACAGGACTCTGAAATCCACCAAGCAACAATGGCATATCTGATTAGGCTTTTCCCACAGATCTGCATCAAGTCATTGTGCACTGAATAAGTTTTGAGCTGTATAACACAAGGAATGCTTAAGGATTAAGTGGAGTTTAGCCCCCTTGATACCATCCTATACCAGGCACTGCGGTCTGGCCAGCATGGTGGGACGTGCTGGGGGCACTCCACAGGAACGCCCTCAATCTGTACCCGGGTAGGTAAAAGGATCCCTAGCACAGTGCACCTCCACGGGCTCAGGCACAGAGCACTAGAGTACTTGAATTAAAAAAAATATTGCCTCAGGTACCCTTAGATTGTGAGCCCTTCAGGGACCAGGGAATAAAAAGTGCCTGTTAGCATATATCTGTAAACCGCTTTGACCCGGTGAAAAGTGGTATATAAGCACAGCTAAATAAATAAATAAAATCTAATTAACTGAAAAAAATTAAAAAGAAATTGCAAATGGCCCCCTAGGAAAAGGCTGCTCTGTCCTGCTTTATTCTCCGGTGGCTGCCTCTCCCGGGCACCCAAAACACAGCAGGGGTTTAAACACATGTGGGCCTGAATAAGAAGAAATCACACCTAAATGCAGCAGGGGGAGTTTCCCTCACCGCTGCAGGCTCCCGAACATGCGGCTGAAGGCCGCTCATGTTCTGGCGGTTGCTAGAGGTTCCTGCTGTCCTCCCACTCTTATCTTGGAGCCGCTTTGCCGCATATCTGTTCTACCCCTCGTGCTCAACCTTCCTTCCTGGCTTCAGCACTGAGGGGGGCGACTCGGGGCTGCCAGCTTTCACTCCTGTCAATCAACTGCAGTCCCTGCGGTGGATCCTCCTCACCCGATAACAGATTTGGGAGCCACCAGAATTCTCGGACTGAGGAAGGCCCCCAGAGAACTCCACCCCCACCCCCCAAAATCCTGGGGGGAGATGGGGAAGAAGGAATATCCTCCCCTCAGCCCTGTTGTCCCCCAGGTTCTCTCTGATCCTTTTGATTTTTTTTTTTTTAACACTTCGGCCTTTAAAAACAAATTAACGGGAGAAATAAAAAGCAAACTAACTAAACATATCTCCTTAGTTGTCCCTTCAGTGAGTCCAGCACCCTGGCTCACTACTTCCCCCAGCTGCTTGGAGACTGAGCATATTAGGGCTGGTAGGCGGTGCCAGCTGCATAAGTACACTAGTGTCATAAAAAAAGATGACATGCTCAGTCTCCAAGCTGCTGGAAGTGGTACACTACCCAGAGGTGTGGGACTGGACTGGAGGGGCAATAAGGAACATAGTATAGTAACATAATATGCCAATAATGTGGATCTCGTAGGAATAATATCCAGTGAATCCTCTAAAAAGTCAGTAAGATTTTGACACAGAAGGAACTAAAACGTCTAAGCCGAGATCAGTGGGGTTTACTTCTCTGGATCTAGAAGGGAGATAGTATGCATGAACAACCTCGATATGATCAGAAATATTCAGAACTTCACTAAAATATTTTTTTTAAAGAATTTCCGAAGAGAGAAGACGAGTATAAAGGAAATTTAGAAACCACAAATTATGAGCACAAAGAGAATTCTCCAGCAATTCCAATTTAGCATGCACAAGAGAATCTTTAATATAGACCACATTTGTCTGCTGAAGTGGTTGCACTAGAGAATCCAACTTAGAAACAGATTATCTAAAGAAACAACTTTATCAAGGTCTTGCAGAGTAGCTACAGTCTCTTGAGAGAATGTATATAGGGAAGAAACAATAGGACTCAATTTTAAATCTATACTTTTAATCGCAGGAATCAGTCCTCACATATGGGTGACATCGGCATCGACGGAGCCCGCACAGAGCATTTCCCCAGCTTTCAAAGAAAGCCTTTGGGAATGCCACCACACATGCGTGGCTCCCTTCCTGCCCAAGGGTGCCATCTTGATCAGTCAGATGACATAGCTCAGGCACACAAGGGGAGGTGGGTGGTTGTGAGGACTGATTTCTGCTGTCCCTGGAGAACACCTGTTAAAGATGAGTAACTACGCTTTCTCCAGGAACAAGCAGGAAGTCAGTCCTCACATATGGGAATCCTCTGCTACAGGCTACCGAGGACCTGTAGAAAAGCGCCACGGCGAGTCGTGAGCAGACACTGGTAACCAAAGACAGCCCGAGGACCCTGGGTTCCCAGAAGACCACACTCCAGGTAGCCGCAGAAGAAAGGTCGGAGGGTTGGAGTTGCATAAACCCCGAACAGATTACAGAATACGGCCTGGCTGAAGGCACTGTCCTGACAGGACTCCCTCTCCAGACAGTAATGCGTCACAAAGGTGTTAGCGGAGGACCAGGTTGCAGCTCGGTAGATGCCCATCAACAGCACGAAGCACATGTGTGCCATTGACGCCGCTCTTGCACGAACACAGTGCGCCGTGACTCAGTGGGCCAGCTGTAGCCCATCCTGAGCCTGGGTGAAGGTGAAGGTGATGCAGTCCAACACCCAGATGGAGAGGGTCCGCTTGGTGACCGTGAGCCCCAAACGGGCAGGGCCGCAGGAGACGAAGAGCCACTTAGACCTGCAGTGAGCCTGCGTAAGTTGCAGGTACAAAGAGAGAGCCCTCCTACAGTCAAGGGTATGGAGGATCGCCGATGCCCGGTCGGTATGGGGCTTCGGAAAGAAGGTCAGCAGCACTATCTCCTGACTGAGATGGAAATTAGAGACAACCTTCGGTAGAAACTTGGGGTGCGTTCTGAGAACCACCTGGTTCCCGTTGAATCTCCTGTAAGGTGCACCAGCCATCAGTGCCTGAAGCACACTAACCATCCGGGCCAAAGTGAGGGCCACCAGAAAAACTTTACACTACTACCTATATGTGGACGACCTAATGATATACACCACTCTTGACATAAAGGAACCCGACTACTCCACCATCTCATCCTGCATGACAGCAACAGCAGAATGGTTAACACTATGGAACCTCGAGATTACAAAAACTCTGAAGCCCTTATAGTCAACAAAGGACTCTACATTCAACCCCCCAGACAGCATAACTATAAGAAGCAGATCAATCCCAGTAAAAAACGAGGTAAAATACCTAGGAATTTACCTCAACCAGAAACTTAATTTCCAGACTCACATTAGCAATACCACCTCCAAGGTCTATTACAAAATGAAATTTCTGCAAAACCTCCATCCCTTACTTGATCAGAACCACTTTTGAACCATGTGTCAGGCGCTAATCACACTGCAATTCGATTATTGCAACCTGATCCTACATGGCTTACCCAAATGTGCAACTCAGGCCTTACAACTAGCCCAGAATGCAGCAGCCCGACTAACCACAAGATCCAGCAAACATGCTCATATCACCTCCATTCTTGAATCCCTTAATTGGCTCCCAATTAATTCCCGAATAAAATACAAAGCCATAATGATGGTATTCAAAATTCAACACAACCCATCTGCCAGCTGCCTAAAAAAACTAATCCAAAGATCCCCAGACAACAGATCAAGAAGAACACAACATCAAAACCTCCTTGCAAGCTCCACATCCTATACAGGAATCTCTCAGAATATCCTAAGAAGAGCATTTGAACTCTACATTCCATCAGTTTGGAACTCTCTCCTGCACCTCCTGAGAGCCACCACAGACGTCACTGACTTCAGGAAGCTCTTGAAGACCCACCTATTACTGAACATTTCTATATCTCACCAACCGTGTAATGTACTGACCTTCAACTAGTCTATCACAAATCCTTTTGGTCACGTTATAGAGTGTATAAACCAATCACAAAAAGAACTCACTCCACTGAAACACAAGTTGTGTTTCAGTGGAGTGGGTTCTTTTTGTGATAGATAGTCTATCATGCCAGATAGACCTGGAAATTCCCAGGCACTTTGCAGAGCTTAAATTCTATGTAAATAGTTAAATTTTAAATGTTACCACTGTTAACATCTCTTGTATGTAGTTCTGAAATACCATTTTATGTAAACAAAGTTCTGCTCTAGGTAAACCACCTTGAGAATATGAAAGGCGGTATATAAAAAATGTTAAATAAACAAACAAACCACCTTCCAGGAAAGGTGCCGAAGCGAGCAGAATGCCATCGGCTCAAAGAGTGGCTGGGTTAGCCGCATGAAGACATTGAGATCTCACTGCAACGGGCTGTATGGGGGGCTTGGAAAGAAGCAGCCCACGCATGAAGCGGGAAACTAGCGGTTGATCCGAGAGGGGTCTGCCCCCAAATGTGTGGTGGTTGGCAGAGATCACATTCAGGAGGATCCTGAAAGAATTGGACTTCAGGCCTGCCTGCGAGAGATAGAGCAGGTACTGCAGGACCAAGTGGGTGGGGCAAGAGAACAGGTCGGCCCATATCCAGTTGTCTGTCTGGACAAGCACTGCCCAGTGGTGAACATGGTTCCTGAACACCTGGAGAGCGAGGCGGACCGCCCGGAGTTTGAGAAGGTTGATCGACTGTCAGGACTCCTCCAGGGACCAAGTCCCCTGAGTGCGGAGCTCGCCGCAGTGTGCACCCCAGCCCGTGAGGGAGATATCCATGGTCAAAAACACGTTATGATGTGGAGCCTGGAATGGCATGCCTCTAAGCAGATTCTGGGCCTGACTCGGACAGCTGTGGAGTGACAGAGATGGCATTCTCTGAGACGGCCCGTTGCCTGAGCCCACTGAACTCAAAGGCACTACTGTGCCACTCACATGTGCAGTCGGACATCGGGGACAACATGGACTGTCAAGGCCATATGGCCGAGACGGAGCATCGCTCGGGCCGATACTGTATTGCATTGCTGAATTGTGGATGCCAGAGCAATGAGGCGGTCTGGGGAAGGAAGGCTGTCACCCACTGAGTGTCGAGGCATGCGATGATGAACTCAAGGGATTGGACTGGAGTGAGGTGAGACTGGGTAATTGATGAAAAAGCCAAGGGGCTCGATGAGGTGGACAGTGCGGGCCGTGGCCCGCTGCGCCTCATCGGCTGTCCCTCCTGTAACGAGCCAGTCGTCTAGATAAGGGTAGACAAAGATGTCCTGCAATCGAAGGTGGGCTGCGGCCACCACGAGGAATTTGGTGAACATTTGCGGGGCGGACGAGAGGCCGAAGGAAAGCACCTTGTATTGGTAATGGTTCCCTTGTACCCTGAAGCGCAATTGTTTCCTGTGTTTGGGGTAGACGAGGATGTGAGCATCCAAGGAGCATAGCCAGTCGCCCGGCCAGAGGAAAGGGTAGCAAGGCATCAAGGGAGAGAATTCTGAATTTCTCCCACAGCAGATATTTGTTGAGAATTTTTAATCGAGGATGGATTGGAAACCGCCAATCCACTGGCACAAAGAAGTAATGGGAGTAGAACTCATGACCTCTGAGATACGGTGGGACCACTTCCACTGTTCATTCCTCGAGGAGGCTGGCAAGCTCCTGCACCAAGATTATCTGGTGCACGGGGAGCCGAAGGGGCTCCGCGGGGCAGAAGGGTGGAGGAAGCTGGTCAAGTGCTCATGTATATAGTTAACCCAGTTATCCAAGTTTCTTTTCCCTGTTCAATGTAAAACCAGACACCTTGTCGTATGGTAGTTATGTTATGATGTAAACCGCGCTGATGCCGAATAGCGCGGTATATAAGAAACTGTAATAAATAAATAAATAAATAAATAAGGTGGAGGTGGTAACCTTCCCGGACAACCTGGAGGACCCAGGTGTCCAAGGTGACAGACTCCCATCGATGAGCGAAGTGGACCAGGCACCCTCCCACCAGTTGCTAGGGCAAGCAGCTATGCATCGGGCATCAAAAGCCTGGGGCCGACTGGGCAGGTGCCTGGGTCTGGCTTTTGGGTCCCTTAGACTTACAAGGACACTGGGGGCCACTCTTGCTTTGTCCGCCCTGGGGTGGAGCTGGTGCCAGAGGGTAAAGTGGGTAGACCCGGTAGCGAAGACCCTTCCTGTGGAAGAAAGGCTTCTTTCCCTGTTCCTTCTTCCGCGAGAGAGGGGAAGTCTTTTGGGAGAGACAGGTGCGAGTGATGTACTCAGTCTCAGTCTCCACTACACCTTGTCCTCCCATCAGTTTGCCGAACAATTGCTCACCCAGGCAAAGGTACATCGAGCAGTTTTTCCTGAACTCATTGTTTGAGGTCCGAAGACTGGAGCCAGGCCTGCCGCCTGGCCACTATACCAGCAGCCACTACCAGAGTGGAGGACTCAAAGCTGTCGTATGCAGCACGAGAAAGGTACTTCAAACAGTCCCCCCACTGACTTCAGGAGGGCCTGGAAATGGCAGAGGTAATCACCGGCAAGGCCCACCTGAAAACCTCCATGCTCCTTTGCAAGGTCACGAAGGAACATGCCTATATATAGCAGGTAAGCATGGCAGCATGGAGCCTTGGTAGGCCATACACCAAAAGGCGTCGAGATTCCCTACCCGGCGGGAAAGCATAGTTACTCACCTGTAACAGGTGAACTCCGGGAACAGCAGGAATTTAGTCTTCACATATGGGTATCGTCGGTACTAATGGAGCCTGCGTGGGAACACTCCCCAGCATCAAATTAGGAAGCTTTTGGGAGCATCCCAAAGCGCCTGCGTGCTGCCTTCCCACCTTTCCCAACTGCCTTTCTCCAGTTGAGTTTAAAGCTGAGACAAAGAGAGAGAGAGAGAGAGGGTAAAAGAAAGAGATAGACAGAGAGATACAACTCCTAGGGGAGGTGGGTGGGTTGTGAAGACTAAATTCCTGCTGTTCCCGGAGATCACCTGTTACAGGTGAGTAACTATGCTATCTCCAGGAACAAGCAGGAATGTAGTCTTCATATATGGGGATTCCCTAGCTTTAGATGCCAGGGAGAGACCCCAGAAGTTGTGTGTCCCTGAGAAAGGGCTCCACTTCCCCCCATGGATCTCTGGCATCCCACCAGGGATGGTGGGTAGGAGTTGATTAGGTATGGAACAGGTGTTGGAGAACAGCCTGACCAAACAAGGCATCCTGGCGGGAGTCCTTGTCCAAGCAGTAAGGGGCTGTGAATGTATGAACAGAGGCCCAAGTGGCTGCTCGACAGATGTCGTCGATAGACACAGAGTGTAGATGAGCCATTGAAGATGCCATGGCTCTCACATTGTGAGTTGTGACATGGCCCTCCAGAGGAAGATTCTTACTCTGATAGGCAAATGAAATACACTATGCAATCCAGTTGGACAGTGTTCTCTTGGAGACAGAATGTCCCAAATGAGAAGGATCAAAAGCAACAAAGAGTTGAGAGGACTTTCTATGTTGCTGTGTTCTTTGCAAGTAAAAGGCTAAAGCTCTTTTACAGTCCAAAGTATGAAAATTCCTTTCTGCATTAGATGCATGAGGCCTTGGAAAAAAAACACAGGCAGGTAGACCGCTTGGTTTAAATGAAAAGGCGAGGCCACCTTTGGAATAAAGTGTGGATGAGTCCTAAGGACTACTTTATCATGATGGAACCTTTTATAAGGTGGATCAGCTACTAATGTCTGCAACTCACTGATGCGGCATGCTGATGTGATTGCAATGAGAAAGATAACCTTCCAAGAAAGGAATTTCAATGAGGTAGTAGCTAAGGGTTCGAAAGGTGGCTTCATGAGCTGACCAAGAACCAGGTTTAAGTCCCATGCCACCGGTGGTGGCCTAATGGGAGGCTTAGTTAAAAGAAGGCGTCTCATAAATCTTGCTATAAGAGGATGGGAGAAAATAGGTTGTCCATTTAGAGGCTTGAAAGAAGCTGCAATAGCACTCAAATGGACTCTTACTGAGTTAGTTTTAAGACCTGCATTGGATAAATGAAGGAGATACTCCAGTAATGATTCCAGAGGTATCGCAAGGGGGTTAAGACCCTTCTGCGAACACCATATGGTAAACCTTTTCCACTTGAAAGCATAAGAGCTTCTTGTGGAAGGCTTCCTGGAAGCATAAAGGATATCCTTTACTTGCTGAGGAAGGTTAAGATCATGAAGATCTAGGCCTTAAGCAACCAAGCCCTGAGATGCAGAGACTGGGGATTGGGATGCCATAACATTCCGTCCTCATGAGACAGGAGATCTGGAGCAGATCCTAACTCCAGGGAGGGAGCTTGAGAGAGATGTAGAAGCAGAGGGTACCACACTTGCCATGGCCAATGTGGAGCTATGAGAATCATATGGCCTCTGTCTCTCTGAAGCTTAAATAGGGTTTTGGGAATTAGGGGAATGGGTGGAAAGGCATAAAGGAAGTCTTGACCCCAGAGGAGGAGGAAGGCATCCCTGGCCTGAGAGCCCTGAGCCGGAATTCTGGAATAGAACCGGGGAAGTTTGGCATTCAACGGACTTGCAAAGAAGTCTATGTCTGGGGTTCCCCAAATTTGAAAAATCTTGGCCACCTGGTCTGCATGTAGAGACCATTCGTGTGGAAACAGAACTCGACTGAGTCTGTCTGCCCAAGAGTTTTATATGCCTGGAAGATACATTGCCAGGAGATGAATCTGATGCTCTCTGGTGAGGGCCCATAGTCGCAAAGCTTCTTTGCAAAGCGACAGAGAGCCTGTTCCGCCCTGTTTGTTCACGTAGAACATGGCTACTTGATTGTCCGTATGGATGAGGACTGTCTTGTAGCTGAGCAGGGTGTGGAACACTCGAAGAGCAAGGAAGATTGCTCTGAGCTCCAAGAGATTGATATGTAGATGAGTCTCCTGTGGAATCCAAGTGCCTTGGGTGGAGAGGTCTTGCAGATGAGCTCCCCAACCCATTGGTGAAGCATCTGTTGTGAGAGTTGCCTGGGGTAAGGGTTGTTGAAATGGGGACCCCAACAACAGGTTCTGAGTGGACTGCCACCATTGGAGGGACAAAATAAGGCGATTTGTGTTCGCTATTTTGTCTGACAGGCACCCTGATGCCTGGGTCCACTGAGTGGATAAAGTCCACTGGGCTGCTCTCATATGGAAGCGAGCATAAGGAACCACATGCACTGTAGATGCCATGTGACCTAGTAGTTGTAGCATTTCTCGGGCAGTGAAATGAGGTTTTAGCACTTCTTGAGAAGCTAACTGCACCATGCGAAGGCAACGGGCCTGGGGAAGATAGGCCCTTGCCTTTTTGGTATCCAGCAAAGCTCCTATGAATTCTAGAGACTGAGTGGGAGTTAGACTGGATTTTGGGACGTCTATGACAAGACCCAAATACTGAAGGATACACACTGTGCAAGATAGGGAGGTCCTGGCCTCTGACTCTGATGGGGCTCGAATGAGCCAGTCGTCTAAGTAGAGGAGGACGAATATCCCTAGAGTGAGGAGAAAAGCTGCTACCACAGCCATGCATTTCATGAACACTCTTGGTGCTGAGGCCAGGCCAAAAGGAAGCACCCTGTATTGGTAGTGCTTTCCTTGAAAAAGGAACCGAAGGAACTTTCTTTGTGTTGGGTGGATGAGAACATGAGCGTACGCATCCTTGAGATCTAGAGAACAAAGCCAATCCTGACTCTGAAGGTATGGCAGCAGAGTTCCTAGAGAAATCATCTTGAATTTCTCTTTTAACAGGAATTTATTCAACTCTCTGAAGTCCAAAATAGGTCTGTATCCCCCCGTTTTCTTTGGGATAAGGAAATAGGGGGAGTAAAACCCTGTACCCTGTTGATGAATGGGTACTTCTTCTATTGCCCCTTGGGCAAGAAGCATAGTGACCTTTTGACCTAACAGGTTGATGAGAGAGGTCTGAGAACTGAACTGTCTTACCATTGTGGGAGGGGGCATGCACAGAAAATGCAGCTTATAATGGAGAGTGTCCAATGCTCTGCTGTTATCTGCTCCCACCTGGGGGCAAAGTGACATAACCTTCCTGGAATGGTGGAAGGCTCTGGTCCATTGAGGGCCAGGAAGGCTAGGTTCTCTAGATGAAAGTCAAAGGCCTTGTGGAGGCTGAGACTGCTGAGACGTTTGAGGCTTAGCAGTCTTCACTTTCCTTTGTTTAGGTGGTTGCTGACCCTTCCGGGCAGGCTGACCTGCAGAACGTCCCTGCTTGGAATAAGAGGGATAAAACCTCTTCTTCTTTGAGAAGAAAGGCTTCTTGAAAGATTTCTTTCTCACAGGATCAGCTGTGCCTTTGGATAGCCTATCCAAAGTGGAGTTGTCAGCATCTAATTCATTGGCTTTTTCTTGCCAATTTTTACCAAATAGATTCTCACCTGTGCAAGGGATATTGCCCAGTTTGTCCTGCACCCAGAGCTCCAAATCGGATGCCTGGAGCCAGGCAATTCTACGTGCACCTATGGCAATGGCAGAGGTTCTGCTTATGCACTCAAAACAGTCAAAAGCTGCACGGTTGACAAACTATCCTGGGCATGTTTGACCAGTGTGAGAAAATCCTGCTTTCTGTCCTCAGGAAGAAGAGGGCTCAAAACTTCTAAATCAACTGTGACTTCTTTAAGGACCATTCCCATATATAAAATATAGGAACTGATCCTGGCAGAAAGCATGGAAGCCTGGAAAGTACGACGTCCAAAGGCATCCAAAGTTCTACACTCACATCCTGCGTGGCCCTTAGGCGGTGGTCCGTGGTGTCTGTCTCTGGAGTTTCGCTGATGATACGGTCTGAGTTGTTGTGGTAATGTACTGTTCTGCGTCCTTCTCTCTTATCTGTCTGACTGTGTCTGTTCCCTATTCTGTCCTATCAAATAAATGGCGTTCTTTTCTTATTTCCTTGAATGATATATTATTGTAAACCGCTCTAATGCCTTCTGGCCTGAGCGGTATATCAAATTTAAATAAACATAATAAACATAATAATGCCTCTTTGAACGCCTGATCCTTCTCATAGCTGATTCCACCACAATAGAATGGTGAGGAAGCTGAGTTTTTTGGAATCCAGGACAAGGAGGGACTCGATACATGGTATCCAGTCTGCGAGAGTGAGGAAAGGTGGTGAGAGGTGTCTCCCACATTCTCAACATGAGATCATGTAAAATCTCATGGATAGGCAAGGTAGCTGCCTCCTTAGGAGCTTTGGGATACTGTAAAATCTCCAACTCCTTAGCTCTGGGCTCTGTTTCGGGAGCCACAGTAATGGACAAACCACGAGCCACCTCCCTGATAAAGTCCTGAAAGGAGATATCCTCTGGAGGAGACATCCTACGTTTAGGAGAGGAAGGCTCCTCCGGGAGAAGTATTCCGGTACCGACAGAGCTATCAGAATCCTCAGAGTCCTCTGAGGATTCGAAGTATCTTCTGTCCGGATGCTCTTGAAGAGCCTGATACCCGTACGGACCGAAGTCGGTACCGGGGGGGGGGAATCGGTACTGGAAGGCATCGCATGACTGGGTACCAGAAAAGCAGACACCGATGTCGATGTCGATACTATCGGTACTGGTACCGATATCAGTACCAGCATCAGTGCCGGAACCGGTTGAACCGTCTGACGCGGTTCTGAGGGTGTCGATGCCGCAATGAGAGCCGCCAGACTGCATTCAATAGCCAGGATCCTCTGGTCTATCGACGCTGCCGATGCCTGGGTATCGGTACCAGAAGCAGCCAGTACCCCAGAGCATGGCACCAGTAGTTCGGTCGAGGCCTTGAGAACGTCCAGGAGCCCCGATAATGCTTTGAAAGCCGACGCCTCCCGCCGGGGCAATTTTGCAGGTACAGAACCCTCAAGGGCAACGTCAGAGGCATCTTGATGCTTAGGAGATCTACCCTTTGAGGACCGGCTGGACTTATGTTTAGTTACCTGAGGTCCATGGGAGGAAGACGAAGCCCTGGAAGATGTCGGATGCCACCGAAGCTGCATCGGAGGGAAAAAGGGCACTGAGCTTGGCAGCTCGGTTTTGTCGATCCCTCTTGGACATCATGGCACAAGTCATACACTCGGAGATGGAGTGATCAGGACGTAAACATTTAAGACACCACTCATGGGTGTCGGTGACGGAGATGGTACCGCCACACTTGGTGCATTTTTTAAAACCCGAGGCGGGTTTCTCCATTTTGGAGGAAATTTTGGGCCTAGTGCCCAAAATGGCACGTGCACCTGGAAAAGAAAAGTTTGGAAAAAAAGATTTTTTTTTTTAAAAAGAAAGAAGAACCTGCGGTACCGGTAAAGTGTCGAGGAAGGCAGACGCGACCACAAAAAGAAGAATAAGGGAAAAAATTTCTGCGGTGACAGGAACACGACCTGCTGGCTCCGCGGAAAACAAAGAACTGGAGAGAAGCAGTTGGGAAAGGTGGGAAGGCAGCACTCAGGGGCTGTGGGATGCTCCCAAAAGCTTCCTAATTGGACGCTGGGGAGCGTTCCCACGCAGGCTCCGTCGGTACCAACGATACCCATATGTGAAGACTACATTCCTGCTTGTTCCTGGAGATGGGTGGGTTTTTGGGCTCTTTTGCTTCCGCATGGCAGACTCTACCACCTCATGGTATGAGGAAGCTGGGCCTTCCTGAAGCCGGGCCCTCGCTGGGCCTTGTACATGGTGTTCAGGTGCCTGCTGACAATGGAGATAGATGCAGGTGTCTCCCACATGCTGAGGAGCAGCCGGGCTAGGATGGGCAGAACCGGGACCATGAGGGATTCCCTTGGCGGAGCCTCATATTGTAAAATATTGAGTTCCTCCGCATGGGGCGGCTCCTCGGATTGCGCTAGGGCTCGAGCCATGTTCTGTACAAACTCCAGAAAGGTGGTGTCTTCAGGAGGAGACCACAGCTTCTGAACAGGCATAGAAGGATCCAAAGAGAGGTCCTGATGAGCCCGGGATTCAGGGGAAGTGTCCCCGTCGTATTCCCAGCCCGAAATTTCCGAGGAAGACTTGGCGCTAAGTTGCTTGAGTAGAGCCCATGCTGTGCGCTGGGCTCTTGAGCCGGAAGCCCGCCTGGAGCAGGAAGTGCTGGCTCGAGAAGATCTCGCACTCAAAGACTGGGATGGAGATTGAGACCTCTGCCAGGTTCCCTCAGAAGGCCTCTGGCTCTTGATGGTTGTTGTCAGGGCAGTCTGGGGAGCCATCACAGGCATCACCCTCGAGGTCTCAGGGCGCGTGCCAGCAGGGCCTGGCACCAGCGTCTATTGGGCAGCTAGGAAGGCAGAAATGCTGCGCTCCAGTGCCAGCATTCGGGCCTCCCACTCTGGAGTCGGATCTTGAGACATCAACGCCAGGGTGACCAGATCGGAAGTTGAGGAGAGGGGATACTCACCAGGATGACCCTCAGGAGACCGGGCACCATCGCTGGAGGCCTCCATATCTGTACGAGGTACCTTTTGTGGCCGCTCCTAATCAGACTTGAGATTGCCGAGGGGGGATGAGGGACCTAACGTGAGAATGCTCATGCTTGTCCTGAGCACCCAAACAGGGTCCTCGAGGCCTCCTTCTTTTGCTCCCTTTCGGGGGACCCTTGCTGAGTGACACCAGGGCCTCAGAGTGGCCAAGGGGGACCCCAGAGGCTGAAGATCGGTGGAGCGGGAAGCTACCGGGGACACTGGAGCCACCTTGTGGAAAATCTCTTCCCGTTTCTGCTTAAGGCTCTGGATGGCATTGAAGGACATCATCTTACAAAGGGAGCAGAGCTCTGGGTTATGGGCAGCTCCTAGGCACCTAAGACAACAGTAACGGGTGTCCGTGAGCGACATATTTTTGGAGCATGTGTCACACTTTTTGAAACCGGAGGCCATGGGGGTAAAAAGAACCCACATAAGGTCAAAGACCTTTGGCTCGGCCAGCAGTTGAAAACGGCACGAAATGCATTAGAGACGAACTCACAAAGAAAAAAAAAGATAAACAATGTCCCGGGGCCCGCTGTTTACTGGGGATGGCAGGAAGTGGACCGGGAAACTGAAATTAGAGACACAATTATGAGACTTTTTCTGAGGTACAGAGATGTGCGTCCAAAGGGATCTATGGAAAAAGGGAGGACTCATCAAGGTGGCACCCTTGATGCCATGAGTTTCTTTGAAAGCTGGGAAAATGCTCCACGCAGGCCACGTCGGTGCCGATGTCACCCATATGCGAGGACTGACTTCCTGCTTGCTCCTGGAGAATGATTTTAATCTATATCAGGGGTCTCCAAATACAGTCCTGGTGGGCCACAAACCAGTCAGGTTTTCAGGGTATCCCTAATGGATATGCATGAGATCATTTCAAATACAATGGGGGCAGTGCATGCAAATATCTCTCATGCATATTCTTAAGGATATCCCAAAATCCTGGCAGGATTGCTGCCCTTTTCAATGCCTCGTTGGAGACTGGAGTGGTGCCAGAGGACTGGAGAGAGGCACATGTGGTCCCTTTACACAAAAGCAGAAGAAGGATGTGGTTGAAAACTACAGGCTGGTTAGTTTAACTTTGGTGGTGAGTAAATTACTGGAAAAGCTGCTGAAAGAGAAAACAGTGAGGCTTCTGGAGTTCAAAGGATTACAGGATCTAAGGCAGCATGAATTCACTAGAGGCAAGTCTTGTCAGATAAATCTGATTGATTTGACTGGGTAACCAGGGAGTTGGACTGAGGGATAGCCCTAGATATGGTGTATTTAGATTTCAGTAAAGCCTTTGACACCGTTCCTCACAGGCGACTTATAAACAAACTGAGCATCCTAGGGATAGACCCTAAAGTTACTGTTTGGTTAGAAATTGGTTGAATGGGAGGCGACAAAGGATACAGGTAAATGGAGCTCACTCTGAGGAGAGGGAGGTTACCAGTGGT
Organism: Ichthyophis bannanicus; assembly: GCA_033557465.1. Lineage (NCBI taxonomy): Eukaryota > Metazoa > Chordata > Amphibia > Gymnophiona > Ichthyophiidae > Ichthyophis > Ichthyophis bannanicus. Next base: position 922,764,184 of record CM066035.1, on the reverse strand, counting down.
GTGCCCCAGGGATCTGTCCTTGGTCCAATTCTTTTTAATCTCTTTGTTAGTGATATAGCGGAAAGGCTGTCAGGTAAAGTTTGCCTCTTGGCGGATGATACCAAAATCTGCAATAGACTAGACACCCAGGAAGGTGTAGATAACATGAGGGGGGATCTAGCTAAGCTTGAAGAATGGTCTAGAATTTGGCAGCTGAGATTTAATGTTAAAAATGCAAGGTCATGCATCTGGGCTGCAGCTATCCAAGGGAGCAATATTGTATAGGGGTGAAGTACTTTTGTCCACTCAAGAAGAGCGGAACTTAGGCGTGATTGTGTCTGATGATCTTAAAAGTAGCTAGACAGGTAGAAAAGGTGACAGCAAAAGATAGAAGAATGCTTGGGTGCAGAGGGAGAGGAAAAGCCAGCAGAAGAGAGGAGGTGATAGTGCCTCTGTATAAGTCTTTGGTGCGACCGCATTTGAGTATTGTGTGCAATTCTGGAGACCGCATCTTCAAAAGGACATAAACAGGCTGGAGATGGTACGGAGGGTGGTTACTAAAATGGTTAGTGGTCTTTATTATAAAGCATATGAGGACAGACTTAAGGATTTTAATATGTACACCTTAGAGGAAAGGCGGGATAGAGGTGATATGATTGAGACGTTTAAATACCTCCGTGGCACAAATGCACAGGGAGAAGAGCCTCTTTTGATTGAAAGCAAGCTCTGCTAGGAGGGGACATGGGCTGAGGGTGAAAGGGGATAGATTCAGGAGTGATATGCGGAAATATTTCTTTACGGAAAGAGTGGTGGATCCATGGAATAGTCTCCCAGTGGAGGTGGTAGAGATGAGGACAGTATCTGAATTCATGCATGGGACAAACAGAGGATCTCTAAACGGGAAAAGGGGACTGTTGTAGTGGTTGATATTGAAGGACAGATTAGATAGGCCATGTGGTCTTTTTCTGTCGTCATGTTTCTATGACAGGTTTGGAGACCCCTGGCTCTACAGTATTCTTTACTGATCTTTTCTTTCAGTAATTTCTGCTAGAGTATCATTCATTCCTCTACTCAGAGATATTTATATACACCTTCCTGAGTTCCTTGATATCACAGCCCTCCAAGCTTTCCATTTTGCTTAATTTTCCTCAAAATAGAGTTGTCTTAGCACATTTGTCAAGGCCAAAAGTTATCCTGACGTCAGAAAAGCTTTTCACTAAATGGAGTTGCTCTTCTAATTGTTGTTCATTGGAACTACAGAGCTTTAGGTCATCTACAAATAGAAAATGGGTTGTTACTTTCTTTAGGATTCAGGCTAAATCTGTATCCCAAAGAGCTGATTAGAGTACACAATGGATTAAGAGCCACACAAAACAGCAATGGTGACAGGGAGTCTCCCTGAAATAGTCCTTGCTGGATCTTGTATTAAGAACGATGTACTGACCATCTTCATACTTCAAAGAGTGTGGTATTCCACAATGCATAGTGAACTTAATGTACACTCTATCAAATCAGGATTTATTTTGTACGTTTCAAGGCAATTTATAATCCAAGAGTGTGGGACATTGTCAAAAGCTCTCCTATAATCAAATCCATGTTATACTGAGATCTCTGCTTTTGTTAGCACTGGCCATGATGGCCTTATTTATGTATCAATGTGTTTATTAAAGAGTTAATACAATTATAAACATAAGCATGAACAAAACAAGCAATGCAGCAAAGCCAATATAATTACATAATTCAAATTTCCACACATTAAATAAATTGTATTAGTCCACATAACGATGAACTAAGATCCCCATATGTAAATTACCAGGAAAGGAAAAACTAAATAAGAAATTAAAAGGTTACCATACCTCCATAAATTAGCAGGCCACAAAAAAACATTATTAGCAAACCACCCACCATCATTCCTTTCTATCAGACAAAAATGTTTTTAATTGAGTAACATAAAAAAATACGTAAGTACAACCTTGAAAAGTAATAATACATTTACACAGAAATCTAAGGAAAAAAAAAGTAGCACCCAGCTTTATTACCCTGGATTTCAATGCCAAAAACTCCTTCCTATGAGCTTGGGTAGATTTAGAAACATCAGGAAAAACAGTTTATATTCACAAAAAACTTCTCTTTATTTTTAAAGTAAACCTTAAACACCCGATTTCTATCTATAACAGAGAAAAAAGAAACTAACAATGTGACCCTTTTTTCAATCCTATCACTAAAATCTTCCAAAAAATTAGTTAGATCTTTATTTACATCAATAGAAAGAACATCTACCCCCCTCTGCTGCCTTATCTACATTACGCTTACCTGCTGGGATATAATAGCAAGACTATATAGCAACCTTATCAGGAAATAACAGAAGCTCATGAAAATACTTGTCAAGCAAAATCTGAGAAGCAAGCAAAGACGACATAGGAAAATTCAGAAAACGAAGATTTAAAGCCCTAGCACTGTTTTCCAAAAATTCCAGCTTATACTGAATTGATAGTGAATCCTTAATAAAAGCAGAACTAGTCTGCTGCAATTTTGAAAACTGCTTATTCATATTAGCAAGAGTGCCAACTATCTTAATTAACTGAGCATCTACCTCAGCAAATTTCTGATTATATTCCTCTGTAAAAACACAAAGACTAAAGAGAAGCTGAAACCGTAACATCAATACTGGCAATAGCAGTCCACAAGTCCTTCAAAGTAATCTCCTCAGGCGGGGAGTTCAAACTTCTTAAACCAGCAATAGCCACAACAGGTATAGGCAGTGGACCAGGAGAATATGAAGATAAAGGTAACTTATTATCATTATTTGTCAGAGTAGAAGAAAGCTGGGGAAATAGGAGGGAGAGGTGGAGTTCACTCAATGGAGCTCAAGGATACCTCTTCAGTGGGGGAGAACAGTCTGGGTAGCATCAAAAAATGTTTGTCAAGAGGACCAATAACCTTACCGTCCCCCCATATCCACGGGGCCCATATCTGCCGACAACTTCTTGATCTTTTGCTTTCCCATAGCCGCTTCCAATGGTGTACAAACGAACAAGTAAACTTAAACCAAATCTTATTCCACCATCATGAGGAATATCCTCTATAGGGACAACAATTGACGCCAAAGGGGGTGTGTATCCTGCCCCTTTGGGCCAAAGCCCAGAGGGCCATAAGACAGAACTTACAGCCCTACAGGACCACACAGGTATTCCAATGCCAGAAAGCTGTTTAAACAAGTGCAGGGGGGACCTCGATGCACACTCCAGCGGTCGGCTCTGTCACACAGTACACTGGCGAACTCCGTCCACACCTGCTCACCAAGGCTTAGTCCACAGCACACAAGGGCCATAGGGCAAAACTTATAGCTGCACAGGACCCCACAGGTATTTCGATACCAGAAAGCTGTTTAAACAAGTGCCGGGGGGAACCTCGATGTACACTCAGCTGTCTGCTCCCTCACACAGCACACCGGCGAACTCCGTCCATGCCTGCTCACCAAGGCTTAATTCACCGATGGCCTTATTTAATATTAACTGGTCTTTCCTTCCATATGCTCCCCTCTTATTGTCCCTTTTGCTCCATTGCCATGATGTTATTGGACTCTATATGATCACATTCTCTCTGCATCTATTGCAGTGAATAGCTTATAAATTGTAGGTAGATAAATTAGTGTTTAAGAGATTTGTGATACAGTTATTTCATTAGGGCATTTTTTTTTTCATCTTCGTATTTTGTTTGACTTTTTTCATTCTCTTTTAGATTACAATGTATGTTAAATTGCTCATTGTCTTAAGCAATCCTGGACATAAATGGATACATAACTGTCTAATTTGACCAATTTTTGACTTGAAATCTCCTTTGTAAAGGGATTTTCCTTTTGCAGATGCATAAGAAATAAGTGTCTAATTTTTCTGGTAGAAAAAAGGGAACTGAACATATCAAGTGGATAAAATATACCACATAAGAATTCATAGCTATTATAATCTCTGAGCAGGCAAAGCGTAGTTACTCACCTGTAACAGGTGTTCTCCAGGGACAGCAGGAATCAGTCCTCACATATGGGTGACATCGGAGCTGACGGAGACCTCGTGCGGAGCAATTCCCCAGCTTTCAAAGAAAGCCTTTGGGATTGCATCGCTCATGCGTGATCCCCCTCCCGCCCAAGGGTGCCATCTTGCTCAGTCAAATGACATAGCTAAAAAGACGGCAAAATGAATAAAAATCAATAATAGGACTGCAACTCCAGGGGAGGAGGGAGGGTCATGAGGAATGATTCCTGCTGTCCCTGGAGAACACCTGTTACAGGTGAGTACCAACGCTTTCTCCAGCAACAAGCAGGAAGTCAGTCCTCACATATGGGACTCCCTAGCTATAGGCTACCGAGAACCCCTAGCTGAAAAATGGCTCCCTCTAGAAGAGCCACAGCAGCTGTAATAGGAATTCAGCGGAGACGCAACACCCCTGGTAGCCTGACATCAGAGGGCCGGAAGGTAGGAGTTGCCTAAACCTCAAATAGGTTAGGGAGTACCTCCTGGCCAAAAGCACTGTCCCATCAGGACTCTCCATCCAAGCAGTAATGGGCTGCAAAAGTCCGTCTTGAAGACCAAGTTGCAGCCCGGCAGATGTCTGCCAGCAGAACAGAGTGGAAGTGAGCCACTGATGCGGCCTTAGCCCTGACACGGTGGGCCGTGACTTGACCCTACAACGGGAGGTCAGCCGCCCTGTATGCCCAGGCAATGCAGTCTGCCACCCAGGTGGACAATGTGCGCTTGCAGACAGGAAGCCCCAGTTTACTGGGGTCATAAGAGACGAAGAGCTGAGTAGCCCTTCGATGTCTCCGCGTATGCTCCAGGTAGAAGACTAATGTCCTTTTACAATCAAGGGTATGCAGAACCACCTCTGCCCGGCTGGCATGCGGGTCTGGGAAGAATGTCGGAAGAACCACCTCTTGGTTGAGGTGGAAAGGAGAGACCACATTTTGCAGAAACTTGGGATGGGTGCGCAGGACCACCCTGTTCCTATAAAACCGTGTATACGATCTTTCTGACACAAGAGCTTGTAGTTCACTCACTCGTCTGGCAGATGTGAGTGCCACCAGGAAGAGCACCTTCTAGGAGAGGAAGCGCAGATGGCAAGTGGACATCGGCTCAAAAGGTGGGCGAGTAAGCTTTTGCAAGACCACATTCAAATCCCACTCGGTTGCCGGAGAACGAACCGGGTTTTTTTTAGTAGAAGAACTCTGAGGAATCTGGACACCAAGGGGTGAACCGAAAGAAGTTGTCCTTCCACTGGAGAGTGGTGTGCTGACAAAGAACTCAGGTCAGAGTTAGACTTGAGGCCTAATTCGTAGAGGTGAAGCAGGTACTGTAACACCACTGGTACCAGACAAGAGAAAGGGTTTTCGTTGTGCTGGTTGCACCACACCTCAGACCTATGCCACTTGAAGGCACAGGTTTTTCTAGTGGACTGCCTCCTTGAGGCCGGTAGCACTTCTTCCACATTCTTATGCAGGAGGAGAGAAGCCAGCACTACCCTTTCAACAGCCATGCCATCAGGTTGAGGGACCTGAGGTTGGGGTGTAAGATAGAGCCCTGCTCCTGGGACAGGAGGTCAGGCTGCGTACCCAGAAGGAGTAGAGTTCCACTGCTAGCTGGCGGAGAAGCAGAAACCAAGGTTGTCTTGGCCATCTGGGGGCTACCAGGATGACAGAGGCCTTGTCTCAAAGAAGTTTGAATAGAGTCCGGGCCACCAGAGGCGTGGGAGGAAACACATACAGGAGGCCCACGGACCAGGAAATCAGAAAAGCATCTGCAGCCATCCTTTGGGGGTGTGGCTATCTGGAACAAACGTTGTGCAACTGATGATTCTGCGGACTGGCAAAGAGATCTATAACCGGATGTCCCCAGCAATGGAAGATCTGCTGGGCTACTTCCGGATACAGTTGCCACTCGTGAGGTTGGAGAATTCTGCTTAGCTTGTCTGCTAGGCAGTTCTCCTGACCTGGCAGGTAAACTGCTTTGAGACATACCCTGCCGGATTGCAAAGGAACAGAGGTCCAGTGTCTCCTGACACAGGATGCGGGACCCCGTCCCTCCCTGCTTGTTCACGTAGAATATAGCCACCTGGTTGCCCGTTTGTACTGAGAGAACATGAGAGAAGGTTTGAAGAGCTAGGCGTATCGCCCGGAGCTCTCAGAGGTTGATTTGTTGCGTCTTCTCTTGAGGAGACCACAACCACTGAGTGCATAAGTCCTGGCGGTGGGCTCCCCAGCCCAGCAGAGATGCATCTGTCATCAGCACTCTTGTATACGAGGGAGGTTGGAAAGGCACTCGCTTGAGCAGGTTGGATGGCTGAAGCCACCAGGTCAACGACTTCCATAGTCATTTGGACACTCTGATCCTTTCTCGGAGTCGTCCTGTGGCTTGTGTCCACCGATCTCTGAGGCACCACTGAGCTGTCCTCGTGTGGAGACGGGCGTTTGGGATCACATGAACCATGGAGGCCATGTGTCCTAGAAGGCGCAGAAAATGCATTGCTGATATCTGAGACTTGTGGCTGAATTGGTGTACTAGCTCCAGAAGCCTCTGTGCTCTGCCCTCTGGCAGGTAAGCCTTCGCTTGAAGGGTGTCCAGCCTTGCCCCTATGAACTCTAAGTGCTGAGTAGGGAGCAAAGTGGACTTTGCTTGATTTATGACAAAGCCTAAATGCTGCAGTATGTCGATAGTGCGAGCTGTGGCCTGTTGGACTTCTTGGGGCGATGGGGCTCTGATGGCCAGTCATCCAGGTACGGGAAGACAAAAATTCCCTGGTTCCTGAGGAAGGCCGCCACTACCACCAGATATTTGGTAAACACTCTGAGGACAGAGGCTAGGCCAAATGGAAGTACTATGTTCTGAAAATGGTTTCCTCTCACTACAAATCGGAGATACTGTCTGTGGTCTGGATGTATGAGGATGTGCGTATAAGCATCCTTCAGGTCTAAGGAGCATAGCCAATCTCCCTGGTGGAGGTAAGGCAGCAATATTCCAAGGGAAAGCATCTTGAACTTTTCCCTCACCAGGAACTTGTTTAAGTTTCGCAGGTTGAGGATGGGCCTGAGGCCTCCTTTTCTCTTTGGTATCAGAAAATACCTGGAGTAAAAACCTTGTCCTAGCAGGCTGTGGGGCACCGACTCCACTGCCTTATCCTCTAGAAGACCGGCCAACTCCTGTAAGAGGAGGCTCCTGTGAAGAGGAGGTCTGAGGGACTCTCCTGGAAAGTAGGAGGGAGGTACCTGGTTGAAGTGGAGCAAATAGCCCTTTTGGACTATTTGTAAGACCCATGCATCGGTGGTGATTGCAGGCCACCTCTGGGTGTATAGGGTCAACCTTCCTCCTGTGCAAAGCCTCACCTCTGGTTGGAGAAAGAGACTATGCTGTGGCAGTCAGTCAAAAAACCCCTACCGGCAGGGAAGGAGCCGGTGCCTGGGGCCTGGAGATCTTCTGCTTACACGGGCCATGCCCCTGTCCCTTGGCCTGCTGCCCCTGGTGGAGAGTCAGGGAGGCCTGATGAGTGGGATAGTTGCGGTAAACAGCACCCTTTCTCTGGAAAAAGGGTTTTTTACCCGAGCCCTTCTTTTTAGAAGGGGCAGAAGTCTTCTTGGAGAGTCTTGTCCGGGTCAAGTACCCGGTCTCAATTTCAGCAGCCCTCTCAGTCATGGGTTTGCCAAAAAAGTTGTCACCTCGGCAAGGGACATCGACCAACTTGTCCTGAACCCATGGCTGCAGGTTTGACGACATTAGCCACGCCTGGCGTCAGGCAACGATGCCGGCTGCGGCTACTCGGGCTGAAGCCTCGAAGCCGTCATAGGCTGTTCAAGACAAACTTCGAGCACTCCCGAATCCCAGTGGACAAGTTCTTGAAGTGCTGCAAGGGTTCCTCGGAGAGGCCAGCTGAGAACCCGGCAATCTCCTTCCTTTGCCAGGTCCCACAAGTACATGCCCATGTACAGCTGGTATGTTTGGACATGGCATGATAGCATTGAGCCCTGGTAGCACTTTCTGCCGAGGGCGTCCAGGTTCTAGGCCTCCCTGCCAGGGGGCACCGAGGAGTGTATTTTTTGGCTCTTGAGCCTGTGCATGGCCAATTCCACAACCATGAAGTTGTGCGGCAGCTGTGCTTTTTGAAACTCAGGGCTCTTGTGGACTCGATAGATGGAATCGACCCACTTGCTGAGAACCGGCATCAAGGCCGGTGACTCCCACATGCGGAGCATCAGCCGTTGAAACATAGGAGGAAAAGGTACCATAAGGGCTTCCCGAGGGGGAAGTCATACTGGAGGGCTTCGAGTTCCTTGGCTCGAGGCTCCTTCTCAGTGTCCGCTGGGAATGCCAAAGCCTTGTACATGTCCCTGATGAAATCCGAGAACCGGGTATCCTCCGGGGGGACCTTCTCCAAGGCTCTCAGCCCGGTGAGTCTGATGGGACACACTGGGTCCGGTGGGTGTCCAGGGACTCTTCATCTTCCGTTTCCCATAATGAGTCCTCCGAGGAAGAATCAATGGACTCCGGCCGTGAGGGCTTCGATCTCGATCACCCCGACACCAAGGGCACCGGCGTCGATGACCTTGGTTCCAAACGAGAGGTCGAGGGAGACCTCAGCCGAGGATCGACTCGAGTGCGAAGAGTCTCAAGGATCGGCTCGGCCTCCGGGGTCGACTTGGACGTCGAAGTCCCGATAGTCGGGGAGGATGGACTGGTGAGACCGGCCATCAGTGCCCACTGCTGCTCCATGAAGGCAGACACGCTGCGCTCCAAGGCCGTCATTCTGAGATCGAGCTCAGAAGACTCCGCAGCCTCCGGCTCGGGTCCCGACGCCGGTTCTCCCAGAGAAGAGTCAACGAGGACAACAGCAGTTACCTTCCTCGGCGTCTCCGGCTCCATGCGAGGTACTTTTACAGGGCGCTCTGGCTCCAAGGACTCAGGGCGGCGGCGGTCAGGACTCCACGGCCTGGTCCGCGAGGGCCCAGGCCAATCAGAGGCATCCAACGACACTGCCCTCGCAGGTTTCTTCTTCCTCCGGTGTTCCCATGAGGGAGACCCCCACTCAGAAAACCCCCGACGATGCTCGGAGTCAGATAGCTCCCGAGACGTCGAGGCTTCTGAAGAGGTCCGGACCCGGGTGGATTCGGACTCTGAGAAAATCCTTTCACGCTGCTGCTGCCTACTTCTAAGTGCCTTAGAGGACATTTTGCTACATGGGCCACAGACCTTCGAGTTATGACTGGGCCCGAGGCATTGGAGACAGCAGTCATGTGTGTCGGTGGGAGACATTAATTTTTTATACCGATCACACTTTTTAAACCCGCTGGCAGTCATGGGGGGAAAAAGGGCCCCTGCGAGGTCAACCAACCGGGCTGCCAGTGAAAAAGAAAAAAAAAGTGCGAATGCTAGTCACTAAGGACAAAAACGAAAAATAAGAGAACGGACTCGATACCGGTGTACTGAACTGAGGCCGGAAGGGGAACCGGCGTTGAACCGAGCCGAAGAAGAGAATCTCCAGGAGTTTTGATGCACTTTTTCCGCGAGGGAAGTTGGACTACGTCTGTTGGGCTCCACGGAAAATGAGAGACTGAGCAAGATGGCACCCTTGGGCAGGAAGGGGATCGTGCATGCGCGATGCAATCCCAAAGGCTTTCTTTGAAAGTTGGGGAATTGCTCCGCATGAGGGCTTCGTTGGCGCCGACGACACCCATATGTGAGGACTGACTTCCTGCTTGTTCCTGGAGAAATAGACATTTTTGAAATAGTGCTCGGCAGCTTGCAACTGCAGACATCTCCCTTTATCTGAACACTAATCATCTGACTAACCTAAGTAATCTGTTTATGTGAAAGACTTCAAGGTCAGAACATATTGTATACAGACTTTTCAAATAAGAAACCTTGTGACAAGATGCAACTGATTACATCATTTAGACTTCAAAAGCTGCATCCTGAACCCCAATTCTTTGCTTCCGCTCCCTCTTCTCCTTTTACCATTCACTAGCCATCACTCTCATATGCAAATAACCTCTCTCAATAATATATACTCACCCAACAACTATTTGGACTTTGGTAGCTGCTGGCTGACTCCTGCCAGCTTCTCTTATGCTCTACCAAAGTCTATCACTATTGATTTCTAATGTCACACATTGGTTAATGAGCGATAATCTCATTCTTCCAGTTATCCAACCTAGCTCAGGTTTCAAGGGGGGTCAGCTAATAAGTCAAAAATACAAAAGGGAAAGCATGCTAGTCTGCAACACATAGTGCAGAGCCTGATATTTCAACTCTACTTGTACCTATGTACCAACAAATGCATCAGCTATGTATTAGGACAATGAAACAGATCATGTTGGCAGTTTTTTTTCAAATGAAATTTGAATCCAGCAACCTGAGCAACCATGAAGAGCTATTCTTCCAATTCTAGAACACTAGGTTTTCACTATATTACAGTTTATTATTACTATTTAATATACAGATTAAAAAAAACTAGCTTTTATGTCATGACCTATACTTTTCTGATCACCACCAACCTTAGAAAATTAAGTCGCTCCTGGACCTCTTGTACATGGCTGTATCTACTTCCTGGTCTTACAGTCTGTGGATCATATTCTCCATGCTCTGAAATGAAAAAAAAGAAAATGAGCTATAAAATATTTTACAGGCAAAAGATACAATAGTTATCCAACTAAAAAACTGATTTGATCAAAGTCATTATGAAACATTAAAACAATTAAAAATAAAAAAAACTAACCACTTTTCTCAGTGACCTAAGTGTGAAAATTATGTACAAAAATTCTTCACTATAGTGGGGCTGGAAAACTAATTCACATCAGCACATAGATTAACACCTTTGCTCTTGAAAAAATGGTCATAGCATGAATCTTCAAAATTTCCCTATAGTGTTTAAAGACCACAAGACACCGTGGGCATCCCAAATATGGAATTTTCTAAGGCCACATCTGCTCACATTTGTACAAGTATTCTCCAGCTCAGTTGCTGCTCAGTAAGCGTAGTTACTCGCCTGTAACAGGTATTCTCCAGGGACAGCTGGAATCAGTCCTCACATATGGGTGCCGACAGAGCCCCCATGGAAGCATCTCCCCAGCTTTCAAAGCAAGCCTTTGGGAGAGGGAATCACGCATGCATGGTCCCCTTCCTGTCCATGGATGCCATCTTAGTCAGATGACATAGCTAAAGCAGACAAAAGATGATGGCAAAAATTGCACAGCAACTCCAAGGGGAGGAGGGAGGGTTGTGAAGACTGATTCGTGCTTTCCCTGAAGAACACCTGTTACAGATGAGTAACTATGCTTTCTCCAGGAACAAGCAGGAAGTCAGTCCTCACATATGGGACTCCCTAGCTACAGGCTACTAAGAACCTGTAGAAAAACATGGCCCAGCCATAAGCAGACGCGAGTCTGAGGAAAGACTAAGGTACTCAGTGTGTCCGGGGAGAACCATCGCTCTGGTAGCCTGAACAAGAAGGGTTGGAGGGTAGGAGTTTCCTAAATCCTGAACAGATTACAACCTGGCCGAAGGCGCTGTTGCATTGGGACTCCCTCTGCAGGCAATAGTGAGCTGCAAGGGTGTTTCATGGTGCGACTGCACCTTGAATATTGTGTACAATTCTGGTCGCCGTTATCTTAAAAAAAGGATATAGTGTTATCAGAAAAGATACAAAGATGATCCACCAAAATGGTAAAGGGGATAGAAGGATACCCTTATGAAGAGAGGCTAAGGTGGTTAGGACTCTAACTTGGAAAAGAGACGGCCGAGGGGAAATGCGATAGAGGTCTATAAATGAATGAATGGACTGGAACGGGTAAATGTAGATCGATTGTTTACGCCATCAAAATATAGAAAGACCAGGGGCATGCAATGAAGCTACAGGGTAAGGTGCAACTCCGTGAAAATCTCAGTATGTACAGTACAGTTATTAGTGTAAATAATTTGTAGAAAGTTACCCCAGTAATGTTCAAGTTATAGTTCCTGTTTATTGTAAATACAATGCAGCCCCGACTGCATTGTATAAGGTTCTCTTAAATGTACACCACACTGATATGAATAGCGCGGTATAGAAGAGACAAATAAATAAATAAATTAATTAATTAAATAACCTATTTAAGACTAATAAGAAAAAATATTTTTTCACTCAACGTGTAATCAAACACTGGAATTTGCTACTGGAGGATGTAGTAAAAGCTGTTAGTGTAGCTGGGTTTAAAAAAAGGTTTGGACAAGTTCCTGGAGGAAAAGTCCCTAAACCATTATTAAAGGGGACCCAGAATATCCACTGCTTGACCCAATTACAAGCATTGTGGAAACTGCTAGATACTTATGACCTAGATTGGCCACTGCTGGAAACAGGATACTGGCTTGATGGACCTTGGTCTGACCCAGTATGGCATATCTTATGTTTTTATGTTATGTCAGATTCCATAGGGACAGAGCCTACGCATGCAACAGAGGTTGCCATAGCCCTGACGTTATGCACCATGACCCAGTGTGCCAATGAGAGACCAACATGATTGTGGGCCAAGGCAATGCAGGGAGGAGTAGCCTAGTGGTTGGGGCACGGTACTTCAGGCCGGAAGGTCGGGGGTTCAAATCCCACTAGAGGACAGCAACCTTGGGCCGGAAGGACTGGGGTTTCTAGTCCCACAGATGCTCCTTGTGGTCTTGGGCAAGCCACTTAACCCTCCATTGCCCATGTTCCCTGTAAGTATTAGTGTATGTGTCTCATATCCCCGCGTGTTAAATGTATACCCCAATTGTGTTGTGACCGCTTTGATTGAAGGATAAGGCGGTATACAAAACTGTCTAAATAAATAAATGCAGTCCACCACCCAGGGGGACAAGGTCTGCATGGGGACAGCTTCCCCCAGTCGACTGGGGTCCTAGGAAACAAAAAGCTGCAAGGTAGTCCTGGGTACATTGCAGGTAGAAGGACAGGACCCTCTTACAATCTTGAATATGAAGAACAGCCAACCTCTTGTTTGCGAGGGGTCGTGGAAAGAAGATGGGGAGCACCACTTCCTGGTTGAGGTAAAAGGCAGATACCACCTTTGGAAGGAATTTAGGGTGCATGCAAAGCACAACCCTATTCTTGTAGAATCTGGTGTAAGATGGCTCAGCTAACAAGGCCTGAAGATCACTGACTCTGCAGGCAGAGGTGAGGGCCACCAGGAAGACAACCTTCCAGAAGAGATAACGCAAATGGCAGGTAGCCAGAGGTTCAAAAGGCGGCTTGGTGAGGTGCATCAGAACCACGCTGAGATCCCATTCTGCCAGGGGTGGGAGGATGGAAGGCTTAGAGAGCAGGCGGCCTTGCATAAATTGAGTAATGAGGGGCTGCGGGAAAGGAGGCTTGCCCTCTATGGAATGATGGTAGGCTGAGAGCATGCTCAGGTGCACTCTGAAGGAGTTAGACTTGAGTCTGGTTTGCGAAAGGTGAAGCAAGTACTGCAACACCGTGTGCACCTCACAAGAGAACGGGTTAGTCCATTGCTCTACACACCATATTGAGAATCTGTACCACTTGAAGGCGTAGGCCTGTCTCGGATTCTTACGAGAGACCAGAAGAACTTCCTCCACCTCCCCCTTGGGACCTGAAGGATGCAAAGGTTACCCATTCAGCAGCCACGCTGTTAACAGGGGCCCCAGCTAGGGTTGAAGAAGGTAGCCCTCCTCCTGGGTCAATAGCCCCAGGGCATTCCCCAGAGAAACCCAGAGCTCGGTCGAGAGGGGGAGCAACAGGGGAAACCAACAGGGGAAACCAAGGCTGCCTGGGCCACTGTGGGGCCACCAGGATCATGGAGGCCTTGTCCCGCAGGACCCTGAAGAGGGTTTGGGCGATTAGTGGCATGGGAGGGAAGGCATACTGAAGCTCCTCTGACCACGAGATGAGGCAAGCATCCGCCGCTACCTGGGACTGATGCAGTTGGGGACAGCAGAAATGGGGCAGTTGAACATTGGTCAGGCTGGCGGAGAGGTCCAGACTAGGGCTTCCCCAGAGTCAGAAGGGCTGTCGTGCCACCCTGGGGTCTAGCTGCCATTCAGGGGACTGTAGGACCCTATTCAGCCTGTCCGCTAGGGCACTATCTTGGCCAGGAAGGTATACCATCCCGAGGAGCATTCCCTGACCAATCATATATGAGCAGAGGGCTACTGCCTCCTGGCAGAGGAGCAGAGACCCTGTGCCCCCCTGCTTGTTCAGGTAAATCATGACCTGGCTGTCCATTTGGACTAGCACAAACTGGTTCAGCAGGCAGTGGTGGAAGGCCTTGATCACCAGAAAAATGGCCTGGAGCTCCAGCAAGTTGATATGTTGTTAGCTCTACACTAGGGACCAGTTACCCTGTGTGTGCAGTTCCTCGCAATGGGCACCCCAGCCCAGTAAGGACGTGCCCGTGGCAAGGACCCTCTGGGGATTTGGGGACTAGAAGCACATGCCCCCCTGCAGGTGCTGTGTGCCCTGCCACCAGTCGAGCGAATCTGCTAGCTGACAGAACACTAAGACCCTGTCCCGGAGCCTGCCCATGGCTTGTGTCCATTGTGAGCGGAGACACCACTGAGCTGCTCACATGTGGAGGCGGGTGTTGAGAACCACATAGACTGTGGATGTCATGTGGCCCAGTAGGTGGAACATGGACCATGCTGACCCTGTGTGATGGCGCTGCACCTCGGTGGCCAGAGCTCTGAGGCAATCTATCCTGTCCAAGGGAAGAAACGCCCTGGCCTTAAGTGTCCAGTTGAGCTCCTATGAACTCCCTGCGTTGAAGTGAGGTGAGACTTGGGTTGGTTTATCATGAACCCCAAACGCTGCAGAAACTTGATGGTGCAGGCCATGGCATGCTGTAGCTCAGTGGCCATGTCCCCCTTTACGAGCCAGTCGTCCAGGTTTGGGAAGACGAAGGCCCTTTCAAGATGAAGGTCGGCGGCCACTACTGCCAGACATTTGGTGAAGACTCTTGGTGCGGAGGTTAGGCTGACGGATAGTACCCTGTACTGGTAGTGGTCACCCCCACCATGAACTTTAAGTACTGCCTATGACTGGATAAATAACGATGTGCGTGTAAGCATCCTTTAGGTCCAAGGAGCATAGCCAATCTCCCTGCTGGAGGTAGGGCAGCAAAGTTCCAAGGGAGATCATCTTGAATGTCTCCCGTACCAGGTTCAGGTTTCGCAAGTCCAAAATGGGCCTTAGGCTCCCTGTTCTTTTTGGGACCAGAAAGTAATGGGAGTAGAAACTCTTGCCACTGAAATGGAGGGATACTGATTCCACAGCTCTGTCCCTGATGAGGTCTGCGAGTTCCTGCAGTAGCAAGGCCTGGTGTAGGGGAGTCCGAGGGGCTCTCCTGGAAAAAAAAAGGGGTGGCGTCAAGTGAAGGAGGTAGCCTTCTCTGACCACCTGGAGGGCCCAGGTATTGGTGGTTATGGCTAGACACTGATGAGCAAAGTGGAT
The DNA here is from genome assembly GCA_033557465.1 of Ichthyophis bannanicus. Classification (NCBI taxonomy): domain Eukaryota; kingdom Metazoa; phylum Chordata; class Amphibia; order Gymnophiona; family Ichthyophiidae; genus Ichthyophis; species Ichthyophis bannanicus. Next base: position 922,748,737 of record CM066035.1, on the reverse strand, counting down.
CAGATGCACCCCTGTTGGCAGCTGCTCCCCCCTCGGGAGGAGAGGCTATGCTCAAGGAGTCAAACCCCAACCCAGGCTGGGCAGGAGCCGGTGTTTGGGTCTTACAGCCCTTAGGCTTTCGTTGGCATTGGCCTGCACTTTTGCCTTGGTGACCCTGCTGTGAAGTCTGGGGGGGCCTGGTACTGGGGATAGCCTCGGCAGGGCTGGCCTTTCCTGTAAAAAGGAGGCTTCTTCCCCAATGTTTTTTTTCTTGGGAAGGATAGAGATCTTCCTGGAGAGCCGAGTCCTCATGACAAACTCTGTCTCGATCTCTACCACCTTATCCCTCCATCAGTTTGCCAAAGAGGTTGTCAATGACACAGGGGACATCAAGGAGTTTCTCTTGGACCTATTGCTCGAGGTCCGATACCTGGAGCCAGGCCTGGTGTCCGGCACCAACGCCTGCGGAGGCCATCCTCTCGGACTTTAAGCCGTCATAGGCGGCTCAAGACATGTACTTTGAGCACTCCCCAATGCACTTCATGAGAGTTTGGAATCAATGGATGTGATCACACCAAGGCCCATTGAGAAATCTGCAAGTTCTTTTGCTAGGTCTCAGAGATACATGCAGATATACAACTGGTAGGCTTGGATTCGGCAACCCAGCATCAAGCCCTGGTAGCATTTGCATCCCGGGGGCATGGAGGAATACGTCTTCAGGCTTTTCTGTCGGCTCGTGGTCGACTACCACCATAGAGGTGTGACGGAGTTGCGCTTTCCGAAAGTCGGGGCCCCGCTGGACCTGGTACATGGTGTCGAAGCGTCGGCTAACTATTGGCACAGACACAGGTGTCCTCCCAGCTCCACTGCCCAGGGATGGTGGGGATAGGGACAGTCAGGACCTCCTTAGGTGGAGCCTCATACTGGAGGATTTCAAGTTCCACCATGCGAGGGTCCTCCTCCGACTCCGTTGCGAGAGACAAGGCTTTCACTATGTCATGGACAAACTTAAGGAACGATATGTCCTCAGGCGGGGACTGGTGCCGTGACGCTGGGGGAGACTGGTCCAAGAGGAGATTGTGGTGTTTATGCATCTCCAGGAAAGCCTCAACCTCAGACTCCCAGTCTGAGTAGTCTGCTGAGGACTCAAGGGCAGACGGTGCTTGAGGTGTTGGGCTCAGTCGGGTCTTCGGTGATGCATGGTGGATGCTTGGCCAAAGCCACCAACATTTGTTGGGGAGGATCTCGCTCCTGAGGACTGGGAGGGAGTGGGATCGAGACCCTCGCCAAGGACCGGCTTGAGAATCAGGGCTCTCGAGGATAGTCTCAGTGGCCCAGGGAGTCCTCGATATCGAGGTCCCTGTGATCTTGGCGCAAGCACTGGTTGGGTCAGGCATAGACGCTTGCTGTGAGGCAAGGAAGGCAGTGACACTGTGTTCCAATGTCATCATCCTTTCTTCCCACTCAGGAGTTGCAGCTTTTGATGTGGACACCGGGGTGACCAGGTCCAGCATCAGTGAGGAGGAGGAGGAGTCTTTGATGGGACAGGCCTCAAGGGTCTGTGATCAGTCACTGGATGCCTCAGCATCTGTTCTGGGCACCTTCGCCAGCCGCTCCCGCTCAGACTCCTCAGATACCCTCAGAGGACGGACCTGGCAGGGGACTTGCCATGTGCCCCTGATTCCCAGGATGAGGTCCTCAAGGATTTCTTCTTCATCTTGCGCTCACACTCTGGGGAACCTTGTCAGAGTGTCTGCAAGTCAATCGGGCGCCGCAGGGGCTTTACGTGACTCCAAGGATCCGTGCGGGGCCTTAGAGCACGAGGTTACCTGGGATACTGGGGCAGAATCTGACCAGTAGAAGATGTCTTGCTTCTGCCGATGACTCTGGACGGCCTTAGTAGACATTGTTTGCACAGGGCACAAACCTCTGGTTCATGGTCAGCACCTAGACACTGGAGGCAGCAGTCATGTGTATCGGTTAGGGACATGTTCTTTGTGCACCGATCACACTTTTTGAACCCACATTGGGGCAAAAACGACCCCTGCAAGGTCTTTGATGCGGCCAGTGGTTAGAAAAGGGCGTGAAAGTGCACTGGAAGAAAACCGTTTTGAGACTTGATGCTGGGGTAATGGGGCTCAGAGGTGGGAAAGGGACCAGTGCTAACCGAAGAAAGAAAGGCAGTTTTATACACAAAAATAACAACTTTTTTCTGGGGAAAAATGATGGACGTCTGTCGGGTTTTGCGGAAAAAGGGTGAGTGAGTAAGATTTTTTATTTATTTTTATTTATTTAACAGTTGCTTATATACCGCTACCTTCCACAGATCAGGTGCACCCTTGGGCACCCTTGGGCAGGAAGGGGACCACGCATGCATAATGGCACCTCCCAAAGGCTTTTTTTTTAAAGCTGGGGAGCTGCTTCTTTGGGGGCTCTGTCGGCACTGATGTCACCAATATGTGAGGGCTGACTTCCTGCTTGTTCCTGGAAAAAAAAAACAGATTTCCAAAGACAGAAAGAAAATCACCACAATGACGACCTGAAAATCACAATCCAAATACCATGAAACACATTCTTCTTACAAATAACATGTCAGAATGTAGACACATTCTGAATACTACATAAAATGCTATGATGGTGCTTTTCTCATCTGGCCAATTTTTCTGGTAACTCATGTTCTTTACTTAAGTGACACCAGAAATTTGCCTCTTTTAGGGGCAGTGTTTCTCAACTTTCTCATGGAGACACACATAGCTAGTTGGGTTTTCAGGATATGCATGAGACAAATTTGCATAAAATGGTCTCCAGTATAGCAAATTTCTCTTATGCATATTCACAGAAGCAAACATGAAAAGTCAATTGGCTAGGTGTACTTACAGGAAAGGGCTGAGCAACACTGCTCTAGATGAAGTTAATTTTCACTCGCCTTGAGCCTTTTCTCCAGTCTCTTACTGATCGATGAAACTGTCAAGGGAGCTTCCCACATGCGAAGCATGAGGCCTTGAAGGATATTTATTTTATTTATTTATAAACCTTCATATATCACCACTTCCAAAGATAAATGGCAGTTTGCAAGGATCAACTAACTAAAGGTTACATTATAACAACTGCTGAACTTATTTAGAGTTAATAGTAATAATGATATATAACATTACATTGTAACAATAGAACTTATTTACAGCTAGTATTAAATTTGACAGAAAGGCTTTACATTGTAACAATGTATGGGTAACAGTCTCTTTAGGAGTCAAGGGGTATTCAAGAATTTCAAGTTCCTCAGCCCTCGGTTCAGTCTCCGTGACCACCACCACAGAGAGGGCAGCTGCCATGTCCCAGATAAAATCTTGAAAAGACATATCCTCGGGTGGTGATCGACGCCTCTCATATATCAGATTCCGAGGAAGCGGAATCAGACCTTTGTAAGAAGTCAAAATAGGGACATTCGGTACCATGGAGTCTATGCCGGTCCGATGTCGACATAAGGTCTTGGTGTTGATGCACCAAGGCATCAGAACAGAGGTATCCAGAGCCTGGTGCACCTATGGGCTCCAACAGGGGTATCAGCTCCAGTTCAGTTAGCGATGCCATGGAGGGTCTCGATGCACCAACATCGAGGTCACATATCGGGTCCATGGATCCAGATGGCCTCAAGGACCCTGGGCACTACTGCTGCCAGGATAGGAGCCAGACTCCGCTCGATAGCTGGCACATGCTGTTCGAGGGAGACAGGAGATGACTGGGTAGATTTCTTTATGGGGTCCTGTGCCACCATCCTAGAACACGCTACCGAGAGCTCCGCAGAGGATGCCGCCTCGGGAGCATCCCAGAGTCCCTCTGGTGCTTTTGAGGAAGTATTCTCGCACTGGGGCTGTTTTGCTGGTCAGTCCAAGTCCAGTTCCCCTGTTGGGGAGTGTCGGTGTCGATGCCAGGAATCAGTGTCAATGAATATGAAAAATCACTCCACTTGTGCACAGATTCCAAACTTGCTGTACAAAAAACACAGAGGAGAAAAAGGCCTCAGAACTGTTTTAACACAGAGCTGACAATAGGCAGCAACTGCCCTAAGCTCAAAAACAGAATCATCAGTGGCCTAAAAAAACTCCTCAAATAACATAAATCATTTTGTTCTCAACTGAAGCATAGGTCATATAACTCATATACATCAGAAACAGGGTGCCCTTATCTCAATTGAAAAATCTCCCGTTCTCCAAATGACACAGCTAGATACATAATAGCAAGGGATCAGTGTCAGATGCCGATGCTCTTGATACCTGTTCTGCAGTGCCGATGCAGAGGACTTGTGTTTGCTGCTAAGTTTGGGCTTCGAGGTGGTATGGGAACCATGTGATGACCGTAACGGTGTGGAGGTCACTGAAGAATGTGAAGTGGCTGAGTCTGAGAGAAACAATTTTTCCCGTTGTTGTTCATGGTTTTTAAGGCCCCTCCTAGTCATCTGTTGATACAGAGGGCACGTCGAAGCATTGTGGTCCGGGCCCAAACACTTACCGTGCTTACCTGTAGCAGAATGGTGTTTTGGCACTTGGTACTTAGTACATTTTTTGAAACTATGTGGTTTCTCTCCATCTGAGGCGGCCACCAAAGCAAAATCAAAAGAGGCAATAGTAGCCTAGGCCAGCCAAGGAAGCAGCAACACCGCGAAAGTAGTAAAATAAAATAAAAACAAAAGAAAAATTAACAGAAAAATTAAAAAAAAAAAGAAAAAAAAAAAAAGGAGACCATGATGTTCCAATACAGCCCCAGATCGATGGGAAGGCAAGCATGATTTACTTGAAGGCACTCAGATTAATTTTACCAGTGAGGGTAAGGACAATGTCTTGATGGCTCTGCAGAAAAGAGACGACTGAGGAGAATTGCTAGGAAAGGTGGGGGGAGGGGGGGGAGGGAGGCAGGCATGCATGCATGGAGGGATGCTCCCAAAAGCATTCCTATTGGATGCTGGGGAGTGTACTCACTTGGGGCTCTATCAATGCCATCACCCCCATATATGAAAACTGCATTTCTGCTTGCTCCTGGAGATAGTCCGATGTCCTATGTGCCTGGACAGTGTCGTGTATGCCTTGTAGCACTATACAAATGATCAGTAGTAATAGTATACCTTTTGGGAAACTGACAGGTACCTACCTGTGACCTGGATTGGCCAGTGTTGGAAACAGGATACTAGACTTGGACACTTGGTCTGACCCAGTATGGCATATCTTATGTTCTATTGGGGTTGAAGGATACAAGCGGCAGCAGTGGTTTTTGATTTGATTCTGTTCTTTTAAGATAGTAAGCAACAGCCATTTTGCAGAGCAGAGTTGAAAGGGAATTTTTGCATGATTTATGTGGTTTAGGACAAATATTCCTCTTTCATATGAAAAGAGGTGACTACTTTTGGTATGAACTTAGGATGAGCACATAGAACTATTTGATGCTCACTTATTCTTCTAGTCAAAATAACTGCTAACAGAAAGAGTACCTTCCAGGCAACATGCTAGAGTGAAGAAACTTCCAGTGGCCCAAACTGCCACTCCATGAGAAGGGGGTATAGACAACACAGGAAGATTCTAAAATGGTAGCTGAACATGAAGAAGCCCCTTCAAGAATCGAAACATTGAACATTTTGAAGCTGGAGGCCTATTGGTGGAGACACGATAGCTGAGTGTGTACTGAAATGCACTCTGGATTATGTCTGCTGCTCCAGTCACTAGAGACGCAGTGAGGAATGATAATTGGACAATACCCTGTGGTGTCATGATTATTATAGTAAAACACCAGATGGAGAATCTCTTCCACTTAAAAGTGAAAATATACCTGGGTAAGAGGGTTTTCTTGCCACAACCAAGATTTCTGGTATGGGCAGTGATAGATGCCAGGTACAAACCAAACACGCCTCAGTTTCCACGATCAGGACTAACGATTTGAGATATGGATGTAGGAAAGGAGCCCCTTGCTCTGCATTATCAGCAATGGAAGTATTTGTAACCTGCAAGGAGAAAGAACTGTCTTTTGGTAAAAGGGAGCTAGTTCTAACTACACTAATACAGTGCTATGAGCATCATTGTGCTGGGCCTCTTTTGAAACTTGGGTAGTAGTATTTTGACAATGAGAGGGATGGGGAAAATAAGCATAGAGCAATGGCTAAATCCAAGTTAGGGCCAGAGCACCCCATGTAAGCTGAAACAGGAATAGATTTTTTTTGTTTTCTTTGCTGGTGAATATCCAAGCCTTGTGAACTCCTCAGACAATGTCCTGTAGAGCTTTTGGTCTAAAGACTACTCATGAAGAGCTCTGCTGAGCCTGATGACAATCTGGTTCTGATCGCCCCAGATGTAGGTAGCTTCAATTTGTATACAACTGAAATCAAAGTCCCAAATCCTCACTGTTTCCCAGCATAAACAAAGGGAATTCAAGTCTCTACTACTTAACAAACATAGCAACTTGGTAATTGGATTGTCCATTTGAATTAATACTGAGTAATCTTGAGGTAGAAGAATATCAGTCAGAACTCCAGATCCAAAATTTGCATAAAATAGGACTCCAATACATGTACTCTCTCACACACATTCATTATGACAACCCAGAAAATCAGAGTGACTAGGTGTGCCTCCAGGAGATGTTTGAGAAACACTGCTCCAGATGATTGATATTTAACACTTATTTGGTTTGCGATCAGGTTTCCCAAGTAAGTTGATAGTTGAGGTAAGTTCCCCCATTTGTGACAGATACACCCATTGTAAGGACCAAGTTCTACTCTACAGGTGCAACTGGGACATCTGCTGTCTTAAGCTGAATATGAATTTGGACATCCACCATGGCAGTATACTCTAAAATGAAGCTGATGGACAAAGTTTTTAGAGAGGGGCACTTGGTATGTTGATTGCATTTCATTTCTGCCTTTTTCTGGTGGGCACTGAGTAGGACATGGATCACAGCAGCCATATGGCCTAACATTTATAAGGAAGCCTTGACATAATAGTTGCAAAGAGGTAAACATTCATCACGATAAACGTTAGTTTTTGTAAAACTGTCTAGAGGCAGGAAAGCCTTCACCTGAACTGTGTCTAGAACAGTCTCTATGATTAAGTCTGTTCTTAAGTCGAAATGTTGAAGCCAGTCTCTGAAGGAGATATTTTCACATCTCTGAAGGCCACATTTAAATCCTTCAAGGAAATTGCCAGAAACCAGAAGACCCCACCTGTCCATATGAGTGATGACCACAAGACTTTTGGTGAACACTCTTGGAGCCAGTGAAAGGCCAAAGGACCAGCATACAGAAAGGAACCACAGATATTTTCATCAAGAGGGATGAATTGGCATATACACATAACCATCTTGCAGATCCATAAAGTGTAGTCTCCCTTCATCAAGAAAAGAAGAATGGGCATTAGAATGTTCATCACAAACTTTCCCTTGCACAGAAATAGATTGAGACTGAAATCTAAAATGGAACACTGCCCGCCCTCTTGTCTTTTTGAGGATCAGGAAGTATCTGGACTAAAAGACCCAATTCCTTTCCCAGTCTGGAACTGGCTGTATTTCATTTAACTGCAGGACTCTTCTTCCTTAGGCTAGTATATGTAGGCCTGAAATACCTGACACCACATCAGAGGTTGATCTGGTGGCAGAGACAGATCTGAAAAGTGGTAACCCATTTTGATTATGTTGAGAATACTGGGGTTTGTTATGATCTGTTCCCACTGCTTATTAAAGAACTGAATCAGACCCCTAGAGGTAGGGCAGGATGCGTATTCTAGAGCAGGGGTTCTCAACCCAGTCCTTACGACATGCCTAGCCAGTCAGGTTTTCCAGATAACCACAATGAATACACATGCGAAAGATTTGCATGCATTGCTTCTCCTGTATGCAGCTCTCTCATATGCCTATTCATTGTGGCTCTCATAAAACCTGACTGAATAAAATGTGTCCTGGGGACTGGTTTGAGAAACCCTGTTCTAGAGCAATACTGGTTTGGACTATAGATGACAACTAGAAGGTTGCTTTGGTTGCACAGGTATAGTCTACTTCCTTTGCCCCCTTTTGCAATAAGGTTCAACAAAAGTTTAAGGACTGATGCTTACTCTGGCTACCTGCAAACAGCAACCCCCTTGTATCTCCCACATTTACAATAATTCATCAAGGGAAACACATCAACAAAACTATTTTTTGTCGGAACTTACACCGTGAAGAATCTATTCCTTCTCGTGGTGTGATGTTCCTTTTTTTCTTTTATCTAGCGACGCAACCCTAACTTCAGGTATTTGAGGGGATATGAACCCCTCAACACCAACCGGTATAAATTGTGTGCTCTTCCATCACAAACAATCATCAAATGGAAATATCACTTAGCTGAGCTCTCATTAGTTTTTCTTTTCTATGTGAAAATGATATCTTCTTTCAGCAGCTAAATGGCCAAAGATATAGCCAAACAACCTTCCCAAAATTGGATTTGTGGCAACCAATTCGAGATCTCCAAACTCCCGAAATAGTCAAAATTGGATTTGTGGCAACCAAGTCGAGATCTCCAAGCTCCCGAAATAGTAACCCAACATTGTGTTTCAAGCCAAAGAAACTCCTGGCCCTTCTTCATACTGTGTTGCTCATCCTATTCCCGGAAGTAACCCTATTTGAACTTCCTGGAATAAACATATGACCAGTTGGTAATAATGCAAAGGCTCACGGTAGTTAAAGTCCTCACCTTCATGATTATATAATACTCCACCAGTCCAAAGATGAATTTAACCCCTGTGGTATTGTAGACTCCAGGGTATAAATCCAGAACTGTTCACGGTAGCATAAACGAGAGTCCCAATCTCCCCTTCTATCATCAGATGGGATGTGAACTATCACTCTCCAGCGCAAATCCGTGAAACGATGACCATGTTCCTGACAATGAGCTGCTATTGGGGCTGATAATACTGCATTAGTTATCCGAGAATGATGTTCCTGAAGACGTTTCTTTATTGATCTGGCAGTTTTTCCCACGTAGATCTTTTGACATGGGCAAACTAACACATACACAACAAAAGGTCTGACAATTAGTAAAAAACTTACTAAATACTCTTCGACGTTGTGAAGGATGTATCCAGTTCGAACCTTCCAACGTCAAATCACAAAAGTCACAATTAGTACATTTAAAGTGCCCTATTACTGCTTCCTGTTGATGACCAGAATTGTGTATAGCCCAATTGCGTATGTGTCTTCAAGAACATCGTTCTCGGATAACTAATGCAGTATTATCAGCCCCAATAGCAGCTCATTGTCAGGAACATGGTCATCGTTTCACGGATTTGCGCTGGAGAGTGATAGATCACATTCCATCTGATGATAGAGGGGGAGATGGGGACTCTCGTTTATGCTACCGTGAACAGTTCTAGATTTATACCCTGGAGTCTACAATACCACAGGGGTTAAATTCATCTTTGGACTGGTGGAGCATTATATAATCATGGAGGTGAGGACTTTAACTACCGTGAGCCTTTGCATTATTACCAACTGGTCATATGTTTATTCCAGGAAGTTCAAATAGGGTTACTTCCGGGAATAGGATGAGCAACACAGTTTGAAGAAGGGCCAGGAGTTTCTTTGGCTTGAAACACAACGTTGGGTTACTATTTCGGGAGTTTGGAGATCTCTAATTGGTTGACACAAATCCAATTTTGGGAAGGTTGTTTGGCTGTATCTTTGGCCATTTAACTGCTGAAAGAAGATATCGTCTTCACATAGAAAAGAAAAACTAATGTGAACTCAGCTAAGTGATCTTTCCGTCTGATTGTTTGTGATGGAGGAGCACACAATTTATACCGGTTGGTGTTGAGGGGTTCATATCCCCTCAAATACCTGAAGTTAGGGTTGCGTTCCTAGATAAAAGAAAAAAAGGAACATCACACCACGAGAAGGAATAGATTCTTCACAGTGTAAGTTCCGACAAAAAATAGTTTTGTTGATGTGTTTCCCTTGATGAATTATTACTCTGGCTACCTGGCATAGAAAACAAAACTTCTTTCTATGAGACTGGGTTGTGCTCGTTCCTGTAGAGCAGTGGCCCTCAACCCTTCTTCCATTGGGACACACCCGATGGATGCTCAACGTGCAACATCACACACATGACCCCTCACAAACCTTTGGTCTGACCCAATATAGCAGCTTTTATATATTCAATGTTGACATATTCTGCATCTACAAAAACCGTACCTCCCCGCAACAGGATCAGAGCACAACTAGGACATTTCTCCATGGAAGTTACCATATAAAAAAAATATTCTGATTCTCATGTCATCTGAGTAACTGCAACATAAATCTCTCCACTACACTGAGAAATACAAAACCTGAAAAAAAATCCCCACGGAACACAGATATAGCAAACCTGGCACACCATAGTAGCATTCTTATGACTCAAACAGCAAGAACCCCACCTATGAAGAGGCAGTACAACATTATACTGGGCCCTAGAACACCAATACACGTACTATTGATAAAACAGAATAAGTGGGGCCACTACAGATTTCTAAACGGAAATTACATGCTTGATCGCATGCAGCATAAAGACTTTCATCAAATACATAACAAGCAACCAAAAATTAGAAAAAGAAATAAGACAAAAATTGAACTGGGAGCCTCAAGAACACTGGAGAAATACAACACACATCTCCTCTTGGACTGAATAAAACACACACATCCATATCTCCCAAGAAAAACATATTCCAGTTAATAAATTCAAAATAAATTCTTTTCTACCTTTGTTGTCTGGGCATCTTATTTTCCCAGTCATTTTGATCCCAGTCTCTCTTTTCTGCTTTCATCATTTGACTTCTCTACCCTATGTCTGGTGTTCATTTATTGTTTTTCCACTCTCCTGTCTTTTCACATTCCATCCTTACATCTGTCTCAGATATATTGCTCTTTTCTGCTTCTCTGCAAACTCAAATTTCACCCTCTAACTCCTTTTTAACTTTCGCCTATCAACTTTTCTTCTTTCACCTCCTGCCCAGCCCATCTACCATAGCTCTGCCATTTTCCCTGCCTCACTTCTTCCCTGATCTTTTCATCTCTTCTTTCATACACTCTCTCAATGAACAAATTTTTATCCTCTGTACGCAACATTCTTGTTGCTCATCTCCTTGACAAACCCCCATTCTCCCACATGATTCCATAATGCCTGGCAGCACCCTTTTCTCTCTCCCTCCCCTCACTCCACCCCTTTAAGCCCAGCGTCTACCCCCTCCACTGCAATGTCTCTTTTCTCCCTTCCCATCTACCCCAACAATGCAACATCTGCCTTCTCTCCCTCCACTCCCCCCCCCCCGACACAGTGCAGTATCTGTCCTCTACCCTTGCCCTCCCCCCACGATCCCCAACAGTACATCTACCCTCTGCTGGCTACCTCAAAAGTGCAGCGCCTTCTCTCTCCCCTCAGTACATGATCTGTCCCTTCCCCCCTGCAATCTCAGCAGTGCAGCATCTGCCCTCTTCTATGCAGCAGAAGACATAGCCGTACAAGCTGCAGCAATCTTTGATATTTCACGCCTTCCCAAGGTCACAACAGGAAGCCATGCTTAATATGATTTCACTTCTTGTGTATAATGCAATCATAAATGCCTCATGCTGCTACGATCATGGGAAGAAGCAGTTTGGAGCAAACTGAAAAAGAATGCCATGGTGCGTATGGTTACTAGTAAAGGCGACTCCCTGAAATGGTGCTCATTTGAAAAATGTTCATCCCCAAAGTAAGACACCAATGATTAAACTTCTTCAATTATGTAGAAAAAAAAGTCACTCTGCCATGACAAAACCAAATGCATAAAAATTATAAGTGACCAAGGACTTTAGTTGGGGTGTCCCCGCCTTATTTAGGCTATAAGCCAAGGCTGAGGTGTTCGAGAGGGCCATGCATTGTTGATACTCATGGTAAAAATCTCCGCAACTATGTGGTTCATTCAAACATTAATCAAGAAACTCGTGAGGATCTTGAGGAAGGAAATCATTCACCTTGTGGACAATGTAGTACAATATGTATGCAACCTCTTGTTCCCTAATTACAGAGATGGCCAGATGGGGCATCCATACAAACTGAGATATGTGACTGTCGTTCTACTTGGGCTATTTTACATAATTGTTTGCCCTTGTGCCAAGGTTTATATCAAGAGGATCTGCAAAATGATAAAAACTCGTTTAACCAAACATGTCCACTCAGTCTATCGGCACTGCTGGTTCAACATTGCATTGAATTATCTCACTTATTATTGATAGAGATGTATTGCTGGCTTTATCTAGAACAGTGCTGGATTTTTCACCTAAATGGTTTTCAGCCAAATGGTCTTACTGAAGATACGGAATGATTTTCCGTGCTGTAATGACATTATGCTAATTCTTTTTGGCCTGTAGGTTCCTTTAAAAACACCAGAAGTGTGCAGGTGTGGGTTTTTTCCCTCTCAGGAACTTCATTACCCTCCAGCCTTGCAGTTTGTTCTCCTAAAGCAGGCATTTGGAAGTTAACGTTGTGAAACTCGAGTTGAGTATAGCGTCAACAGCTGAGAGGGTCTATGCCGAGTTCTCTGGATATCTGAAGCTAAGCACTTCTTTTTTATATGCATTTAAAAATTTAAAAAGCACATGGACTTTGCTGACAAGGGCCAATGAAAAACTCACTAGGGGTTGTTTAGTGCCCACAGCCTTGGCTTATAGCCTAAATAAGGCAGGGAACACCCCAACTGAGGCCCTTAGTCACTCACAATTTTTATGCATTTAGTTTTGTCATGGCAGAGTGGCATTTCTTTATGCATCAATATTTGTGAATATGTTTAATCATTGGTATCTCTTACTTTGAGGATGGCATGTATGGCTGCATCTCCGGATGACTGGCTTTAATATGCTGCTGCTGCTGCTGCTGCTGCCGCCTCCCTGAAACTTCTACCCTACTTGTGCTAGCCCTGTGAAACACCTCCCAGTGCTTCACAACACACTAGTTGAGAACCATTGCTGTAGAGCATGTGTAGAACGTGGAGACAAAAACAAGTAGTGTTATAAGGTAGAACAGTGGTCCGTGATATTATCCCTGATCTTTTACTTTATCCCTAAAAAGGGTGTCTGTAGTACATGAAGCACCTGCTAGCCCTAAAGCAAAATTAGGCTTAGCTGCTAATTGTTGCTCCTTGAGGAACTCCAGTCCAGTCCCGAACCTCTCGGTAGTGCACCTCCTCCAGCAGCTTGGAGACCGAGTACGTCACATTCTTGAGAGTAGCAGTACTAATACCACTGGCTCCTCCCAGAGCTCCCAGTAACCTATTGACAAAGCAAACTCACATGAGCAACAAATAAGTAGAAATATATTCAACAAGAAAACAACTAACTAGAAATACGTGTATCAACCTTCTAGGAGGTACTCCTCCAACTCCCCGGAGTAGGAAAGAGTAAGAGGAAAAAAAAAAAGGAGAGAGAGAGAAAGCAACCCTCTGTAGAGAACCAGGTGTTCTCCAATAGTTCTCAAACGCTAACAGACCTCGCGAAAGCTTTCAAAGTATAATTTTCTTGATAAAACTGAGATCAAGCAGCAGCTCTGTATATAATGGAGCCGAAATCTAATGAAAACGGCAGAATCTTAAAACAACCCCAGGTGGGATACGGGACTGGACTGGAGTTCCTCAAGGAACAACAATTAGCAGGTAAGTCTAATTTCGCTTTCCTTATCCCTCCAGTCCAGTCCCGAACCTCTGGGATGTAACAGAGTAGTTGCTTAATGGGAGGGACCCGCCAAACCGGCATGCAAAACTGCCAAACCAAAACGGGCCTCCCCCGCCGCCTGGACATCAAGGTGATGGTCTTCACTGTATACTTTCAGTAGACACTAAGTAGCCTCCCGATAGATTTCTATCGGGGGAACTAAACTATACTCTGCCCAAGCAGCTGCCTGAGCTCTAGTGGAATGAGCTCGGAGTCCTAGAGGTACCACACAACCCTGCAAAATGTAAGCAGAAGCAATGGCTTCTTGAAACCATCTGGAAATGGTGGTCTTAGCTGCTGCTTCGCCTTTGCATGGACCCCCAAAAAGGACAATCAATTCGATTTGCGAAAACTCTCAGAATCTTCAGATAACACTTGAGAGCCTTCTTAACATCCAACCGACATAGGTCATGCCCAAGCGTAGAACCATTAGAGCTGTCTAATACCGGTAGAGATACCGGCTGATTGACATGAAACGCCGAGACCACCTTTGGTAGGAAAGAGGAAACCGGACGAAGAACCACCTTCTCCTGAGAAAATGAAAGAAATGGCTCCTGGTAAGACAAAGCTTGCAACGCCAAAATCCTCCGTGCAGAACAAACTGCTACCAAAAAGATTGTCTTCAACGTCAAGTCTTTCAAAGAAGCTCTGCTCAAAGGCTCAAAAGGTTCCTTGGTTAGGCCTTCAGAACCAAATTGAGATCCCACGAGGGAACCAGCACCCGATGAGGTGGACGCAAACGATTAACCCCCGAAGAAACTGAAGCACGTCCAGATGAGAGCCCAAGGGCTCTTAATGGAGCTTTCCGCAAAAACACACAATTGCCACCAGCTGCACCCATAATGAGCTGGATTCCAACCCCTTATCAAAGCCATCTTGCAAAAAGGCCAAGATGTCCAGTACCGTTGCTGAAAACGACTGCAATCGCCTTTCGGAACACCACGCTTCAAAAATATGCCAGACGCGGATGTAGGCTAATGACATAGACCTCTTTCACGCATTTAGCAAGGTTGAAATAACAGGCGCCGAATACCCCTTTCGTCTCAACCGCGCCCTTTCAAGAGCCAAGCCATTAAGCGAGAAGATTCACCTGATGCATGCGCAGAGGACCCTGCAACAGGTCACTGCACTGCGGTAGACGCCATGGCCGATCCGCCAATAGCCGCACCAGGTCCATGTACCAAGGACGTCTTGGCCAGTCCGGAGCTATTAGGATGACACATCCGTGATGTGCTTTGATCCTCTGAACCACATGGCCTATCAAGGCCCACAGGGAAAAGACGGAGAATTCTCTCCGTTGGCCATTGTAGCAACAGGGTGTCTATGCCTTCCGACATCCTTTCCCGCCTTCTGATGAAGAAACGATTGGTCTTGGCAGATTCGAAGGTTGCTGTAAGATCTATGAGAGGAGTTCCCCATCTGCGGACTACCTGTGCGTAGACTTCCGAGTGAAGAGCCCACTACCACAGATCCACGCAAACCCGGCCGAGATAATCTGCTGTTACGTTGTCTACACCCGCTATATGCGAGTCGAGGCTCTGCCCAGAGAAATAGATTCTACGACAGCTCCTCGAGCACCACACTGCCTGTGCCGCCTTGATGATTTAGATACGCTACAGCTGTCACGTTGTCTGATAAAACTCACAGACCAGCCTAGGAGCATATTCTTGAAAGCCCTAAGCGGCAGAAAAGCTGCTTTCAATTCCAGTCTGTTGATTGACCATTTGGACTCCTGCACGTTCCAAGCTCCTTGAGCATAGTGAACCTCACAGTGAGCCCCCCAACCTGCCAAACTGGCGTCGGTGAGAACCGGTATCCATTGCGGAGGCTTGAGAGGTATGCCCGCAGTCAGATTTTCTCGAATGAGCCACCATTGAAGAGCAACCTTGACATCCCGTGGACAAGGAAGGTGTTGGGTCAGGGAGTCTGTCTGGTGCAACCACCGCCGAAGCAGAGATCTCTGTAAAGGACGCATATGTGCTCTTGCCCATGGCACCACCTCCATCGTTGCCACCATTGTTCCCAATAACTGCAGATACTGCCAGGCTGTTGGTCTCATGCAGCTTAAAAATGTCCACACCAAGAGCCGCAAGCTCTGTATCTGGTGCTCCTGTTCTCGTGTCAAATCGGACTCCCAGATATTACTGCGAAGGAGTCAATCGGCTCTTGGCCCAATTGACCAACCAGCTCAGACCTTCCAGAAGTTGCATCACCCGGGCAGTAGCCTGTACGCTCTTGTCCCGGGACTTCGCTCTGATTAGCCAGTCGTCGAGATAAGAATGCACAAGCACACCTTTCCTTTCAGAGCGCCGCAGCTACGACAACGATGACCTTGGTGAATGTCCGCAGTGCCATAGCCAAACCGAAGGGCAAGGTCTGGAACGGAAAGTGCCCCATTGGCACTGCAAAGTGCAGGTATCACTGATGGTCTGATCTCATAGGTATGTGTAGATACACTTCCATGAGATCTAGGGACATTAAGAACTCTCCCTCTCTCACTGCTACTATTATCGACTGGAAGGTTTCCATGCGAAAATGTGGTACTCTAAGACAACTTTTTACTCCCTTGAGGTCCAGGATCAGACGCCAGGAACCATCTTTTTTGGGTACCACAAAATAAATCGAGTACCGACCGCATCTGCATTGGTTTCTGGGTACTGGAACCACTGCTCTCAATTGCAGAAGACGAGCTAGAGTTTCCTTTACCGGCCGCACCTTGTCTGTTGCCCCGCAGGGAGACTGGGCAAAGGAGTCGGTTATCGGTCGTGCGAACTCAAGGGAATAACCCTCGCGGATGATCTCCAGTACCCATTGATCGGATGTTATGTGGGTCCAAGCAGGATAAAAATCCCATAGCTGACTTCCCACGGGCTGCTCCCCTGCCTGGGCCCTCGTCCCTTCATTGTAGATTTTTAAAACCTGAGGTTGATGGGGCAGAGAATCCTCTGCCTGCATCTCAGAAACATCTGAATCCCTGACCTCGGGAAAAAAATCTTCCCCTCTGAAAACCTGAAAGGCGGGAGGTACGAAAACGCCCAAAATCCCGTGCCTGGCCATGAGACGCTGCCATACTGCGCCCGTTTTGGCTTGTCCTCCGGCAGACGTCCTCCTTTGGATTCACCCAAATCCTTGACCAACTTCTCCAGGTCCTCTTCAAACAGGAGCTTCCCCTTAAAGGGAAGCTTACTAAGACAGGACTTAGAAGAAGTGTCCACTGCCCAATTTCGCAGCCAGAGATAGCATCGAGCAGCTACCATTGACGCCATACTGTGAGCCAGACTGCGGATTAGATTGTAGTGGACATCTGCAAGGTAAGCTTCTCCCGATTCAATCTTGGCAATCTCAGCCCCATGCTCAAGAGCCGTAATCTACGGCTGCTGTAGCCGTTGGGACCAGCAAAGGCAGGCCCTGGCCGCCCAGACCCCACAAACAGAAGCCTGTAATGACAAGGCATTAACATCAAAAGCCTGCTTCAACAGGGTATCTAACTTTCTGTCTTGACCATCCTTCAGAGCAGCACTGCCCTCCACCAGAATGGTTGTCTTCTTTATTACAGCTGACACAGCTGCGTCCATGCGAGGAGCGCAAAACAAATCCCGCTCCTGATCAGAAAGAGGATAAAGGTAAGAGAAGGCCCTAGCTCCCCTAAGGCCTGCTTTCAGCAAATCACACTCATCCTGTATCATCTGCTTAACCACTCGTGATCAGGAAAGACCGCTTGGGTACTCCTTACCACCTGGATGAGAGGATCCTCCAGAGAGTCCTCATCCACTAGGCGACCAGTTGGTAAATTGAGTGCCTGAAGGGACTCCACAATCAGAGCAGGTAATTCCTCTTGCCGAAATACCCTGATGATTCTGGCCTGATCTAACAGCTCCAGAATTTCACCTTCCTCTAATTCCTCAGCCTCCACTCTGGATCCAATTCTACCTCATCCAAACCTGGCCAATCAGCCAAAGATGAGTGATCCTCTCCTAATCTGGCCGCCTTCACTGGACCGGGACCAGAAAGCTCTCCCTTCTGTTCCATCCCAGCAGCGACTCCAGGGAGGTCAGGCCTGACCCCCTGCTAGCGTAAGCAAAAGGCTTGATGCAGTAAAAGCACAAATTCGGGAGAGAAACCCCCCCCAGAACCAATTCTCCCAAATTAAGGGATGTTGAGGGACCTGAAATGGCTGAACCAGACTCACGCGCAGAAGATGAAGTGACTCTGAAAGGTCAAGAGGTCCCTGGGATGCCGCAGATGCAGGCTCCCTGACCTTCTCCTGAAGCGCTTGCTCCATATCCACGGCCTCCGAAGCACAGGCACGACACACACTAGCATCCAACACTGTTCCACGTTGGGTACCGCAAACTAGGCACTGCGGACGGGCGGCATTGGTTAACTGCTCAACAGGTGTTACACTGCTGCAGATAACCCAGTAAATGGCATAAAAGAAAAGCCTAAAGCTTCTTTTGAAAACAAAAAAATGCCTGAGTTTTATTTATTTTTTTTTTACACGAGGATTGCAACTCACAGCATTAAAACCCACAAATAAAAGAGTTTCACAGGCCCTAGCTCAGCGTACAGGGCAAATAGAGACCG
Organism: Ichthyophis bannanicus; assembly: GCA_033557465.1. Lineage (NCBI taxonomy): Eukaryota > Metazoa > Chordata > Amphibia > Gymnophiona > Ichthyophiidae > Ichthyophis > Ichthyophis bannanicus. Next base: position 922,730,455 of record CM066035.1, on the reverse strand, counting down.
GAAAAACAATGTGCAGTAAAAACCATGGGAAACAGGCCTAGCAACTGACTTCCCGCTCTGGCCTGATGCAATTACCATGAGGCGCCAAACTGCCACTCTTAATTGCTGTCGATTCCCCCTCTGGCATTTTGCTATTAAAATCCAAGTAATCAAAATCCCCCAGCTTACCTCCGATCGCCGGTGAAAGGAGTAGGAAGGAGATGTGCGTGAGCAGACCGGGCTTCTCAACCTCCCGCACTCAGCCGACTTTCGACTTCGGCGCGAAGGAGGGGGGGGAGGCAGTAGCACCAAGACAGACCTGTAATGCAGAGATGGCGGCTCCTCACCCATTGAAGGAATCGGGAGCCGCCAAGCCCCAGGATCGCGGTATAATGTAAGCAAAGAAAAAAAAAGGGAGAGTCAGTGAATAACCTCCGTTGAAGGTGCTGCCCCTTTTTTTTTTTTTTATAAGTAAACTTAACTGAGCAAACAAACAAAAAATCAAACCAAACCAAACAATACAATAAAAACTCAACTAAAAGCCAATTAAAAGTCAACTAAACTTATTTGTTCCTTGGAGACTGAGTGTACTGGGAGCTCATGGGAGGAGCCAGTGGTATTAGTATTGCTACTCTCAAGAATGTGACGTACTCAGTCTCCAAGCTGCTGGAGGAGATGCATTATCCAGAGGTTCGGGACTGGACTGGAGGGACGATAAGTAACATCAGTTTCTTTATGGAGGCCAGACACACAGCGAAGCAAGATGTCTGGCAGCAGCAGTGGAGGCTGAGATTTTGGAAGATGCATCAAATACATTATATGCTAGCGTATAAGATAGGTCTAAACAAATCTACTTCAGCCAGGATAGCATCTAGTTCAGAATGTAACTGGAGAAGTAGGCGGGATGAGAAACTTTACCCCTTTCAAAGATGGCACACATGCAATGCTGTATGTAAAGGTTTATGAGCTGCAATTTTGACAGACAGGAAAGAAAATATTCCAGGGTGCAATCCTGAATGAGTATAGGATCTTTAGCAGATGGCATACTATAAGGTTTTCTCCATTTTTTTGCCACCTTCATTACTGATTTAACTATCACAGATGAATGTTAAAACTAGACTTTGTTAAATCCAGGTTCTAGCTGATCTTTATACTTGAAGTCAATCATTTTAGATATACGCTGAATGGTTACTGGGATACAGCACATACTATGTTGACCATCTTGCAAAACGCTATGAACTGTGGTGGCTACAAGTAGCCCTATGGGCGTCAAATTTTACACGCTCAAAATCACATCTTAACAAGATTCTGCTTTCTGCTGTAAAGGGAAAGAATCCTCTCAAGCGCTAAAGAACATACAAACTTCCATATTGAGACAGAAAAATGGCCCATCAAGCCCAGTATACTGTTTCCAACAGTTGCAAATCTAGGTCATAACTGGCAGGATCCCAAGAAGCAGTAAGATTCTTTACACCAAAGGATAAGAACATCAGTGCTTTCCCCAAGTCTACCTTAATAACTATTTATGGACTTTTCTTCCAGAAACTTGGCCAAACCTATTTTAAACCCTGCTATACTAACTGGTTTTACCACATCCTCTGGCAATAAATTCCAAAGCTTAATTATTTGCTTTAAAAGTACTACTTAGTAATTGAATGGTGTGTCCCCTAGTCTCCGTATGTTTCAAAACATTTAACTATTCATGTTTACTCGTACCACTCCTCTCAGGATTTGAGAGACTTTATTGTATCTCCCTTCAGCTATCTCTTCTCAAGCTGAAGAGCCCTAGCCTCTTTAGCTTTTAATCCTAGGGGGAGGAGGAGTCATTCTATCCCCACCATTATTTTGGCTGCCCTTTTCTGTACCTTTTCCAATTAAACTATAGCTTTTTTTTGAGATGCAGTGCACACAAAACTCAAGATGAGGCCATACCGAGGAGCAATACAGAGGTATTGTATTATTCTTTAGTTTACTTTTTATTCCTTTCCTTAATCATTCCTAACATTCTCTGCCTTTTTTTTTGGCTACTACTGCACACTGAGCAGAAGATTTTAATGTATTGTCCCCCTATAGCACCTGGATCCGTTTCCTAGGTGAGGACACCTAGAGGAACCTATCATCTTGTAGGTATAATTTGGGTTTTTCTACTACTACTACTGATGATTTGTATAGCACTACAAGACGCATGTGGCGCTGTACAGACGCATGTAAAAGACAGCCCCTGCTCATCGGAGCTTACAATCTAATCAAGATAGACAACACACAACAGCTGACGACAAGGATATATTCTAGGGGAATGGTAAGGGAACGCATAGGAGACTAAGTGGATCAGGATCCAAAAGCAGACTCGAAGAGCTGAGTTTTAAGTCTGCATTTGATAAGGGCCAGAGATGAAGCCCAACATACAGGCTCAGACAGTTTGTTCCAGGCACAAGCAGCAGCAAGGTGAAAGGATCAAAGTCTGGAGGTGGCAGAAGAAGAGCACAGATAGAAGCGATCTGCCAGGAGCTCCCAAGGAGGGGGTGTAGGGAGAGATAAAGAGAGGAAAGGAGCAGCAGAATGAGTGCATTTATAGGTAGGTCAGCAGGAGAAGTTTGAACTGGATAAGGAAATGGATAGGGAGCCAATGAAGCGATGAGAAGAGGAGTTATATGAGCATATCGAGACTTGAGGAAGATTTTCTTCCTTAGGTGCATCGATTTGCATTTGTCCACATTAAATTTTATCTTCCATTTGGTTGCCCAGACTCCCAGTCTTGCAAAGTCTTTCTGTAATTTCTTACAACTATTTTGAATAATTTGATGTATCTGTAAAATTAGACCACCCACTAGTGGTTCCCATTTCCAGACCATTTATAACCATGTTATACTACATCAATCCCAGTACAGATCCCACCAACCACCTTCCTCCACTAAGAAAATTGACCATTTAAACAGACCAGGTTTCCTAGTTTGTCACCAGTTCCCAACCACAATAGAATATTGCCTCCTATTCCTTGACCTTTTAAATTATTCAGGAGTCTCATGTGGGACTTTGCCAATACTTTCTGAAAGTCCAAATACACTATCAGCTGGCTCACCTTTATCCACATGCTTATTCACGCCTTCAAAGAAACGTAGATTGGTGATGCAAGGCTTCGCTTAGCTAAATCTGTTTTGGCTTTGTGTCATTAAACCATGACCGATTATTTAGCAATTTTTTTCTTTGTATAGTTTCAACCATTTTCCCTGGCACTGACATCAAGTTCATCGGTCTGAAGTTTACCAGATCACCCCTAAAGCCCTTTTTAAAAACTGGCATTACACTGGCCACTTTCCAATCTTTGGGTACCATAGATAGTTGTAATGATAGGCCACAAATTACTAATAGCTCTGCAATTTCATTTATGAGTTCCTTCAGCAGCAGTCTGCAGTGTATACCATCCACTCCCAAAGACGTGCTACCCTTTAGTTTATTAATTTGTCCTACTACATCTTCCAGGTTCACTGTCACCACTAAATACCTTTTCTGGCAAGGGCAGTTCCCTCACATCTTCCTCAGTAAATATCAAAGAATAATCTCTCAGCTATGGCCTTGTCCTTCCCAAGTATCCTTTTTATCCTTCGATCATCTGATGATCATCTGACTCCCTCACAAGTTACTTACTTCAAATATACCTGAAAATGTTTGTGTTTTTTCTCCTCTACAATAAGTTTCTTCTCAAATTCTTTTTACTTTCCTTATCAATGCATTATATCTAACTCACCAGTTCATATGCTTTTTCTTATTGTCTTCATTTAGTTCCTTTTCCATTTTATTAAAGATGTTCTTTTGCTCACCGTATGTGAGCTTTCAACCTTATGTGTGCTCCCCTCACCCTACACGATTTTGATAATTAAACTCAGTCACTAAACTCAGTCACCCCAACACTACCCTTCGCAACAATCAGGTAAAAATACATAAACTCTGCTGTGTATTTGTGGGTCCACAATCCCTGCAGATAAAAAGAATGTGCTGCTAATATGAGTTTGAGTGGCTGTCAGGATCTATTGTTTAGACTTGACCGCTGCTGCCCCTCAGAAGATGCTGCCCTAGACTATCAACTAATCTGGTTTAATGGTTGGGCTGGACCTATCATTTTGGCTGTAAGTCTCTTCTACTTCACCTTTTAACCATGCTAGCTGTTGTATAGCCTTCTTTCTGCCTTTTTTTTATTTATTTATTTTACAGATTATATATATATTCAGTCCATAAGAACAAAGAAACATATCCCAATTACAATAAAGTAACATACTAAAAACAGCAAAAATAAAACAAAGAAAAATACAGGGACATTTAGCCCTTATTACGGGGACCATAATCAATAGTGGAAAATAAAACCTAAATGAAAATAGGCAGCACCACTACATGATATAGTTGTAAAAACTTCAATTACTCCAAAATAGCGTCAAAAGCAGCTAATCATCCTCCCTACCATCCTGGGATATCGGGTTGGAAGTCTCCTTTTGAATCAATAGCTTTTCCAATTGAGAGGGATACAGAAAAAGATATTTGACACCCTGAAATAATTAAACACTTACAGGGATATCTGAATTAAAAGGTGCATGCAAGAGCAATAACCCTAGGTTTAAAGGAAAGAAAAAGTTTCTTCCTCAACTGGGTCATCCTTGAAACATCAGGAAAAACTGCAATTTGAAACCACAAAAAAAAAAAAAAAAGAGAATCCTTATTTTTAAAATACTGCTTAAGGATCAAAAGACTATCACATTCATTTACAAAGGAAACTACTAAGGTAGCTCTAGAGCAACAGAAGCATCATCACCCAAAGAATTGCCAATAACCTTTCCTGAAACATAATAGGATTTAGAAATAGCATAGTTACTCACATGTAACAGGTGTTTTCCAGGGACAGCAGGAATCAGTGGGTGATACTGATGGAGCCCCTGAGAAAGCATCTCTCCAGCTTTCAAAGAAAGCTTTTGTGAGATGTCACCACGCATGCATGGTCCCCTTTCCGCCTAAGGGTGCCATCTTACTCAATCAGATGACATAGCTAGAGTCAATAAAAAAAGACGGCTAAAACTGTACAGCAACTCTAAGGGGAGGAGGGAGGATTCTGAGGACCGATTCCTGCTCTTCCTGAAGAACACCTGTTAGAGGTGGGTAACTATGCTTCCTCCAAGAACAAGCAGGAAAGTCAGTCCTCACATATGGGACTTCCTAACTACAGGCTACAGAGAATCTATAGAAAAAAAACACGGTCCAGCCACAAGCAAGTCTGAGGAAAGACTCTAAGGACACCCCAGTGTCCAGGGAGAACCATCACTACGGTAGCCTGAACACAGAAGGGTCGGAGGGTAAAAGCTGCCTAAACCCCAAACAGATTACGGAGCATGGCCTGGCTGAAAGAGCTGTCCCAAAAGGACTCCCTCTCCAGGCATTAGTGAGCTGCAAAGGTGTGAACTGAGGACCAGGTGTAGGCCCAGCAGATGTCTGCCATAGGACAGAGCGTAGACTTGCAACAAAGGTCGCCATTGCCCTGACATGCACTGTGACCGGACTCAAAAAAAGAGAGTCCAGCCTGACTATGGACAAAGGCAATGCAGTCAGCCAACCAGGTGGACAGCGTCCGTTTGGTAACAGTCTCCCCCAGTCGACTGGGGGGAGTAGGAAACAAAAAGCTGTGAGACAGTGTGGTGGCCCGGGGTATGTTGCAGGTAGGACAGGGCCCTTTTACAATCCAGAGTATGGCCCACACCTTGTCAGCGTGGGGCCATGGAAAGGTAGTGGGAAGCACCATCTCCTGGTTAAGGTGGACGGCGGATACTACCTTTAGAAGGAATTTAGGGTGGGTGCGAAGCACGACCCTATTCTTTTAGAATCTTGTGTAAAGTGGCCACCAAGGCCTGAAGATCACCGACTCTGCAGGCAGAGGCGAGCACCACCAGAAAGAGTAGTTACTCACCTGTAACAGGTGTTCTCCAGGAGCAGCAGGAATCAGTCATCACATATGGGTGACATCGACGTCGATGGAGCCCCCGTGCGGAGCATTTCCCCAGCTTTCTAAGAAAGCCTTTGGGAATACTGCACGCATGCGCGGTCCCCTTCCCGCCTAAAGGTGCCATCTTGTTCAGTCAGATGACATAACTAAAAGATAGCACAAAAAGTGTAAAAATGAACTATGTACAACTGCAACTCCCAGGGGAGGAGGGAGGGTTGTGAGGACTAATTCCTGCTGCTCCTGGAGAACACCTGTTACAGGTGAGTAAAGCACATTTACTTACCTGTAACAGGTGATCTCTGGGAACAGCAGGAATAAATCTTCACATATGGGTATCGTCGGTACCGACGGAGCCTGCGCGGGAACGCTCCCCAGCGTCCTTAAAGAAAGCTTTTGGGAGCATCCCACAGCGCTTGCGCGCTGCCTTCCCGCCTTTCCTAACTGCCTCTCTCCAGTTCGAGTTTTAAAGCTGAGACAAAGAGAGAGAGAGAGGAAAGGAAAGATAGATAGAGAGATACAACTCCTAGGGGAGGTGGGTGGGTTGTGAAGACTTATTCCTGCTGTTCACAGAGAACACCTGTTACAGGTAAGAAACTGTGCTATCTCCAGGAATAAGCAGGAATGAGTCTTCACATATGGGGACTCCCCAGCTAGAGATGCCTGGGAGATCACCCAGATTGTGAGTCCCTGGGAAGGGCTCCACCTCTACCCATGAATCTCAGGCATCCAGACAGCGATGGAGGGTAGGAGTTGATTAGGTATAGAACAGGTGTTTGAGAACAGCCTGACCAAACAAGGCATCCCGGCGGGAATCCTTGTCCAAGCAGTAATGGGCTGTGAAGGTATGAACCGATGCCCAGGTGGCCGCTCGACAGATTTGGTCGATGGACACAGAGTTAAGATGAGCCATAGAGGCTGCCATGGCCCTCACATTGTGAGCTGTGACATGGCCCTCCAGAGAAAGGTTCTTACTCTGGTAGGCGAAGGAAATACACTGAGCAATCCAATTGGACAGAGTTCTCTTAGAGACTGGAAGTCCTAAATGAGAGGGGTCAAAAGCAACAAAAAGTTGAGAGGACTTTCTATGTTGCTGTGTCCTTTGTAAGTAGAAAGCAAGTGCTCTTTTACAATCCAGGGTATGAAGATTCCTCTCTGCACTTGATGCATGAGGTCCTGGAAAAAAGACATGTAAATATACCTCCTGGTTCAGATGAAAAGGTGAGACCACTTTAGGCATAAAGTGTGGATTAGTTCTGAGGACTACCTTGTCATGATGGAACCTTGTGTAAGGAGGATTAGCCACTAAAGCTTGCAACTCACTGATACGGCGAGCTGAAGTGAGTGCAATGAGAAAAATAACCTTCCAGAAAAGGAATTTCAAGGAGGTAGTGGCTAAGGGTTCAAAGGGTGGCTTCATGAGCTGGCCAAGAACCAGATTCAAGTCCCATGCCACTGGAGGTGGTCTAATGGGAGGTTTAGTCAAAAGAAGGCCTCTCATGAATCTTGCTATAAGAGGATGAGAGGAAATAGGTTATCCATTGAGAGGCTTAAGGGATGCTGCAATAGCACTCAAATGGACTCTGATTGAATTTGTTTTAAGGCCTGCATGGGACAAATGCAGTAAATAGTCTAGTAAAGAATTCAAAGGTATTGCAAGAGGGTTGAGACCCTTCTCTGCACACCAAATGGAAAACCTTTTCCATTTAAAAGCATATGAACGTCTGGTGGAAGGCTTTCTGGAAGCATGAAGGATATCCTTCACTTGCTGAGAAAGTTGTAAATCTTGAAGGTCTAGGCCTTCAGCAACCAGGCCCTGAGATGAAGAGACTGAGGATTTGGGTGCCACAAAGTTCCCTCCTCCTGGGAGAGGAGATCTGGAGCAGACCCCAGGTCTAGGGAGGGAGCTTGAGAGAGATGCAGAAGTAGAGGGTACCACACTTGGCGTGGCCAAAGTGGTGCTATGAGGATCATAGTCCCTTTGTCTCTCTGAAGCTTGAACAGAGTCTTGGGGATTAGGGGAATAGGTGGAAAGGCATAGAGGAAGTCTTGCCCCCAATGAAGGAGAAAGGCATCCCTGGCCTGAACTCCCTGACATGGAACCCTGGAACAGAACCGGGGAAGTTTGGCATTCCACGGACTTGCAAACAGGTCTATGTCTGGGGTACCCCAAATCTGAAAAATTCTGTTTATCTGGTCCCCATAGAGGGACCATTTGTGCGGAAGCAGAACTCGACCGAGTCTGTCTGCCCAAGAGTTTTGAATCATGGAAGATATACTGCCATGTGATGGATTTGATGCTCTCTGGCAAAGGCCCACAATCTCAGAGCTTCGTTGCAAAGCGACAGAGAGCCAGTTCCCCCCTGCTTGTTCACATAGAACATAGCTACTTGGTTGTCCATGTGGATGAGGACTGTCTTGTAGCTGAGCAGGGTGTGGAAAACTCTGAGAGCCAGAAAAATTGCCCTGAGCTCTAAGAGGTTGATATGAAGATGTGTCTCCTGTGGAGATCAGATGCCCTGGGTTGAGAGATCTTGTAGATGAGCTCCCCAACACTTTGGAGAGGCATCTGTTGTAAGGGTTGCTTGGGGTAATACCTGTTGAAAGGGGGACCCCAGCAACAGATTCTGAGTGGACGTCCACCAGTGGAGGGACGAAAATAGGCGACTGGAGGTTGCTATTTTGTCTGACAGGCAACCTGATGCCTGGGTCCAATGGGTGGATAGGGTCCACTGAGCTGCTCTCATGTGAAGGCGAGCATAGGGAACCACATGCACCGTGGATGCCATGTGGCCTAAAAGTTGCAACATCTCTCGAGCAGTTAAATGGGATTTTAATTGAATCTGGGAGGCTAACTGCACCAAGCGTAGGCAACGGGCCTGAGGAAGATAGGCCTTTGCAGTTGTGGTACACAAAGAAACAGCGCTAGCCACTCAAACGAGCAGAAACAAAAACAGGAAGCGGCAGATTCAACACCCAATGAATTTATTATAACCAAATAAGTGGCCTAAGCCCAACACAGGCCGTGTTTCGTATATAACTTCCTCAGGGGCTATCAGGACACACTAAAAAATAAATTGTAAAACCATATTAGTATAATTAAACGATAAATATACCAAAAAAGGAGGGTTAAAATAAAAAGTAAAGCATAAACATGTTATCCAAGTTGTTACTCCTGTTCTATGTGAAGCCAAGCAGTTTGTTATGGTCATTTTGTTGTATGTAAACCGCGCTGACAATAGTGCGGTATATAAGAAATTGTAATAAATAATAATAAATAAATAAATAAAAGTTGTGACATGAATATACAATATACATAAAATAAAGGCAAAATTGGACTATATCAAATAACTTAAGTCTCAAGGAAAACTCATCAATAATAATCAATTAAAATCATAAAAAACCATATACAGTCACTAAAAATAAACCCTAATCTATTCAATAAACTGTACTATGGATCTGATGACATAAATCTATTCAATAAACTGTTCTATGGATCTGATGACATATAAATATGTATACATACATATGTAGAAGTACATAAATAGGATAATTAAATAAATAATTAAAAGTGCTAATTGGAATCCAATAAAAACACCAAACTATTTGTAATCGTACAAGCATATGCAACAGAAAATGTAAAAAATGCCATATACAAACACTTAAAATTGAATCCTCATATATTAAATAAACTATGCTATAGATCAGTTAACATATAAATATGTATACATACATATACATAAGTGTATAAATAATAAAATTATTAAATAAATAACTAAAAATGCAAATAGGAATACAAAAAATAAAATCAAACATTTATAATTGTACAAGAATATACAACAAAACTGTAAAAAACAACTATATACAATCAAAGATGGGAAGGGATGAGGAGACTAAAGGAGTAGGTCCGAATGAGAAACAATTATGCTAATACTAAAGAAAACCTATATTGTAAAGTTGAACATTACCTGTGGGTGTGATGTGCATAGACTACACCAGGCTCAAAAGAGACAATGGAAGTCGCAACTATAAGAAAAGCTTCTAAAGATTAAAAATAAAAGAGGAAAACTTACGCCAAAATAGATGATTAAAAAATTAAAATCATTTACGAATATTGCACTCTACTTTAAAAAAATAATAATAACAATAAATAAAATTATATAAAAAATAAGAATATACTTCTTTATATTGAGAAATAGAAGGTATTGGATGCTACCCCCATAAAAATATAAATATATTTCTAATTGTAAAAAATACCCCCATTAAAAATACATGACCATACACATAAGCCAATAATAGAATAATAAAATAGATAAAAAATGTAGGGGTTAGATGGGATTTTGGAATGTTGATTACCAGGTCCCAGATACTGAAGAATACGCATTGTGCAGGTTAGGGAAATCTGGGCCTCTGACTGGGATGGAGCTCGGATGAGCCAGTTGTCCAGATATGGGAATACGAATATTCCTAGAGTGCGTAGGAATGCAGCTACTATTGCCATGCATTTTGTGAACACTCTTGGAGCAGAGGCCAGACCGAAAGGAAGCACTTTGTATTGGAAGTGCTTTCCTTGGTATAGGAAGCGAAGGAATCTTCTGTGTGTTGGATAGATGAGAACATGGGTGTACGCATCCTTGAGATCTAGAGAACAAAGCCAGTCTTGACTCTGGAGATATGGAAGGAGAGTTCCGAGAGAAGTCATCTTGAATTTCTCCTTGCACAGAAACTTGTTCAATTCTCTGAGATCTAATATGGGTCTGTAGCCCCCTGTTTTCTTTGGGATGAGAAAATAGGGGGAGTAGAACCCTGAGCCCTGTTGAAGAAGGGGTACTTCTTCTATTGCCCCTTTGGCAAGAAGGGTAGCAATCTCCTGACCCAGAAGGGTGAGGAGAGATGTTGGAGAATAGAACTGTTTCACCATGGTGTGAGGAGGAAGGTTTAAGAAATGAAGTTTGTACCCTTCCCTTATAATGGATAGGGTCCACTGCTCTGCTGTGATTTGTTCCCATCTGGGAGCAAAGTGAGCTAACCTTCCTGGGATGGTGAGGGGCTCTGGATGTTCTAGAGCCAGAAAGGTTAAGTTCTCTAGTGGAGAGTCAAAGGCCCTGAGGAGGCTGAGGCTGTTGGGCCATAGCAGTCCTCGCAGCCTGAGCTTTGGTCTGTTTTGGTTGTTGCTGTTTCTTTGTAGCAAAACGACCTTGAGAAGAGGCCTGACCATAAGAAGAAAATTTCCCTTTCTTTGGGAAAGATCCTTTTTTGAACAACCTCTTTCTAAAAGGAGCAGTAGTAGACTTTGAAAGTCTATCTAAAGCAGAATTTTCAGCATCCATCTGGTTGGCTTTTGCTTGCCAACACGCAACTAAAGAGAAATAAAAGAAAATAAGAAATTCTTCAGCGGTGACAGGAAACACGACCTGCTGGCTCCGCGGAAAAGAAGAACTGGAGAGAGGCAGTTAGGAAAGGCGGGAAGGAAGCGCGTAGGCGCTGTGGGATGCTCCCAAAAGCTTTCTTTAAGGACACTGGGGAGCGTTCCCACGCAGGCTCCGTCGGTACCGACGATACCCATGTGAAGACTCATTCCTGCTTGTTCCTGGAGATCTACTCTTTCTCCAGGACCAAGCAGGAAGTCAGTCCTCACATATGGGACTCCCCAGCTTCAGGCTACCGGGGACCCAGAGCTGAAAAATGAGCTCCCTCTAGCCGCTGCATCAGAAAAAGGATTTCACTGAAACATACCCCAACCGGTAGCCCAACCAGAGGGCTGGAGAGTAGGAGTTGCCTAAACCTCGAAGAGATTCCGGAGCACTGCCTGACCGAAAGCACTGTCCCTACAGGACTCCCTCTCTAGGCAGTAATGGGCCGCAAAAGTCTGGCTTGAGGACCAAGTTGCAGCCCTACAGATGTCTGCCAATGGTACAGAGCAGAGATGAGCTACTAAGGCAGCCATTGCCCTGACACGGTGGGCCGTGACCCGACCCTGCAAGGGAAGGTCAGCTGCCTTGTAAGCCCAGGTGATACAGTCAGCCACCCAGATGGACAAGGTACACTTGGAGACAGGTAACCCCAAGTTATTAGGGTCAAAAGATACGAAGAGCTGAGTAGCCCTCCTATGCCCCTGCATACGTTCAAGGTGGAAGGATAAGGCCCTTCTACAGTCCAGGGTATGCAGGACTGTCTCAGCCCGGCTGGCATGGGGCCTAGGGAAGAACGTTGGAAGAACCACCTCCTGGTTGAGATGGAAAGAGGAGACAACCTTTGGGAGGAACTTAGGATGAGTCCTAAGGACTACCATGTTCCTATAGAAGTGAGTGTATGGCCTGTCACAGACCAGGGCTTGAAGCTCACTCACTCGCCTGGCCGAGGTCAGGGCCACTAGGAATAGAGTCTTCCAAGAAAGGAAGCGGAGGGGACATGTAGCCGGCTCAAAAGGTGGGCGAGTCAGCTGCTGCAAGACCACATTCAACTTCCACTCAGGGGCCGGTGGACGGAGAGGAGGCTTGAGCAAGAGCAAGCCTCTGAGAAACCTGGACACCAAGGGGTGAACCGACAAAGAGTGTCCCTCCACCAGTGAGTGGTGAGCTGCCAGAGCAGAGAGGTGGACCCGAACAGAATTGGACTTAAGGCCCTGATTGGACAAGTGCAGCAGGTACTGAAGCACTACTGGCACAGTGCAGGAGAAAAGTTCTTCCTTACGTTGCTGACACCACAAGGAGAACCTTCTCCACTTCAGGGCATAGGTTTTCCTGGTGGATTGCTTTCTAGAGGCCAAGACCACCTCTTCCACATCCTGAGGCAGGCCCCAGGGAGCCAAGACTACCCTTGCAGCCTCCAGGCCATCAAATTGAGAGATTTGAGATTGGGGTGCAGAAGGGAACCCTGATCCTGAGAGAGAAGATCAGGTTGCAACCCCAAAGGTAGTGGTGTTTCCACTGCTAGTTGAAGCAGAAGTGGGAACCAGGGCTGCCTCGGCCACCTGGGGGCTACCAGAAGTACCGAGGCCTCGTCCCTTAGAATCCTGAACAAGGTTCGGGCTACCAGAGGCGTGGGAGGAAACGCATACAGGAGGCCCTGGGACCAAGAAATCAGGAAGGCATCCGCTGCTAACCTCAGGGGATGCGGTTGCCTGGAACAGAACCTGGGTAGCTGCCCGTTCAGGGGACTGGCAAAGAGATCTATGGATGGAAGTCCCCATTTCAGGAAACTTTTTTTGAGTCACTAAGGGGTGCAGTTGCCACTCGTGGGGCTGCAGAACCCTGCTCAACCTGTCTGCCAGGAAGTTCTCCTGGCCAGGGAGATAAACAGCCTTGAGAAACATGTTGTGCCTGAGCGCAAAAGAGCAAAGGGTCTGTGCCTCCTGACACAGGAGCCTGGACCCAGTGCCTCCTTGTTTGTTCACATAGAACATGGCCACTTGACTGTCCATCTGTACCAGAACAGACTGGTGAGCCAAGGTGTGAGAGAAGTTTTGAGGGCTAAGCGAATAGCCTGGAGTTCCAGTAGGTTGATTTGTTGCGTGGCCTCCCATGGAGACCACAGGCCCTGGGTGCACCTCTCCAAACAATGTGCATCTCAGCCCTGCAAGGAGGCATCGGTTGTCAACAACACTGTGGAAACAGGCACCTGAAAAGGCACCCCAGGTAGTAAGTTGGGGGGGTGTAGCCACCACTGTAGGGAGTTCAGGAATGGTTTGGACAATCGTACTTTTTCTGTGAGGCCTCCTGTGGCTTGCTTCCACTGAGTCCTGAGGCACCACTGTGCAGGTCGCAAGTGGAGGCGGGCGTTTGGGGTCACATGCACTGTCGATGCCATATGGCCTAGGAGCCTCAGACAGAGTCTGGAGGAAACCCTTGGCAGGCTTAGAAACTGGTCTGCCAAGTCTATGAGCCTTTGTGCCCTGTCTTCTGGCAAGTAAGCCTTTGCTTGCAGGGAGTCCAGCTGCGCCCCTATGAACTCCAGGTTCGGGAAGGGGAGCAAAGTGGACTTTGCGAAGTTTATGACAAATCCCAGGTGCTGAAGGAGGGAAACAGTTCGGAGGGTGGCTTGCCTGGCCTCCTGGTAAGTCTGACTCCTGATGAGCCAGTTGTCCAGGTAGGGGAAGACAAACACCTTGATTCCTCAAGTAGGCCGCCACCACTGCCAGGCACTTTGTAAAGACCCTTGGGGCAGAGGTTAGGCCAAAGGGCAGTACTCTGTACTGGTAATGGTTTCCTCCCACAATGTACCTGAGGTACTTTCTGTGGTCTGGATGAATGAGGATGTGAGTGTATGCATCCTTTAGATCTAAGGAGCATAGCCAATCTCCCTGCTGGAGGTAGGGCAGAGGTGTTCCAAGAGTAAGCATCTTGAACTTTTCTTTCTCCAAGAACTTGTTTAGAATCCTGAGGTTGAGAATAGGCCTGATGCCACCGGTTCTCTTTGGTACGAGGAAGTACCTGGAGTAGAAACCGTAAACCTGCAGGCGGGGAGGTACAGGCTCCACCACCTTATCCAGAAGCAGACCTTGAAGTTCTTGAAGGAGGAGGTCTGTGTGCAGAGGAGGTCGTGGAGACTCCCCTGGGAAGTAGGGAGGAGGCAACTGCTGGAAATGGAGCATATAGCCCTTGTGGACTATGCTCAATACCCAAGCATCTCCTGTAATGGGTGGCCACCTGTGGGCAAACAGGGCTAGACGACCTCCTGTGCAGGGATGGGGCAGCAGAGGTGGAAAGGCTATGCTGTGGGAGTCAAAAAACCCCTGCCTGCTGAATGGGAGCAGGAGCCAGAAGCTTGGGGGTCTTCTGCCTACGGGGCCCATGTCCCTGCCCCTTGGCCTGCTGACCCTGCTGGGGAGGCCTGGTACTGAGGGAAAGGTTTGTAGGCAGCTGCCTTCCTCGGGTAAAAGGACTTCTTACCCGAGCCCTTCTTATGAGAAGGGGCAGAAGTTTTTCTGGACAGCCTCGTCCTAGTCAGGTGCTCGGTTTCGATCTCAGCAGCCTTCTCAGCCATGGGCTTGCCAAAAAGCTTTTCACCTCGGCAAGGGACATCACCCAACTTGTCCTGCACCCAGGGCTCGAGGTCCGATGACTGCAGCCATGCCTGGCGTTGGGCCCCGATGCCGGCTGCCGCTACAAAGGCCGAAGCCTCGAAGACATCGCAGGCCGCTCGGGACATGAACTTTGAGCATTCCCGGATTCCTGAGGACAAGGTCTTGAACCTCTGCAAAGGTTCCCCGGAGAGGCCAGCAGAGAACCCGGCAATTTCCTTCGCCAGGTCTCGTAAGTACATGCCCAAGTACAGCTGGTAGGACTGGACACGGCAAGCAAGCATCGAGCCCTGGAAGAACTTTCTGCCAAGCGCATCCAGGTTCCGGGCCTCCCTCCCGGGAGGCACCACAGAGTGCATCTTCTGGCTCTTCAGACGATGCATGGCCGATTCCACCACCATGGAACGGTGCGGCAGCTGCGCCTTCTGGAAGCCAGGGCTCTTACGGAGTCGATAGATGGAATTGACCTGCTTGCTCAAAACCGGCGCAGAGGCCGGTGCCTCCCACATCCGGAAGAGGAGCCGTTCCAGCATCGGAGGAACCGGCACAGTAAAGGCCTCCTTCAGAGGAGAGTCATACTGGAGGGCCTCGAGCTCTTCGGCTCGAGGCTCCTCCTCAGGGTCCGCGGGAATCGCCAAAGCCTTGGCCATATCCCGGATGAACTCCTAGAACCGGGTGTCCTCCAGGGGGGACCTACTCTGGGGCTCGGACTGCGGTGAGTCCAAAAGGATGCACCGAGTTCGAAAGGTGTCGGGGGACTCCTCGTCCTCCGTCTCCCACGCGGAGTCATCCGAAGAGTCGTCGGGGGACTCCGACCACGTGGGCCTCGTTGGCACCCGTCCCGACGCCGAAGGCACCGGCGTCGACGCCCTCGGTCCCGAGCGAGAGGTCGAGGGTGACCGTGACCGAGGATGACTTTGAGCCTTCATGGTCTCGAGTATTGGCTTGGTCTCCGGGGTCAACTTAGACGTTAATGTCCCGGTGGTCGGAGCAGATGCACCAGCGAGGCTGGCCATCAGTACCCGCTGCTGATCCATGAAGGCAGACAATCTGCACTCCAAGGCTGTCAGCCTGAGTCCAAGCTCAGGAGACTCAGCAACTACTGACTCGGGCCCTGGTGGTGCCGGGCCCGACGTCAGCTCCCTAGGAGGAGAGTCCTCGAGGACAACAGGACTTACGTGCCCGGCGGACTCCGGCTCCATGCGAGGCATCTTGGACGGCTTCTCCTGCTCCAAGGGCCCGGGGCGGCGGTCTGGGGTCCGAGACCTGGCCCACGAGGAACCAGGGACCTCATCCGACGCCGCCCTCACGAGCCTTTTCTTCCTCTTATGCTCCTGATCGGGGGACCCCCTGTCCGAGGAACCTCGGCGGTGCTCAGGGTCAGACTCCCGAGATGTCGAGGCCTCAGACGAGGTCCGGGCCTGGCCGGAGGCAGAGTCAGAAAAAATCCGTTCTTTCTTATGCTGGCAGTTTCGAAGTGCCTTGGTGGACACTTTGCCACACGGGACACAGACCTTAGGATCATGATCCGGTCCCAGGCATCGAAGGCAGCAGTCATGTGTGTCGGTGAGAGACATCAATTTCTTACACTGTTCACACTTTTTGAAACCACTGGAAGCCATCAGGGAAAAAAGAACCCCCGCGATGTCAACTTCCAGGGAAAAGAAAAAAAGGGCGCGAACGCCAGCCACGAAGGGCAAAAACCAAAAAATAGAAGACAGACTCGATACCGGTGTACTAAACCCAGCGGGAAGGGGAACCGGCATCGAACCGGAGAAGGAGGACTAAGAAATCGCAAAAAAAAAGTCAACTTTTCCGGGTGACATGGACAGACGTCCGTTGGGCTCCACGGAAAAAGAAAGACTGAACAAGATGGCACCTTTAGGCGGGAAGGGGACTGCGCATGCGTGCAGTATTCCCAAAGGCTTTCTTAGAAAGCTGGGGAAATGCTCCGCACGGGGGCTCCATCGATGTCGATGTCACCCATATGAGAGGACTGACTTCCTGCTTGGTCCTGGAGAAAGACAACCTTCCAGGAGAGATAACATAGGTTCGAAAGGTGGCTTGGTGAGCTGAGTTAGAACCATGTTGAGATCCCATTCGGCCAGGTGCGGGCGGATGGGAGGCTTAGACAACAGAAGGACCTGCATAACTCGGGTAATAAGGGGCTGCGCAGAAAGAGGTTTGCCATCTATGAAATGATGGTGTGCTGAGTGCGCGCTCAGGTGCACTGTGACGGAGTTGGACTTGCGTCTGGTTTGCGCAAAGTGAAACAAGTACTGTAACACTGTGTGCACCTGCAAGAGAATGGGTCAACACACTGCTCTACACACCATACTGAGAATCTGTGCCACTTGAAGGCATAGGCCCGTCTCGTGGAGTTCTTACTAGAGGCCAGGAGGACTTCCTCTACCTCCCTTTGGAGGTTGAAGGATGATAATGCTACCCATTCAGCAGCCATGAGGTTAACGACAGAGACCCCAGGTTGAGGTGAAGGGAGCCCTTCCTCCCCGGTCAGTAGACCCGGGGCATTCCCCTGAGGGACCAGGAGCTCTGTCGAGAGACAGAGCCAAAGGGGAAAACAAGGCTGCCTGGGCCACTGCGGGGCCATTAGAATCATGGAGGCCTTGTCCCGCAAGACCTTGAAGAGGGTTCGGGCTATTAGTGGTATGGGAGTGAAAGCAAACAGAAGGCCCTCCGACCACGAGATGAGGCAGGTGTCTGCTGCTACCCAGGACGGATGCAGTTGGGGACAGCGGAAGTGGGGCAGCTTAGCATTGGTTGGGCTGACAAAGAGATCCAGACTTGGGGTTCCCCAGAGTCAGAAGAGCTGCTGTGCCACCCTGGTGTCTAGTTGCCATTCGTGTGGCTGGAGGATCCTGTTCAGCCAGTCCGCTGGGGCACTGTCTTGGCCCAGAAGGTATACCACCCTGAGGAGCATTCCCTGATGAATCGCGTACGAGCAGAGGGCTACTGCCTCCTGGCAGAGATGCTGAGACCCTGTGCCTACCTGCTTGTTCAGGTATAACATCGTGACCTGGCTGTCCGTTTGGACCAGCATCGACTGGTTCTGCAGGTGGTGGTAAAGGCCCTGATTGCCTGAAAAATGGCCTTGAACTCCAGCAGGAAGATCTGTTGCTGGCTGTCCGGTAGGGACTAGTTGCCCTGTGTGTGCAGTTCCTCATAGTAGGCACCCCAGTGCATTAGGGACACATTCGAAGTAAGGACCCTCTGGGGATTTGGGGAGTAGAAGGGCATGCCCTCTTGCAGGTGCTGTGTGCCCTGTCACCAGTTGAGTGACTCCGCTACCTGACGGGACACTAAGACCTTGTCCCGGAGCCTGCCCATGGCTTGTGTCCACTGTGAGCGGAGACACCATCGAGCTGCCCGCACGTGGAGGTGGGCATTGGGAATCACATGGACTGTGGATGCCATGTGTCCCAGTAGGCAGAGCATGGACCAAGCAAACACTGCGTGATGGTGTTGCACATCAGTGGTCAGGGCCCTGAGGAGGTCTGCCCTGTCCAAGGGAAGAAAGGCTTTGGCCTGTCCAGTCGAGCTCCTATGAACTCCAAGCAGAGAGGCAAACCTTACCCGACAGTCCTTCCGCTATATCACTAACAAAGATGTTAAAAAGAATCGGACCAAGGACAGATCCCTGGGGCACACCACTGGTAACAACCTTCTCCTCAGAGTGAGCTCCATTTACTTGTACTCTGTCGCCTCCCACCCAACCAATTTCTAACCCAAGCAGTAACTTTAGGGTCCATCCCTAGGGTGCTCAGTTTTTTATAAGTCGCCTGTGAGAAACAGTGTCAAAGGCTTTACTGAAATCTAAATACACCACATCTAGGGCTCTCCCTCGGTCCAACTCCCTGGTCACCCAGTCAAAGAAATCAATCAGATTTGTCTGACAAGACCTGCCTCTGGTGAATCCACGCTGCCTCGGATCCTGCAATCCGCTGGACTACAGAAACCTCACTATTTTCTCTTTCAGCAGCGTTTCCAATAATTTACTCACCACCAAAGTTAAACTAACTGGCCTGTAGCTTTCAACCACACCACATCCTTACTTCCGCTTTGTGTAAAGGGACCACATGTAAGGACAACCTTGCAGATATCCACTGGCGGAATCAAACTAGCTTACGCCCATGACGCAGCCTGGCTCTTGTTGAATGAGCCCTCAAATTTGCAGGCATTGCCCTTCTCCGCAATAAACAGGCTGAGGAAATGGCTTCCCTCGCCCATTGGGAATGGAAGCCTTGGAAGCTGCCTCTCCTTCATGTGGGCCTCCAAATAGGCAGTCTGTTTTCTGAAACAGATCCGTACTCCATAAATAATGTCAAAGAACCCAGCATACATCCAAGAGTCATAGGTGGGAAATCTTCTGGGGTTTCCCCTGCCCTCGAGAAAACCGGCAATGTTACAGATTGATTTACATAACAAGCAGAGAGCACCTTGGGCAAGAAAGGTGGTACTGGACGAAGAATCACCTTCTCCTTGGATATGAAGAGGAAGGGTCCCAGACACGACAGTGCCTAAAACTTGGAAATTCTCCTGGCCGAATGAATCGCAACCAAAACCACAGTCTTCAAAGTATAAGCAGAAAGCGGCTCAAAAGGTGCCTCCGTCAATGCAGACAATGCCAGATTGAGGTCCCAAGGTGTAATTACTGACCTCACAGGAGGTAGCACCTGTTTCACCGCTTGTAGGAAGCGGATGACATCCGGGTGGGCCCTAGAGACACACTCTGTACCCTACCAGGGTATCAGGTTATAGCTGCCACCTGTACTTGGAGGCCCTTCTCCAAACCTACCTGAAGAAAAGCCAGCACCTCCTGCACAGAGGTGTTCAGGGCCGACAGCCCTGCTCTACACACCAATCTTCAAATCTGTATATAGGAGAGTATAGTGGAGGGTTTGCATGCCTTAAACAAGGTTGTTATTACCTGGGCTGAGTAGCCTCGCTTCCTTAACAGAGCACTCTCTGGAGCCATGCCTTACGCGAGAAGCGATCTGCTAGAGTCATCCGGGCAGGGCCCTGCACCAATAGATCCATCCGAGCTGGCAGACGCCAAGGCCAGTCTACAACCAGCCAGACCAGATCATCATACCATGGTCTTCGTGGTCAATTGGGAGCAAGCAGGATGACCAATCCTTGATGCGTCTCTATCTGTTGCACCACTCACCCGATTAGCACACACGGAGGGAACAAACAGAGGAACTCCCCTCTGGACCAATGCTGTACCAATGCATCAAGACCTTCCGACATCCATTCTCTTCTCCGGCTGTAGAAGAGGCTCATCTTTGCCGATTCGAAGGTCGCCATGAGATCCATGATCAGCAGCCCCCAGAGCCTTACTAACTGGGAAAACATCGCCTAGATCAGCATTCACTTTCTGGGTTCCACGCGCACATGGCTAAGGTAGCCTGCCGCTACATTCTCCCTGCCAGCCACATGAGCCACCACCAGGGCTTGCAAGTTCTCCTCCGCCCATTCCATTAATAGGGCTATCTCATCTTCTGACTACACACTGCCTGTGCCTCTCATCGATTTATGTACGCCACTGTGGTGGCATTGTCCCAGAACACTCTCACTGCCTTCCCCTGCAGGAAACTGTTGAACTCCTGAAGCTCCAAAAACACTGCTCATCTCCAAGTGGTTGATGGACCGAGTGGTCTCCTTCTGAGACCAGGCCCCCTGTGCCGAGTCTTGCAATGCGCCCCCCCATCCAGACAAGCTAGTGTCTGTCATAAGGGGGACCCAACTGGGAGCCTCCAGTGGCATCCCCGCCAGAAGCTTTTCTCTCCGCAGCCACTGAGAGCCACCCTGGCTAATGATGGGCAGGGCAACTGCTTCTCCAACGGGTGAAGCTGTGCTGACCATCTCTGCAACAGAGCCCTCTGCAAGGGTCTCATGTAGGCTCACGCCCACGGACCAACTTGATGATTGCTGCCATAGACCCTAACACCTGAAGGTAAAGCCACATCGTCAGGGGCCTCAGCATGAGAAACTCCCAAATCTGTGAATGCGGTCCTGAGGAAAGGACACCCTGTCCTCGCTTGTCTGGGATCGGCTCCCAGCTACACCAACTTCTGCATTGGCTGAAGCTGAATCTAGGTCAAATGGATGGCCCATCCAAGACTGCAAAAACTGGACCACCCTGGCTGTGGTTCTTTCACTCATCTTCCAATTTTGCTCGAATGAACCAAATGTCCAGGTACAGGTGAACCAGAATGCCCTCCTGCTGGAGAGAAACTGCAACCACTACCATGACCTAGGTGAAAGTGTGGGGAGCTGTTGTGAGGACCGAAAGGTAACGCTCCGAACTGAAAATTCACCATAGATACTGTGAATCACAGAAACTGCCAGTGCTCTGGCTGGATGGGAAT
This sequence comes from Ichthyophis bannanicus, assembly GCA_033557465.1. NCBI lineage: Eukaryota > Metazoa > Chordata > Amphibia > Gymnophiona > Ichthyophiidae > Ichthyophis > Ichthyophis bannanicus. The sequence continues at coordinate 922,709,085 of CM066035.1, read as the reverse complement.
GTGCAGGTAGGCCTCTTGAGATCCAGCAAGGTCAAGAACTTGCCCTGTCTGACGGCCACAATCACTGACCAGAGCGATTTACGTGCTTTGGGTCTAAGATAGGCCTGAAGATACCCCCCTTTTTGGGAACTACAAAATATATGGCGTATTGACCCAATCCACACTGGTTGTTTGGCATCTTGCAGGGCGCCTTGCAGGGAGACCGCACAAAGGCCTCCAAGAGGGAAAGGCAAACTTGAGAGCATAGCCTTCCCCGATGACCTCCAGCACTCACTGGTCGGAAGTGATCTGGACCTAGGTGGGGTAAAACTCCTGGAGCTATTCCCCTATGGGAACTACTCCCTCCCGGGCTTTTTGGCAGCGGCGGAGGGGTTAAAAACCTTGTCCAGACACGTGAAAAACCTGTTCCCTCATTGGGAAGTGCCCCCTCTAGTAGGGCACAAAGCGTACTGCTCGGAAATGGCAAAACTCCCGAGAAAGGCCCTGCACCAGTGCTGACAAGCAAACTAACTTCTGTTTATCCTCGGAATATCTACCTCCTTTAGACTCCCCCCAAATCTTTCACTAGCTTCTCCAAAGCCTCCCCGAACAAGAGTTTACCCTTGAACGGGAGCCTGTCAAGCGAGATTTAGAGGAAACATCAGCCAACCAGTTCCTGAGCCATAAGTACCACCTGACGGACATTGACCCACACCATGGTCTTAACCAGACTTAATAAGATCATAAAAGGCATCTCTTAAATAAACGGCCCTGGACTCCAACTTAGACGCCTCCAGCAGAGGCAAGGAGGAATCTCCTGCCTCCTCCAGGATGCCTTGAACACAGTGCAAACACACCCATGCCACGAAAGCACCACAAACTGATGCTTGCAAAGACATGGCATTGATATCAAATGACTGTTTCAGCAGGGTCTCCAACTTCCTGTCCTGTACATTCTTATTGCCGTGCCACCTCCACTGGAACAGTGGTTTTCTTAGTGACCGCCAAAAAGCGTAGTTACTCACCCATAACAGGTGTTTTCCAGGGGCAGCAGGAATTAGTCCTCACATATGGGTGATGTTGGCGCTGACGGTGCCTGTACAGATCCACTCCCCAGCTTTCAAAGAAAGTCTTTGGGAGATACACTGTGCATGCTTGGTCACCTTCCCACTCAATAAACTACCATAGCACAAGACGGCAAACATGAAACAAAAGAAAAACTCCTCCCAAGAGAGGAGGAAGGATTGTGAGGACTGATTCCTGCTGTCCCCAGAGAAAGCTCACAGCTACCAATCAGAAAGTCTTTGGGAGCAGTCTACTGCACCTGCGCTGCTGCCTTCCCACTCTTATAACTGACTTCAGTGACTCCCTCGGTTGAGTGTATAGCTGTAGCGAAAAGAAAAAGAGAGAGACGAGAGAGAGAGAGAGAGAGAGAGAGAACTCCTAGGGGAGGAGGGCAGGTTGTGAGGACTATATTCCTGCTGTTCCCAGATATCACCTGCTACAAGTGAGTAACTATGCTATCTCCAGGAACAAGCAGGAATGTAGTCCTCACATATGGGACTCCCCAGCTGCCAGATCTCATGGTGGTAGACAACATGGGTAGGTCCCTTATTTGTGTTTCCCCAGCCTGTGGATCTGGTGTTGTCCGGGCGGGGGTAGGAGTTGGTCTATGTTCCGAAGGGATGCTGAAGTACTGCTTGTCCGAAGGCTGCGTCCTTGTGAGAGTCTTTGTCCAAACAGTAATAAGCTGCGAAGATATGGACAGTGGACCAGGTTGCAGCTCAGAAAATCTCAGCAATGGGTACTGATCAGAGGTGTGCTACCGAAGTGGACATTGCATGGATATAATGTGCAGTGACTTTTGTTGAGGGATAAACCTGCACTGGTATAGCAGAGAGATATGCAGTCTGCTATCAAGGAGTATAGGGTGCGTTTTGTTATTGGAAGTCCCAAATGGGCTTGGTCAAACGTGATGAAGAGTTGGGATGACTTTCTAATGTCTTTAATGCATTGCAAGTAAAAGGCTAATGCTCTTTTGCAATCCAAGGTATGGAGAGTCGCTTCCACTCGGGAGGTGTGTGGTTTTGGAAAGAACACCGGTAGCACAACAGATTGGTTGATGTGGGAAAACAAAGACTACTTTCAGGAGGAAGTGGGGGGGGGGGGGTGTTTGTAGAACCACTTTGTCTTGGTAAAAATGTGTGATCATGGGCTACTAGAGCTTGTAGCTCACTTACTCGCCTGGCTGAGGCGAGTTCTATGAGGAAGAGCACCTTCCAGGAGACACAGTGGAGATGAGCTGTGGCTAAGGCCTCAAATGGCGGCTTCCACTTTTTTTTTTTTATATATATATATGGGAAAGGATTGAAATTATGAAAGAAAAGGTATCGGAGATACCGGTAGGTAGAAAAAAAAATTTTCAGCGGTGCAGGAGAAATCCTGTCAGCTCCATAGAAAAAAAGAGAACCGAGGGAATCACTGAAGAAAGTCAGTTATAAGAGCGGGAAGGCAGCAGCGCAGGTGCAGTGGACTGCTCCCATTCTGATTGGTAGCTTCCCGCGCAGGCTCCGTCGGTACCTGATGTCACCCATACATGACAACTACATTCCTGCTTGTTCCTGGATTTCATCTGTTATAGTTGAGTAACTACGCTTTCTCCAGGAACAAGTAGTAAGTCAGACCTCACATATAGGACTCCCAAGCTACAGGCTACCAAAAAAAACTGTAAGCGCCACGGGCGACCCAAAAAGTGGACATCAAATTGCAGCAGCAGCATCAAAGATGCAATCCTACCCTCGGTAGCTGGAACACAGAGGGCTGGAGAGAAGGAGTTGCATTATTCCCAAAGAGGTGACTGAGAACTGCCTGGCCGAAGGCACTATCCTTCAGGGAGATCTCCCTCAGACAGTAGTGCACCGCGGACCAGGTGACCACCCGGCAGATGTCCAATAAGGGCACTGACACCAGGCTAGCTACAGAGGACACCATGGCCCGCACATTGTGCACAGTGACATGCCGCTCCAGGGAGGGCCTAGCCTGCTGGCAAGCAGACGTAATGCAGGCAGCCACCCACCGAGAGTACACTTGGAGACTTCCACCCCTAAGCGGCTGGGATCAAATGACAGAGTTGCATCAACTGGTGGTGGGGCTGCGTCTTCTGGATGTAGAGGTCTAGGGCCCGCTTGCAGTCCAGAGTGTGCAAGGAGGCTTCCGCCATCCAGGCACGAGGCAGGGGGAAGAAGGTAGGCAGCACCATCTCCTGGTTCAGATCAAACATGGAGACCACTTTGGGTAAGAATTTCAGGGGTGTCCGAAGGACCACCCTGTTGCTATAGAACCTAGTATAAGGCTCATGGGCCACGAGCACCTGCAACCCGCTCACTCATCTAGCAGAGGTGAACGCCACCAGGAATATGACCTTCCAGGAGAGATACTTCGAGCCTCTGGAGACCTGCCCCCTGAAGGGAGCTTGCATGAGCTTCCCCAGGATGACACAAAGATCCCATGCCACCGGTAGTGAGCGAATTGGGGGCAGCAAATGGAGAAGCCCCCGCATGAAATGGCACAGTGATGCGCCAAGATGGCACAGAAGTGCACTCTAACGGAATTGGACTTCAGGTCTGCAACTGAAAGGTATAGCAGGTACTGCAGCATCTCCGCAATACCACAAGAAAAAGGATCAATGCCCCGCTGAGTGCACCAAAGGGATTATTCAGCGCCACTTAAAGACGTAAGCCCGTCGCCTAGAGTACTTACACGAGGCCAAGAGGACATCCTCTACCAGATGCAGGAGGTAGTAGCGCGCAATGGCTACCCTTTCAGCAGCCAGGCCATCAGGGACAGCAACTGGGGATTGGGGTGATACAGTACGCCCCCCTCCTGCAATAGCAGATCTGGGAACACCCAACGGCCAAGGGTTCCCCCTCGAAAACTGCAGCAGCAGGGTGAACCAAGGTTGTCACAGCCAGCGGGGTGCGATTTAGAGCACGGAGGCCACTTCTGCCCGAATCTTCAAGAGGGCCCGCAGTATAAGAGGCGTCAGCAGGAAAGCATACAAGAAACTCCTGGACCATGGAAAGTAGGAAGGCATTCTCTGCCTCCCGGCCCTGGCCTGGTCTCCTGGAGCAGAACCTCGAGAGCTGCACGTTCTCTGGGCTGGCAGAGATCGATCTCAGGGGTGCCCCACTGCTGGAAGATCTTTAGTCGCCACTTGTGTAGCTGGAGAATGCAGCTCAGGCGGTCTGCAAGTACACTGTCCTGGCCTGGCAAGTACACTGCCCACTGGTTTATGCCCCACACTGCCGCAAAGTTCCAGAAGCAGATTGCCTCCAAGTATAGAAGGTATGAGCCCGTGCCTCCCTGCTTGTTGATGTAGAACATCGTAACCTGGTTGTCTGTATGGATCTGGACAACCTGCCCCTCAAAATGGTCCCGGAAGACCAGCAGCAAATAAGCCGTATGGAGTTTGAGCAACTTGATATGCGAGGCACTTTCCTCCAGGGACCAAAGTCCGTGACTGGAGGTGGACGCAGTGGGTTCCCCAGCCTGCCTTGGAGGCGTCTGTGGTGAAGACATGTAGAACTGGATGGGCCTGGAACGACAGCCCAGCTCTCAGGTTGGGGAGGTCCTGCCATCAGGCCAGGGAAGATGCCAAGGTGGGCATGATATGGATGCGGTCCCTCAAGTGGCCCATCACCTTAGCCCACTGGGCACTGAGGGCCCATTGGGCTTGCCGCATCTGCAGGCATGCAAAGGGGGTCACACAGAAAATGCACACCGTGTGCCCGAGTTGGCAAAGCATTTGATGGGCATTTACTGTAGCAGCTAGACAGTGAGCCCAACTCAGAAGTAGGAAAGCCCTTGCTTGAGTGGAGTCAAGCAATGCTCCATTGAACTCCATGGATTGTACTGGGATGAGGGTGGACTTGGGAAAGTTCACCACAAACCCTAGGTCCTGCAGCAGCTCTAATATACACAGGGTCGCATTGTGCACCTTGCCTGCCCACACGAACCAGTCGTCCAGGTACAGGAACACAAAGACTCTGAGGTGCGGGAGGCGAGTGGCCACAACCACCAGACACTTTGTGAACACCCGCGCGGCGGAAGCAAGGACGAAGGGAAGCACCCTGTACTGGCAAAGATGGCCTCCTAGCATGAACCGGAGGTACTGACAGTGCCGTGGGTGGATCAGGATGTGGTTGTATACATCTTTGAGATGCAATGAGCACAGCAATGTTCCAAAGGATACCATCTTGAACTTTTCCTTGACCAGGAAGCCGTTGAGGTCTCGAAGGTTCAAGATGGGCCTGAAGCCCCGTGTCTTCTTGGGGGACCAGAATATAGCAGGAGTAGAACCTCCGCCCCTGCAGACAGGGTGGGATGGGCTCAACTGCCCTGTCCTCGAGCAATGACTTGAGCTCCATCTGGAGCAGCTCCCTGTGCAAGAGGTCCATTGGTAATTCCCCACTAAAGTGAGGCAGAACAGCTGGGCAAAGTGAAGGAGATATCCCTCCGTAACTATGCAGAGGACCCAGGTATCTGCCGTAATGGCTGGCCACCAGTATGCAAAATAGACCAGCCGACCCCTTGTGAACCTCAGGCTTAGTACCTCCTCAGGGAGGGAGGCTATGCCCAAGGCGTCAAAAGCTCCTCCCAGGCTGTGGCTGAGTCACTGTTTGGGGTTTGGGAGCCATGCCCTGGGCCCTTGGCCTGCTGCCCCTGAGGGGTAAGCAGGATAGGCCTGAAACTTGGGGTAATTTCTGTAAACCTTTTAGTTTTTGGATGGAAGGACTTTTTCCCCGAAGCCTTCATGCAGGAAGGGTCCGACACCTTCTTGGACAACCTGGTCCTGGTCACGAAATCCTTCTCCAGCTCGTCAGCTTTGTCAGTCATGGGCTTGCCAAAGAGGTTATCTCACCAGCAAGAGATATCAGCTAGCTTGACCTGAACCCATTACTCCAAGTTGGAGGACTGTAGCCAGGCAAGACGGCAGGCACTAATGCCCACCGCGGCCATATGAGCCACTGACTCGAAGCAGTCAAAGGCTGCTCGAGTTTGAAATTTGGAGCATTCCTTGACTGAGGAAACCGGAATCTGAAAGCGCTCAAGGGGCTCACCTGACAGATCTGCTGAGAACTTGGTGAGCTCCTTCGCCAGGTCTCTCAGGTACATGCCCATGTACAGCTAGTAGGTCTGGATTCGGGCCATGAGCATCGAGCACTGGAAGCACTTTTTCACAAATGCGTCTATGGTGCGAGCCTCCCTACCCGGGGGGTTCTGAAGAGTGTGTCTTCTGGCTCTTGATCCGATACACAGCTGACTCCACCACCATGGAATTGGTGGAACTGTGTGGGAGTTGTGCCTTCTGGAACCCTGGGTTCTTGCTGACTCGATATTGGGAATCGAGTCGACAGTTCATGAACAGCACCATCACTGGGGTTCTCCCAAATCCTGAGCAGGAGGCGCTCAAAGATGGGGGGCACGGGCACCACCAGTGCCTCCCGAGGAGTGGCCTCATACTGCAGGATCTCCAGATTTTCAGCACGAGGCTCATCCTCTGGCACCACCCTGAAGGCGAGGGCCTGGGATCTCTCTCACACAAATTCAAAGGCGGCCTCCGGGGAAGACCTCCACCGGTGGTCCAGCAGGGAAAGGACAGAGGGGACGTTTCGATGGAGCATGGTGTCGGGTGACTCCTCATTTATCTCCCAACCCAATTCCGACCCTGAGCAGTTGATCAGCGCACCACGGTCCCTGGACAGACTCGGCGCCAAGGACTCCCAATGCCAATGTTCTGACAGCGTCGTGTCGGTTGTCAAGGTCCTCAACACAGACAGACAGGATTAGAGGTGCCTCCTCTGGGGATGTCCTCAGTGAGGAGGTTCCTGTTTGGGGTGCTGACAACTTGGAGGGACCAGGAGACAGACCCCGCTGCACCACAAAGAAAGCAGCAAAGCTACACTTGAAGGCAGCCATGCAAGTCTCAATGCCTGAGGGCTCTGCAGGAGCTCCGGACACCGATAGCGATGGGGCTGGAGTCAACTCCCTAGCAGGGGAGTCCCAGATGGAGATAGAATCAGAAGTGACCCGCCACTCCTTCGATGCCAGTGTCTCATCCCTGTGGGGCTGCTTCGACAGGCGCTCCCATCCGTTGTCCCCCGAGTCGTGCCGAGGGCTCTGAGGCCGAGTCAAAGAGGACTTACTCCCTGATGCTGGGTCAAGTCCTCAGCATCGACTTCGAGGGCACCGTCTACCATCCACAGGAGGTCATCCGTTAAGGACTCTGACACACTGTGCCCCCTGGGCTCCAACCGAGCCCGGCACACGACGCCACACTGAGGAAAGGGATTCCGCCCTCGATGCAGAGCTGGAGCCGGACTTGCCAAATAGCTCCCTCTGCCGCCTTTCACAGTCCCTCCAGGTTTTAGCCGACATGAGGACACAAAGCGGGCAGGAGGACCTGTCATGGTCTGCCCTGAGGCACTTTATGCAGGTGGAGTGATAGTCCGTGCGGGACATCGTGCGATTGCACTTTCCACACTGCTTAATACCACTGGTCAAGGACATGGTGGGAAAAACGAGGACAGTTAGGTCAAACTCTGACTCCTCGTCCAGATAGACCGCGAGAAAAATACCGCACGCCAAAAAAAAACAAAACTAAAAGAAAATATACCCAAGCAGAAAATAAGGACCCCGAGGAGAGACTCGGGTGTGGAAGGTGATCAAATCGAGCACTCGGCAATGTGAGAGAAAACATGAAGAGGGTTGAAAAACAATCAGATTTTACCGGAGTGCACAGAAGGGACATCTGCAGGGCTCCGCAGAAAAAGACAGACTGCGGCAAGATGGCAGCTTTGAGCGGGAAGGTTACAGCGCATGCATGGTGTATCTCCCAAAGGCTCTCTCTGAAAGCTGGGGAGTGGATCTGTGCAAGCTTGTCGGCACAGACATCACCCATATGAGAGGGCTGACTTCCTGCTTGTTCCCGAACTGCCCTGTTACCTTAGGAGAGCAGAAAAGGTAAAGCCGTGCCATGTTCTGTGTCCCCGTAATGCCAGCCTCTGAGACGTTCCATTCATTCTGAATCATCTATTTGATCACACGATGTGGAGGAGAAATGGTCTGTGCCTTCCAAACTGCCTGGATTAAAGGATCCTCGAGAGGCTCATCCTCTACTGGTATCCTGCGGCCATGTTCAAAGCCTTTAAGGACTGGGAGATCAATTTTGCCAATTTTTCCCCACAGAAGACCCACACTATAAGTGATTTCTCCCCTTGGGGAATCTCTCCTTCCTCAAGTTCTGTGGGCTCCATCCCCAAGTATGCTTCTGTATCCTGATCCACCGCCTCATCCGAATGGACCAATCCCATTTCCCCCCCCCCCCCCCAAGGATTCCGGTCCAATCACCTGTGGCTCGCCTCGGGCTTGCCCTCCACTCTGGTGGTCAAGTCTGATTTGGATTGGTCCCTCCTCTTAGCCTTTTTGTGGACACCTTCAGGAACATCCTCCCCACACTGCCTCATGGAAAAGGCTTTATGCATCAGGGCAAACTCCGGGGAAAACCCCCTGGAAACATTCAGCACTCGCAACCTGCGATGTAGAGGGTCGCAGGGCTCTAGACGCCTTCTCTTTTGCTAATGGGATGGAGCGGGCCGTGTACCCCTCCCTCTCAAGCTGAGCCACTGTGTCCGCGGGTGAAGGGCGCTCCTCAGACATCAGAAGGAGAATATCGGACACCCCCAAAGTCCCCATCTGATGTGTCTTGTTTGACTTCTCCATCATGAGGCCATCCTCTGCAGAGCAAGTCTCCGCCTCACACCCCCAGAAGAACCCCTCTGCGGAGACTGAGCCCCTCCGGGACATACAAGGCAACTTACCCTTACCTTATGGCGTGTCTATGCCTACCTGCTTGCTGTTTTTTTTTTTTTTTTTTTAACTCTTGAACTAGGCAACACGAACCATGGCCCAATGAAAATAAACGACGAGTGCAAAGAGAGACCCCACAGCATTCAAAAACTCCCGGGGTTCCCCCCTCCTCCATTTATTGGTGCTGTGAAGGAAAAAAAAGAAAATGTCTGCCTTCCCCACGCACCCCAGGATGGCCTAACCCGCCACACGGCTTCCTTGTGTGCCAGCAGCCTCGCTGTGTTTCACACCATGCAACAATGAAATAAAACAAAGCCCCCTGCCTCTGACCTTTTAAGCGGCCTAATTCCTGCTGGCAGCAGAGCCACAAAAACCCCAACCTGCTGCTCAGCCTTCAGACAGCAGCGGGACTCCTTTGAGGGCGCTGAAATGGCCGGCCTCACTACAATAAGCAGCTCCTCACTCATCGAAGGGTTCAGGAGCCACTATGAGGCCCAAAACAAGGCAAGGGACACTTCTTTCCCCAACCTGAGAAAGAGTTCCCCTGTCAGTAAACAGTGATCATTAGTCTTTTTTTTTTTTTTTGCTTTGAACTTTCTGGTTCCGGCTCTGTGATCGCTGAAATTTAAACGGGAAGCGTCCACATATGAAGAAGACTGGTTTCCCTGATTATCAACTGACCTCAACTCAATTAATCAAACACTGCTCCAAGGTTAAAGAAAATACCCTTAGTTATCCCTACAGCGAGTCCAACCTATGGGATCATGTCTCTCCAGCTGCTTGGAGACAGATAGTGGGGGCTGGCAGGTGGTGGCAGCTGTCTATGTGCGCTGATGTCATGACTTTTGACATGTTCAGTCACCAAGCTGCTGGTGAGGTGTGACAACCCACAGGTTGGGACTGGACTGGAGGGACTATGAGGAATATGAAAATTTAAAAATCTAAAGATTTTGCTGCGATTAACATTTTCTAAAGTTTCTAATTTGTGGTGTACATTCAAACTGTCTTTTATTGCAGAAGCACCTACTAATTGTAGGGAGGCTACCTTGGTGTCTAAAATGGAGATGATCTTCGCCAGAGTCTCCATATGAACATCCACAACCTTGAATTTTGAAACAACCTCTTAAGAGAAATCACACAATTGTGGAGTTGTAGCCAAAGGTCGCTCAGTACAAGTCACCACCCGCCAAATATCAACTAACGAAATTGAAGAACCAGGAACTAAAGACAAAGCATTTTCTATTTATCAAACCACTGGTGTAGGGCCAGAAGCAGTGACTGTCCTAGGAGAATCTGAAAGACCTGTAATGGGAGAGCTAATTTTCAAAACAAACCCGGGTGGAGGAGGTGGAGTCTGCTCAAGGGAGGCCAAGAAAGCCCCCTCATTTAAAGAGGATCCTTGAGCTAGGCTCATCCTGGATTGAACACCCTTAGGTATAGCAAGTTTGTCCATTGGCTCGGATTTCGCTGCTTTTATATGCACTTGTTTGCCCCCTTCGATTTCCTCTCTACAGGCATCAGTGAACAGTCACAGATAGTGCGACAAAACAACTCACCTTCGCACTGCTCCATCCAGTCTCTAAAGGGGCTCACAAGGGGCAAAATATGCCCCTTGTTGCATGCCAAAGAGAACACAAATAAATAGGGCCCTTGATGGAACAACTGGCTATTTGCAGGTTGGCAAGGCGGCAAGCAAATACAGCAGAAGATGGTGTTCCCAGCACTAATCCTCCGCAGCAGGTATAGCATAAAACAGCTCCCCCTTCTGCCTTCTTTAATACATGGAACACACCTGGGTCTGGGCTTCCAAGAAGGTATTTTTAAATATCCAAGCCTAATATAAACTCTTGGCTTTTGCAGCTGCTCCTTTTAGTTCTTTTCTAACCATTTTATCATATCATTTAACTTTCAAAATGGAGACTAACAGAAGACTTCCTTTGTGTACTTATTCCAGTTCTTAAATCAAATTTGATCATGCTATCACTATTGACAAGCGTTCTCAACACAGTTTCTTCTCGCACCAAATCCTAAATTTCACTAACTAGGTCTCTAATGTAGTTCCTCCCTCCTGTTTGTTCTTAAACCAGCTACTCCAAGCAGTAGTCATTTTATTTCATCTAGGAACTTTATCTTCCTAGCATTTCTTGATGTGACATTTTATCCAGTCCATACTCGGGTAACTAAAATCACCCTTTATTATATCGTACCAACAAAAGTTAGCTTCCTTAATTTCTGTTAACATTTCATCAACTATCTGCTAATTATGGACAGGCAGATAGTAGTATATCCCTATTATTATTCTCTTCCCCTTCATACATGGGATTTTTATCCATAAAGATTGTAGGCACATTTTCTACCTAAAATTTTCATTCTGTTTGACTCAATGCCCTCTTTAACATATAGGATTCTGTTTCCTACTGTAAAGGGAAGGGAACCTCTCTTGAAATATGTCAAACAAATCTCATGTAGAGATCCTCATAGGTAGATTCCTTTTACATGTAAAAGATGGATTGAAGGGGAAACTCACAGTACTCCTACTCCATGAAAGATTCCAAAGGAATAGAAGCCCAGATCTGGGTAATCTTCTAGGCTAGTTTAGAAAAGTTCCAGTCTTGGATAAGAGAGGATAGGAAATGTGGTTCAGACTCCAAAGTAAATAGAGAAACTATGGGATCTTGAGATGAATGAGTGTTTCTCTGTGAAGGAGTGATGACTGTGGACTAAGATGGCATTATGCTTGGCTGCTGATATTGTACAGATTCTATATCATCTTTACAGTAACCCTTGAAAAACTCAAGCATCTTCTGCAGAAACTAATAAGGCTGCTCTGGTAGAGGTAACAAGACAGAAGTAAGACTTGTTGGCCATACTAACAGGAGCCAGAGTGAGCGTCATTGCAGGCTAACTGATGAACTGTTACACAGGAGATGTTTGCGTGTGTGCTAGGGCAGCGTTTTCATGATCTGTGCTGATATGGAGCACTGGCCTATCTGCGTCGAGTCTAACGATTATGCTGCGAGCCCAGACAGATCAAGCATCTAGAATAGGTGACAAAGTTCTGTATCGTCTTCCCACACTGAGGAAAAGGCTGAAACTCTGACTTCATCTGCAATGTGTCTTTTTTCCCAAAAGATAACAACCAAAAAGCTTAGTTACTCACTTGTAACAAGTGTTCTCTGGGACAGTAAGACTCAGTCCTCACACATGAGCAATGTTGGCGCAGATGGAACCCTCGTTGTAACCTCTTCCCAGCTTACAAAGACAGACTATGGGAGATGTACCATGCATGTGTGGTCCACTTCCCACTCAAGGGTGCCATTTTGCCTCAGTCAGATCATTGCACAAGATGGCAAAAAAGACAGCAACTCCACGGGGAGGAGGGAGGGTTGTGAGGTCTGATTCCTGCTGTCCCTGGAGAACACCTGATACAGGTGAGGAACTACGCTTTCTCCGGGAACAAGCAGAAAGTCAGTCCTTACAAAAGGGACTCCCCAGGTACAGGCTAAAGAAAAATCCTTAAAAGCCACAGGTAACCAGAAAAAGGTGAGCCATGAGAAGCAATTGAGTCGAGAGCCAACAGACCCATGAGTGGCCCCAAGTGTCAAGCAAGGAACCAGTTCTCCGACAGCATGAACACACTGAAGGGACAGAGGGCAGGAGTTGCCTTACACCCCAAATAAATGATGGAGTACTGCCTGCCTGAAGGGGACTCCCTTTCCAGGCAGTAATGAGCTGCGAAGTTATGAACAGAGGACCAGGTGGCGGCTCGGCAAATCTCCACCAGGGGGACAGAGCGCAGGATAGCCACTGATGCAGCAAGGACCTGGACGCTGTATGCCATGACCGGGCACGCCAGCATAAGACCAGTCTGCTCGTAAGCAAAAGCAATGCAGTCTGCTACCCAAGTGGACAGAGTCCGCTTGGAGACCACCATCCCCAGCATATCTGGATCATAGAAGACGCTGTTAGGAGCAGCTGTGGGCCTGAATCAACTATAGGTAGGAGGACAGGACCTGCTTATAGTCCACAGTGTGGGCAGTACCACCTCCTGGTTGAGGTAGAATGGCAATACCACCTTTGGTAGAAACTTGGGGTGCATGCAGAGCATGGCCCTGTTATTGTAAAACCTTGTGTAAGGTGGATGGGCCACCAAGGCCTGGAGCTCTATGACCCAGTGAACTGAAGTGAGTACCACGAGGAAGACCACCTTCCAGGACAGATACTCGAGGTGGCATGAGCCAAGAAGCTCGAACGGTGGTACAGTGAGTTTTGAAAGGACTACGTTGAGGTGCTATTCCGCCGCTGGGGGGGGGGGGGGCCTTAGAAAGTGATAAGCCCATCAGGAATCGAGTTACAAGGGGCTGGGAAGAGAGGGGCTTGCCCTCGGCAAGATGGTGGTGCGCAGAAATGAACTCTGACGGAATTGGACTAGGGTTCTACTTGGGTCAAGAGGAGCAGGTACTGGAGTACCAGCTTGACCGAACAGAAGGGTTTAATCCCCCTCTCCACGCACCAAATGGAGAACCTTAAAGGCGTAGGCCCAGCAGGTGGAAGGTTTGCAGGAAGCCAAGAGAACCGCTTCCACTTCCATGGAGAGATCGAAGTGGGCCAAGGCTACCCCTTTCAGCAGCCAAGCTGTATGAGATAGGGACCCCAGATTGGGATGCAGGAGGGAGCCACCCTCCTATGAGAGCAGTTCTGGGCTGCATCCCTGAGGGATCGGGGGTGCCTGAGGAGCAGCATCAGCAGGAAACAAGGATGCCTGGCACACAGAGGAGTCACCAGGATCACTGTGGCCCTGTCTAGTTGGACCTTGAACAGGGTTTTGATCAGCAGTGTGGGCAGGAAGGAGTAGAGGCAGCCTCCCGTCCACGGGATAAGGAATGCATCCGCCACCACTAGCAAGGGGTGCAGTTGTCTGGAGCAAAAAATGGGCCAGTTGAGCACTGGGTGGGCTGCAAAGAGCCCCAAGAGATGAAAAAGTTGACCAGCCACTTCAGGATCCAGCTGCCACTCGTGCTTCTTGGCACAGGAGAAATGACCCCATCCCTCCCTGCTTTTGATGTAGATCACCACCACCTGGTTGTCGGTATGGATTAGGAACGTTTGGTGTTGAAGATGGTGGTGGAAAGTCTGGAGGGCAAGCACTATCGCCTGCAGCTCCAGGAGGTTGATATGCTGGAGGTTTTCCTCCTGTGACCAGCTGCCCTGCATGCGGAGATCGTTGCAAAGGGCTCCTCAGCCCAGTTTAGAGGCATCAGTGGTGAGGATCCTCTGCGGAGCAAGGGTCTGGAAGGGCATCCCGGCTTGCAGGTGCTGGAGCTGCTGCCACCAACAGAGGGAGTCGACCATAGAGCAGGTCATGGCCACTCTGTCCCATAGGCACCCTATTGCTTGCGACCACTGGGAGCTGAGAGCCCACTGGGCAAGTCGCATGTGCAGGCAGGCATCCAGGGTGGATGTCATGTGGCCCTGAAGGCAAAAGTATGAGGTGGACAGAGGACAAGGTTTGACCCTGGACGCGCCCTGCAAGCGCCTGGAGGCGTTGGGCACGGACCGGAGGAAGGCAGGCCCAATGCATCCAGGTGCTCGCAGGGTGCGTCCAGGGTCAAGCCTTGGCCTCTGCGTTGGCTTGAGGTGGGACTTTCGGTAGTTTGTGACGAACCCCAGATGTTCTAGGATGAGGATAGTACAGTCCATCACTTGGCGGACCTCTGCAGCAGTGTCATCCTGTATGAGCCAGTCGTTCAGCTATGGGAAGACGAACAGCTCTTGGAGAAGGAGGAAGGTGGTGACCACTGACAAGCACTTGGTGAAGACCCTTTGGGTGGAGGCCAGACTGAAGGGAAGGACCCTGTACTGATAATGGCAGCTTCCCACCATGAAGCAGAGGTCTTGCCAGCGAAGGGAGTGAAGAAGGAAGTGTGTAGAAGCGGCCTTTAGATCCAAGGAGCATAGCTAGCCTCCCTGCCGGAGGTATGGCAGCAATGTTCCAAGGGAGAGCATCTTTAATTTCTCCCTCACCAGAAACTAGTTGAGGTCTGTGATAAGGAAGCTTATCATAGTTCAGGAGGGAGCTATAAAAGAGGTGAATTGGCTTTGAACAAGCAACCTGTCTTTGCTGGTAGAAATACTAAAACAGAATGTTTTCATAAAAGACTACCAGTCCCAGAATGCACCAGGTTTCAAACAGCCTCTAGAAGGGCTGAAGTGGGGAAACATGTGTTCAATCAGGAGAGCTATGAGGTAATCCCCAATCACTCATCTCCAAGGGCAGGGCTTGATTCAGCACACCTGGGCTGTGCTAGGGTGGACTGTCCCTCTAAGCACTTTAAAAGTAAAAGATATTCTACACAGAGACAGAACAGGGAGGAACAGAACAGGGAGAATGGTGAGCACAGGGAGAAGCAGAAGCTGCAGATCCAGAAACAGAAGACATTGGAGAAAGAAGAGAGAGAACTACAACAGCCGAAGCAACGTGGAAGGAAGAACAGAAAGACTTATTGGAGGTCTAAAGAAGGAGCCCACAGCAGTATGTGTGTTAGGAGTGATTCCAGAGGCAAGCATACTCCATTGGACTGGAGGAAGCCAGAGGATTGGGGTTATAGAGCCAGGAATTCCCAAACGGCACCTTTGAGGCAGACGGCTGCATTTGGAAGGGGCCCTAAGACAGGTGCAAGAAGGTATGTGAAGAGAGACCCAGTGTCCAGGGATCTTGATTGGAAGGCTGGACATAAAAGCTGGACTACTTACTGGCCAGGATACCAGGAGAGGAAACCTAACAGCAAGGGAAGCTCAGGTATGAACTTTGATCTATGCCCTAGCTCTTCATCTGGAAGACAGCAGGGAAACAAATATTATCCTGAGAGTGATCAATTAAGGAATTCCTCTGAGCCAGACCATGATATTGATTCCATGATATTTGAGGAAGAAGGAGATATAGCAAATGACCAATTGGAATACATGGATTGCTCCCTGTCTAGGCTGCTGTTTTAAAGTAGTTTCTCACTAATACCACAACCACCAAAAGGAACTGTAACTTGTTCTTTTATCTACCCAGAAAAGTCTCTGCAAGAAAGCTTTAGGGTAGGATTGAGCCACGTAGAGAGAGTAAACCAGCAAAGGGGTTTGCAGCTGGCTAATTATTTGCAATTGAGCCAGGCACAAGTGCACGTGAGCTCTAGAAGGAAACTTCTTCCTTGTGTGTGTGAATAGAAGAAAGTTATCCTTGATAAAGAACAGTTTTTTTGTTACTTTTGGGGTTTGTTTTTGCCTTTTGGACCACTGCTAAGGAGGTCATTAGCAGGAGCGATCAAAAAAGACCTTTTCTGTTTCCCATCAAGGTCTTTATTGATTTATTGCTTAAGAAGTTCAGTTACCTTATAACATGTTTTGTTTTTCCTGAGTACAATACTTGAAGCAAGTGTCATTTTGTGTTACCAAGTAAATCTGTGTGGGAGAATTAACTCCATGAATAAAATCTGTTTTTCTTTGCTTACACTCGAGCATCACAACTCATTTTGTGAACGGCTGATTCTGGTATGAATGAACTACAACCCCCACACTCCTTTGCAAGTCATAATAATATTTTGCCTTTGCCAAGACTGTGGACATTCACGACCAGCACCCCCCCCCCCCCCGTTTACAGTGGCGTAGTAGTTCGGATTGCTTTTACACAAAGGATTTACAGGATTTATAAGGATTACAACTGAAATCTGAAAGAAAAAAGTTCAAGTCAAAAGCTGGAAAGTGGATTTTTCCCTTAACAACACTTTGAAGAAAAAAAGAGTGGCTGTTCCAGGAGCTGTTCCAAGGAGGAAAAGACCCTGTGTAAGCTGGATTCATCACTGGCATAAGATAATAAGTACCTGGGCATGTCTAGTGGTGGATGGGAGTAAGACACAGGGGTAATTGAAAAAAAATAGGAGGAAAACACCTGTTTGGAGGGTGCTGCTCTGTGTTTTTTTTCTTTTGTTTTCTTGCAGGGATACAAGATGGATCCAAGGGAACTGGCCAGCTGGATGGCAGCCCAATTTAGCAAGCAACGGGAGCTAGCGCAGCAGGCTCAGGATACTGCAATTAAAGCATTAAGGGACCAGCAGAAGCCAGTGCTTGATCTGGTGGAAGCCTTAATTGCTCTTCATAACCAAAGTGGACCGGATGCAAGACCAGCAGTAACAACTGGTATACCACATGTGGACAATGTGGGACTCAATCAGGGAATTGGGGCATTTAGTTTTGGGAAGCTGACTCCAGATGATAATGTTGATGATTTCCTTGAATCTTTTGAGAGAATGGCACAAGCATTAGCATGGCCAGAGACCCAGTGGGCAGTAAGGCTGGCAGCCTCATTAACTGGGGAGGCGCTTGCAGCTTATAGGGCAATGCCAGCAGCTCAAGCTTTGAATTATAGAGATGTAAAGGCTGCTATAAGAGATTGCCTAGGGTTGTCTATTTCAGAGTATAGGCGAATGTTTAGAGCTACTGCATTAAGTGTGGGTGAAACACCCAGGGCTCTAAGTCAGAGAATCAGAGGATTGGCTGTAAAATGGTTGGAGCCTGAGGGAAAGACTGTGGAAATGTTATTAGACATTATTATGCTTGAACAATTTATGTCTGCTGTGCCTAAAGAGCTGCACACTTTCCTTATACAGCAAAATTGCAAGAACCTTGGAGAGGCAACCGTGCTAGCAGAGAGATTCTTGGAAGCCACGCAGGCTTGCTATAGAATGGGTGGCCCTCTGAAGGTTGGTGCTGAGGCAAGCTGTGCTGTATCAGAAAAGAAAATGGTTAAAAATGTTTGAGAATAATTGCACTGTGCCAATCCAGATTACCAAGTGGAGTAAAAAGAAATGTTTCAAATGTGGAAAATGGGGACATTTGGAAAGGGGATGCCAGATACACACTAGCTTGATGGGTGTTGATTTAAAACAGCCCAAAGGAGGATTCCTTTTGGTGGTTGATGTGCAGGGAATTACCACAAATGCTCTGTTAGACTCTGGGGCAGACCAGAGTATGCTGTCATAGAGGCTTTGGAAGAGGATAGAGGCCCAAAAGGATTTGTGCCTAGAACCCCCTGAAAGCCAGGTTCACATCAGATGCATTCATGGTGCTGCAACATCATATCCCACCTATAGGCTAGTGGTTAAGTGCCTGGGGGAACAAGAGGAAATTCTTTTAGCAGTGGTGCCTAGGCTTCCATTTGATTTGGTTCTAGGAAGGGACTGGCCAAGATTTAAGCAGGGACTAGTGAAAGGACTAGGAAAGAAGGAGGGAGAAGGAATGATGGTAATAGCTCCCGGGCCTTTGTTTGAAAGTCCTCAGACCCCAGCTAAAAAGATGGTTAAGCTTCCAGAAGACCAAACTACCAAGTAGCAGATATTTATCTTGAAGTATCATAGGGTCACAGAGAAAGCCCAAGCTCCTAAGCGGGCAACCCCTCAAGCTGCTGGTTTTGACCTGTGCAGTGTAGAAAATGTGACTGTACCTAGCCAAGGGAGAGCCCTAGTTGACACTGGATTCCAAGTTGAAATACCCATTGGGTGCTATGGGCGAGTAGCCCCAAGGTCAGGATTAGCCCTGAAGTATTTCATTGATGTGGGAGCGGGAGTGATTGATCCCGATTACAGGGGCAATCAAAGTTCTGTTATTTAATTTTGGACAGAATGATTACCATGTAAAGACGGGAGACAGAATCGCTCAATTGATATGTGAGAGACTGGGTTTCCCACCTGTGGAGGAAGTCACATCCTTGTCAAATTCTGAGCGTGGAACCAAAGGCTTTGGTTCTACTGAAGACACAGGGAAGAGCCTAGCTGTCACCTGTGCCCGTGAAAGGGAGGTGCATGAAGAGGAGGATTTGGGACCCCAAGTATCTGACTATAAAGAAAGTTCAGAACCCCAAATAGGTGAGGACCTGACAGTGGTACAGCAGGAAGAAATAAGGAAATTGCTTAAAGAATTCCCAGATGTTTTGACTCCCATACCTGGGGAGACACATTTGGTTGCCCATGAGATAATAACTCCATCTGGGAAATTAATTCGTCAAAGGCCATACTGCTTGCCTGAAGCAAAGAGACAGGAAGTAGAGGCACAAGTTCAGGAAATGTTAGACATGGGAGTAATAGAGGAGTTGAAGAGTCCCTGGAATAGCCCCATAGTCTTGGTGCCAAAGCCTGATGGCTCTTTAAGATTCTGTATTGACTTCCGGCAGGTAAACGCAATATCAGTTTTTGATGCATATCCAATGCCAAGAATTGAAGAGCTGTTGGACCAGCTTGGACAAGCTCAATATTTAACCACCCTTGATATGACAAAAGGCTATTGGCAAATCCCTCTAACCAGGGAGTCGAAGCCGAAGACTGCGTTTAGCACCCCCGTTGGCCTTTTCCAGTTCAAAAGGATGCCTTTCGGACTGCATGGAGCGGCAGCTACCTGCCAAAGGTTAGTGGACCAGGTACTTCGACCCCATCAAAATTATGCCTTTGCCTATATGGATGATGTCATAATCCATAGTAACACTTGGGCGGAACATCTAAAGAGAATCAGGGCAGTCTTATGCTCCATGAAGCAAGCGGGAATCACTTTGAACCCAAAGAAGTGTGCCTTTGCTAATAGAGAGGTAAAATACCTAGGCCACCTGGTGGGAAGAGGGAAAATTAAACCTCTAATGAGCAAGGTGGATAGTATCAGGAATTTTCCTCCTCCAACAACAAAGAAACAGCTGAGGAGTTTCTTGGGACTTATTGGATACTACCGCAGATTTATACCACAGTTTGCAGAGAAAAGTGCAATTTTTACTGATATGCTGCGGAAGAATTGCACAAACCAGCTGAAATGGACTCCTGAAGCTGAAAAAGCATTTTCAGTCCTAAAAGGGAAGTTGTGTACAGGACCAGTACTGAAAGGGGTGGATTTCAGGAAACCCTTCTTGGTTCAAACAGATGCCTCGGATGTAGGGCTAGGAGCTGGTTTTATCCCAATGTCATGAAGGGGAGGAGCATCCTGTGATGTACCTGAGCAGGAAATTGTCACCGGCTGAACAGAAGTATTCCACAATAGAAAAGGAATGTTTAGCTATAAAGTGGTCAGTGGAGGCATTAAGGTTTTACCTTACAGGGAGGAAGTTCCAACTGGTTACAGACCATGCCCCACTTAAGTGGTTGCAACAAATGAAGAACCACAATGCCAGGTTGACACGCTGGTACATGGCCTTACAGGCATTTGATTTTCAAGTGGAACATCGTGCTGGGAAGTTACACAAAAATGCA
Source organism: Ichthyophis bannanicus (assembly GCA_033557465.1). NCBI lineage: Eukaryota > Metazoa > Chordata > Amphibia > Gymnophiona > Ichthyophiidae > Ichthyophis > Ichthyophis bannanicus. Next base: position 922,688,968 of record CM066035.1, on the reverse strand, counting down.
GATGCCCTTTCCCGTATTACGGACTATAAGGAAGAAGTTTCACCAGTTGCACCAGTCCATAATAACTTAAGCAGGGGGGTATGTGATAAGGAAGCTTATCATAGTTCAGGAGGGAGCTATAAAAGAGGTGAATTGGCTTTGAACAAGCAACCTGTCTTTGCTGGTAGAAATACTAAAACAGAATGTTTTCATAAAAGACTACCAGTCCCAGAATGCACCAGGTTTCAAACAGCCTCTAGAAGGGCTGAAGTGGGGAAACATGTGTTCAATCAGGAGAGCTATGAGGTAATCCCCAATCACTCATCTCCAAGGGCAGGGCTTGATTCAGCACACCTGGGCTGTGCTAGGGTGGAGTGTCCCTCTAAGCACTTTAAAAGTAAAAGATATTCTACACAGAGACAGAACAGGGAGGAACAGAACAGGGAGAACGGTGAGCACAGGGAGAAGCAGAAGCTGTAGATCCAGAAACAGAAGCCATTGGAGAAAGAAGAGAGAGCTACAACAGCCGAAGCAACGTGGAAGGAAGAACAGAAAGACTTCTTGGAGGTCTAAAGAAGGAGCCCACAGCAGTACGTGTGTTAGGAGTGATTCCAGAGGCAAGCATACTCCATTGGACTGGAGGAAGCCAGAGGATTGGGGTTATAGAGCCAGGAATTCCCAAACGGCACCTTTGAGGGAGACGGCTGCATTTGGAAGGGGCCCTAAGACCGGTGCAAGAAGGTATGTGAAGAGAGACCCAGTGTCCAGGGATCTTGATTGGAAGGCTGGACATAAAAGCTGGACTACTTACTGGCCAGGATACCAGGAGAGGAAACCTAACAGCAAGGGAAGCTCAGGTATGAACTTTGATCTATGCCCTAGCTCTTCATCAGGAAGACAGCAGGGAAACAAATATTATCCTGAGAGTGATCAATTAAGGAATTCCTCTGAGCCAGACCATGATATTGATTCCATGATATTTGAGGAAGAAGGAGATATAGCAAATGACCAATTGGAATTTATGGATTGCTCCCTGTCTAGGCTGCTGTTTTAAAGTAGTTTCTCACTAATACCACAACCACCAAAAGGAACTGTAACTTGTTCTTTTATCTACCCAGAAAAGTCTCTGCAAGAAAGCTTTAGGGTAGGATTGAGCCACGTAGAGAGAGTAAACCAGCAAAGGGGTTTGCAGCTGGCTAATGATTTGTAATTGAGCCAGGCACAAGTGCACGTGAGCTCTAGAAGGAAACTTCTTCCTTGTGTGTGTGAATAGAAGAAAGTTATCCTTGATAAAGAACAGGTTTTTTTTGTTACTTTTGGGGTTTGTTTTTGCCTTTTGGACCACTGCTAAGAAGGTCATTAGCAGGAGCCATCAAAAAAAGACCTTTTCTGTTTCCCGTCAAGGTCTTTATTGATTTATTGCTTAAGAAGTTCAGTTACCTTATAACATGTTTTGTTTTTCCTGAGTACAATACTTGAAGCAAGTGTCCTTTTGTGTTACCAAGTAAATCTGTGTGTGAGAATTAACCCCATGAATAAAATCTGTTTTTCTTTGCTTACACTCGAGCATCACAACTCATTATTTTGTGAACGGCTGATTCTGGTATGAATGAACTACAACCCCCTCACTCCTTTGCAAGTCATAATAATATTTTGCCTTTGCCAAGACTGTGGACATTCACGACCAGCACCCCCGTTTACAGGTCTCGCAGGTCTAGGATAGGCCGCAACCCTCCGGGGTTCTTTTGGACAGCAGAAAGTAGCGTGAGTAGAACCCCTTGCCTCAGAGCTTGAAGGGTATGGGTTCCACCGCCCTGTCTGCAATGAAATTTGCGAGTTCCTGTTGAAGCATGTTCTGGTGAAGGGGATGCATTGGGAGCTCTCCTGGAAAGAATGGCGGTGGCATCTCTTCGAAGTGGAGGAAGTATCTCTCCTTCACCACCTGGAAGGCCCACACGTCGGTGGTGATGGCGGGCTATTGGTGGGCAAAGAAAGCGTAGTTACTCACCTGTAACAGGTGTTCTCTGAGGACAGCAGGAATCAGCCCTCACATATGGGTGACGTTTGGGCAGATTTACCTGCCAGCTTGTGAGTTCTGTGTGTCCACTGATATATTTATTCTATCGCTGTTAGTGTGCTGTTTATCTATCTGTACCATTGTGATTGTGCTGTAAGCTTGTCCAGCTTTCTCCATTCCTGTCTCCTACTTATCCTCATAACTTTTATCCCTCCCTCTCTCTCCTCTACCCACCCACCCCAACGCATTCAGGCTCTTATAGCCATCCTCTGCTCACTACCACGCTTATTCATAGGTGCAACTAGTCCTTTGTGATCTCTCTCCCACCTATCCTTATTTCTTGTGACATCTGTTCTCTCCATTTCTCTTCTATGGTTCTTCATCGCTTTCTCTTCCTATTCCTCATACTTCCTAATTGTCTCCCCTCCAACCAACACCTTCACACCCCCCACTTTATCATCCTCATCTCCAAGCCCACTAGCTCTAGATACTGCAGGACTAACTCCGCAAACCTGCTACACATCCTAGCACAAAAACTAAAAAGCAAACAAGCTATCTGTAATCATGTTTTCTCTCTTTACGCCCCTACAGAATGGAACGCTCTCCCACCAGACCTTCGAAGTTGCCCTGATAATGTAGAGTTCCGTAAAAAGCTTAAAACATTTCTTTTCCAAGAATACTTTAGCTCCACCCCCTAAAGCACTATCCGATCCAGTGCCTCCTAGACTAATCTAACCTCTTACTCTACAATCATTATACCCCATTCCCCCATGCATCCTTGCCCCCCAGCAACCCCCCCATCTTCCCTCTTCCCCCCTCACTCCCATTCAATGTACATAATTGGCTCATCTGGCGTTATAACTTGACTGCTAACTTTATTAGCTGACCTTAGATAAGTCCTTTCTAATTTATTGTTCTATGTAAAACAGCTGTACTACACTCTTACTGTTGGGTCCATGTAATCCGTCTTGAATTGTAGAAAGACAGCATATAAAAACTTTAAAATAAATAAATACTCACTTCCCCCACCATCCTGCCATCAGCTCTTGAGCTTCACCCCTTTCTCCCTCTCATTTGCCATCTCTGAAACAACTTCATCCTCGTTACTGCGGTGCTGTCTCCTCTTTAACTCCTCCTCCTCCTCTCATCCGGAGATAACACCACCAACCCTGCCCCCCCCCTAGATTTTTGTCACACTTCCAGAACAGACACTCACACAACAGCTCAAATCTTATTCATATCCCTCTCCTTTCCTCCTCCTCGTCCATTCTTGTGTGCCTTGTGGAACGCACAACTCCATCTCAAATAAACTTGCCTTTACTCATCTCTATCTCTAATGCTCTCCATCTCCTTGCTGCAACTGAGACCTGGCTCCTCGATGAAGACTTTGCTTCAGTCGCTGCTTTCTGTCAAGGCGACTATCAATTATCCCACAAGCCTTGTCCCACTGGACGTGGTGGTGGTGTTGGGCTTGTATTCTCTCCTTCCTATCAATTTAACCCCTCCTTTCCCTTCTCTGAGGTCCACTCCTTCTGCCTTTTTACTCCACTACCTCTCCAATTAGCTGTTATTTATCAACCCCCTGATAAGTCCACCTCTACCTTTCTCTCTGACTTTGACTCTTAGCTTTCCTTCTTTCTGGATTCATCTTCCCCCTTCCTTAATCTCAGGGATTTTAACATTCATGCTAATAACCCCTCTGACCCTTATGCTTTAAAGCTCCTCTCCCTTACCTCATCATTCAACCTCCAGCTTTGCTCTATTGCCCCTACTCGCCAGAAAGGCCACTGCCTTGATCTTGTATTCTTCTCTAATTGCTTACCCTCAAACTTCTGTACCTCACTTCATCCCTTATCAGACCATCATCTGCTAAGCTTCACTTTTCATCACTCACCGCCTCAACCTCGCTCTGTCTCCTCCAACCTCTTTAAGAATCTTCTTGCTATTGACCCATTGGCTGTCTCTTTCTTCCACTATGCCCTCTGAGTCTGTTGATGAGGCAGTAGCTTCCTATAACACTGCACTCTCCTCTGCTTTGGATGTTCTTGCTCCGCCCATGCAACATCCTGTGATGCGCACTGTACCTCAACCCTGGCTATCTTCTATTACCTGCTATCTTCGTTCCTGCGCCCGCTTAGATGAGCATGCTTGGCTCAAATCCTAAACACTTGGACTTTCTACACTTCAAATTCATGCTTCTCTCTTTTCCAGTCAATCATAGTACTTGCCAAAAAAGACTTATGTCCATCTAACTCTCTCGCTGTCTCTTTACAACTCTCAACTCAAGGTACCTCCGCCTCCAACCCCCCCCCCCCCCCTTTCTGCCCAGACCCTGGCTAACTACTTCCATAACAAAATCCACAAGATCATCCTCCAATTCCCCACAAGGTCAGCTACTTCCCCTCCTCATGTCCCACCCTTCCCCCCTACCTCTACTACCCTTTCTTCCTTTTCTATGATCTCTGAGGAGGAAACCACTCACCTTCTTTCCTCATCCAAACTCACTACCTGTTCCTTTAATATCCTATTCCCACCAGTCTTCTTAGCACCATCTTCGCCACTGTAGGCCTCTCTCTCTCATATATTCTCAACCTATCGCTCTCCACTGCAACTTTCCCCGCAGCCTTCAAGCATGCTGTGGTCACTTCTCTCCTCAAGAAACACTCACTAGACCGTACCTGTCCTCCTATCGACCCATCTCCCTCCTCCCCTTCGTTTCTAAACTACTTGAATGTGTGGTTCACCGCCACTGTCTCGACTTTCTCTCCTCTCTAACCCCTTCTGGATCCTCTACAATCCAGATTTCGTCCTTTACATTCTACTGAAATGGCCAATGTCAAAGTCTACAATGACTTGATCCTGGCAAAATCCAAGGACCTTTACTCAATCCTCATCTTTCTTGACCTTTCTGCTGCCTTTGATACTGCTAACCACAACCTTCTCCATGATACCTTGTCCTCGCTTGGTTTTAAGGGCTCTGTGCTATCCTGGTTCTCCTCTTCTCTCTCCCATTGCTCTTTCAATGTTTGTTCTAGTGGATCCTCCTCTACTGCTATCCTGCTCTCAGTTGGTATACCGCAAGGATCTGTTTGGGTCCACTCCTTTTCTCTCTATACCCAATCCATTGGTGCACTCATCTCTTCCCATGGTTTTCAATACCATCTTTACTTCCAGATCTACCTCTCTACACCTGAAATCTCTCTGGCAGTCCAGGCCAGGCTGCCTGCCTGACATTGCTGCTTGGATGTCTCAATGCCGCTTGAAACTGAACATGGCCAAAACTGATGAGCTTATTTTTTTCCCTAAACCCTCCTCTTCCCTTCCTCCTTTCTCAGTCTCTGTGGATAACTCTCTACTACTCAGCTCGCAATCTTGGGGTTGTCTTTGACTCATCTACCTCCTCCACCCACATCCAACTGATAGCTAAAAACTGCCATTTCTTTCTCTACAACATCAACAAAATTCGCCCATTCCTTTCTGAACACACTGCTAAGACACTTATCCACTCCTTAGTCATCTCTCGTCTAAACTACTGTAACCTATTTCTTGCTGGTCTCCCTCTGAATAATCTCTCTCCCCTTCAATCTGTTCAACACTCTGCTGTGCGGCTAATCTTCTGCCAGCCTCACCATGCTCGTATTACCCTTCTCCTCAAGTCACTTCATTGGCTCCCTATCCATTTCCGTATCCAGTTCAAACTTCTCCTGCTGACCTATAAGAGCATTCACTGCAGCTCCTCTTCTTTCCTCTCTTATCTCTCCCTACACCCCTCCGCAAGAACTTCGTTCTTCTGGCAATTCGCTTCTATCCGTGCCCTTCTCTTCTATTGCTAACTCTAGACTTCGCTCCTTTTACCTTGCTGCTCCTTATGCCTGGAGCAAACTACCGGAGTCTCTAAGTCAGGCACCTTCTCTGACCCTTTCAAATCCAGGCTAAAAACACACCTCTTCACTGCCTCTTTCTGATCTTAACTCACCTGATCTCCCTCCTGTTTCCTTACCATTCCCCTTAGATATATCCTATGTCTTAGCTACTGTGTTGTCTGTCTTGACTAGATTGTAAGCTGCAGGGACCATTTTTTACATGTGTCTGTGCAGCGCTCCATACGCCTTGTAGTGCTATACAAATGTTCAGTAGTAGTAGTAGCACTAGTAGACTATCTGTGTTAGTACAGTGCTGCACATGCCTTCTAGCACTTTATAAATGTTTAATGGTAGTTTAATAGCAGTAATAGGGTTTACCGAAGAGATTCTCTCCCCAGAAAGAGATATCAACTTGTCCTATACCCATTGCTCTAGGTCAGAAGACTACAGTCAATCATGGCAATGGGTACTAATATCAACTGCTGTTACTCTAGCCACCGACTTGAAGCAGTTATAGGCTGCCCAAGTCATAAATCTGGACCACTCCCTGATGCAGCAGCACGCCTAGTCACATTCTCTAGCTGGTTTGACCATATCACTCCCATCCTTATTCGCCTACATTGGCTGCCCCTTCGCTTTCGTTTCCATTACAAATTTCTGATCTTGATCCATCGTGCCATTCATACTGGTAAATCCTCTCTACTTAGCAGACTGCATTTCCTTACACTTTCCTCACCGTCAACTCCGTTCAATTCATGCCAACCGCCTATCTCTTCCCTCACCATCCCAGGCCCACCTAGAGCAAACTCGCCATTCTGCTTTTTTCTTCTTCGGACCTCTCCTGTGGAACATGTTACCTACTCCTCTTCGGTTAGAACCATCCTATCCTCAATTTAAGTCATTACTTAAAACTCATCTATTTCAGAAAGCATACGACCTTCCCTCCGAAGCCCCCCCCTGACTAGCCTGTCTTTGTCTTTGTTCCGTTATAGTCTGTCACCTGTCTGCCCCAGTTAGTCTATCTGTGTAGCCCAGCCAGGCTATGTCTGTCTTATATTTTGGAAATAATGTGTTGTTACTACTCTGTCCTGCTTCCTTCTTTCCTATCTATTATTGGCGTTCCTTTTCCTGAATTGCAGTGTTAAATCCATACTTTATTGTACACCGCTTAATTGTTTTACAAATAGCGATTTATCAAATGTGAATAAAGATAAAAGATAAAGGGTCTGGTACCGCTGCAGAGACTCCACAGAAAAACCAGCTGCGAACCAGATGAGTTCCTTCATTGTGTCCCGCGGCTACATGCCCATGTGCAGCAGATGTGCTTTGATCCGGTTGACGAGCAAACCCTGGAAGCACTTCCTGCCCAGAGCATTCATGGTGTGGGCCTCCCTACCTGAGGGAACCAAAGTGCTTTTTCTGGCTCTTGAGCATCTGCATAGCTGACTTCGTCACCATGGAGTTGTGGGGCAATTGAGCTTTCTGGAAGCCAGGGTTCCGGTAGATCTGGTACATCCAGTCCAACCACCTGCTCACAATGGGAACCAAGGCAGGGGTCTCCCACATACGAAAAGAGCAGCTGCTCCAGGATTGGGGGAACCAGCACCATGAAGGCCTCTTTGGGTGGAGCCTCATGCTGGAGGATCTCAAAGTCTTCGGCCCAAGGCTCTTCCTTGGACTCAGTGATGAAGGAGATGGGCTTCACCATATCCCTCACAAAGTCCAGGAAGGCCCTGTCCTCGGGTGCAGACCGGGATGGGTCTGCGGAGGGATAGGGTCCGAGGGCACCTCCCTGTGGAGCCAAGTATCTGGGGGAATTCATCATCCTCAGTCTCCCAGTCTGAACTTGAGTCCGAGAAAAACTCTAAGGCTGAAGCCCCAGTCCCATTTGTCCAGGGGTCCCGATGCCCCGCCACCCTGAGTAGGGTAGTCCTTGGCCCCAACAGGGACAGGGACTGGGCCCATGCCCAAGGAGCATCTCTAGGCCTGTTGCACTCCAGAACAGGCTCCACCTCCAGGGAAGCCCTCGCTGTGGAGGAGCCGGAGGTTGGAATGGATAATCTGTAGGAACCAGGCATCAGAGCCCACAGCTGGGCCATGAAGGCAGACAGACGGCGTTCTAAGGCTGCCATCCAGGCCTCGATGCTCGATGGTCTGCAGCCACCAGCATGGGTGTCAAGGACTTCGGTCCTTATGCTGGCACCATCAAGGGGGTGTCCTAGACAAGGATGGCCTCCGAGAACAGAAACAAATCCCCGGATACCCATGGCATTCTCTCCCACCGGGGCAGCTTCAAGAGCCACTCCCGGCCATTACCCTCTGCCTCATGTCGAGGGTTCCAAGGCTGGGTGGTGTGGGACTTCCCCATGGTCCCAGACGTCACCCGAGGCAGCCACTGAAGCTGAAAGACTCTTCAATGGGTACCCTCCTTAAGGGAGCCCCAGCTCAATACACTATGTCCTCGAGGCTCTGAAGTGGAATGGTCGCCACGCGAGGCAACGGCTTCTGCAGCAGCGGCTCTCGAAGGGTGCTGACCTTGCAGACGAATCTGGGGCTGAGTCGGTCTTACGGAAAAATAGACTCGTGCTGCCTTTTGCGGTCTCTGAGGGCCTTGGGGGTCATCTGCTGGCAGAGAACACACAACAAGGTATCATGATCCACCCCGAGGCACTGAAGTCAACAGTCATATGCATTTGTGTGCAACATATTGTGAGCACAACGGTCTCAAGACTTGAAGTCACTGACTGAGGCTATGGCAGGGAAGACAGTCCCAGCAAGGTCAAACTCCCTTGGCCTGGCCAGAGAGGACGCAAAAAACTGCACACTTAAGAAAAGCATCCACACAAAGGAAGAAAAAACGAATCTGAAAAACACGATGCCAGAGGCAAGCGGAATTGGGAGGCGGAAGGGAACCGGTACACAACCAGAGAAGAAGATAAAAAAAGAGAGAGAGAAAACAAACAACTTTTCTGGGGAGGACGGATACACATCAGATGGGCTCCGTGGAAAAAATGAGACTGAGGCAAGATGGCAGCCTTAGGTGGCAAGGAGACCACATATGTGTGGTACATCTCCCAAAGGCTTTCTTTGAAAGCTGGGGAGTGGTTACCATGGAGGCTCAGTCAACATACACGTCACCCATATATGAGAGCTGACTTGCTGCTTGTTCCCGGAGATTACAGAAAGCACAGTTACTTACCTGTAACAGGTGATCTCTGGGAACAGCAGGAATAAGTCTTCACATATGGGCTTCGTCGGTACCGATGGAGCCTGCATGGGAACCCTCCCCAGCGTCCAATCAGAAAGCCTTTGGGAGCATCCCACAGCGCCTGTGTGCTGCCTTCCCACCTTTTTCAAACTGTCTCTCCTCAGTTGAGTTTTAAAGCTGAGACAAAGAGAGAGAGAGGGAAAGGAAAGATAGAGAGATACAACTCCTAGGGGAGGTGGGTGGGTTGTGAAGACTTATTCCTGCTGTTCCCAGAGATCACCTGTTACAGGTAAGTAACTGTGCTATCTCCAGGAACAAGCAGGAATGAGTCTTCACATATGGGGACTCCCTAGCTTTAGATGCCAGGGAGAGATTCCAGAAGTTGTATGTCCCTGGGACAGGGCTGCACTTCCCCACATGAATCTCTGGCATCCCATGAGGGATGGTGGGTAGGAGTTGATTAAGTATGGAACAGGTGTTTAAGAACAGCCTGAACAAACAAGGCATCCCGGCGGGAGTTCTTGTCCAAGCAGTAATGGGCTGTGAAGGTATGAACCGAGGCCCAAGTGGCTGCTCGACAGATGTCGTCAATAGACACAGAGTTGAGATGAGCCATTGAGGCTGCCATGGCTCTCACATTGTGAGCTGTGACATGGCCCTGCAGAGAAAGGTTCTTGCTCTGATAGGCGAAAGAAATACACTGGGCAATCCAGTTAGATAGTGTTCTCTTGGAGACTGGTAGTCCCAAATGAGAAGGATCAAAAGCAACAAAGAGTTGAGAGGACTTTCTATGTTGCTGTGTCCTCTGTAAGTAAAAAGCTAAAACTCTTTTACAGTCCAGGGTATGAAGATTCCTCTCTGCACTTGATGCATGAGGTCCTGGAAAAAGGACAGGTAGGTAGACCTCTTGGTTGAGGTGAAAAGGCGAGACCACCTTAGGCATAAAGTGTGGATTAGTCCTAAGGACCCAAACCACAGGAGAAGAGGTTATCCACAACAGCAAGCACAATTAAAAGCGGACCACCAGAGACCAGGCCTACACACAGGTATGGATGTATAAAAAACCTTTTTTATTGGAGGACCCAGGGAAGGACAAGGGCAAATAATCATATACACTACATGTGTAGATTTACAGTTCGTCCTAGTCTGCAATCTATATTGGACATTAGTAACAGGATGTAAAAAAACAGACAGTGTAATGGTATGCTTGCAAACAGAGCAACCATTACATCTACAGTGTCCTTTATTTATGGCAACAGGGCTTGGACCAAAGGGCATAAAAGAAGAAACCAGCTTGTCAGCCAAATTGCATCCTCTATTGTGGGCAATAGTAAGATGTTGGTTGGAAAAACAGGGACTAGTTTGAAGAATGTGCCAATGAGTCCTAAGAATTTTCTGTATCTTCCATGAGAGATGTGAAAATTTCAAAACACAAACAAATTTGTCGTCTGAAGATCTATTTTTAGGTAGAAACAAATCTTGTCTTTTGGAAGAACAAGCACGATGGAAACCTTTAGTGATACATTCCATAGGATAGCCTCTGGCTTTAAAACGTGCTGCCATGTCAGTGGATTTGCTTTTAAAGTCATCATAATCCGTACACAATCTACGGAGACGTAAAAACTTCGAAATAGGTAAGTTTCTTTTAATATGGCTATTGTGAAAACTGTCAAATCGCAATAATTTATTTTTATCAGTGGGTTTGCGAAAAAGAGTAGTTTTGAAACCAGAAGTAGATTTTTTAATGAGTATATCCAAAAAAGGTAAATCCGTGGTGCTGGATTGCATTTTAAATCTGAGATTGGTATCAAGAGTGTTAAGCCAATTATAAAATTTAAGAAGCTGATCATAAGAGCCTTGTCACAGAATTAAAACATCATCGATGTATCTTTTCCAAGATGCAATCGAGGAAGAAAAAAGACAGTCAACAAGATAAGTTGCCTCAAATTCAGCCACATATAGATTAGCTATATCCGGTGCCATGGATGCACCCATGGCTGTACCTTTAATCTGTTGATAAAAATTATCATTAAAAAGAAAATAATTGCGTGTCAGAGAGATCTGGGCCAACTCAATAAGGAAATGAGTAGGTGTACGGACAGGTAGGGGACGTGAGTCTAAGTATTTAGTGAGGACCAATAAAGCCTCTTTCTGTGGTATGTTGGTGTACAATGACTCGATGTCCAAGGTCACTAGGGTAATGGAGGAAATGTCTAAAAAGTGTCTAAAAAGGAAATTACATCAGCGGTATCTCTAACATAAGAGGCAATGTGAGGAATGAAAGGGCGTAGAAACACATCAATAAATTTTGAAAGGGGTTCCAAAACGGAACCTATGCCAGAAACGATAGGACGCCCTGGAGGGGCAATAAGAGACTTATGGATTTTGGGTATCGTATAAATAGTCGGAATCACAGGGTGCTTTACCACCAGGAAGGCGTATTCTCGTGGAGTGATGAAACCAGCCTGTAAACCGTATAACAAAAGGGAATCAATTTCCATTTTGAGAGAAGATGTGGGATCACAAGGCAAAACATGATAAAATTCTTTATCATTGAGTTGACTGGTGAGTTCTTGGATGTAATACGTACGATCTAAAATCACAATGCCACCTCCCTTATCAGCTGGCTTGATAATAATGTCAGGGCGTTTATTCAAACTAGAAATGGCAGCACTTTCCTGACGTGTGAGATTAGAGAATCTGCAAGTGGTTTTCTTTTCCATGTGTTGGATGTCTCTTAAAACACACTTCATAAAAGTGTGGATAAGAGGGTCAACTGGACCAGGAGGGTACCAACGGGATTTGGCACGCACCACAGAGGGGTCTACTGAGGAACAAGGTTTTTCAGAAAAAAAATTTTTATTTGCAATTTGCGAGAAAATTTATGGAGATCTACACGAGTCTGAAACGCGTCATAACATACTGTAGGAACAAAGGACAAGCCTGTCTGTAAAAGATCAAGTTCAGTTTGTGTAAGAATGGCATGAGATAAGTTAATGACAGGTAAATCAAATTGTATCGAGCTCTCTGTGTCTGTCAAAACGTCCTGATTCAGTAAAACGTCCTGATTCAGTAAAACTCGTGGTGGTGATTTTGCGGTGGTCGAGACGTGTGGCCCCTGCCCCTTCCCCTCCCTCTGAATTTTAACCGAGGGGGAATTGTTTTTTTGGGCTTGCGTTGTGCCGATTCTTTTTCCCACAAATCCTCGAATAAAAAATCCCTAGAAGTACCGGGAGAATTTAAGAGGGGAGTGGAGACAGGAGAGGCAAAAAGTTCCTCTGACTCACTCCGTATACGTTTCTTGTTTCTTTCTTGTGTATCGTCATGTCTACTCACAGGAGAATCTCGCTTCATAGGAATGCTAGAATCATCAAATCTGTAGGCAGAAGGTTCAGATCTCTTAGAATAATTGCCATTCTGATTATCATTTCTCTCATATCTATGATGATATTATTATAAGATGGATCATATCGTCTAACATTATCCTTATTACGATCACTAAAATTATCATCCTTGAAGCTAACTTGACTTTATCCATTAAAAGGAGCCCGAGGCTTCAACCATAAGTACACATTGTCATTTTTATAATCAAGTTCATCACGCTTATGCTTGTCAAGTTTCATCCTCTTTATCTCTCTATGGTACTCATCTAATTTTTTATTGTAATCACCAATTAATCTCTCAAAATGTTTATCTTCGGGTTTTCAAGAAGTCCACTTTTCTCTCAGCTTCTGTACGGATTTTCTCAGCCTTTTTCTTAGCTGTCTCAGCTAGCAAAACCATAAGGTCAAGAGAACATTTGTTCAGGCTGGCGCACCACCTATCCATGAAGGGCTTATCATTCCGAAACATGTTCGGTTCTCTGGTCATGTTTCGGGATGATAAGCCCTTCATGGATAGCGATGCTAGAGCCGGTACCGGCGGAGTAGTCTGTTGCGGTACCACGGGTATCGATGCCACAAGGAAAGCCGCCAGACTGCGTTCCATGGAAAGAATCCTCTGATCCATCGATGCCACCAATGCTTGGAAGTCGGTACCGGTGGAAGCCACCGGTACCCCAGAGCATGGCACCAGGAGATCTGTCGAGGCCACGCCATCGAGATCATCCTTGAAACCCGATGATGATGCTTTAGAGGCCGAAGCCTCCTGCCGGGGTAATTTTCCCAGTGCAGAATCCTCGAGGGCAACGCCAGAGGCATCTCGATGCTTAGAAGGAGATCTACCCTTCGAAGACCGGCTGGATTTATGTTTAGTTACCTGAGATCCATGTGAGGAAGAAGCAGCCCTGGAAGACGTCAATGCCACCGAAGCCGCATCAGAGGGAAACAGGGTACTGAGCTTGGCAGCTCGGTTCTGCCGACCTCTTTTAGACATCATAGAACAGGACATACAATCTGTTATGGAATGGTCAGGACCTAAACATTTTAGACACCAGTCATGGGTGTCGGTGACAGAAATGGTACCGCCACATTTTGTGCACTTTTTAAATCCTGAGGCAGGCTTTTCCATATTAAGGAAAAAAAAAGTTTTGGGCCTAAGGCCCAAAACGCAAGTGCACCCGAGGAAAAAGAACGGAAAAAAAAAGTTTTGTTTTGTTTTTTTTACAAGACGAAAAGAACAAAGACCGGCGGTACCGGTAGAGCGTCGAAGAAGGCAGACGCGACAAAAGAAATAAAGAAAAAATAAGGAAATTCTTCTGCAGTGACAGGAACATGACCTGCTGGTTCCGCAGAAAAAGAAGAACTGAGGAGACACAGTTGGGAAAGGCGGGAAGGCAGAACGCAGGCGCTGTGGGATGCTCCCAGAGGCTTTCTGATTGGACGCTGGGGAGCGTTCCCGCGCAGGCTCCGTCGGTACCGACGAAACCCATATGTGAAGACTCATTCCTGCTTGTTCCTGGAGATGAGCAAAGTTGAAGAAAACTCAAGACAGGAGAACTCTGTTTTCATATCTGTTCAGCAAAACCAAGGAACTGTGGAGACTGCTGCATGCAAGAAGGCCTGTGCAGAACTCCGCACTAGTTTTGAGTTGTGGGGGAACTGTTCCCTCCCAACACATCAGATGACATCACCTACTTGGGGTGACTGACTAAATCCAGCTCAGCATTGGAAATAGCAAAATTCTTAAACAGAACTTAACAAGATCACTTGATTTACAATATTTGTGATCTTTACTTTTAAAAATTCAATAGCAATACAACTTCAAACAACATAAGAATAGAGGCTTCTAACAAAAAACCTCCCAAAAAACAGAATACTAAATTATAAAACCATTCCTACACAATAATGCTATACAGAAAACAAGCATGCTAACCTAGCCAAGAATGTTCATTATGATTAAAAATGCACATGCTGTTCAACATGGGTCTCAGAAATATCCTGAGGAAACAGCACTCACAGAATAGTAGCTTACAAAGAATGCAATTTCTAACATGTTATATTAATTTCAAATTAAATTTATATATATATTTGGAAAAAAGTCCAAATTCACATATATCAGATACTAGAGCTTAAAGAAATCAAAAATGTTGGACCCGAATTTCTCTATTAACTATGCTTCAAATATGAAAAATATCACTCAGTTTGCAGCTTGTCGTGCTGTGAGGGCTTGTGTGCATCAGTGAAGTTGAAAGCTAAGCTATCAGTAGCTTAGCTACTGGCAGGGTCTCTCCCAAGATAGACAGGTCTCAGCTGAGATACCAGACTAAGATAAACCACCCATCTGGGCAGTAGCAGAATGGAACAAAGTTGTAAGCGGAAGATCATATTTCTGTGACAAATGCAACACTGGAATTAATGGTGCAGGAGAAAGACTTTCCAAATCTACTTCTGTATCCTGCCTCGAAAACCCAATGGATAGTAACAAAACAAATTGCACTATAGTGCTGGAAGATGAGACCCCCAGGTTGGAAGGCACTCAAATGGATACTGGGGACGAGCTGAAGACTTCTCAGAGTAAAGCCAGTATTTATGATGTGGTCTGATCTGCTGATGTGGCTGTGCATGAAAAGACTAAGAAGTTGCAAAGATATCTTACATGTTGGGACGTATGAAGCATGAACCAAGGGAAGTTGGAGGTGGTCAAGAATGAAATGGAACATGTACAACTCGATCTGTTGGGTGTCAGTGAACTGAAATGAACTGGCTTTGGGCGCTTTGCATCTGATGATCATGTGGTTTACTATGATGGAAACGAAAGACAAAGAAGAAATGGTGTTGCATTTATAGTTGAGAAGAAACTTGCAAGAACTGAATGAAATACAATGTAGTCAATGAATGCTTAATTTCTATTCGTCTACGAGGAAAGCCCATCAACACAACTATAATTCAGGTATATGCCCCAACAACAGCTGCAGAAGAGGAAGACATTGATGAGTTCTATGAACGAGTACAAACTGAAATTCACAGAACATACAAACAGGATATCCTGATAGTCATGGGTGACTGGAATACAAAAGTTGGCAACAAAGGCGGCAGCAAAGTGGTTGGAAAATATGGACTTGGCAACAGAAATAAAGCTGGAGAAAGACTGATGTTGTTGTTGTTAAGTGCCGTCGAGTCGGAGTCGACTCATGGCGACCCTCTGGATAGCTATCCTAAATTGTGTTCGGTCTTCAGTCAAGCGACTCATTGTTGACAGACTGGTACCCGTAGCTGCTGTTATTGTATCAATTCATCTCATTGCTGGCCTTCTTCTTTTGTGTTGACCTTCTATCTTGCCAAGCATGATGTCTTTCTCTAATGATCTCTCTCTCCGCATGATGTGTCCAAAGTATGAAAGTCGAAGTCTTGTCATTTGAGCTTCTAAAGAAAGCTTAGGTTTGATCTCCTCTAGTAGAGACTGGTTTCTTCTTCGGGCAGTCCATGGTATACACAGTATTCGCCGCCAGCACCATAATTCAAAGGCATCAATTTTCTTCCTGTCTATCTTTTTCACTGTCCAGCTTTCAAATCCATATGATGCTATTGAAAATACCATGGCTTGAACAAGTCGAATCTTTGTATGGAGAGAGACATCTCTGCTCTTGAGAATCTTATCTAGGTCTTTCATAGCCATTCTGCCAAGAGCAATGCGTCACCTGATTTCTTGACTGCTTGATGCTTCTTTATTGATAGATGATCCAAGTAGGTTAAAGTTATTCACGATTTCAATTTCTTCTCCTTCGACGATGAACCTGTTGATTATGCCAGTTGTCATGATCTTTGTCTTCTTTACATTAAGGTGCAGGCCCATTTTGAGACTATGTTCTTTGATTGTGAGAAGCAAATGTTTCAGATCATCTTCACTTTCCGCCAGTAATGTGGTATCATCAGCATAGCGAAGGCTGTTGATGAGTCTTCCACCAATCTTCACACCTCTGTTGTCTTCATACAATCCTGCTTCTCTGATGATTTGTTCTGCATATAAATTAAACAGGTAGGGGGAAGTATGCAGCCTTGTCTTATACCTTTGCTTATTTTAAACCATTCTGTTTCTCCTTGTTCCGTTCTAACTGTTGCTTCTTGATCAATGTACAGATTGTGCAAGAGAACGATCAGGTGTTCTGGTATACCCATGCTTCTTAATGTGGCCCAGAATTTCTCATGGTTTACACAGTCAAAAGCTTTGCTATAGTTGATAAAGCACAAATAGATATCCTTTTGGTATTCTTTAGTCTTTCCAAGGATCCATCTCACATTCGCAATGATGTGTCTCGTTCCTCGCCCTTTTCTGAACCCTGCTTGCACTTCAGGTAGTTCTTATTACAGGTATGATTGTAGTCTCTTTTGAATAATCTTCAGTAGAATCTTGCTGGCATGTGGGACCAGAGCGATTGTGCGATAATTTCCACAGTCAGTTGGATCACCTTTCTTTAGTATTGGTATAAACACAGATCTTTTCCAGTCAGTTGGCCATGATGTTGTCTTCCATATTTCTTGGCAGAGCCTTGTAAGTACGGTAACAGCTGCATCAGATTGCTGTAATACTAATATGGAAATGCAATCAATGCCTGGTACTTTGTTCTTTGATAAGGCTTTCAATGCTGCTTCAACTTCTTCTTTCAACACCAATGGTTCCAGATCATAAGGTACAGGTTGAAACAGTTGTTGGTCCACTTGATCTTTATCATATAAAAACTCTGTATATTCATTCCATCTTTTCTTGATCTTCTCAGCATCATTCAACATAGAACCTTGAGCATCTTGTAACATTCCAATTCGAGGCTGGAACTTTTTCTTTAACTCTCGTAGCTTTAGGAAAGCTGATCTTGTTCTTCCTCTAATAGTTTCTGCTTCTATTTCCTTGCATGCGTCATTGTAGTACTTTTCCTTGTCCTGTCTTGCTGCACGTTGAAAATCTCTGTTGAGTTCTGTGATTGTCTTTCTTTCTCCTCTGGCTTTAGCTTCTCTGCGTTTCTGGGCAATTTTCAGAGTTTCTTCCGTCATTCATTTTGGCAGTTTTTTCTTTTTTACCTTTTGTAGAGACTTCTCGCTTTCTTCCAACACAACCTTCTTGATGTCATTCCATAACTCTTCTGGAACTCTATCATATGTATCTAAAGCTGCAAATCGATTTTGCAGGCAGTCTTTAAATTCCAGTGGTATATTCTCAAGGTCATATTTTGCTGCATTCATGAGTGGTTTGCTCTTTTTCAGCTTTAGCTTGAGTTTGCATACTAGTAGTTGATGATCTGTACCACAGTCAGCTCCAGGTTTTGCCTTTGTTGATGTTATAGAGCTTTTCCATCATTGACTTCCACAGATGTAGTCAATTTGATTTTTATACAATCCATTGGGTGAAGTCCATGTGTACAGTTGCCGCTTGTGTTGCTGGAAGAAGGTGTTCAAGATGAATAGATCGTTGGTCTTGCAGAATTCTATCAGTCTTTCTCCAGCTTCATTTCTGTTGCCAAGTCCATATTTTCCAACTACTTCGTCTTCTTCTTTGTTGCCAACCTTTGCGTTCCAGTCACCCATGACTATCAGGATATCCTGTTTGCATGTTCTGTCAATTTCAGCTTGTACTTGTTCATAGAACTCTTCAATTTCATTCTCTTCTGCAGCTGTTGTTGGGGCATATACTTGAATTATAGTTGTGTTGATAGGCATTCCTCGTAGACAGAGATTAAGTGTTCGCTGACTGCATTGTATTTCATTATTTCATTATTTATTTATTTTATTTATATTCTCTTATATACCGCGCTATTCTGCATCAGTGCGGTTTACATTGAACAAACTGAAATTACATTGAACAGGGCATTATAACTTGGAGATAACTATTTTACAAGGAACATGAGCTATGGAGGGTTAAGTGGCTTGCCCAAGACCACAAGGAGCACCTGTGGGACTAGAAACCCCAGTCCTTCCGGCCCAAGATTGCTGTCCTCTAGTGGGATTTGAACCCACAACCTTCCGGCCTGAAGTACCTTGCCCCAACCACTAGGCCACTCCTCCACTCCACTGCTAGCAGCTATAGAGCTGTAGTCCAATTTCATTACAGTTCTTGCAAGTTTCTTCTTTATTATAAATGCAACACCATTTCTTCTTTGTCTTTCATTTCCAGCATAGTAGACTATGTGATCATCTGATGCAAAGTGCCCCATGCCAGTCCATTTCAGTTCGCTGACACCCAACAGATCAAGTTGTACACGTTCCATTTCATTCTTGACCACCTCCAACTTCCCTTGGTTCATGCTTCGTACGTTCCATGTTCCAATGTGTAAGACATCTTTACAGCTTCTGACTCTCATTTTATGTGCAGCTACATCAGCAGTCAGACGTCCCGAGGGCTTTGATCCAACCACATCATAAATGCTGGTTTTATTCTGAAAAGTCTTCAGCTCTCCCCCAGTAGCTAGTTGAGTGCCTTCCAGCACAATTTGTTTTGTTGTAACTATCCATTGGGTTTTCATAGCAAGATACAGAAGTAGATTGCCGGGCCTTTCTTCCGCGCAGTTTAAGTTTGGTGTTGTTGCCGTTGTCACAGAAATGTGATCCTCCGCCGTCAACACTATAACATTCTGCTGCTGCCCAGATGGGTGGTTTGTCGTGGTTTGCCTTGGTCTGGCATCTCAGCTGAGACCTGTCCATCTTGGGAGACCCTGCCAGTAGTTAAACTACCGATAGTTTAGCTCTCAGCATCACTGATGCACACAAGCCCTCACAGCACGACAAGCTGCAAACCAAGTGAGAAAGACTGATAGAATTCTGAAAAACCAATGATCTATTCATCTCAAACACCTTTATCCAGCAATACAAGTGCCAACTGTACACGTGGACCTCACCCAATGGATCGCACAGAAATCAAATTGACTACATCTGTGGAAGACAACAATGGAAAAGCTCGATATCAACAACAAAGACAAAATTTGGAACTGACAGATCACCAACTACCAGTATGAAAAATCAAGCTAAAGTTGAAAAAGAGCAAGTCATTCATGAATGTAGCAAAATATGACCTTGAGAATATACCACTGGAATTTAAAGACTGCCTGAGAAATCGATTTGCTGCTTTAGATACAAACAACATAGTAACATAGTAGATGACGGTAGATAAAGACTAGTATGGTCCATCTAGTCTGCCCAGCAAGGCAGAAAGAGTAGGTGCACCTGCTGCTCCGTGCAGGTCACCCCTCTATATGCCTTTGTTTAGGGGTGTACCCACCGCTCCATGTAGGTCACTCCTATTTGTTGAGATATAAGAGAGTTATGTTTAATTTGATTTTATCCTGTTACTATAAAAGGATCCACTGTGTCTGTCCCATGCCATTTTGAATTCAGGCATTGTATTTGCCCCCACCACTTCCATTGGGAGGGCATTCCAAGCATTCACCACCCTTTCAGTGAAAAAGTATTTCCTGGCGTTGCCTTTGTTTACCTCCTTGCAGCTTCATGTTATGCCCTCTAGTTTTACAGCTTACCCGTCTTTGGAAGAGGTTTGTTTGTCCATTAATACTCTAAGTATTTAAAGGTCTGAATCATATGTCCCCTGTCCCTCCTCTCCTCCAGAGTGTACATATTTAGGTCTTCCAAGTCTCTTCTCATACGTCTTCTGACGCAGGCAACAAATCATTCTGATCTCCTTCCTCTGAACCGTTTCCAGACTTTTTACATCCTTTGCGAGATATAGTCTCCAAAATGGAACACAATATTCCAAGTGAAGCCTTGTAGTGGCATTAGTACCTATTTCTTTCTGCTGGTAATTCCTCTCTGTATGCAACCCAGCATCCTTCTGGCTTTTGCCACCGCCTTGTCACACAGTTTCGCCATTTTGAGATCCTCAGAAACAATCACTCCGAGGTCCTTCTCCTGGTCTGTGCACACCAATCTCTCGTCCCTATCGCATACAATTCCCTTGGATTTCTGCTTCCCAAGTGCATGACACTGCATGTCTCCACATTAAATCTTAACTGCCAGAGGAGCACGTGATGCGGTGAACTCGGCAGACGGCTTCCGTTTGAGCTCCGGTCTCCTCTACCCCGAATCGGGTCATTAATGCCGGCTTGAGAACAGATCCAACGCAAAGTGGTTACTTTTGACGCAGGGGAAAGGCACCCGAAGCAGGTCCTGTGGCTGCGGAGCCGTTCTGGCGATGGCGGCGACAGTTAAAGCCGTGAGGAAGGAGAAGGAGCGGGGAGCCCCAGCACCTAAAATGGCGGATGCCATGGGCCCGCCGAAGTCGCCGGCCTCAACGGCGTTCCTGGAAGAGGTGTCCGCGGCAGTAGCCGATGCTCTAGCCCTGCAATTTACAACCCTGCAGGAAAAAATGGACAGTTTGCACGCTTCTTTTGGAGCTTTGGGCAACCGCATGCAAGAAGCTGAAAACCGTATTGGGCTCACAGAGGACAGCCTGGCCTCCCTGACCCAGGAATTGGAGACTCTGAAATCCAAGGTTCAGTCGCAAGATGATAAACTTGACGACTTGGAGAATCGGTCACGCCGCAATAACCTGCGGCTGATGGGTATTCCGGACTCCATTGCAGATAAAGATTTAAAGTCCTACCTGGAAAACTTGCTCCCCAAGATATTTGAGGGTGTTGAAGATGGCGGGAAACTGCTTATAGAGAGAGCGCACCGCGTGGGGTGCAGGCAACCCCAAGAGCACAGGCCGCGGGTAGTGCTCGTCAAATTTCTCTATTTTCCCCAGAAGGAGGCTATTTTGCAAGCAGCTAGGAGGAGGGGAGTGCTGGAGCATGAGAACTTGCACATACGAGTGGCACAGGACTACTCCATTGCTCTCAGCCAGCGGCGCAGAGCATATGGCTCCAATCTGCCAGCAACTAATTGATGCCAGAATTAAATTCTCCGTGCAGTATCCCTCCCGACTGCATGTTTTTCATGAGGGAGCTCATAAGACCTTTGATTCCGCGGCTGACGCCAAACGATATGTGGCGCAGATTGTGGGAGAGGAGCGAAGGTCCCCATCGCAAGTACAGTCCCCGTGAACCTTATTCAGGACTGCTACTCTTCAACACGGACTCAGAGGGGCCTAATTGGACGAGGCCTAAGTTTTCACTCTCTTATTAGGGGAAGTTCTGCTTGGGGAGCTGTCCTGCGGTGGGAGGGGGGCGACCCATCTTGCTGAGCCCAGCGGAGGGGTACTGGGGGTGGGGTAGTGGGTAGGGCGAGCTTCGGGCTCGCTGGAGATGGCCCCCGGGTCTCTGCCGACCCTCATGGGACTTGGGCATATAAAACTAGGGCTGAATTAAGGGTGGGGGAGATGGTTGAATGTGTGAGATTGTGGTTCGTTTGTAGTTGGGTGTGGGGATCGAATGTGGGAAGATGGGGGTACTACCTGATTGAGTGCGCTGGGTTTTCTTTTCTTTCTTCTCTAACTGCGGGGATTGGATGTGTCCGGGGGGGGGGGGGGGGTTATAACTTCGGGCCTCTTTGGGGCCCATTTGTGGTTTCACTTGTTCGGGTCCAGGGGAGAAGTAACTCTGTTGGGGTTGGATAGCTCCCTATATATTGTTGCCTACAGTTTTTTTAGGCAGCTTAAAAGTGTTTTTGACTACTGTATGTTGTACTGTGAAGTAATTGTGTATCAATATTGCTAAGCTTTTACACTTAGTGGTTACTGTGTAGCCTTGCATTCCTTCCAACATCAGGGGGTGCAACTATCTTAGGTGAGCTGCTTTTAAGGAGCTGAGGCGGAGACTACTGGTAACCTGGCTCCCTCTTCCCCTATACAGTGTTTCGAAGGGTTTGGCTTTCTTTGTTTTATGGAGGGGAAGCTAAAGGTCTAGTCCCCGAGATTGCCGGTTTTTGTGCCTCGGCTTTGACACTCCTCATTGGTTCTCATAGTCGAGGTACAGCAGAGTGGAAATGCAAGGATACAGTGGGTACCATTCTTGTTTAGAGGTCCTATTATTGTATTACATACAGTCATGTTTTGTTATTCACTACTGCATAATTCTCAAGGGGGGTGGGGGACTTGATTAGGGCGGGAACCTCTTATTGGGCAGGTCGACTACAGGAGGTGGAGGATGCCTAGGACATTCTAAGAGGGGGGAGGAGACCGCACGCATTACAGTTGCTCGCTACCCAATAGAGGTAGTGGATGGAGAAGCAGGTGGAAGGGGTGATGAGGGGAAGGGGTGATGAGGGGAGGGGGGGAGGGGGGGATATGGTCGCATCCCACCAAGAGGACCTGGGCATTGGGGGAACCATTAAGGGATGGCAGGGGGGAGCTCCAGGCTGGGGGGGTTCTTCCCAGAATATGGTTGGGTACTTTTCTAAGATATTGGAGTGATATCAACCCAGATTGAAGATCCTTTCATGGAATGTTTGTGGCCTGGGGAGCCCGTTTAAAAGAGCAAAAATATTGCAAACCTTAGCGAGGCAAAAAGCTGACATGGTTTTCCTTCAAGAAACCCACCAGACAGCAGCGGAGCATGCTAAATTGCGTAGATCTTGGGTGGGACAGGTTTGGGAGGTGCTGGCCCAGAATAAAAAAGGGGGGGTGGCCATACTACTGCACAAGCGGATCCGCTTTGAGGTTACCAAAGAAATAGCGGATTCGACAGGGCGGTTCCTTCTGCTACAGGGCATGCTAGAGGGGAAACCTATTATCCTTGGTAATGTTTATAGTCCCAATGTGCTAGACCGAGAACTATATGCTCGACTGGCCTCCCAAGTAGAGCAGCTCCCGGAGCTCCCACTGATCTTGGGGGGGGGGGGGGGATTTAAATGGAGTGATGTATGTGGCGATGGACACATCTCGGGGTGGGGGGACCCGGGAGCGTTCTCAGGGGGCCCGAGCTTTAAATGGTTTGCGGACCAGGTTGGGGTTGGTGGACCCTTGGCGACTGCTACATCCCGCTGAAAGAGACTACACTCACCAGTCTCGCGCACATAGTTCTAGCGCACGTATAGATTATTTGCTGACCTCGCAGTGCCTGTTTGTTTTGGTAGAGGAGGCGCAGATCGGACCTGCGGAAATTTCCGACCACGCCTTTGTCTGGCTTCAGCTGCGGTGGGGCGCGATTCGTCCTGTGACGAGATTGTGGCGGTTTCCTTTGGATCTCTATAGAGACTCTCAGTTTCGTCAGTTCCTACAAAGGCGCTGGCGTGAATTCGAAGCGGATCACAGTGGGCACTCTGCGGATCCTGAGCTGGTCTGGGAGACAGCGAAAGTGGTTCTGCGCGGAGATATTATTGGCTTTATGGCACGCAAACGTCGACTCATGGCGGAGCGTATTATCCGCCTGGAACGCTTAGTCACATTACAGCGGCGGAAGTGGGCGAGTAATCCGACTGTGGCTTCAAAGAAGCAGCTATGGGAGTTACAGATGACGTTGAATGATCTCCTACACCAGCGGGCCAAAAAGTTGGTTATGTACTACAGATTTCAGCTCTACTGCTATGGAGATAAACCAGGGAAGTTATTGGCCTGGTGTCTGCGCGGTTCTCGGTGTTCCACGCTGGTGCATGCGCTGAAGGACGATAAAGGGGTCCTTTGTAGGGAAAATCCGGAGATAGCGCGTGTTTTTCGCTCGTTTTTTCAGAAACTCTATACCGCGGCACCCGGCTCGCATGTGCAAATGTCTGATTACCTGGCAGGGCTGGACTTACCCCAGTTATCAGACCAGCAGCGGCTGCACATGGATCAACCGATTTCTGTTCAAGAGGTGCAGAATGTTATTGCCAAGGCGAGTTGGTATAAATCCCCGGGGGCAGATGGGTTGGGGGCCGAGTTTTACAAGATCTTGGCTGGTTTAGTATCCCCGCTGTTGGTGGCGGTCCATACTAGGAGATCTGAGCAGGGCACGTTCGATGAGGCAGTAAATTGGCTCATATGATCTTGCTCCCGAAGCCAGGAAAAGACCCGCTGTGTGCTGCCTCCTACCGGCCTATTTCTCTCCTTAACTTTGACCTTAAAATCTTAGCTAAAATTCTTGCCGATCGATTGGCGACTGTGTTGGGGCATTTGGTTCACGACTCCCAAGTGGGCTTTGTGAAAGGGAGGTATGCGGTCCGCAATCTGCGGAAGATTCTAGCTTCCTTAGAATGGGTCCACAATCGGAGTCTCTCGTCTCTGTTAATTAGCTTTGACGCAGAGAAAGCTTTTGACAGAGTTGATTGGTACTATTTATGGGACTTGCTGCCCCGCTATGGGATTGGGAGCTCTTTTTGTGCCATGGTTAGAAGTCTTTATCATGACCCGGTCGCGGCGATTTGCTGTAATGGAGTGCTTTCCGATACATTTTCTTTACACAGGGGGACTAGGCAGGGCTGCCCTCTTTCTCCGTTGCTTTTTGTTCTCTCCTTGGACCCGTTCATTAGACGGGTGGAGGCCTCACGGGAGATACGGGGGGTGCGTATCCGCACGACCGGCTTTAAACTATCGGCTTTTGCCGACGACCTCCTTGTGCATTTACTTCGGCCCCATGACTCGCTCCCCAGCTTAATGCGAGAGTTTGAGATTTTCGGTCAATTTGCCGGTTTAAATATCAATATGGATAAGTCTGAGGCATTAGATATCTCGGGCACTGTGAGGGGTAGCTGGTGCGCGCCCTTCCCCCTTAAATGGGCGGCTAATCATTTTAAATATCTCGGTATTTTATTGACTGGTCAGCCCTCACAACTCTATGAGAGTAATCTTTCTAGAATTATTCAGAGCCTCCAAGCTCAGTTACAGGCTTGGCGACTTCTTCCCTTGTCTTTGGTCTGGGAGAATTGCTGCGGTCAAATTGGTAGTTTTACCGAGGATATTATACTGGCTATAGACGCTGCCCGTCTGGCTTCTGTGAAAAGACTTGAAGCGGTTGGAGGGAATTATTGGCGGATTTCGGGGGGGGGGGGGGGGCGCCCGCCCGTATTCGGTACACCCGGTTGGTGGGGAATTGGAGGTGTGGGGGGTTGGGACTCCCTGATTTAGGGGCTTATGCTTTGGCCTGTCAGGCTCGGCACTTGGGAGACTGGTTGGGCGGTACAGAGGTCTTTACTCCCCGGGGGTTAGAGGAAGCCTTCGCTGCCCCAGCATCTGTTCTCGCCCTCTTACACTTAGACTACCGTCTCTTTCCTGCTCACTTAGCTGGGAGTGTGCTTCTTGTCCCGGTTTGTCGAACTTGGCGACAGCTAAATACCTACTGGAATACGAATTGGAGAGTTTCTAGTTGGCTGCCGATTCAGGGTAATGTATTGTTTACTCCGGGAACCGAAAATGCGCTGTTTTGTGTGTGGGCGGAGAAAGGTCTCCATAGTTTAGGCCATGTGGTCGAACCCTCAGGGTGCTGCAAGAAGTTTCGGTCTCTCTGTACCAACTACGCTCTCGGGGCTGGGCATCAATTCGCCTATATGCAGATATCGCACTACATTGCCTCCTTGCCGGCAGTAGAGCTGCAGGCAGAGCGAACTGCGCAGATTTTAGAATTCTTTGATTTGGGTGGGGGATCCCAACTGTCCATTCGGTTGTTGAAGGCGCGCTTGGCTCCACATCGACCGTCTCCGGATTATCGTTCCGTGGAGTTGGGGTGGGGGTCGGAGCTGGGAAGGGAGATTGGTCCGGGTATACTTTTGAAGGCCCTGCAGCGGGTAAGAGAGCTGGTGGTGGGAGCCCGCTGGAGAGAGGTGCAGTACAAATCTCTTACCAGGGTGCATTTCTCTCCTCGACGGGCTCTCCGCTCCCATCTCGCTTCGGACGGCTGTTGCCCGAGGTGTTCGGAGCCCCTGGCACACCTGGTGCACATGTGGTGGGGGTGCAGATATATCCGGCCATACTGGGCAAGAATAGGTTCATTTATGGAACGAATATTGGGACAGCAGATATGTTGGGATAGCTCCTTGGTTCTCCTTGATCACCTGCGCCTCACACAGCCCAAGGGTAAGTGGGAGAGACTGTTGGTGCGCAGGGCTTGTCTGGTGGGTAAGGGCCCCATATTGCACAAATGGCGGGAACGGAATGCGCCCTCGTTTTGGGAGTGGCGAAATGCCTTCCACCAGATGATGCTTATGGAAGCTAGATATGCCCGGGGTAATGTCAAACGCTGGCCACATTTTCAGATGCTATGGGACCCCTATCTTCAGAGCCTGAGCTCCCGTAGTAGGAATGAAGTGTTACAACTGGGCTCCTAAATGATTGGGATGGATTGAGGTGCTAACGATGGGAAGCGATGCCCCGGGTTCTCGGGGTGTGGATGCGACTAACAAAGGGGGTGGTTGGGGTGGGGTGCGGGGGGGGGGGAGTGGTTAGGGATTTATATACTGGAAAACTGTACAATGCACATGTTTTGTTTCTGTTCTCCTGGTGGGGAATAAGAGTTGCCCCCCTCCGGGAGGTTGCTTGTTGTATTGCCTATTCTTGTTACATGGTGTTGATAAATAAAGTTTATAAAAAAAAAGTCAAATGGGACAAATAGACCAAGGTTAATACAATCTATAGCAAATGAAGTCTCAAGAAAAGTCAAACAACAAGAGAGCAAAAAAAAAAAAAAAAGGAACAACATCCAGCATCATATTTACCTCTGAAAATGGCACCAAAATCAAAAGGAGGCAGTTTCTGTAACGGAACTTTAAACGGAAGGATGTAAGACCAATTTGAATATCATGATTGGGAACATGTATTTTTATGTACTTATAAGCAAAAAACAATGTAATCTGTGATAATACTACACAGTAATTGATAGTGCTTATCAGAAAGTTGTATAAACTATTGATAGAAATGTGAAGAGGGGGAGAAAACTCACTCTGAGTAAAAAGAAAGAATAACCATAGCGGTATAAAAGGTTCCAAATCTTAACCAAGAGTCAATAGTGCATAGCCAGAGAGAGGGTATGCCAAGAGACAATTCTTAATCTTAACCAAAAGCAAATAGTAAATAGATTATTAGCAAGGCAGAAAAAGGGGGAGCACTCACAGAAAAACAGAAAAATCCAATTCTTGGTTAAGACCAGAAGAGTGCATAGTATTCATCTGAAAAATAAGTTTCTGTTCCAACCTCAAAAGCGTCTTAAATCTCTAACTTTGTGTTGTGCAGCAATCCAATGATCAACTAAGGGTTTTTGTGGAGTATGATTCTTAATACAACTGCGTTGTTCTATGATCTGCGTTTTAACACTCCTACTGGTTTTGCCTATGTACAGCAGCTTGCACAGACAAATAACTACATTGCCTGTTTATTTATGATTACAATTAATCCTTTTATGTTTTTATGTTGTAGTGGTCATAGTCCCCTGATGAAGGCCTAAGTGGTCGAAACACGTGTTGGGCTGACCAATCAAAGTTTTGTCCTCCAAAAAAAAAAAAAAATCTTCACTGCCAAGCATTAGACCATTCTTCCAGCTTTTGAAGATCTCTCCCCATGTATCCACTCCCTCAGGATGAGTGTTATGCTTAAAGTAATTACGTTTCAGGTACTGCCTGTGGTTTGGGTGAAGGATGTGGGTATAGGCATCCTTCAGCTCTAAGGAGCATAGCCAATATCCCTGCTGGAGGCAGGGCAGCAACGTTCCAAGAGGTTGCACAGATCAAGGATGGGCCTTAAGCCCCCTGTTTTATGGCACGGGGAAGTACCTGGAGTAGAACCCCTTGCCATTGAGATGGTGGGGAACCGGTTCCACAGCTTTGTCCTCGAGAAGACCTGCAATTCCTTCAGTAGGTGGTCCCGGTGGAAGGGAAACCTGCGGAAAATAAGGGGAGGTGTGAGTTACGTGAAGGAGGTAACCCTCCCTGACCACCTGAAGTGTCCAGGAGTCTGTGGTGGTCAGCCATCTCAGGGCATAGTGGATCAGATGTCCCCCTGTGGGCTGCTGACCACCTAAGGGCAGAGAGGAAGCAAAAACTACTCCCTGGCTGAGCTGGGGCCGGTGCCTGGGATTTTCGAGCCTTCTGCTTACGAGGGCCATGCCCATGTTCCTTGGCCTGCTGACCTTGTTGGGGAGTCGGGGAGGGCTGAAAAAGTGAGCAGTTTCTGTAAGCAGCCCCTTTCCTCAGGTAGGAGGACATTTTACCTGAGCCCTTCTGTCAGTGAAGGGGAGCGGTCTTTTTAGAGGGCCTGGTCCTAGCCATTAACTCTGCTTCCAGCTCAGAAGCCTTGTCGGTCATCGGCTTGCCAAAGAAGTTCTCCCCTTGGCATAGGACATCGAACAATTTGTCCTGAACCCACTGCTCGAGGTCTGACGACTGTAGCCAAGCTTGGCATCATGCACCGATGCCCGCAGCCGCTACCTGAGCCACCGACTCAAACCCGTCATAGGCTTCCTGAGACATAAACTTGAAGCACTCACGGATGGCCTTGTCCAGGTTCCTGAACTGCTGCGGGGTTCCTCGGAGAGACCAGCTGAGAACCCGGCGAGTATCTTTGCCAGATCTCTCAGGTACATGCAAATTTACAGCTGGTAGGCCTGGATGCGGCCGATGAGCATCGACCCCTGGTAACACTTTCTGCCGAGGGCATCCAAGGTGCGGGCCTCCCTACTGGGGGGCACTGAGGCGTGTCTCTTCTGGCTTTTCAGTCAATGCACAGCAGACTTCACAACCATGGAGTTATGTGCCAGCTGTGATTTCTGGAAGCCCAGGAGGACTTGATACATCGAGTTGAGCCAAGCTGCTTGCTCACCACCAGCACTGATGCTGGTGTCTCCCACATACGGAACATCAGCCGTTCCAGGATGGGAGGGATGGGCATTGTGAGAGATTCCCTCGGGGGGAGCATCGTAGTGGAGGATTTCCAACTCATCCACCGAAGGTCCTCCTCAGACTCCGTAGGGAACACCAGGGCCTTAGACATATCCTTGACAAAATCAAGGAAGCCCATATCCTCTAGCGGGGAATGCGCTGAGGCTCCGAGACGGGATAGTCTGAGGGAACATCACGGTGGCGACAGGTATCGGGGGGATTCCTTGTCCTTCATCTCCCATTTGGAGTAGTCCGTAAAGGACTCGTAGTAGGTGTTCTCTGCGGCCTCAGGGCTGACCTCGGCCTGTGGTCTCCTGATGCTCCTCGGCCTGTGCCAAGCACACTTGCCAGGGAAGATCGTGGTCCTGTCTAGCGGGAATAGGACAGAGACCTCAGTTGAGGATAGATTCAAGGCCGAAGGAGCTTGCGGATTGGCTCAGCCTCCAGGGACGTCTTCAATGTCGAGGGCCCGCTGGTCAGAGCAGATGGGCCCGCTGTACCGGATAACAGCGCCTGCTGCTGGTCCATGAAAGCAGACGAACTGTGCTCCAGGGCCGCCATTCTGGACTCCAGGCCAGAAAGCTCTGAAGGCTTTGGCGCAGGTACCGAGGAATTTGGGCCCGAAGCCGGCTCCCCCAAAGGGTAATCCTCTACGAGGATCGTGTCTCGAGACCAAGGACGGTACAAGGTCGAGTCCTTCCGGGGGACCTCTGCAGGCAGTTCCTTCTCCGATCCCTGGGACAAGCATCGCCACCTTCGAGGGTTTTTTCATCTTCCTGGGTTCCCTTGAGGGGGACCCCCTTTCTGAATAGCCATGGTGGGGTTTGGGGTCCACCCGAGGTTTGAGGCTTCAGACGAGGCCCTGGCCTTCGGGGACACCGGGGAAAGCACAGTTACTTACCTGTAACAGGTGATCTCTGGGAACAGCAGGAATAAGTCTTCACATATGGGTATCGTCGGTACCGACGGAGCCTGCGCGGGAAAGCTCCCCAGCGTCTAGATGATACTGCAGCAGGAATGTGCCAATCAACATCTGGCATATTGAAATCTCCTATCAGTAGCACTTTCCCTTTCATAGCAATGCTGCGTATGTCTTCAATTAACTCTGTCCACCTCTTCCTCTTGTGAGGGAGGTCTGTATATCACACCAATGCAAATAGATTTCTCTTTCCCTCTTTCTAGTTTAACCCACAATGCCTCCTCTCTCTCTTTTAAGCTCTGTACTTCCAAAGCTTTAGTTTTTACATATAGTGCCACTCCTCCTTCCCTTCTTCCTACCCTGTCCTTTCTGAATAAAGTATAGCCAGGTATAGTTACATCCATGTTTCTGTAACTGCCACTAAATTCAAGTCAGCCACTGCCACCAAAGCTTCAACATCAGGGATCTTATTTCCCATGCTACGGGCATTTATACACACTGCTTTCCATCTGTTACCCTTGTTATCCATTTCCATAAAAATATTTAATGTATCACTTACCTGGGGGCTTTCTTCACCCATCCCCAACGAATCTAATTCAAAGCCCTCTTCAGTAGATTAGCCAGTCTACTACCAAAGACGCGTTGACCTTTCTTGGACAGATGGACTGGTGCGATACCGGAGGAGAGTATAAAACTCAGAGAGAAAAATCAACTTTTTCCGGGGACAAGCCAGATGAACGTCTGAAGGGCTCTGAGGAAAAAAGGAGACTGAGCAAGATGGCACCTTTGGGCGGGAAGGGGAGCACGCATGCGTGGAAGCATCTCCCAAAGACTATTTGAAAGCAGGGGGGATGCTTCCACAAGGGCTCTGTCAGCACCATGAGGACTGAATTCCTGCTTGTTCCCGGAGAAAAGACTGCTTCTTGGAGCAACTGGTTCATGAACAGATAAGAGGGGAAGCCATCTTGGACCTAGTCCTTAGTGGAACACAAGATCTTGTGCAAGATATTGGGGGTCACTTGGCAATACTGATCATAGCATGATCACGTTTTATTTCATAAAAATAAGAGGAGCAGCATGGGTGGTGTTTAAAAATACTATCTTGGAAGCCCAGACCAGCTGTATTCCATGCTTTAAGAAAAGTGAAAGAAAGTCCAAAAAACTGCCAGCATGGTTTTAAAGGTGAGATCAGAGAGGCTGTTGTAGCCAAAAAAAAGCATTTTTCAGGAAATGGAAAAGGGAGCCAAATGACAAAAACTAGAAAAATAAGCATTGGCAAGTTAGATGAAAGGCACTGATAAGGCAGGTAAAGACAATTTGAAAAAAAGCAGCTTGCTGTGGAAGCAAAAACGCATAATAAAAACCTCAAGTACATTTGTAGCAAAACACCTGTAAGGGAGTCAGCTGGATCATTGGATGATAGAAAGGAAAAGGGGGACTAAGAAGACAAGACCATAGCAGAGAGACTGAATGAATTCTTTGCTTCGGTTTTTACTGAAGATGATGTGGGGAAGCTACCCATGCCTGAAATGGTATTTAAAACTGATGCAACATTAGAATTAAAAGAAATATTGATAAACTGGGAAGATGTATTACAACTATTTGATAAGCTAAACAGTAGCAAATCACCTGGACCGGATGATATACACCAGAGTGTTGAAAAAACTGAAATATGAGATTGCAGACCTACTACTAGTAATCTATGAACTATCATTAAAATCTGTAGCACCTGAAGTTTGGTAAATGGCCAATTTAACTCCAGTTTTTAAAAAGGGCTGCAGAGGTGATCCGGGAAACTATAGGCCGGTGAGCCCGACGAGCCCGACATCAGTACCGGGTAAAATGGTAGAAACCATTATAAAGAACAAAATTACTGAACATGTAAATAGTCATGGTTTAATGGGAGAAAGCCAACATGGCTTTAGCCAAGGAAGGTCTTGTCTTACTAATCTGTTATATTTTTTTTAAAGGTGTAAACAAACAGGTAGACGAAGTTGGGTCAGTTGATGTAGTGTATCTGGATTTTCAGAAAGCCTTTGACAAGGTCCCTCATGAGAGGCTACAGGCGAAATCAAAAAGTTATGGGATAGGAGGCAGTGTACTATTCTGGATCAGGAACTGGTTAAAAGATAGAAAGCAGAATAGAGCTAAATGGACAATTTTACCAATGGAGAAAGGTGAATAGTGGAGTATCCCAGGGGTCTGTGCTGGGTGCGCTGCTTTTTAACATATTCGTAAACGACCTGGAACTGGGAATAACAAGCGAAAATCAAATTTGTAGACACAAAATTATTCAAAGTTATTAAAACCCAAGAGGATTGTGAAAAATTGCAAGAGAACCTTAATAAATTGGAAGACCGAATGTTCAAATAGCAGATGAAATTTAATGTGGACAAGTGCAAAGTTATGCACCTAGGAAAGAACAAACCAAACTATAGTTACATGATACAAGGTTCCACATTAGGAACCACCACCCAAGGCGTCATCGTGGCTAACACCTACATAAATTCGCGCCTCCTACATAAATTACGCAGATAATCTCCACTTGAGCTAACATATTTATATAGTAAAAACATATACATATATGATATTGACTGTACATAGTTTTCCCTGTTAATCCATGTTATATATTCCCATGTTCTATGTAAACTCAATGTTACTTGCATACATTGTTGTATATTTTGTTCAATGTACACCGCACTGATCTTAATAGCGTGGTATAGAAGAAAATGTTAAATAAAATAAAAATAAATAAATAAATAACACACTGAAACCCTCTGCCCAGTGTACAGTGGCAGCCAAGAATAGAATGCTAGATATCATAAGGAAAGGAATGGAAAACAAAATAAAAGATATAATGCCTCTATCATTCCATGGTGCAACCGCACTCGAATACTGTGTGCAATTCTGGTCACCGTATCTTAAGAATGATATAGCAGAATTAGAAAAGATACAGAGAAGAGCCACCAAAATGGTAAAGGGGATGGAAGGATATCCCTATGAGGAGAGGCTAAAAAGGTTAGGGCTCTTCAGCCTGGAAAAGAGATGGCTGAGGAGATATATGATAGGGGTCTTTAAATTAATGAATGGAGTGGAACAGGTAAACACAGATTGATTGTTAATCCATCAAAATGTAGAAAGACTAGGGGACATGCAATGAAGCTATAGTGCAACCCATATAAGACTAATATGAGAAAATATTTTTTCACTCAACACGCAATCAAACTATGGATTGTTACCAGAGGATGTAGTAAAAGCTGTTGCTGTAGATGGGTTTTAAAAAGGTTTGGACAAGTTCCTGGAAGAATAATCCATAAAACATTATATTAAAGGAGACCAGGGAAATCCATGCTTGTCCCAATATAAGCATTGTGGAAACCTGTGTTTTCTGGGGAAACTGCTAGGTACTTGTGACCTAAATTGGCCATTGTTGGAAAGAGGATACTAGGCTTGATGGACCTAAGTCTGACAAAGTATGGCATCTCTTATGTTCTAAGTTGTTAATCCTGACTTCGGGGCTGCTGGCTTGGGTCAAAAGTTTGTTTTTCTGTTTTGTTTTCCTTCTTTTTTTAGTACAAACATTCGTACATAATAAAGTACGAATGTTTGAGGGAGGAGTGGCCTAGTGGTTGGGGCAAGGTACTACAGGCCAGAAGGTCAGTGGTTCAAATCCCACTAGAGGACAGCAACCTTGGGCCAGAAGGACTGGGGTTTCTAGTCCCACAGGTGCTCCTTGTGATCTTGGGCAAGCCACTTAAACCTCCATTGCCCATGTTCCCTGTAAGTATCAGTGTATGCGTCTCATATCCCCTCGTGTTAAATGTATCCCCCAACCGCTTTGACCCGGTGAAAAGCGGGATATAAATGCAGCTAAATAAATCAACGGTGAGCCCCAAAAAAACGGAATCACCCCAAAGCAAAGTACTTAACCCCTTTTATCATATCCTGAGCAGCAAAGAAAAGAAAATCCAAAAGAAAAACAAAATATTTCAACCCTTACCCTGCAAGAAAATCTCCAATTGAGAAGGCTCAAAAAAGACATGCCTCACACCTTGATAAAGCACAGTTACTTACCTGTAACAGGTGATCTCTGGGAACAGCAGGAATAAGTCTTCACATATGGGTACGTCGGTACCGACGGAGTCTGCGCGGGAACGCTTCCCAGCGTCCAATCAAAGAGTTTTTGGAAGCATCCCACCACGGCTGCGTGCTGCCTTCCCGCCTTTCCCAACTGCCTCTCCTCAGTTAAGTTTTAAAGCTGAGACAAAGAGAGAGAGAGAGGAAAGGAAAGATAGAGATACAACTCCTGGGGAGGTGGGTGGGTTGTGAAGACTTATTCCTGCTGTTCCCAGAGATCACCTGTTACAGGTAAGTAACTGTGCTATCTCCAGGAACAAGCAGGAATGAGTCCACATATGGGGACTCCCAAGCTGAGATGCCTGGAGTCCGAGCATGTCATAGGTTGGAACATGCTATCCCCCACACCACCAGGCATCCTGAGGATGGAGGGTAGGAGTTGAAGAAAGAAGATGCTGTGGAACAGCTAACCTAGCACAGGACTGCAGAAAAGGAGTCCATGTGTGGATAATGATTGTCATCAATGATATTGCAAAGATATTGCAATATGGACCTCCGCTAACAGGATTTCATAGAAGTATGGAAGTTCATGGATCTACTGGGAACCCAGTAGAGGAACCGTGAAGAGGACCTCACTGAAAAGTGGAGGTAATAAACCTGTAGGAAAACAGAGGAGGTCAGAATCCTGAAAGGTAACAGGCACCCCTGGTAGGAAAAACTGGGGTAGTACAAAAACGGTGGGCCTTCAGCGAAAAGCTGTATGGTAAAAACCAAACTCTTTTGGCGGCAGAGTAACTCACTCTTGGGAGCAAAAAGAGAAAGGCTAACCGAATTGGACAAACAGGCACAGTCCTTGTGGGGAGAAAGGGTATGGGAACCCCTTGTATCCCAGAGAGAGGACAAATGCCTGAGGCGTTAAAGCCTGTGATTAACTAAAGATCCACAATATCTCTCCTAACTGGGGTAAGCTAGGAGAGATATTAGGTACTGAGAGCTTCAGAGGTACCTAAACCCTTAGGTTATGGTATAAAAATTGTTGACTACCACAGGAGTGGTTGTGTGTGTAGAATCCCAAACCTGCTGAATAGCAGAGGTATGGGTAAAACCCCTCTGTCAGAAACAGATAGCTATATGAGCATAGACAGTGAGATAGATAAGTATGTGGAGACATATCTACCTATAATGAAATATCTCGACAGATATATATATATATATATATATATATATATATATACATATATATAGATATATGAATAGACATATAAGAATATATCTATAGTGAGATATGGAAGGGCATAAAATACACACAAAAGATAAATATGAATATGTAGGCCTAAATATGGGTGTCTCTAATTAAACAGATAGATATATGCCTACAGCATGGTATTCACATAGGACATGTGGAGAGGAAAGAGTCATCTAACAACAAGGAGGTGCAACCTACTTAAGATATATAGAGAATCTATTCCCCCTGGTTATGATCCGCAAGGATGCTAGCTAGTAAAATAACCAGGATGGTTATATGAAAAACAGAGGATATCATCAATCTGTAGCCAGCAAGTCCCGAGTCGTCCAAGACTCTAGCATGGTAAGTAGACAGAAGACAGATAAGGATAAGGTACCATGTTGACCTGCTTAAGGGCAAAAAATATAATGCGTTCTTACCATGAGGACGAGCTGCAAGGAGAAAGAGCATATCCCCGATTGGGAATGCTATGGACCAAAGCAGAGAATTGGCAACTCCTTAAGCCCTTAGGTAAGAGAGGGCCTATGTCCTTTATGGCAAAAGGAGATAGTAAAAGAAGGGAGAACCTTCTAGTCATGGGAGACATGACTGAAAAGCCTTTTCCAACCATCTAAGATAGCTGTTGGAGAAAAAAACCCCATGCTCTCTAGCAAGGGCCCATAGTGGAAAGCTTCTCTGTAGAATTGCAGAGAGCATGATGCAGGAGAATGAGGAGATAGGACTGGCTGCTAGAGCCAGTATCTCAGCCCACTATGCTGCCAAATCCAGGGGAATGGAGATGGCAGAAATAGAAGACCAACGAAGAAAGCTTGTAGTGGGATAATCTCCAAGATAGATGAAAAACACTGACTTGGAGCCACTACTAAGACTAGATAGAATGTTAGAGGACGACAAATCTGGTTGTTTGTGGGCAAGAACCAGTGGACCAAACATTAAGGCTCCTGCATAGGCAGCTGCTAGCAAGACAGCAGAAAGAATATTACTGTTTAAAACCAGAAAGGACAGAACAGGAGTAGAAAACTCTGGACATGTCTGATAAGCTGCCTTAAAGTAAATTTGAGACAGGGGAGGAAACTCAGGGAGGAAAACTCCACACTGGAAAGTGACAAACCTAGAGAGGCTGAAGAAAAACCCTCCAGTAAGTAATTCCGCTCTTACAGTGGTAAGAGGGTGAAGAGAATAGAGCTGAAGACTTACCAAGTAGTAAGCCTATAGAAAGAAAAAATACATACTGGCACAGGAACTATCATTTGATAGTGGTCAGACCTCTTTCTCTGGCAGAAGAGGAGAAACCTGTGACTTGTAGGCATGAACATTCTGACAGCTCATAGAAAAAATGGATGTCTTTTGGAAAGAGATCCATATGTAGGGGTTAGAATGAGTAATGGATCGCCTCTGTTGAGAAGCAACTGTAGATTCTAACCCCAAGGGTCACAAGCATCTGATGATGACTGATCAGAAACCCTGCACAGGCCGGGTTTGCTGAGCCTGGTGAGAGGTTGGATTCTTCAGACCAGGACGATGCCTCCCCTGTAGGGGAACATCTGTATGATGGGCAAGTGAGGAATAAAACCTTCTTCTCCTGTGGGAAGAAAGTTTGGTAGGACATTTCCTACCTACTAGGACAGAAGGTGGTGTAGAACA
Organism: Ichthyophis bannanicus; assembly: GCA_033557465.1. Lineage (NCBI taxonomy): Eukaryota > Metazoa > Chordata > Amphibia > Gymnophiona > Ichthyophiidae > Ichthyophis > Ichthyophis bannanicus. The sequence continues at coordinate 922,651,919 of CM066035.1, read as the reverse complement.
ACCCTTAGGAACAGGTAAATCAGTGGACAACTGAGTAACCTGACGTAAAGACTCCTTGTTGAAAAGATTTTCTCCAGTGCAAGGAGTATGTCCCAGCCGTTGTAGTGCCCACTTGGCCAAATCTGAAGCTTGGAGCCAGGCTCTACGTTGTGCCCCTATAGCTATAGCAGAAGTCCTGCTAACAGACTCAAAAGAGTCTAGGGAAGCACGAGAAAGAAACCAAGAGATATTCTGGATATGCTTAAGCAGCGAAGAATAGTCTGTACTCCTGGAAACTGCAAGGAAAGGAGTCAAAAGATGTAATTGCTTTGTGACCTCCTCAAGAGAAAGACTCATATAAAAAATATATGAGAGAATTCTTGCAGAAAGCATAGATGTCTGGAAGGTTTGACGTCCAAAGACATCTAGTGTCTTAGACTCACGACCTGGCGGATAAGAAGGGTGCTTTTTCTTACTCTTTATCCGCCTCATTGCTAATTCCACTACTATGGAATGATGAGGAAGTTGAGTCTTTTGAAACCCTGGAGAGGGGGGCACCTGATATAAAAGATCAGTTGCCCTGGGAGGTGGGGGTACCCTTAAAGGTGTTTCTCACATTCCTAGAAGGAGATCCTGCAAGGAATGATGCAAAGGAAGCATTATGTTGTCCTTTGCTTTGGTAGAAACAGAGCCTGGTGCAGGATCATGTCCTGGAATAGGAATGGCAAGGGATCTTGCTATATCCAGGAGGAAACTCTGAAAAGAGGGATCCCCGACAGGAATCTCCCTTGGACAGGTTAGATCTAAAGAACTAGCCTGAGCACCCACAGAGTTATCCAAATATATAGGAATAGAAGATCCTGCAGGGTACAGTGTGGAATGCTTAAGGGATGGTTGCTGGACTGGTTGTCAGGAGCAGCAACCGTCCTTACCACATTGTCCATGCTAGGTATCGACTCCAAGCTTGGTATAGAATGGAGCGATGCTGTTGAAAAAAGCATGGTAGGAGTTTGCCACGATGCTACTGTGGATACCGGTACTGAAGTCAATACCGGTACCGATGTCGGAGTCGGGCTTGACAAAGACATCGGAGTAGTCATCGGTGACACTTCAATCGGTACCGAGGGAACCGAAAACCTCTGGCTGCTATCCTCGGTACCGAGCCACCGGTATCGATCGGTGTCTGTACCAAAACCTATTGGTACCCAGTCTTCCAGACTAGAAATGGATTCCAAACTCGGCATCGAGGGCAAGGAGCCTGAGAAGCGAAGCATGGAAGGCACCGACTGTAAGGGTAATGAAGACATTGGTACCGACTTCGGTACCGTGTCCGATACCGGTGAATGAAGGTCTACCAGTGGCAACTCAAGCGGCCTCAGGGGAACTGAGAGTTGCGGATCCGAGCCATCGGAACCGAGCCTTCGGTACCACCGCGAGACGGTACCAAGGCGAGTCGGTACCCAGTCCTCCAAACTGGAGATCGATTCCAGACGGCATCGAAGGAAGCGAGGCTTTCGATGCATATCTGGAGGGTACCGACGTCAGTGGCAGAATCGGTGTTGGAACTGATAATGGAAAGTCAATCTGGGACGTATCCATCGGTCCCGAAGGCACCGAGGAGGCCAGATGACGATCCCTGGTGAGGAGTGTTTCATCCAACACCAGTGCCGATGCAGGGGTATCAGTACCGCTCGAAGCGGATGCCACCACCGTGCACGGCTCAGGTATGTTCTGTGGGGGGTGAACCCCAGGAACAACCTGAAACACCCCTTATACACTTTGGAGACCGAAGACTCCCGCTGGGGTTTTGAAGCCAGGAGGCCATCGAGGGCAAAGCCGGAGCTGTCTACATGCTGTGCATGAGACGTACCACTCGAGGACTGGCTAGTCTTAACAGACTGCTTGTGGGTTACCTGATTCAAACTGGAAGAAGGGGACGGTGCCCTGAAGTTGGAGGGCAACCGTGTATCGAGGGATTCTCGATGTTGAAGATGTCTTCTCACCAAACTGTTGTCAGGACCCAAGCAGGTTAGACACCGACTTCGAGGGTCTAAAAATAAAGTTGTACCGCCACAGTCTGAACATTTCTTGGAGAAAGTGTCTAGCGGTTCCATGAAAGAAAAATAGGGGAGGCCTGAAAGGCCTAAGACCCCGTGGGACACTATGAAGAAAAAATATCCCGTTGAAAAGGAAAATTTTACAAGAAAAGAAAAGAAAACACCGGCAGTACTGGTGGCGTCGAGAAGAAAGCCGCAACCACAAGAAAACTAAAAATAAAAAATAAGAATTTTCTGCGGTGACAGGAGGACGTCCTGCCGACTCCGCAGAAAAACGAAAACTGAGGAGAGGCAGTTGGGAAAGGTGGGAAGGCAGCACACAGGCGTGGTGGGATGCTTCCAAAAGCTCTTTGATTGGACGCTGGGAAGCGTTCCTGCGCAGACTCCGTCGGTACCGACGTACCCATATGTGAAGACTCATTCCTGCTTGTTCCTGGAGATACCAAATTACATTTACAGGGAAACTTTAAATAAAAGAGGACCCCAGAGCCAGGATCCAAGGTCAGAGCTCCAGGAAGGCCTCCCTACGCTTCTGAGCGACTCATGATATATCATGAAAAGTCTGTATAATTTGCCCAAAATATTTCACCTGCTTTTTTTTTTTTAAATAGAGCTTTAAGACCAAGTCTTTGTCTGACTCCATTAGAAAGTCACCAAAAGAGTTGCTCTTGAGGAAATTTCCTCCAATGACATCTCTAAATAAGCAGACAAATCAAGGCTTGGCCCACTTAACTGGTCCATCTCCTGCCCATCCAAGCAAACATCCTTAAGCGTCCCCTTCACACCCTTAGGCAAATAATACATTTTTGAAATTTTAATTGAATCACGATCAGGGTGTAATAGGATATCCTTAAAATATTTGGAGAACAAAATCCCAGAGGACAAGAAATGAGTATAAGGAAAAATCACAAACCTCAAATGTTTTGAACGACAAGCATTCTCATAAAATTCACTCTGACGATGCAAAGCAAGAGAATCTTGTACTGATTCGGCAAGGGCAGACTGGACCAATGAGGTCTGAGATTAAAGTTCCACCGCCTTTCCACTGCCTCCTCAGCCCGCGGCAGCTCTCCAAGACTGGAATCGAGCAGCCGGGGCTGCATCAGACTGGCCCGCAACAGCTCCCCCTGCCGACTTCGTTCTTATTAGAAAAAGTACAGAGAAGAGCCACCAAATTGGTGAAGGGGATGGAAGGCTACTCCTATGAAGAGAGGCTAAGAAGGTTAGGGCTCTTTAGCCAGGAGAAGAGACGGCTGAGGCGAGATATGATAGAGGTCTATAAATTAATGAATGGAGTGGAACGGATAAACGTGGATCAATTGTTTATGCTATCAGAGTATAGAAAGACTAGGGGACATGTAATGAAGCTACAGGGTAAACTATTTAAGACAAATAAGAGAAAATATTTTTTCACTCAACGTGTAATCAAACTCTGGAATCTGTTACCGGAGGATGTAGTAAGGGCTGTTAGTATAGCTGGGTTTAAAAAAGGTTTGGACAACTTCCTGGAGGAAAGGTCCATAAACCACTATTAAAAAGGGACCCAGGATATCAATGCTTGACCCAGTACAAGCATTGTGGAACCTGTGTCTTTTGGGGATATTGCTAGGTACGTATGACCTAGATTGGCCACTGTTGGAAACAGGATACTGGGCTTGATGGACCTCGGTCTGACCCAGTATGGCATGTCTTATGTTCTTATGCCCAATCGGGGCAGAGCAGCTCCACTTAAAAGAAGCACCATCCGGCGCAGAGGCTCCTTTCCACTGCCTCAGCCCGCGGCAGCTCTCCCAGGCTGGTATCGAGCAGCCGGGGCTGCATCAGACCGGCCCGCACCAGCTCCCGCTGCCGACTTTGGCTGCCCAATCGAGGCAGAGCAGCTCCACTTAAAAGAAGCACCATCTGGCGCACCCCGCCTGTCGGGCCCGCGCCTGAGGGCCCTTTGGCATGGCCCTTAGGTGTGGACCGCTAAAATAGATCCACCATAGACCGACCAAAACCTCTACGGAACACAACTCCTACCAACAAAAGAAGTGAAGGGCACAAAAAACAGAGACCTCAACAATCATCGGATAACATCGATTAACTTCATACTGCACTCTGCACCTAAACCTAGAACTCCTCAAAAGGCACCACCCCTCCACTTCCACACCACAAACCCCCCATCTTGCAACAACCTGCCTCCTATGCTTATCGTTTAAACTGTATATCACCTTTTGTTTGCCTATTGTATAAACCTCTTTGTACTAGATGCGATTAATGTTCTACTGCTATACAACATATCCCCTAAGTTTCTCCTAGTTCCTCGTACTAATCCACATTACCTCCCTATCCTCCCCCCCATTCACCCAGATTTACCCAAAATGGAATTAACCACATTCAACCTACCTACTCTGTGGACCAGTCTCCTCACCCTACACATCACCTCACTTCTAATCTCCCATGCTCTAATATCAAACCATAATACTCCAATCCCAATAATCTACTCTCTCAATCACCCTAGCACTCAATTTTCCCCTCTACCTCACTATCATACCAGCTTCAACACTCAGCCCTGCAAACTCAAACTTCTCCACACAAATCCCAACATCATCCCCAACACTCCCTCTGACAATCTCAACTCTCCCCTCAAATGCGCCCTAATCAACATCCGCTCAGCCAGAAACAAAATCCCCCTAATTACTGACCTCATTTTAGACCATGACTTAGATATCCTTTGTCTCACTGAAACCTGGTTCCAAGAATCTGACTCTATCCTAATAAATCAATTATGTCCTAACATACATTCAATTAACGTCTGCAACAGAATATCCAATAGAGGCGGAGGTGTCGCTGTTATTTCAAGAACGACCCTAAATTTTTCCACAGTTGAATCCATCTCTACCCCAGGTATGGACTCCATTAGAGTCTCCAGCCCTACCCTCTCTCTCCACCTCATTTATAGGGCACCCCAATCTGACTTAACTGATCTCTCCATGATACTTGAGACAGCCTGCTCCCCCCAACCCATCTCACGCCCACTCATAATCCTAGGAGACTTTAACCTACATTCAACAACTTCAAAACAGTCCACCTCATTTCTCCAAGCAATGGAGGCCCTCCACTTTACCCAAGTTCTAGTACAACCTACACACTCCAAAGGCAATATCCTTGACTTAATATTTACCACACAGCAAACACTTCCAGCCAAACAGATTTCTCACACAATCCAACCGAACCCCTGGTCAGATCATGCCCTCATCCTCTTCTCAATCCCCCACTCCCCACATTAAAAAACCTCAATTAACTATACCTCAGCATACCCGCAAATTCAAACAATTTAATGCGGCCAACTTCCTTGAACAAATATTACCACCCTTAGACTTACTCAATAGCAAACACCAGAACCAAGACGCCCATATCAATGAATGGAATGACATCCTTTCCTCTGCTGCCATATTAGCACCTAAACATCCCTCTAAAAGCCAACGCAGAAAAGCCCCCTGGTTCTCCACTAAACTAAAAGACCTAAAAAGAGAACTCAGACGTCTAGAACGTCAGTGGAGACACTCTCATAACCCAAGCATACATGAGACAGGTAAACTTCAAGCTTACTGCTCTGAAACCCTAAAACACAAAAGAGAATATAATGAAAATATGATCCAACATTCCCTTAATAAACCAAGAGAGCTCTTCTCCATTGCTAAATCCCTAATTAATGAACCCCTACACCATGATCTGACTCCAAAAATAACTGCCCAAGCTATAGCTGACCATCTTACCTCAAAATTCCCCCACCCTCCTCAACGACCAACCCCCAACTCACATATGAACTCAGCTCCCGACCCCACACCCTCACCCCCCTATCACATGGGATGACTTTGAACCCATCACCTTAAAGAACATATTCAACGCCATCAAAGATCTAAATGCCTCCACATCCGCCTTAGATCCATGCCCTGTAAGCTGGCTCAAGACCACTAATAGCTCCATTAGCCCTTACATACTCCACATCGCACAGACCTCCTTCCAGAGTGGCCTAGTACCAACACCCTTAAAAAGTGCCACTATTCGTCCCATCCTCAAAGGTTCAAAACTTGACTCTACCTCACCTACATCTTATAGGCCCATCTCCAGTATCCCCTTCCTTGCCAAGATAACTGAAAAGCTAGACCAAAATCAACTTCAGAACTTCATAGATGAGCACTCTCCTCTTGACCTATTCCAACATGGATTCAAAAAGAATCACAGGGTTGAAACCCTCTGTGCTTCCCTCCTAGATTTCATTATACCTATTTACCCAGAACTCCACCCAAGGATGCCTCCTTCTATTTCTCGACTTATCCGCAGCTTTCGATTCTCTTCCTCACCATCAACTCTTATTTATTTATTATATTCTCTTATATACCGCGCTATTCTGCATCAGTGCGGTTTACATTGAACAAACTGAAATGACATTGAACAGGGCATTATAACTTGGAGATAACTATTTTACAGGGAACATGGGCTATGGAGGGTTAAGTGGCTTGCCCAAGACCACAAGGAGCACCTGTGGGGGACTAGAAACCCCAGTCCTTCCGGCCCAAGGTTGCTGTCCTCTTAGATAGACTACAAAATAGGACTGAGAGCCACAACCCTAAAATGGTTCCACTCTTATTTAGAAAACAGAACGCAACAGGTCCGTATTGGAAATGACATATCCCTCCCATTTATACTAAAACAAGGAGTCCCTCCAGTTTATCTGCGTTACTATTTAACTTATTCCTTCAACCAGTCTGCAAGATCTTTCAAAAGCATGGAATTCATTATCAGTTATATGCAGACGACATTATGTGTTTCACTCCATTCAATCTAACCAACCCCAACTTCTCAAGATTAAGCGAATGTATCTCTGACTTAAAGACGGCTTTCAAATCATAACCTCACAATCAACCAATCTAAAACTGAAGTCCTCCAAGTATTCACCAATGCCTCCTACACGCCACCTGCAACCCTCACGCTTGATGATTTCACCCTCACTATCAAAAGTCAAGTGAAATACCTCGGTCTTATTCTTGATCAAAACCTTACATTCCATGAACAGATCAAAAAGACCACTAATGCAATATATGCAAAATTACGCACTCTTCGAAACCTCCCTCTCCTAAACCCAGACTCCTTTCGCACTGTCTGCCAGGCTTTCACTATCCCTTCACTCGACTACTGCAATCTCATCTATCATGGTCTTCCCAAGAATAGCTTACATCCTATCCAAATGGCACAGAATACAATAACTCGCCTCATCACAAATAACCCTAGACGCTCACACATAACACCAATCCTCTTTCACTTACACTGGCTCCCCATCCACTCCAGAGTCAAATTCAAAGCACTCACCCTCATTCATAAAATCATTTCTAACGAGTCAGCTCCATGCCTTTCCTCACTCCTATAATACCAGCAACAAGAGAACACCCCGCACCATCACCAAAAACCTCCTATCTATCCCTTCCTCCAAAAGAAAATGTAGCCAAACCACCTGTAATCGGAGATTCTCCCTTTATGCCCCTTCTATCTGGAATGCCTTACCACATGACCTAAGGAACTGTCCCAATCACCTTGTTTTCCGGAAGAAATTAAAAACGCATCTCTTCCAGGAACATTTCTCCCTACTCACATAGCCCTCTCTTACTCCTTCTACAAATCTCTTTGCAAATAGTTTTCTGACCTGTTCCTGTTAATCATATATACCATCTCAAGTTAAGTTCTATGTATGCAGTTTAATTCACTGCCTGTTGTGTTATATGGAAACCGTCTTGAATTGTAGAAAGACGGTATATAAAAACAGTTAAATAAATAAAGTTTAACACATTGATTATCACAAAGAAAATTTAACCTCATGCTTGTCAAGAGCAGCCACCACCTCCTCAGAGAAAGTAGAAATACAAGAAAGAGAAGATTGCAAAGATAATTAAGTCCGTGTCACTACTTCCCATATATCTTTAAGTGAAATATCTTGCGGAGGTTCAGGTTTCTCAGAAACTTCTAAGAAACTAACTGGTTTAGGTAACACAAATTTAGAGTCAAAGAGAGATTACAAAGATAGGAAAGAATCTGGCAGGGGAATAGGTCCCAATGTTCCCCCAACTCTTCTTATGTAGAGCAGAGACAGCATTAACAGAACTACTACTCAGGTTGGGAAGGAGTAAAACCTAACGAGGTCGAGGAAGAGGAGGAGACCGTACTCACAGCTGGAGACTCCTTCCCGGTGGCAGAAGTTGCAGGAACTTTCTCCACGTCCCACAGTGGGGCTAGATGAAATCGCCCTTACAACCACACATCACAGGCATAGTGTTTTTAGAAAATAATTTCTCAATGTGTAATCAGACTCTGAATTTGTTGCTGGAGGATACAGTAGGGGAATCCACTGCTTACCCCTAGAATAAGCAGCATGGACTCTGTCTACCTTTTGGAAACTTGACAGGTACTTATTTATTTATTTATAATTTCTTCTATACCGCACTATTCAGCATCAGCGCGGTTTACATGGAACAGAACAATCAGACAGGATACATAAGTCTGAGTTTACAAATAACAGGAGAACCAACTTGGATAACAAAACAAACTATTTACACCATAGTGTTATAGAAAAAGAAACATTAGTATGAGATTCCATGGTCAAGGACCCCTTTCTTGGTGTGGTCGCCTGGCTGACAGGGTGTGTTGGTACCATTGTAAGTAGTTGCGTGGGGATGTGATTCATTGTTCTCTGGGAAGTACTTGAGGAAAAGGAACTGTTTAAGGGCCTTCCTAAACTGGATTAGGCTAGTGATTGCTCTGATGTTTGTTGGTAAGGAGTTCCAGAATCTTGGGGCGCAGTCTCTGAAGGCCCTTGTTTGCAGTTGTCGAGGTGCATCTTGTTAATTCTCTTGGCATTGTTAGCATATTTATCGCTGTGGATCTTCTAGGTCTATTAGGGACTGATGTTTGGATAAGGTCAGTTAGAGAGGAGGAGGAGAGATTATTGACCGCTTTGAAAGTCAGCAGCACTGTCGAAGTATATTGGGTTTGATGGATCTTTGGTCTGACCCAGTATGGCATCTCTTATGTTCGTATGTACAGAGAAGAGCCACCAAAACGGTAAAGGGGATGGAAGGACAGATACCCCTATGAGGAAAGGCTTAAAAGGTTAGGGCTCTTCAACTTGAAAAAAAAAGACAGCTGAGGGGTGATATGATAGAAATCTATAAATTAATGAATGGAGTGGAACGAGCAAATCTAGATTGTTTACGCCATCAAAAAGTAGGATTAGGGAACATGCAATGGGGTTACAATGTTACCCATTTAAGACTAATAAGATAAAATATTTTTTCATTCAACGCATAATCAAACTCTTGAATGATACAGAAACGCTGTATTAACACCCATCTAAATCTTTATTACATTTAAACTGCAGAACATGCAAGAGCCTGAAATCAAATATCTATAATCTTATTTTACTATTTTGTTTTCACTTCAAACACTTAGGAGAATGTTTACTTAAGGGTGTTAACTATTGATTATCCTGGTGCAAATGTGGGAAAACCATGCCATGGTGACAGCTAAAACAGGCCAGATGTAGATAGGTGCAGGGAATTCCCTGCTTTGAATCCCTACATTAGAAGTACAAGTGGGTGAGATGTGGGCGGAGTATGGGCATACCTGTACTGTGCAGTAACCACAGGCGTTGATGGTAAGCGGTAGCCTCATATTTTGCAGACATTTTGGGGTAGAGCCTACACCATCTCAATGGCTGGCATTAGATGCACTGGGAATGCTGCCACACTGTGATCCCTGTGTTTTCACCGTGATTTCTGCTGGAAAAATACTGGGAACGCCACAAACAGATAACACTCGACTTCTGATGCGACACTATTTGCACTAATACATGGCATTAGCTGCAAAAGCCTATCGCCATTTCGTAAACATATACCATAATGTATTATTTTGGCCACAAATGTAAAATCCATCATGACAATAATTATCTAAATTACAGACTATAGTCTGCCTTAAAATAAATACTCTCCAGTTTGTAACTTCTGAATGGAATATTTGTCTTTTCTTCAGACTAGATAGCATAGTTACTCACCTGTAACAGGTGATCTCCGGGAACAGCAGGAATTTAGTCCTTACATATGGGTATCGTCGATACCAATGGAGCCTGTGTGGGAACGCTCCCCAGCGTCCAATTAGAAAGCATTTAGGAGCATCCCACAGCGCCTGCGTGCTGCCTTCCCGCCTTTCCCAACTGCCTCTCTCCAGTTGAGTTTTAAAGCTGAGACAAAGAGAGAGAGAGAGGGAAAGGGAAAGAGAGAGAAAGAAAGATACAACTCCTAGGGGAGGTGGGTGGGTTGTGAGGACTAAATTCCTGCTGTTCCCGGAGATCACCTGTTACAGGTGAGTAACTGCTATCTCCAGGAACAAGCAGGAATGTAGCCATCACATATGGGGACTCCCTAGCTTTAGATGCCAGGGAGAGACCCCAGAGGTTGTGTGTCCCTGAACCAGGGATCCACTTCCCCCCATGGATCTCTGGCATCCTACCAGGGATGGTGGGTAGGAGTTGATTAGGTATGGAACAGGTGTTGGAGAACAGCCTGACCAAACAAGGCATCCCGGCGGGAGTCCTTGTCCAAGCAGTAATGGGCTCTGAAGGTATGAATCGAGGCCCAGGTGGCTGCTCGACAGATGTCGTTGATAGACACAGAGTGCAGATGAGCCATTGAAGCTGCCATGGCTCTCACATTGTGAGCTGTGACATGGCCCTCCTGAGGAAGATTCTTACTCTGATAGGCAAAGGAAATACACTGAGCAATCCAGTTAGATAGGGTTCCTCTTGGAGACTGGAAGTCCCAAATGAGAAGGATCAAAAGCAACAAAGAATTGAGAGGACTTTCTATGTTGCTGTGTTCTTTGTAAGTAAAAAGCTAAAGCTCTTTTACAGTTCCAAGTATGAAGGTTCCTTTCTGCATTTGATGCATGAGGCCTTGGAAAGAACACAGGTAGGTAGACCGCTTGATTTAGATGAAAAGGGGAGACCACCTTTGGCATAAAGTGTGGATGAGTCCTAAGGAATACCTTGTCATGATGGAACCTTGTATAAGGAGGATCAGACACTAGTGCTTGCAGCTCACTGATGCGACGTGCTGATGTGATTGCAATGAGAAAGATAACCTTCCAAGAAAGGAATTTCAATGAGGTAGTAGCTAAGGGTTCAAAAGGCGGCTTCGTGAGCTGAATAAGAACTAAATTTAAGTCCCATGCCACAGGAGGTGGCTTAATGGGAGGCTTAGTTAGCAGAAGGCCTCTCATAAATCTTACTATAACAGGATGGGAGGAAATAGGTTGTCCATTTAGGGGCTTGAAGGAAGCTGCAATAGCACTCAAATGGACTCTCACTGAGTTAGTCTTAAGTCCTGCATTGGATAAATGAAGGAGATACTCCAGTAATTATTCCAGAGGTATGGCAATGGAGTTAAGACCCTTCTGCGAACACCATATGGTAAACCTTTTCCACTTGAAAGCGTAAGAGCGTCTTGTGGATGGCTTCCTGGAAGCATAAAGGATATCCTTTATTTACTGAGGGAGATTAAGATCATGGAGATCTAGGCCTTCAGCAACCACGCCCTCAGATGCAAAGACTGGGGATTGGGATGCCATAACATTCCGTCCTCCTGAGATAGGAGATCTGGAGCAGACCCTAACTCCAGGGAGGGAGCTTGAGAGAGATGTAGAAGCAGAGGGTACCACACTTGCCGTAGCAAATGTGGAGCTATGAGAATCATACGGCCTCTGTCCTCTGAAGCTTGAACAGGGTTTTGGGAATTAGGGGAATGGGTGGAAAGGCATACAGGAAGTCTTGACCCCAGCAAAGGAGGAAAGCATCCCTGGCCTGAGCCCCCTGAGCCGGAATTCTGGAACAGAACCAGGGAAGTTTGGCATTCCACGGAGTTGCAAAGAGGTCTATGTCCGGGGTTTCCAAATTTAAAAAATCTTGGTCTGCATGCAGAGACCACTCGTGTGGAAGCAGAACTCGACTGAGTCTGTCTGCCCAAGAGGTTTGTATGCCTGGAAGATACACTGCCAGGAGATGAATCTGATGCTCTCTGGCGAGGGCCCACAGTCGCAAAGCTTCGTTGCAAAGCGACAGAGAGCTTGTTCCCCCCTGCTTGTTCACGTAGAACATGGCTACTTGATTGTCCGTATGAATGAGGACTGTCTTGTAGCTGAGCAGGGTGTGGAACACTCGAAGAGCATGGAAGATTGCTCTGAGCTCCAAGAGACTGATATGTAGATGAGTCTCCTGTGGATACCAGGTGCCTTGGGTGGAGAGGTCTTGCAGATACGCTCCCCAACCCATCGAAGAAGCATCTGTTGTGAGAGTTGCCTGGGGTAAGGGTTGTTGAAAAGGGGACCTCAGCAACAGGTTTTGAGTGGACTTCCACCACTGGAGGGACAAAATAAGGCAACTTGTGTTTGGTATTTTGTCTGACAGGCATCCTGATGCCTGGGTCCATTGAGCGGATAAAGTCCACTGTGCTGCCCTCATATGGAGGCGAGCATAGGGAACCACATGCACAGTAGATGCCATGTGGCCTAGTAGTTGTAGCATTTCTCGGGCAGTGAGATGAGGCTTTAGCACTGCTTGAGAAGCTAACTGCACCATGCGAAGGCAACGGGCCTGGGGAAGATAGGCCCTTGCCTTTCTGGTATCCAGCAAAGCTCCTATGAACTCTAGAGACTGAGTGGGAGTTAGACTGGATTTTGGGATGTTTATTACCAGACCCAAATACTGAAGGATATGCATTGTGCAGGATAGAGAAGTCCTGGCCTCTGATTCTGTTGGGGCTCGAATGAGCCAGTCGTCTAAGTAGGGGAAGACGAATATTCCTAGAGTGCGGAGAAATGCTGCTACCACAGCCATGCATTTCGTGAACACCCTTGGTGCTGAGGCCAGGCCAAAAGGAAGCACCCTGTATTGGTAGTGCCTTCCTTGAAAAAGGAACCAAAGCAACCTTCTGTGAGTTGGATGGATGAGAACATGGGTGTACGCATCCTTGAGATCTAGAGAATAAAGCCAATCCCGACTCTGAAGGTATGGCAGCAGAGTTCCGAGAGAAATCATCTTGAATTTCTCTTGGACAAGGAATTTGTTTAATTCTCTGAGGTCCAACATAGGTCTGTATCCCCCTGTTTTCTTTGGGATAAGGAAATAGGGGGAGTAAAGCCCTGTACCCTGCTGATGGATAGGTACTTCTTCTATTGCCCCTTGGGCAAGAAGCATAGTGACCTCCTGACCTAACAGGTTGATGAGAGAGGTCGGAGAATTGAACTGCCTTATCCTTGTGGGAAAGGGCATGCTCGAAAAATGAAGCTTGTACCCCTCTTTTATGATGGAGAGTATCCAATGCTCTGCTGTTATCTGCCCCCATCTGGGGGCAAAGTGAAACAACCTTCCTGGAATGGTGGAAGGCTCTGGGTCCAATGAGAGCCAGAAAGGCTAAGTTCTCTAGCTGAAAGTCAAAGGCCTTGTGGAGGCTGAGACTGCTGGGACGGCTGAGGCTTAGCAGTCTTTGCTTTTCTTTGTTTGGGTGGTTGCTGACCTTTCCTGACAAGCTGACCTGCAGAACGTCCCTGCTGAGAATAAGCAGGATAATACTTTTTCTTTTTAAAAAAAGAATGGTTTCTTAAAAAATTTCTTTCTTGCAGGATCAGCTGTGGACTTGGATAATCTGTCCAAGGTGGAATTGTCAGCATCCAACTAATTGGACTTTTCCTGCCAATCTTTACCAAACAGGTTCTCACCAGTACAAGGAATATTTCCCAGCTTATCTTGCACCCAGAGCTCCAGATCAGATGCCTGGAGTCAAGCAATTCTACGTGCACCTATGGCAATGGCAGAGGTTCTGCTTATGCACTCAAAACAGTCAAAAGCTGCACGGTTGACAAATTTAGAAACATCCTGGGCATGTTTGACCAATGTGAGAAAATCCTGTCTTCTATCCTCCGGAAGAAGAGGACTCAAAGCCTCTAAATTACCTGTGACTTCCTTCAGGAACATTCCCATATATAGACTATAGGAACTGATCCTGGCAGAAAGCATGGAAGCTTGGAAGACACGACATCCAAAAGCATCCAAAGTTCTGCACTGATGTCCTGGAGGATTAGAGGCATGTGTCTCTGCACTCTTGATCCTTCTCATAGCTGATTCCACTACAATAGAGTGGTGAGGAAGCTGAGTTTTCTGGAAACCAGGACAAAGAGGGACTCGATACAGAGTATCCAGTCTATGAGAATGAGGAGAGGTGGTAAGAGGTGTCTCCCACATTCTTAACATTAGATCATGCAAGATCTCATGGATGGGCAAGGTAGCTGCCTCCTTAGGAGTTTTAGGATATTGTAAAATTTCCAACTCCTTTGCTCTGGGCTCTGTTTCACGTGCCACAGTAATGGACAGACCTCGAGTCACCTCCCTGATGAAATCCTGATAGGAAATGTCCTCTGGAGGAGACATCCTACGTTTAGGGGAGGAAGGCTCCTCTGGGAGAAGTATTCCCGCATCGACAGAACTGTCAGAGTCCTCAGATTCCTCTGAGGACTCGAAGTACCTTCTGTCAGGATGCTATTGAAGAGCCCGATACCCGTACCGCCTGAAGTCGGTACCGGGAGTTATCGGTACCGGAAGGCATCAGATGACAGGGTGCCGGCAATGCGGACACAGATGTCGATGCTATCGGTAACGATACTGGCGCCGGAGTTGGTGCTGGTTGAAAAGTCTGACGCGGTTCCGAGGGCGTCGATGCCGCAAGGATAGCTGCCAGACTGAGCTCAATAGGCAGGACTCTCTGGTCTATCGACACTGTCGATGCCTGGAAGTCGATACTGGAGAAGACCACCGGTACCCCAGAGCATGGCACCAGTAGTTCTGCCGAGGTCGAGGCCTCGAGAACATTCTGGAGCCCCGATAATGCTTTGGAAGACGAAGCCTCCCGCTGGGGCACTTTTACCGGTGCAGAATCCTCAAGGGCAACACCCGAGGCATCTCGATGCTTAGAAGGAGATCTACCTTTTGAGGACCGGCTAGACTTATGTTTAGTTACCTGAGACCCACGGGAGGAAGACGAAGCCCTGGAAGATGTCGATGCCACCGAAGCTGCATCAGAGGGAAACAAGGTACTGAGCTTGGCGGGTTGGTTCTGTCAACCTCTCTTGGACATCATGGCACAGGCCATACACTCCGAGATGGAATGGTCAGGACCTAAACATTTCAGACACCACTCATGGTGTCGGTGACGGAGATGGTACCGCCACACTTGTTGCACTTTTTAAAACCCGAGGAGGGTTTTTCCATTATGGAAAAAATCTTTGGCCTAAGGCCCAAAATGGCACGTGCACCTGGAAAAAATAATAAGAATTGTCTTTTTTTTAAAGAAAAGAAAGAAAGAAAGAAAGAAAAAACGGCGGTAAAGCATCGAGGAAGGCAGACGCGACCATAAAAAAGGAAAAAAAAATGTCTGCAGTGACAGGAACACAACCTGCTGGCTCCGCGGAAAACGAAGAACTGGAGAGAGGCAGTTGGGAAAGGCGGGAAGGCAGCACGCAGGCGCTGTGGGATGCTCCCAAAAGCTTTCTAATTCGACGCTGGGGAGAGTTCTCGCGCAGGCTCAGTCAATACCGACGATACCCATATGTGATGACTACATTCCTGCTTGTTCCTTGAGATAAATTGCACTCTAAGCCACCAATACAGTGTGATCACAATAAAAAAAAAAAAAAAAAGCTTGATGCAGAAAACCTTAGCACAGCATTTTTCTGGAGCCTTTCCTGCACTAAACTTGCTCTCCAATGCAGAAAGCAAGCTAGCACCAGAAAAACCCACTGTGCTAAACTGCAGTGCAGTGGGCATGCAAATTGCTTTATATTTAATTGTGCCCAATGTATGAAACTGCACTGAAACATAGCGCAGTTTGGTACACAGGGTTGGCTCGTCCACTTGGTGGCTGCTTAGGGCAGCAGATCCTGGTGGGCAGCCTGACTCTGTCTCGACAGTGGCAGCACAAAGGTGCCACTTTCAAATGGAGTTTTGCTGCGACTGCCCCTGAATCCATCTTTCTTTCTGTGGTGGTGGCTTAAGATGGAGTTGGGCTGCTGTGGCCACAAGATGAGAAGATGGACCTGGGCGACAGTGGTGGGAGGAGGGATGCTATGGGAGGGGCGGCGCTGCGGGGTGGCAGAAACCCTTGGGCTGCCCCTGTTTGTACTTTAATTTTTAAAGCTTGATTTTTATGCCAGCTTTGGGCAGATAGAGATCTAGCCAGGAGCAAAAAGATCATCAGGTGAAGTCTGACTTCCACCCCAGATGATCCAGACATCGGTAAAAGCCACTGGTGCCTTCGACACATCATCATGTAGCTGATGCCTCCCCTGGAAACAGTCTTCCCCCAATGGAAGCAAAAGCATTGGTGGCCCGATGGGCTTCCACCTCTTTAAAATAATTGGTTGGCCCTGATCACAATCCCCCCCCTCCCTTCGCATAAAAAGCCACAGTGGCCCAAGGCCCCAATGCAACCCCAACCTCGCCAAATCCATTGGCAGCCTGTGGGCCCTCCCCCACCCGTGTCCCCCCCCCCACCCGCCACAGCACTTGCAAGCAAAACGGAGTAAGAGCTACACCCACAAGCTCCTCCACCGCCACCCATCAAAATGGCACCACTTGATCCCTACGTGGTGCATCCCGGGGATGCACCCCCCGGGTGGGGGGGGGCGGGGGGCCTCAATCTGCCAAATAAAGAAGAAAATTTCTTATTTAAGAAAATAAAATATGCCATACTGGGTCAGACCAAGGGTCCATCGAGCCCAGTATCCTGTTTCTAACAGTGTACAATTCAGGTCACAAGTACCTGTCAGGTTCCCAAAAGGTAAACATGCTGCTTGTCCAGTGGGCGAGCAATGGATTTCCTTGATCCTCTTTATGGACTTTTCCTCCAAGAGCTTGTTCAAACCTCTCTTAAATCCAGCTATACTAACAGCTTTTACTACATCCTCTGGTAATGAATTCCAGAGTTTGATTATAGGATGAGTGAAAAAATATTTTCTCTGATTAGTCTTAAATGTGCTACATTGTAACTTTATTGCGTATTCCTAGTCTTTCTACTTTTTGAAGTGGTAAACAATTGATCTACACTTACCCGTTCTACTCCATTCAAGGCTCACCTTTATCTACCTGTTTATTCACACCTTTAAAAAAAAATATGCGATTGGTGAGACAAGACTTTCCTTGCCTAAATCCATGTTGGCTTTCTCCCAATAAACCATGACTATCTACATGCTCAGTAATTTTGTTTTCTATAATGTGTTTTACCATTTTGCCTGGTACTTATGTCAGGTTCACTAGCCTGTAGTTTCCCGGATACGCCCTGGAATCCATTTTTAAAAAAGGGCCGTTTTCCGATCTTCAGGTACTACAGATGATTTTAATGATATATCACAGATTACTAATAGCAGTTCTACAATCTATGCCATTTGGTCCAGGTGATTTACTGCTCTTTAGTTTATCAGTTAGCTGTCTTGCATCTTCCTGATTTATCAAAATTTGTTTCAATTCCTCTGATACATCAGTCTCCAAGATAGTCTTTAAACACCCATGCTTGATGTAAATATTTAACCTTTGCACTACTCCTTTTAGTTTTGTTTTAGTATTTTACCAATTTTATCATAATCTCCCTTTTCAAAATGAAAAGCTAGTACTGTGGATTTTCATGTCCTCCATTTCTTAAATCAAATGTGATCCCTGCTATGATAACTATTTGCCAAGTAGCCCCAACACCCTTATCTCTTGCACTTTCTCCTGTTAATAATATACCCCAAAAGGTCTTGTCTCTGTGTTTTACTGTATGGGCTATTTTTTCTTCCATTTGTATCTTTGCTTTCTTGACTACTTTACCAGTATCCCTTAGCTTCTCCAGATATTGCTGTTTCTTTTTCTCTTTCTGCGATCTCTTATAATTTATGAAAGCTATTCTTTTTTTCTGTACATTTTCAGCTACTACTTTTGAAAATTGTGGGATCCTTTTCCTCTTATTTTTTCACTTTGTAACAAAAAGGTTTAAAATGCAATGCAATGCATGCTATTGAGTCAGTGCTGACTCCTGGCGACCCAGCAGCTCCTGGGTTTTCTTGGCAAGGTGTAACCAGAAGTAGACTGCCAGGCCTTTATTTCAAGACATTGGAGGCTAAAATGACTTGGCTAAGGCAACAAGGAGTGCCAGTGGGAATCAAACCCTGGTTTCTTAGTTACTAGGCTATGGTTCTAACCACTAGGATTCTCTTCCACTGCCCTTAAAATATCTCCTTTCAATTTTGCCCACAGTTTTAACCCCCCCCCCCCCCCAATGTTCCCAATCCAGCTAATGACTCCATGAAGTATTCCCACATCTCCAGGAACAAGCAGAAATGCAGTCTTCCCATATGGGGTGATGCCCCCAACGAAGCCGGTGCAGGAATGCTCCCCAGTGTCCAATAGAAAAGCTTTTGGGAGTACTCCTCTGCGCCTGCCTTCCCAACTTCTCTCCTTAATTCTTCGTTTTCCGCGGAGCCTGTAGGATGCACCAGCCTTTAATCGCTGAAAAACTCTTCTTTTTTGGTGCTCTTCGGGGTACATCATGCTTTTGCCTTCCCGTCGACACCGGTCCTGATATTTCTATTGATTTTCACCGCAGTTCTCACCACTGGCCTAGGCCTCCATGCCTTGTCTTCACTCTTCAAAGAATTTTTTTCAGGCATGGAAAAGCCAGTCACTGGTTTTAAAAAATGTGCCAAGTGTGCCAGTACCATTTCAGCCACTGATACCATAACTGGTGTTTAAAATGTTTGGGTCCAGATTATGAACCCATTTCTTGTCCTTTGTGCCAACAAATGACAAAGAGAGGCCTCAAGAACTGAGTCAGGCAGTTTGGATCGTTGTTTGCCTCAGACTCTGTTGCAGTGGCTTCCACTTCATTGAGTGCATCAGCTTCTTCCCATGGGTCTCGGGCTTCTTCAAAGTACAAACACAGAAGTCAGTCAAAATCTCTAGCCATTTCCAAATCTTTGAAGGCCGATTCCGATGCCAGGATAAAGTCCCAACATAATCATCGTGACTCCCCTAGAGGTGCTTCCGATGCAGATTGGCCAGCCAAACAGCCCCAGTGGGAGGATCTGTCCTCCAAATCACAAGTGGGGCTCCGGGATGCTCCCGAGA
The DNA here is from genome assembly GCA_033557465.1 of Ichthyophis bannanicus. NCBI lineage: Eukaryota > Metazoa > Chordata > Amphibia > Gymnophiona > Ichthyophiidae > Ichthyophis > Ichthyophis bannanicus. The sequence goes on along the minus strand of CM066035.1, from coordinate 922,632,647 downwards.
CATCGACCTCTGAAGAGCTAACACTTCCTTGTTCTGAGATGGTGGCTCAGAGCCCCATACGTGATTCCATCTAGACATCTGCCATTTCCCTGGACCCAGAGCATGATGAATCTTGAGAAAGGTTTGGCAGCACTCCTAGCAGCCTCAGTACTGGTAACATCGAGAGCTTCAGGCATTCAGGCTTCAGTATCGAGCCTACAGCTGAGCACCGTATCTACCTCGATACCGGCCCTCGAGCCGGCATCGTTGGAACACCCGAGACCGATTCCTCAGTTGGAACTTGTCGATGCCCCCGGTATACAACAGAATTAGGCCCCCATTCCTCTCAGTTCCAATACCTCAGAGTATCTGTATCAGCATCAACCGTCTACTTACACGAGGCAGTGAGGTCGAAGTCATGATTGCCGATACTTTGATTTCTTGCCAGACTCTGATTCAAGTTCTTCATAAGCTGATGTGGAGGGTCACTCAATTTCAGGGAACTTCCTAACATCCCTTCGATGCCTTTGAATCTACCAGCAGAGCTTCAGCAATCTGCATTGGAGCTCACAGGATGGCTTAGCTACAGGCCTCAGACCTTGAGCAATGGTCCAGGATAAACTGGCCAACATCCCGTGTACTGGCAAAAAACCTTTTGGCAAGGATTGGAGGGAAAAAGCAGGGGAGATGAAACAGATTATCTCACCCTAAAAGGGCCTTTCCAGGACGACAGCTGACCCATCCAAAAGAAAGACCCTAACCAAAAAATATTTTTATTTTAAAAAGAGATTCTATCCTTTTTTACCCGACTTATGCAGCCTTTCAGCCTCAGCCACTAAACAGAGGCAGCAGGGTCCTTGCCAGCCTGAAAAAAAAACAAAGCTCCTAAACATCAACCAGCTGTACGGACACAGCCTGCACCTGGGTTTTGGCAATGCCCTCCAGGAAGTAGTCAGTCTGCCTCTCTGTCCCCAGCCCCTCCACATTGCAGGCAGACTTCATTGTGCTCACAGGTAGCACCTTATAACATCAGAGCAGTGGACACTCTAGATTGAAACGGGTGAAAAGCGGGATATAAATGCAGCTAAATAAAGCACAGTTACTTACCTGTAACAAGTGATCTCTGGGAACAGCAGGAATAAGTTTTCACATATGGGTATCGTCGGTACCGACAGAGCCTGCGCGGGAACGCTCCCCAGCGTCCAAAAGGAAAGCTTTTGGGAGAATCCCACAGCGCCTGCGCGCTGCCTTCCCGCCTTTCCTAACCGCCTCTCTCCAGTTCGAGTTTTAAAGCTGAGACAAAGAGAGAGAGAGAGGAAAAGAAAGATAGATAGAGAGATACAACTCCTAGGGGAGGTGGGTGGGTTGTGAAGACTTATTCCTGCTGTTCCCAGAGATCACCTGTTACAGGTAAGTAACTGTGCTATCTCCAGGAACAAGCAGGAATGAGTCTTCACATATGGGGACTCCCCAGCTAGAGATGCCCGGGAGATCACCCAAGTTGTGAGTCCCTGGAAAGGGCTCTACCTTCACCCATGAATCTCAGGCATCCAGTCAGGGATGGAGGGTAGGAGTTCATTGGGTATGGAACAGGTGTTTGAGAACAGCCTGACCAAAAAAGGCATCCCGGCGGGAGTCCTTGTCCAAGCAGTAATGGGCTGTAAAGGTATGAACCGAGGCCCAGGTGGCCGCTCGACAGATTTGGTCGATGGACAGAGAGTTTAGATGAGCCATAGAGGCTGCCATGGCCCTCACATTGTGAGCGGTGACATGGCCCTCCAGAGAAAGGTTCTTACTCTGGTAGGCGAAGGAGATACACTGAGCAATCCAATTTGACAGAGTTCCCTTAGAGACTGGAAGTCCTAGATGAGAGGGATCAAAAGCAACAAAAAGTTGAGAGGACTTTCTATGTTGCTGTGTCCTTTATAAGTAGAAAGCAAGTGCTCTTTTACAATCCAGGGTATGAAGATTCCGCTCTGCACTTGATGCATGAGGTCCTGGAAAAAAGACAGGCAAACAGACCTCCTGGTTCAGATGAAAAGGTGAGACCACTTTAGGCATAAAGTGTGGATTAGTTCTGAGGACTACCTTGTCATGATGGAACCTTGTATAAGGAGGATTAGCCACTAAGGCTTGCAACTCACTAATACGGCGAGCTGAAGTGACTGCAATGAGAAAAATAACCTTCCAGGAAAGGAATTTCAAGGAGGCAGTGGCTAAGGGTTCAAAGGGTGGCTTCATAAGCTGGCCAAGAACCAGATTCAAGTCCCATGCCACTGGAGGTGGTCTAATGGGAGGTTTAGTCAAAAGAAGGCCTCTCATGAATCTTGCTATCAGAGGATGAGAGGAAATAGGATGTCCATTGACAGGCTTAAGGGATGCTGCAATAGCACTCAAATGGACTCTTACTGAATTCTTTTTGAGGCCTGCATGGGATAAATGCAGTAAATACTCTAGTAAGGAATTCAGAGGTATTGCAAGAGGGTTAAGACCCTTCTCTGCACACCAAATGGAAAACCTCTTCCATTTAAAAGCATAGGAACGTCTGGTGGAAGGCTTTCTGGAAGCATGAAGGATATCCTTCACTTGCTGAGAAAGGTGTAGATCTTGAAGGTCTAGGCCTTCAGCAACCAGGCCCTGAGATGAAGAGACTGAGGATTTGGGTGCCATAAGGTTCCCTCCTCTTGGGAGAGGAGATCTGGAGCAGACCCCAAGTCCAGGGAGGGAGCTTGAGAGAGATGCAGAAGTAGAGGGCACCACGCTTGGCGTGGCCAACGTGGTGCTATGAGGATCATAGACCCTCTGTCTTTCTGAAGCTTGAACAGTGTCTTGGGAATTAGGAGAATGGGTGGAAAGGCATAGAGGAAGTCTTGCCCACAGTGAAGGAGGAAGGCATCCCTGGCCTGAACTCCCTGACAGGGAATCCTGGAATAGAACCGGGGAAGTTTGGCATTCCACGGACTTGCAAACAGGTCTATGTCTGGGGTACCCCAAATTCGAAAAATCCTGGCTATCTGGTCCCCATGGAGGGACCATTCGTGTGGAAGCAGAACTCGACTGAGTCTGTCTGCCCAAGAGTTTTGAACCCCTGGAAGATACACTGCTATGAGATGGATTTGATGCTCTCTGGCGAAGGCCCACAATCTCAGAGCTTCGTTGCAAAGCGACAGAGAGCCAGTTCCCCCCTGCTTGTTCACATAGAACATGGCTACCTGGTTGTGTGTGTGGATGAGGATTGTCTTGTAGCTGAGCAGGGTGTGGAAGACTCAGAGCTAGAAAATTTGCTCTGAGCTCTAAGAGGTTGATATGTAGAGATGTCTCCTGTGGAGACCAGATGCCTTGGGTGGAAAGATCTTGTAGATGAGCTCCCCAACCCTTTGGAGAGGCATCTGTTGTAAGAGTTGCTTGGGGTAACACCTGTTGAAAGGGGGACCCTAGCAACAGATTTTGAGTGGACTTCCAAAAGTGGAGGGACCAAAAAAGGTGACTGGAGGTCGCTATCTTGTCTGACAGGCACCCTGATGCCTGGGTCCATTGGGTGGAAAAAGTCCATTGAGCTGCTCTCATGTGAAGGCGAGCATAAGGAACCACATGCACGGTGGATGCCATGTGGCCTAACAGTTGTAACATCTCTCGAGCAGTTAAATGGGATTTTAACTGAATCTGTGAGGCTAACTGCACCAAGCGCAGGCAACGGGTCTGGGGAAGATAGGCCCTTGCAGTTTTGGTATCCAGTAAGGCCCCTATGAACTCTAGAGATTGAGTAGGGGTGAGATGGGATTTTGGAATGTTTATTACCAGTCCCAGATACTAAAGAACACGCTTTGTGCAGGTCAGGGAAGTCTGGGCCTCTGACTGGGATGGAGCTCGAATGAGCCAGTCGTCCAGATATGGGAATACGAATATCCCTAGAGTGCGTAAAAATGCGGCTACTACTGCTATGCATTTTGTGAACACTCTTGGTGCAGAGGCCAGACCGAAAGGAAGCACTTTGTATTGGTAGTGCTTTCCTTGGTAAAGGAACCTAAGAAACCTTCTGTGTGTTGGATGGATGAGGACATGGGTGTATGCATCCTTGAGATCTAGAGAACAAAGCCAGTCCTGACTGTAGGTATGGAAGGAGAGTTCCGAGAGAAGTCATCTTGAATTTCTCCTTGCATAGAAACTTGTTCAATTCTCTGAGATCTAAAATGGGTCTGTAGCCCCCTGTTTTCTTTGGAATGAGAAAATAGGGGGAGTAGAACCCTGAGCCCTGTTGAAGAAGGGGTACTTCTTCTATTGCCCCTTGGGCAAGAAGGGTAGCAATCTCTTGACCTAGAAGATTGAGGAGAGATGCTGGAGAATTGAACTGTTTCACCATGGTGTGAGGAGGAAGGTTTAAGAAATGAAGCTTGTACCCGTCTCTTATGATGGAGAGGGTCCATTGCTCTGCTGTGATTTGTTCCCATCTGGGAGCAAAATGAGCTAACCTTCCTGGAATGGTGAGAGGCCCTGGATGTTCTAGAGCCAGAAAGGCTAAGTTCTCTAGTGGTAAGTCAAAGGCCCTGAGGAGGCTGAGGCTGTTGGGCCGTAGCAGTCCTCGCAGCCTGAGGCTTGGCCTGTTTTAGTTGTTGTTGTCTCTTTGTAGCAAAACGACCTTGAGAAGAGGCCTGACCATAAGTAGAAGAATATTTCCCTTTCTTTGGGAAAAATCCTTTTTTGAACAACCTCTTTTTAAAAGGAGCTGAAGTAGACTTTGAAAATCTATCTAAAGCAGAATTTTCAGCATCCATCTGGTGGCCTTTGCTTGCCAATCTTTGCCAAACAGGTTTTCACCTGTACAAGGAAGGTTACCTAGACCATCCTGAACCCAGGGTTCCAAATCAGAGGCCTGTAACCAAGCTACTCTGCGTGCACCTATTGCAATAGTCGAGGCTCTACTGGCACCTTCAAAAGAGTCAAAGGCTGCACGGTTGGAAAACTTGGAAATATCCTGTGCATGTTTAAGCCAGGTGAGAAACTCTTCCCTTTTATCTTCTGACATAAAAGGAGATAAAGTTTGCAGATGATCTGTAACTTCTTTTAGAAACATCCCCATATAGAGACTATAGGAGTTGATTCTGGCTATCAGCATACTGGCTTGGAAAATTCTCCTGCCAAAGGCATCTAAGGTTCTGCATTCTCTTCCTGGAGGAGCAGAGGAGTGTCTTTTTGCACTCGATCTTTTTCATAGCAGACTCCACCACAATGGAGTGGTGAGGAAGCTGAGTCTTGTGGAAACCAGTACAAGGAGGAACACGATACATGGTGTCCAACCTACGAGAATGAGGGGAGGTGGTAAGAGGAGTCTCCCATATGTCCAACATGTGATCATAAAGAATCTCATGTATTGGTAAAGTGGCTGCCTCTTTAGGAGCCTTAGGATATTGTAAAATATCTAATTTCTTGGCTCTGGGCTCTTTTTCAGAGGCCACTGAGATGGAAAGGCCCCTGGCCACCTCCCTGATGAAGTCTTGAAAAGACAAGTCTTCAGGAGGAGACATTCTCCTTTTTGGAAAAGAGGGTTCCTGAGGAAGGATCCCCGATGCTTCGATAGAGGCCTCTGATGCATCAGAGTCTTCAGAGGAATCGAAGTATCGCCTGTCTGGATGCTCTCGAAGAGCCCGATACGCGTACCGGGGGGTATCGACATCGGGAGTACTCGGTACCGGATCGGTACCGATGGGCATCACAGAACAGTGTACCGCTGCCGTCGATGTCGATGCAATCAGTACCGGCAGTGGAACCGGTATCGGGTCCGGTACCGGAATCGGTACCGACAACGGAGTTTGTTGCGGTACCGAAGGCATCGCAGCTTGTATGAATGCCGTGATGGCACGCTGCATGGTCAGAATATTCTGATCCATCGATACCACCAATGTCTGGATGTCTGTACCGGTGGAGACCGCCGGTACCCCAGAACATTGTAACAGGTGATCGGTCGAAGCCGAGCCATCGATGTCAACCTGTGATCCCATAGATAAAGCTTTGGAAGCTGGAGCCTCCCGCCAGGGTAATTTTGCCGGTGTGGATTCCTCAAGAGCAAGCCCGGAGGCATCTCGATACTTGGAGGGAGATGTACTCTTTGAGGACTGGCCGGATTTAAGTTTGGTTACCTGAGATCCATGGGAGGAAGAAGCAGCCCTGGAAGACATCGATGCCACAGAAGCTGCATCAGAGGGAAACAGGGTACTGAGCTTGGCTGCTCGATTCTGTAAGCCCCTTTTAGACATCATGGAACAGGACTCACAATCCGCAATGGAGTGGTCAGGACCTAAATATTTTAGACACCAGTCATGGGTGTCAGTGACAGAAATAGTGTCACTGCACTTCATGCACTTTTTGAACCCGGAGGCGGGCTTTTCCATGAGGAAAAATATTTCTGTAGGCCTAAGGCCACAGAAAGAAAAAATGTACTGAAATAAGAAAAGAGTAAAAAAATTTTTTTTTTTTTTTTTAAATAAGAAAGAAAAAAGACCGGCGGTACCGGTCCGGAGTCAAGAAGGCAGACACGCGACTAAAGAAATAAAAGAAAATAAGAAATTCTTCAGCGGTGACAGGAACACGACCTGCTGGCTCCGCGGAAAAAGAAGAACTGGAGAGCGGCGGTTAGGAAAGGCGGGAAGGCAGCGCGCAGGCGCTGTGGGATGCTCCCAAAAGCTTTCCTTTTGGACGCTGGGGAGCGTTCCCGCGCAGGCTCCATCGGTACCGACGATACCCATATGTGAAGACTCATTCCTGCTTGTTCCTGGAGATATAAAATTGTCCAAAGGGATTATCAACTCCACTTTGAAACCTTACCACCTACATGCTTCAGAGGGGAGTATCCCATACAACCCCTTCACAGCACCCTCTTAGAACATGAGGTGACCACCCTGTTGTCCCAAGGTGCCGTAGAGTTCTTCCTCCTCAAGAAAAGCTGGGCTTCTATTACCCATACTTTCTCATTCCAAACAAAACAGGAAGCTTCAGGCCAACTCTATATCTCAAGAGACCTAAACAAGATTGTGGTCCAATAAAAATTGTAACAGTGCAGACCCCGAACAGCCCGAGAAAATGCAGTTCAGTATAAAGGAGCACAGGAAAAGTGACAGGATAAACAAGGAAATGTCAGATGGTTACCGTGAGCAACCTAGAAACACGTGCAAAAGCCCAATGAGGACACACCCAGCCAGCAAAGGAAGGGAATTCACTTTACCTGACAGGGTTCAGCTGGGTGGGGGTGGAGCAAGAAAACACTGGGATAAAATAGGCTCCCAGACAATCAGAGAGAGAGAGAGAGAGGAGCTGAAGCAGCCACGGACATACTCTGAGGGAATACAGCAAAGGCAGCTAAAACCCTGGGAAGCATGGAGCAGGTATGAGAATGTAAGAGAGAGTGACGATGAGGCTTTGGAGCAACTAGAGAGCCAGCGTGAAGGTCAGAGGGGAACCGAAGACCTGAGTGAAGCAGAGAGATATCAACAGCCAGATAGTGTGTTTGAGCCAGAGAGACGCAAGAGGACTGCAGTTGCAGGTTCCAGTGCACAGAGTGAATGCAAGAGTGATTTGCCATATGAAAGAAGACAACCCTGGAGGTATGGAAATAGGCACACAAGGTCCCACTATCTAGAGGCTGAAAATATCCCTTCTTCTGGTTTTAAAAACCCTAGAAGAAAAAGGTTTTACTTACCAGATAAAGCTGAAGAGTGTTGTAGTCATTGTAAGTTCACAGCTCCCTGTGAAACTCCGTCACGAGCTCTCCAATCTAGCTCAGCTGGGTTACAAAAGGGAAGCCTGAACCGGCAGAGAAATTCCCTTAATTATCCCACTAGCAGAGCAAACGAGAAGTTGAGCTATATTCTAAAATACCAGCAGGGGCAGTGCCCTGAAAAGCTCAACTCTAGAATACCTGGTAATTCCCAGAGAGGCACTAGCTCTAAGGAAGAGAGGAACTTCCTGTCTGACGAGGTTAACCAGCCATTCTCCCACGTTACTGCTGAGGTCCAGAATGAACCTTCCAGTCAGCCGGAGTTAATGGAATATCAGAATGCAGAAGAAAATGATATGCCAGAATTGATGGACTGCTCTTTGACCTTGATTGAACCTGAGTTCTCTCTCAGATAAGTAATTAGTTTGTGTCCTAGCTTTAGTGTTATAAGCAACAGGCTGCAGCTCTCTCTAAGTAAAGCAGATATAAGCTGTGCTGTCAGCTACAGGAGAAAGAACCATATTGAAATATTTAAGCTGTTTTGTTCTTTTCATTTATTTGTTGTTTTGGAAGCTGAAGGAAGCAATTTCTGTTTGCTTTTGTTACTTTATGTTATATGTCCAAGCAAGGCATTTGATTTATGTTCCTGAAGATAAAGTACCCTCAAGGGACGGGGAATAAAACCCTTTAATTTGGAAAGAAGTGTTTTGTGGTTTATATCAGTGAAGGCACAACTACCACCCTCCAGAGCCTTGCAATACCAGTGGCTACCGCTTGGCCAGAGAGGGCAAGACATAAATGGCGTAGAGAAGAGGATAAAAAAAAAATTTTTCGGGGGCATAATAAGGATTTGCCTGAAAGGACATTGCTGAAAGGCAATAATGATGGAAAACGAGACTCCGAAAGCCTTATGCCAGAGGCTCAAGAACCTAGCCTATAAGTGTTTGGATCCTGATGGCAAAACGCTTGAGTCCATACTTGATGAAATTGTCCTAGAACAGTTTTTGATGTCAATACCAGGAGAAATGAAAACGTTTTTAACCCTGCAAAATTGTTTAAACACAGTTGAAGCAGCTCAGATGGCTGAAGTGTTCAGGGAGGCAGCACATACTAGTACTTTTAAGGTGAACCTTTCAAAAGGTTCAAGTGTGACTGGAGTGGATGAGTGTGGAAAGTACGCGCGAGATAGAATGGATGCATATGACCCTAGCAAAGAGGGCAGAGATAGGAACACTAGAAGGTGCTACAGATGTAACAAACCTGGTCATGTGATAAAAGGTTGCCGAGTTAAAACTGCCCTTATGACGGGGTCAGAGGAGATAGTGTCAGATGGATTTATACAAGAAATATGGATAGAAGGGGTACAAGCTTTGGCTCTACTGGATTCGGGGGCGGACCAAAGCATGGTCTCACAGGACTTGTGGGAAACCATAGGTAAAAACCGGTCATCTCCCCCGGACCCAGTAGAGGGGCAAATTCGCATAAGATGCGTGCATGGGGAAGCTTCCCACTACCCATTACATAAGGTAACTATACAAGGGCTAGGGTCTACGCGGAAAATATTAATGGCAGTAGTGCCAAAACTTCCGTACGCAGTAGTTCTAGGGCGTGATTGGATCCCTTTCTGCCAAAAATTGGAGAAAGGCCTCCAAGAGATATTGCCCCTAACTCAGGTGCAAACCCCGGTGATAGAGGAGGAAAAAGTCGAAGCCATAGCCACTGCCATCCCCAGTCCTTTATTTGAGAGACCACCCAAAAAGGGATCTCCCTCTAAGGGACTACCAGTAACAGGGAAACAGAAATTTACCTTGCAGTTTTGCAAGAGTGCACCCCAGGCGAAAGGCCCAAAAAGGGCTTCTGAAATGGCTGCGGGTTATGACCTTTTTAGCATGGAAAATGTTGTTGTAGCGAAAGGAGGAAAAGCTCTGGTGGACACGGGCATCCGTATTAAAGTACCTGAGGGGTGCTATGGGCGGATAGCACCGAGGTCAGGGCTAGCCGCGCAACATTTCATAGATATTGGCGCAGGGGTCATTGATCCCGACTACCGGGGGCCCGTAAAGGTCTTAGTGTTTAATTTTGGGGTAAAAGACTTCAAAATACAACAAGGGGATAGGATTGCACAGTTAATCTGTGAGAGGGTAGGGTTCCCCACGGTAGAGGAAGTGTCAACACTACCCTCCACGGAAAGAGGAGAAAACGGGTTTGGTGCTACTGGAAAAAGGGAGGTGAAGAGCTTAACAGCTCTTGGAGAGGAAAGAACTGAGGAGGATCTAGGGCCTCAAGTGGGGGATTGGGAAAGACAACCTTCCCCTAAAATAGGCTCTGAGTTGAACCCACAGCAGCAGAAAGAATTAGCGCGCTTATTAACAAAGTTCGCAGACGTCTTGACCACTTTACCTGGCGAGACGCACCTTGTGGCGCATGAGATAATCACGTCACCAGGGAGGGTTATAAGACAACGGCCATATAGGATGCCCGAAACAAAAAAACAAGAGGTGATTGCCCAAGTGAAGGAGATGCTAGCCATGGGCATCATAGAGGAGTCTAGAAGCCCATGGTCTAGCCCAATAGTATTGGTTCCGAAACCAAACGGAACCTTGAGATTTTGCATCGATTTCAGACAAATTAATGACATATCGCAATTCGATGCGTATCCTATGCCCCGCATAGACGACCTGTTGGACCAATTAGGCCAGGCAAAATACCTAACTACGTTAGATCTCAGCAAAGGGTATTGGCAGATTCCTCTAACTAAAAGTTCAAAAGCCAAAACGGCTTTTTCCACGCCCATAGGGCTATATCAGTTTAGGAGGATGCCATTTGGTTTGCACAGGGCTGCGGCGACGTGCCAGCGTCTCGTGGACCAAGTGTTGAGACCCCACCACGAATATGCTAGTGCCTATATGGATGATATAGTGATACACAGCACAACTTGGATGGAACACCTCACTAGAGTAGAAGCGGTCCTTAGAGCGTTGAGAAGGGCTGGCCTCACATTAAACCCGGAAAAATGTTTATTCGCCACAAGGGAAGCGAAATATTTGGGGCACCTAATAGGAAGAGGCCTAGTAAAACCCCTGGCTAGTAAGGTAGAGAGTATTCGGGAGTTCCCAAGACCTATAACCAAGAAACAAATGCGCAGTTTCTTGGGTTTAATAGGCTACTACCGCCGCTTTGTACCCCGTTTCGCAGAAGAGAGCCTTCTCCTCACGGAGATGTTGCGAAAGAATGCACCAAACCAGGTCCGTTGGACCCCAGAAGCAGAAAGGGCTTTCGAAACCCTTAAAGAGAAGCTGTGTAGTGCCCCTGTATTACGGGGTATAGATTTTAATTTACCCTTTATCATACAAACTGATGCGTCGGACACAGGGTTGGGGGCGGTAATGTCCCAAGTATTCGAAGGGAACGAACATCCAGTGGCATATTTGAGTCGAAAACTCTCGCCTGCGGAGAAAAATTATGCCACGATAGAGCGGGAGTGTTTAGCTATAAAATGGGCCGTAGAAACCCTCCGTTTCTACCTTACGGGGAGAAAGTTTTTGTTAGTGACGGATCACGCTCCTTTAAAGTGGCTTCATTTAATGAGAAACAACAATGCCCGATTGACCCGCTGGCATTTGGCCCTTCAGGCCTTTAATTTTACAGTTCAGCACCGTGCAGGGAAAATGCATGGAAACGCTGATGCACTTTCAAGGATTACTTGCTGTCCGCTAAAAACTACGGCAGCAAGTAATATTTTAAGGAGGGGAATATGTAACAGTGCAGACCCCGAACAGCCCGAGAAAATGCAGTTCAGTAAAAAGGAGCACAGGAAAAGTGACAGGATAAACAAGGGAATGTCAGATGGTTACCGTGAGCAACCTAGAAACACGTGCAAAAGCCCAATGAGGACACACCCAGCCAGCAAAGGAAGGGAATTCACTTTACCTGACAGGGTTCAGCTGGGTGGGGATGGAGCAAGAAAACACTGGGATAAAATAGGCTCCCAGACAATCAGAGAGAGAGAGAGAGAGGAGCTGAAGCAGCCACGGACATACTCTGAGGGAATACAGCAAAGGCAGCTAAAACCCTGGGAAGCATGGAGCAGGTATGAGAATGTAAGAGAGAGTGACGATGAGGCTTTGGAGCAACTAGAGAGCCAGCGTGAAGGTCAGAGGGGAACCGAAGACCTGAGTGAAGCAGAGAGATATCAACAGCCAGATAGTGTGTTTGAGCCAGAGAGACGCAAGAGGACTGCAGTTGCAGGTTCCAGTGCACAGAGTGAATGCAAGAGTGATTTGCCATATGAAAGAAGACAACCCTGGAGGTATGGAAATAGGCACACAAGGTCCCACTATCTAGAGGCTGAAAATATCCCTTCTTCTGGTTTTAAAAACCCTAGAAGAAAAAGGTTTTACTTACCAGATAAAGCTGAAGAGTGTTGTAGTCATTGTAAGTTCACAGCTCCCTGTGAAACTCCGTCACGAGCTCTCCAATCTAGCTCAGCTGGGTTACAAAAGGGAAGCCTGAACCGGCAGAGAAATTCCCTTAATTATCCCACTAGCAGAGCAAACGAGAAGTTGAGCTATATTCTAAAATACCAGCAGGGGCAGTGCCCTGAAAAGCTCAACTCTAGAATACCTGGTAATTCCCAGAGAGGCACTAGCTCTAAGGAAGAGAGGAACTTCCTGTCTGACGAGGTTAACCAGCCATTCTCCCACGTTACTGCTGAGGTCCAGAATGAACCTTCCAGTCAGCCGGAGTTAATGGAATATCAGAATGCAGAAGAAAATGATATGCCAGAATTTATGGACTGCTCTTTGACCTTGATTGAACCCGAGTTCTCTCTCAGATAAGTAATTAGTTTGTGTCCTAGCTTTAGTGTTATAAGCAACAGGCTGCAGCTCTCTCTAAGTAAAGCAGATATAAGCTGTGCTGTCAGCTACAGGAGAAAGAACCATATTGAAATATTTAAGCTGTTTTGTTCTTTTCATTTATTTGTTGTTTTGGAAGCTGAAGGAAGCAATTTCTGTTTGCTTTTGTTACTTTATGTTATATGTCCAAGCAAGGCATTTGATTTATGTTCCTGAAGATAAAGTACCCTCAAGGGACGGGGAATAATACCCTTTAATTTGGAAAGAAGTGTTTTGTGGTTTATATCAGTGAAGGCACAACTACCACCCTCCAGAGCCTTGCAATACCAGTGGCTACCGCTTGGCCAGAGAGGGCACGACAAAATTCAAAATAACCCTAGGAACTCTTCTGCCATACCTCTGAAGACATGATTGGCTCTGTTCTCTAGAATTAAGACATACACGCATGTTCTGATACATCCCTTACACGGACAGTATCTGCGCTAAATGTTTCAACGGAACTATTACCAATGCAGGGTTCTCCCCTTTGGTCTAGGCTTCTGCCCCGAGTGTCTTCACAATGCATGGCAGTCATCGCTGCCTACCTATGCACCCTAGGGGGTATTCGTCTTTCCTTAGACAACTGGTTAATCAGGGGAGATGCTCCCAAAGAGGTAACTCTCTCCCTTCATCAAACCATCAATGGTGCTCCAATACCGGGGTTTCATCATAAACTTCTCAAAGTCACACCTTGCTCTAGCCCAACAACTGATATTCATTTGGAGAGCTGTCAGACACTCAACAGGCCCAAGCTTTCCTCCGAGATGACTGCTGTGCGCCTACCTCATCGAGCTGACAAAAAAGGTACATCAGAACCATGTAACAACTTGAGAAATGCTACGGCTATTGGGACACATGGCCCCTATGATCCATGTCATCCCCTATGTTCGATTGCATATGCGTCAGGTGCAGTGGACTCTGTCTTACCAATGGACACAATCCATATGATAGAGGTCTATAAATTAATGAATGGAGTGGAACAGGTAACGTAGATCGATTATTTATGCCATCAAAATATAAAAAGACTAGGGGACATGCAACAAAGCTACAGTGTAACCTATTTAAGACTAATAAGAGAAAATATTTTTTCACTCAATGTGTAATCAAACTCTGGAATTCATTATAGTAAAAGCTGCTAGTGTAGCCGGGTTTAAAAAAGGTTTTGACAAGTTCCTGGAGGAAAAGTCCATAAACCATTGTTAAAGGGAACCCGGGAAATCCACTGCTTGCCCCAATACAAGCATTGTGGAACCTGTCTTTTGGGGAAACTGCTAGGTACTGGAAACATGATATTGGGCTTGATGGACCTTGGTCTGACCTAGTATGGCATCTCTTATGTTCTTATGTTCTCAGGGACAAGATCCACATCACATCTTAACTTATCACGCCCTTCGTGGTGGTGTCTTCTACAAACCTACTTGTCGGGTCGCCTTTTCAGATGCCTTTATCTCGATGCACCCTGACGACAGATGCTTCCAAACCGAGTTGGAGGGCTCATCTGAATGGCCTGACCGCACAGGGACTGTGAACACATAAGAATCTGCCCTGCACATCAGCCTACTAGAGTTACAGGCACTGACAAATGCTCTAAGGGTTTTTCAACTCCAGCTATTGGGGCAACCTTTTCTAGTCCAAACGGACAACTAGGTTGCCATGTTCTACATAAATGGGGGAACAGGATCCCATCCCCCTCTGCAAAATAATGAATCGCCTATGGTCCTTTGCCATCTCACCGCATTCACCTGAGTGTGGTGTACCTCCCGGGTGAAGTCAATGTTCTAGCAGCCAAATTAAGCCATATTCTTCATCCGCAAGGATGGACCTTGCATTGAGAAACGGCTGCTCAGATCTTTCAAACGTGGGGAACCCACTTATATATCTCCATCAATCCACAAAACATGCAGCTTCCTCGCTTCTGCTCCAAGGTTCCGTCTCTACACCGGCAGTCCCCATATGCTTTCCTTCTGCATTGGGGACAAGCGCTGTTCTACACATACCTACCCACCCATCCCCTTGATACCCAAGAAGCTATTCAAGCTACAGACCAACAGGGCATCGATGATTCTCATAGCTCCCTTTTGGCCCCATCAACCTTGGTTTCTTTTCCTTCTTTGCCTTGCACAGATACAACCTCTCAACCTGGGATGTGCACCAGACCTCCTCTCTCCCAGGACCACGGGGCGCTCCTCAATCTCAGTCTTACCTCCCTATGCCTGACAGCATGGCTGCTGAAAGGCTAGTGCTCACCGACCTTGACCTACCACAGGTGGTCAAAGATGTCATCCTTGCATCACATAAAGATTCCACCAGGCAATCTTATGCATTCAAATGGCGCAGGTTATCTCCAGGAAAAAGCAGGAATGTAGTCTTCACATATGGGTATCATCGGTACCGACAGAACCTGCGCGGGAACGCTCCCCAGCGTCCAATAGGAAAGCTTTTGGGAGCATCCCACAGCGCCTGCGTGCTGCCTTCCCACCTTTCCCTCTCCAGTTCTTCGTTTTCCACGGAGCCAACAGGTCGCACATCCTGTCACCGCAGAAAAAAAATCCCTTCTGCGCTTCTTTTTTGTGGTCGCGTCTGCCATCCCTCGACGCTACACCGGTACCGCCGGTGGTTCTTTCTTTTCTTAAAAAAAAAAAAAAAAAAAAAACCTTTTTTCTGGAGTCTTTCCAGTAATTTTCTCTCAGGTGCCACGCGCCCTTTTGGGCACTAGGCCCAACTTTTCCTTCAGAATGGAAAAACCCACTTCGGGTTTTAAAAAGTGTTCTAAGTGTGGAGGTACCATCTCCGTCACCGACACCCATGAGTGGTGCCTCAAATGTTTAGGTCCTGACCACTCTATTTCAGAGTGTGCTGCCTGTGGGATGATGTTGAAAAAGGGCTGAGAGAACTGAGCTGCTAAGCTCAGCACCCTTTTTCCCTCCGATGCAGCCTCTGTGGCATCAATGTCGTCCAGGGCTTCGTCTTCCTCCCATGGAACTCAGGTAACTAAACACAAATCTAGCCTGTCCTCAAAGAGTAGATATCCTTCTAGATAGCGAGATGCCTCTGGCATTGCCCTTGAGGGACTTTCACCGGCAAAATTGCCCCAGTGGGAGGCTTCGGCTTACAAAGCACTAACGGGGCTCCAGGATGTTCTCGAGGCTTCAACCTCGGCAAAACTACTGGTACCATGCTCTGGTGTACTGGCCGCTTCTTCCGATACCGATACCCAAGCATCGGCAGCATCGATAGACCAGAGATTCTTGGCTATTGAATGCAGTCTGGCGGCTCTTCTCATGGCCTTGATGCCCTTGAAACCGCTTTAGACAATTCAACCGGTGCCGGCACCGACTGCATCGACATCGGCAGGTATTCTACCGGGACCGAGTCAAGCACATCCATCCGGTATCGACAAGTCGGTACCGGACTACTCCGATGCCGACTTCGATCAGTACCGGTACCGTGCCTTGCACGATCACCCGAATCGGAGATACTTTGAATCCTCGGATGAGTCTGAAGACTCTGAAAGCTCTGTCGATACCAAAGTACTTCTTTCTGAGGATTCTTCTTCTCCTCAGCGTAGGATGTCTCCACCAGAGGATATGTCCTTTCTGGATTTTATCCGAGATGTGGATCGAGGTCTTTCCATCACAGTGGCTCCTGAAAAAGAGCCTAGGGCAAAGGAATTAGAAATCCTTAAATACCCTAAAGCTCCCAAGGAGGCAGCTACCTTACCTATTCATGAGATCTTGCATGATCTCATGTTAAGGATGTGGGAAACACCTCTAACCACATCTCCTCACTCTCGAAGACTCGACACCATTTATCGAGTTCCTCCTTGTCCTGGGTTTCAGAAGACTCACTTACCACACCATTCCATGGTGGTGGAGTCAGCAATGAGACGGATGAAGAGTGCAAAAAGGCATGCATCTAATACTCCAGGACGTGAGTGTAGGACTCTTGATGCCTTTGGACGTCGAACCTTCCAGGCCTCCATGCTTTCTGCTAGGATCAGTTCCTATATCTTATATATGGGAATGTTCCTTAAGGAGGTAACAGGAGATTTAGAGCTTATGAGCCCTCTCCTTCCTGATAAGGGGCAAGATTATCTCGCCCTTGTCAAATATGCTCAGGATGTTTCCAAGTTTGTGAATCGTGCAGCCTTTGACTGCTTTGAGTGCATAAGCAGAACCTCTGCCATTGCCATAGGTGCACGTAGGATTGCCTGGCTCCAGGCATCTGACTTGAAAATTTGGGTACAGGATAAACTAGGGAATATTCCTTGCACAGGAGAGAATCTCTTTGGCAAGAATTGGCAGGAAAAAGCTAATGAGATAGATGCTGACAATATCACTTTGGATAGATTGTCTAAATCTACAGCTGATCCTGAGAGGAAAAAATCCTCTAAGAAACCATTCTTCAGTAAGAAGTAGTTTTATCCCTCCTATACCCAACAGGGGCATCGTTTAGGTCAGTCTGCCCAAAAAGGACAGCAACAACCACCTAGTCAAAGAAAGACAAAAGAAGCTAAGCCTCCACAGGGGCTTTGACTCCTATCTAGAGAACTTTGCCTTCCTGGCCCTGAATGGCCCAGAACCCTCCTCCATACCAGGAAGGTTATGTCATTTTGCCCCCAGATGGGGTCAGATAACAGCAGAAAATTGGACTCTGTCTATTGTAAGAGAGGGGTACAAGCTTCATTTCCTCAGCATGCCGCCTCCTACAATGCTAAGACAGTTCAATTCTCAGACCTCTCTCAACGACCAGTTAGGTCAAGAGGTCACTGTGCTTCTTCCCAAGGAGCAATAGAAGAGGTACCCATTCCCCAATGGGGTACAGGGTTTTACTCTCCCTATTTCCTTATTCCAAAGAAAACAGGAGGAGACAGACCCATTTTAGACCTCAGAGAATTGAACAAATTCCTGTTTAAAGAGAAGTTCAAAATGATTTCTCTCGGAACTCTACTGACATACCTTCAGAGTCAGGATTGGTTTTGTTCTCTAGATCTCAAGGATGCGTACACTCATGTTCTCATCCATCCAACTCATCGAAAGTTCCTTCAATTCCTGTATCAAGGGAAGCACTACCAATACAGGGTTTTTCCTTTTGGACTTGCCTCGGCACCAAGGGTATTTACAAAATGCATGTGGTGTGTGATAAGGAAGCTTATCATAGCTCAGGAAGGAGCTATAGAAAAGGTGAAGTGACTCTGAACAAGCAACCTGTCAGTTCTGGTAGAAATAAGAAAACAGAATTTTCCCATAAAAGACTACCAGTTCCAGAATGCACCAGGTTTCCAACAGCCATTAGAGGAGCTGAAGTGGGGAAACGTGTGTTCAATCAGGAGGGCTATGAGGTAATCCCTAAGCACTCATCTCAAAGGGCAGGGCCTGATTCAGCACAGCTGCGCTGTATTAGGGGGGAGCACTCATCTAGGCAGAATAAAGGTAGAGTTTATTCTACAGAGAATTATCCTCATTATCCTGAGAATCAGCTTGAGCTTGATCATCTTCATCATCAGGAGGATCATCAGAAGCAGAAGCCAAACCGGACGGACAGAGAGGGAAAGAAACCCTTTGGAAGAAAGAGGAGAAAAGCCTTTAAGAGGTCTAGAAGAATCCAGAACAGTACGTATACTGGGAGGCATTCCATGGGCCAGCATACACCATTGGACTGGGGAAAGCCAGAGGAATGGGTGCTGCAGAGCTAGGAATCTCCAGACGGTATCTGTGAGAGAGACGGCTACACGTGGAAGGGACCCTAAGACCCGTGCCAGAAGGTATGTGAAGAGAGATCCAGTGTCCAGGGATCTGGATTGGAAGGCTGGACATAAGAACTGGACTACATACTGGCCAGGCTATATAGAGAGGAACTCTAACAGCAATGGAAGCTCAGGTATGAACACTGATCTATGCCCTAGCTATAACCTTGAAAGACAGCAGGGAAACAAGTATTCTCCTGAAAGTGCTCCATTGAGAGATTCATCTGTGCCAATCCATGATATTGAACCCATGCTTGTTGAAGAAGGGGAAATGATAGCAGATGAAGATTCTGTTTACATGGACTGCTCTCTGTCTAAACTCCTTTGGTAACTTTCTGTTATAAAGTACTGCAACCATCACAAAGAAATACAAACTTGTTCTTTAATCTACTCAGGAAAGCTCCTGAAGCAGGATTTGACCCACGCAGTAGAAAGCAAGCCAGCTAAGGGGTTTCAGCTGGATAACTGCTAGCAATTGAGCCTTACCTAACTGCTTGTGAGCTAGGAGAGAATCACTTCTGAATCTATGAGAAGATATAAGAAGTTAACCTGAAAAGAACAGTTTTTTTTCTCTCTTTGTGGCTTTTGGTTTGTTGTTTGATACTTGCTAAGAGGATATTAGCTAAGCCTACAGAAAAAACCAGTTTGTTATCAACCAGGTCTTATTTCTTTTGCTTTTGATTGCCTGATAAGTTAAAAATGTTTTCCTTATTTTGTTTTGTCCAAGTTTAACACTGAAAGCAAGTAACCTGATTTATGTGCTACCAAGCATATCTGTGTTGGGAGAAATAACCCCATAAATAAATATCTTATTGGCTTTACCCAAAAGCACAACTAATTATTGTGAGCAGCTGTGTCTGGTGTGAATGAACTGCATTGCCCACAATACCTTGCAAATCATATAGATATATGCACTTGCCAAGACTGTGAAGATTCTCACCCAGGCAGCCGTCTGACAGGTGGCAGCATTTCTCCACACACTAGGAATATTCGTCTTCCCTTACTTAGACTGGCTCATTTGAGCCCCTTCAGAGCCAAAGGCCAGGGTTGCTCTCTCTCGCACAATGCGCACCCTTCAGTATTTGGGACTTGTCAAACTTCCCAAAGTCCAACCTTGCTCCCACTCAGTCCCTGGAGTTTATAGGAGCTCTGCTGGATACCAGACAGATAAGGGCCTATCTTTCACAGCCCCACTGCCTTCGCATTGTGCAGTTAGTTTCCCAAGCAGTGCTAAAACCTCACCTCACTGCTCGGGAAATGTTACAGTTGCTAGGCCACATGGCATCCACTGTGCATGTGGTTCCTTATGCTCGCCTCCATATGAGGGCAGCCCAGTGGACTTTATCCACTCAGTGGACTCAGGCGTCAGGTTGCCTGTCAGACAAAATAGCAAACTCAGTTCGCCTTATTTTGTCCCTCCAATGGTGGCAGTCACCCAAAAACCTTTTGGTGGGGTCTCCTTTTCAGCAACCCCCACCCCAAGTCACTCTAACACCAGATGCCTCACAGGTGGGTTGGGGAGCCCACCTGCAAGGCCTCTCTACCCAGGGTACCTGGACTCCACAGGAGACCTATCTACACATCAATCTAAGAGCAATCTTCCTTGCTCTTCGAGTATTCCACACCCAGCTCAGCTACAAGACAGTCCTAATTCAAACGGACAATCAAGTAGCCGTGTTCTATGTGAACAAGTAGGGAGGAACAGGCTCTCTGTCGCTATGCAACGAAGCTTTGCGACTATGGGCCCTCGCCAGAGAGCATCAGATTCATCTCCTTTTGGTGGATCTTCCAGGCATTCAAAACTCTTGGGCAGACAGACTCAGTCGAGTTCTGCTTCCACACGAATGGTCTCTCCATGCAGACCAGGTGGCCAAAATTTTTCAAATTTGGGGAACTCCAGACATAGACTTCTTTGCAAGTCCGCTGAATGCCAAACTTCCCCAGTTCTGTTCCAGAATTCCGGCTCAGGGTTGTCAGGCCAGGGATGCTTTCCTCCACCATTGGGGCCAGGACTTCTTGAATGCCTTTCCACCCATTCCCCTAATTCCGAAAACCCTGTTCAAGCTTGAGAGAGACAGAGATCAATAGCTCCACATTGGCCACGGCAAACGTGGTACCCTCTGCTCCTACATCTCTCTCAAGCTCCGCCTCTGGAGTTAGGATCTGCTCCAAATCTTCTTTCTCAGCAGGACGGGGATGCTGTGGCATCCCAATCCCCATTCTCTGCATCTCAGGGCCTGGTTGCTGAAAGCCTAGAACTTCACGGTCTTAACCTTTCCCAGCAGGTAAAGGATATCCTTTATGCTTCCAGGAAGCCTTCCACAAGACGCTCTTATACATTCAAGTGGAAAAGGTTTACCATATGGTGCTCGCAAAAGGGTCTTAACCCTCTTGCGATACCTCTGGAATCATTACTGGAGTTATCTCCTTCATTTATCTAATGTGGGGCTTAAGACCAATTCAGTGAGAGTTCATTTGAGTGCTATTGAGGCTTCTTGCAAGCCTCTAAATGCACAACTTATTTCCTCTCATAGCGAGATTTATGAGGGGCCTTCTTTTAAACTAAGCCTCACATTAAGCCACCACCGGTGACATGGGACTTAAATCTGGTTCTTGGGCAGCTCATGAAGCTGCCTTTTGAACCATTAGCTACTACCTTGTTGAAATTCCTTTCCTGGAAGGTCATCTTTCTTATTGCAATCACATCAGCACGTCACATCAGTGAATTGCAAGTGTTGGTGGCTGATCCTCCATATACAAGGTTCCATCATGTTAAGGTAGTCCTTAGGACTCATCCACACTTTATGCCAAAGGTAGTGTAACCTTTTCATTTAACCAAGCGGTTTACCTTCCTGTATTCTTCCCAAGGCCTCACGCCTCAAATACAGAAAGGAATCTTCATACTTTGGACTGTAAAAGGGCTTTGAGTGGAGGAGTGGCCTAGTGGTTGGGGCAAGGTACTTCAGGTCGGAAGGTCGGGGGTTCAAATCCCCTTGGGCCGGAAGGACTGGGGTTTCTAGTCCCACAGGTGCTCCTTGTGGTCTTGGGCAAGCCACTTAACCCTCCATAGCCCATGTTCCCTGTAAAATAGTTATCTCCAAGTTATAATGCCCTGTTCAATGTCATTTCAGTTTGTTCAATGTAAACCACACTGATGCAGAATAGCGCGGTATATAAGAGAATGTAAATAAATAAATAAATAAATACTTGCAAAAGGACACAGCAAAATAGAAAGTCCTCCCAACTCTTTGTTGCTTTTGATCCTAGTCATCTGGGACTTCCAGTCTCCAAAAGAACACTGTCCAGCTGGATTGCACAGTGTATTTCTTTTGCCTATGAGAGTAAGAACCTTCCTCTTGAAGGCCATGTCACAGCTCACAATGTGAGAGCCATGGCAGCCTCTATGGCTCATCTTCACTCTGTGTCTATCGACAACATCTGTCGAGCAGCTACTTGGGCTTCGGTTCATACCTTCACAGCCCATTACTGCTTAGACAAGGACTCCCGCCGGGATGCCTCATTTGATCAGGCTGTTCAACACCTGTTCCATACTTAATCAACTCCTACCCACCATCCCTGGTAGGATGCCAGAGATCCATGGGGGGGAGGTGGAGCCCTTTCATAGGGGCACACAACCTCTGGGGCCTTCTCCCTGGCATCTGCAGCTAGGGAGTCCCCATATGTGAAGACTACATTCCTGCTTGTTCCTGGAGATAGCATAGTTACTCACCTGTAACAGGTGATCTAAGGGAATAGCAGGAATTTAGTCTTCACAACCCATCCACCTCCCCTAGGAGTTGTATCTCTTTATCTTTGTCTCAGCTTTAAACTCAACTGGAGAGGGACAGTTTGGAAAGACGGGAAGGCAGCACGCAGGCGCTGTGGGATGCTCCCAAAAGCTTTCCTTTTGGATGCTGGGGAGCGTTCCCGCGCAGGCTCTGTCGGTGCCGACAATACCCATATGTGAAGACTAAATTCCTGCTGTTTCCGGAGATCATCTGTTACAGGTGAGTAACTATGCTTTCCCTTGGGTGTTCCCCAAAGGACCGTGACCCTTTTTCTTGCTTGGTGGAGTCGCTTTTACAATATCTCCACTTACCCTTGAGAGATCTTAGGACTAACTCAGTAAGAGTTCATCTTAGTGCCATTGCGGCCAGGATGGACAGCCTATCTCCTCACTCCCCTTAGAGAAGTTGTGAAAGCAGATACGCAGGTGCAGAGGAGTGCTCCCAAAGGTTTTCCTGTTGGACACTGAGAAGCATTCCTGTGCAGACTCCATCGGTGATGTTACCCATATGTGGATACTGATTTCTGCTGTTCCTGGAGCTCAGCTGTTACAGGTGAGTAACTACGCTATCTTTGTAAAGTTAGTTTCCTTGAAGTTTAGTACTCTTGTTTTTGATTAAACCATTTTTACATGTGTCTTTAAATTGTGAAGCTTACTATTGAGTGATCCCTGCACAGCACCTTAAGGTCTGTGAGGCTTAGTTCATCTGAGCTACAAACTGCTGCCTTCAGTCCCTCGTGTCTATAAACCTTCCCCAGAAAGCAAGATTCAAATTCCAATTCCAGCAGATGAAAAAAAATAAAGGGACCCGTTGCGCCCCCCCCCCCTTCAGTTTCCAGTTCTTTAAACAAACGTTTGGGTGAGTGCTCTGTTCCTGTTTGCTGCATTTGCCTCTTGATTTGGACCCTGATCTCAGTTGCTTATGGTAAAAGGTTATAATCAGCGCAGTTTACATACAACGGTATCGTGCCTGGCACAATACCGTTGTATGTAAACCGCGCTGATTTTTAAGAGTGCGGTATATAAGAACAATAAAATAAATAAATAAATATTAGTGTAGCTGCGTTTAAAAAAAGGTTTGGACAAGTTCCTAGAGGAAAAGTCCATAAACCATTATTGAGGAGGACAAAGGACATCTACCGCTTACCCCAGGATAAAAATTGTGGAACCTGGCAGTACTTGAGACCTGGAGTGGCCACTTTTGGAAACAGGATACTGGGGCTTGATGGACCTTGGTCTGAACTAGTATGGTGTTCTTATGTGCAAATGGGAGGAATATGTAGAGGCTGGTGAGCATAAAACAGAATTACTTAAATAAGGTGAAGGATTGCAAATGGGACTGGGAGTGAGGTATAACTCAAATGATTTACAGAAGACTGTGAGGAACTAGCAAACTCAAAGAGGACAAAGCAGTGGGACCAGATGAGATTCATCTGAGACTACTGAAAGAACCTGAAATACTAGTGGGCTCCACTGGTTGACATGTTCAATGCTTCATTAAAGTCAGAAGACTGGAGATGGGCAAATGTGATACCTGTCCACAAAAGCAAAATAAGGAAGTGGTAACTGCTGACCCATTAATCTGAGCTCTGTGGTGAGTAAATTTATGGAAACACTTAACCCCTTCCATGTTTACCCTGAGTGACCATGCCTAAAAGTACCTGACACAATTTTTCTATATTTTTACTACCAAGAGCACTGTCAGAATGCACTATTCTTAACCTAAATATGACAACGTGAAACCAGGATGTTATCAGAAAATTAATGGACAACAGTGGAACGATTTCAAAAATTGTATTAGAAGCTCAAGGGGTTAAAAGGATGGTGTGATTAAATTAATATTAACACAGTTAAAAGAGAGGATGGTATAGTTTCTGGAATCCAAGGTATTACAGGATCCAAGACACCATGACTTTACTAGAGATAGGAGTGTTACCAGTGGCTTGCTTCAGGGATTGGTCCTTGATCTTGTTCTTTTTAATATTTTTATATATGTTACTGCAGGTGGTCTGTTGGGTAAGGTTTACCAATTTTCAGGTGTTATCAAAATCTGTAACAGGGTAGACACCCTGGAAGATGTAGCATGTAGCAAGCATGAAGATGGATCTAGCAAAGCTTGAAGAATGGTTGAGACTTTGGTAGCTAAGATTTACTGCTAAAAAAAAACCCCGCAAGGTCATGCAAAAATTCAAGAGCGTTGTATAGAATAAGGGGTGTTTCAGTGCAGAAACTAAAAGCAGGACCTGGGGTGATCACAATGGATGATCTTAAAGTGGCCGAACAGATGGAAAACGAGAAAGCAAAAGCCAAGAGGATGCTTGGGTGCATAGGGAGAGGGACAGCCAGCAAGAAAAAGAAGATAATAGTGCCTCTGTAGAAGTCTCTAGTGACATCTCATTTGGAGTACTGTGTACAATTCTATGATAGGGTGTTATAAAAAACAAAACTTAAATAAATACCTCTATGGCACAAATGCATAGAAGGCAACCCTCTCTCAACTGAAAGGAAGCTCTGGTACGAGAGGGCACAAGGGGATAAGGCCATTTCTTTATGCAAAGGGTAGTGGATGTGCCAATAGCCTCACAGGAGACGTGGCAGAGAAAAGGACTGTATCTGAATTCAAGAAAGGTGTTTGAATTCAGCTCATGTCTTTCAGGACTAACTCCAAGCATGTTACATTCAGGTACGGCAGAGTATTTTTCTTTCCCTTGGAGAATTACAATCTAAAGTTTGTATCTGAAGCAATGGGTTATAAGTAACTTCAAGATCATAAGGAGCAGCAGTGGAACTCTAGACTTCCCTGGTTCTCAGCCCACTGCTCTAACCATTAGGCTACTTCTCCAATCAAGCATGGGACAAGCACGGGGAATCTCTAAGGGAGAGGAAAGGATAGTAAAGCTTAGTATTTGGTATGAATGGGCAAACTGGATAGACTGTATATGGTCTTTATCTGCCATCATGTTCTATGTTTCTTGCTATGAAAATATGCAAGTAGGATTATTACATACAAAAGAAGCACAGAACATTTTCAGTCTGATTGCACAGCTTTAACATTAAGAATTTTCTTACAGAATCTCACCTGAACAATCTTGTTAAGTTTTTTTTTCAGGTTGGAGATAGTCTAAAATGAAAGTTTAAACAAGGACTGGACTGGGGTGGACTTCTATGGTACAGAAAGGCTAGGCCTCCAAAACACCCTTGCTCTGCAAGATTAAGAAAAAAAAAAAAGGCAGGGACTTCCGGTGAAGTCACTGGCTGGGATGGTGGAGGGCTAGAAGAGCTCCGCCGCCTTAACCCGATAAAAGTGCTACAAGTGCAGCTAATGCGGTATAGAAGCGGCAAATTTAGGAGGCATTGGGGTATTGAGCACCCCAGAGCAAGAGGGAATGCAGTCGGGTGAAGTTCATCCCGGTGCGAGCAGATGCGGCGGAGAGAAGCGGGAGGACAGCGAGCCACGTGGTGGAGTGCCAGAGGGGACAGGAAGGTCCCAGAAGAAAGCGGCGGTGAAAGGAGAGCTGCAGAGTGTGGGCAGCGAGCAGAGCCACGGCAAAGACAGCAGGAGCATGCACCTGGCGGTGAGAAGGCAGGGGGAGCTCCCGAGGCCATCGCAGCGTGGGGTGAGCTACCTGGAGTGAGTGAGAAGGCCGGTAAGGTCTGCTAGCATGAAGGGAGAGCAGCGCGAGAGCCAAAGATACAGTGTGCTAAGCGGCAAGAGGCTGAGGGTGGAGACGAGGCCCTCTGACGGTAAGCTGAAGGCAGAGCACTAGTGGAGCCCAGGAAGAGAGGAAGAACAAGAGTTGGTGCAGACCGGAGAGAGCAGCTGGAGGAGGTGAGAACTACAGAGGAATTGGAGAGCGGAGGGAAAGCTTAAAATTGCTCTGAGAAGGGGGCGGAGCCTGATGTCCAGCGGGTTAGACGCTTCGCGCTGAAGCTCCCGAGAGGCCTACACAGAATCCTGACTTAATACCTACATAAACTTAATTTTTTGCTCCGAACTTACCGGGGTACCTCGGGGGGGATGGCGGCCCATAAACCAGCGCGCTTGGACTTCGGGTCTCCTTCTTCTTCACACGGAAAACGCTCCAAAACAGAGGTGTCTTCCCCACAAAAGATGGTTCCACTTCGGGAAAACCCCGAAATGCATCAGGAGATCTTAGAGGAAATACGCGGAGTTAAGGAATTGGTGCAGTCCAACGGAGAGAAGCGCTTCGAGCCATGCGAGAAGACTTCGGTGTGCTCCAGGACAGACTTGAAAGCCTTTCATTACGGCAGGACAACATGGCGGGGGTCCTCGACTCACACGCGGTGCGCTTGGTCAAACTGGACAAGGCTGAGCGCCAGATACAAAATCTTCAAAAAGAGTTAGAAGATAGCAATAATCGAGCCCGTCGCAACAATGTGAGGCTCCTTGGAATACCGGAGGGGGCGGAAGCAGGAGATATCAGAGAATTCCTGCTCAAAACTCTTCCCTCCTTGTTGAAGATCACATTTCATAGAGACCTGGAAATTGATCGAGCACATCGTGTTCCTACCCATATGGCGCTCAACCGAACGACCCCCCGGCCTATTATCTTTCGATTACTACGATATCAACAAGTGGAACAAATTCTAAATGCTGCCCGGGCGAATCGTCATCTGGAGTTTGAAAGTCATAAAGTCTCCTTCTTCCCTGATTTGGCAAAGCCCACAGTTGACCGTCGGAAGAGACTCCTTGCTTTTCGCCCTCGACTTCAACAGCTACAGGCTCGCTTTGGCCTGTTGTATCCAGCGAAGCTCCGAGTGACTCTCCACAACCAAACTAGGACATTCGAAGATCCTGATCTACTATCAACATTTTTAGACTCCAAAGAAGCAGAGCAGATGCGTTAACCCAACAACTTGGACTTATTATCTGCCGGCTCTGTCCGCCATTTTGAAGGGCCCGACGTGGTGGTCATCGCCAAGCACAGAGACTGCCTGGACTTTTCTTTCTGTCTTTATATGACTTATTTGGTCTTCTATCCCTCCATGATGTGTGCCTCGGTTGGATTCGGAGCACGCACAGTTATACAGGTTATATGTTTTCAATTTCGGCCTTCTCGGGGGTTTCTCCCCGCAGACACATGGTCGCCAGTAATTTTTGGGGTTCTGCTTCTTCTCTACCGCGCTGCGGTTCTTATTTTTTAATGTGGGGCGCTTCATTGTATTACATTAGTTTATTTTCTATCATGTCATGTGTACAGCCAGATACAGTTACTATGAGGGACATTGTGAACCTAGGTGCGCTATCATGTTCTCTTTCAGAATTTTTAACCTTGCTCAATGGCCTTATGTAAGATCTTATCACTTAACGTAAAAGGCATCAATAGTCCAATCAAAAGAAAGAAAATTCTTAGCTATCTTAATCATGAGCATGCTGATTTAGTGTTTCTTCAGGAAACGCATCTAAATTCCGCTGAAACACTGAAACTCAATGCTAAACCTTATCTGGTGGCTGCCTATTCTCCCGCCGTTTCCAAACGGTGTGGGGTGGCCATTCTGGTTAAGAAGTCTTTGCAAGCTACTGTAATAGATACTAGCTCTGATAAGGAGGGTAGATGGACCCGTGCACATCTTAAGGTTGGAGATAGTGAATTCACGTGTATTTGTATTTATGCCCCGAATGTGGATAACCCTGCTTACTATGCAAGTATTGCGCAGTTGGCACAGGCCTCTGCCAATACTCCATTAATACTTGGTGGCGATTTCAATCAAGTGTTAGACCCTTTGATAGATAGACAACCGCCTAGAACGAGTAATCCACCCAAGAGTCTTGCTACCCTTACAGCTCTGATGCAAGACCTTGCGCTAGTAGATATATGGAGGCTGCTTCACCCCTCCGACTTAGAGTACACCTTTTTTTCTGCCCCCCATCACTCACAATCTAGAATAGATTTTTTTCTCATTTCCAAAGCACTGATTTCTCAAGTGGACACGGCTAGGACTCACCCTCTCCATATTTCTGACCATGCTGCCATATCTCTTTCATTGCATGTCACTACGCGAGATGATCATCCCCGTGCTTGGTTTTTTGATAGATCCCTACTGGATCAAAAAGATTTTCAGGTTGACATAAAGGCCGCTATCCAAGATTATTTTCATTTTAACTCACCCCATGACACAGCGAGCTGGGCTTGGTGGGAGGGTTTTAAGGCATCTATCCGTGCTACTATAACCAGTTATCAAATTCGACAGGGGAAACAGAGAAAGCAACACTTATTGATTTTAGAGCAACAGATACAAGCTGGGGAGCGTATCCTTACGTCCCGTACTGACCCATGTATTTTACTCCGTTTACAACGCCTCCGCTTTCAATATAATCAGCTTTTATATACTGCTGCTGCTAAAAATATTGAATCACAACAAGGGTTGTATTACCGGGAAAATAACCGTGCTGGCAAATTATTAGCGAATGCCCTGAAAGGTCAAAAAGAAGCCAAGCGTGTTACCGCTCTCCGTAATCCGTCGGGGGGGGGGGCCTGGTCACTAAAGATACAGAAATTTTAGAACTCTTTCGTGATTTTTATACTCGGCTTTATCAATCTGAATGTGATTTTGAGCCAGAAGTATTTGAACGATTGCTCTAAGGGGTACAACGACCGACCCTATCTGACGAAGATAGAGAGGCCATGGACAAACCATTCACTTTATCAGAAATTCATTCTGCTCTCAAGAGATGTGCCACAGGTCGAGCTGCCGGCCCGGACGGTCTCCCTGCTGAATTCTACAAAACCTTTAACGCTGACTTAGCTCCAGTTTTGAAACTTTATTTTTCTGCTCTGGCCGAGGAGGGATCTTCTTCTGGGTCCTTTTCTATGGCAAATGTAGTAGTTTTTGAGAAAGAGGGGAGAGATCCGCAACTAACAGCCAATTATCGTCCAATTTCCCTCCTAAACGCGGACTATAAAATATTTGCCACCATTCTTTCCACCCGGCTCTCTGATAGGATGTCTACTTTGATACACCCAGATCAATGCGGTTTCATTCCCGGTAGATCAACCGCTGATAATGCTCGGACTCTATGTCATGTACTGACTACCGCAGTTAATCTTGATCGACCATTTGTCGGCCTCTCACTTGATGCTGAGAAGGCCTTTGATCGCTTAGAATGGCCTTTTCTGTTTGCAACGCTCCGCTGGTACGGATTCGGAGAAGGTTTTCTCCGTTGTCTCCACGCCATGTACGCACAGCCTACAGCCAGTATCTGTGCTAATGCTTTAAAGTCTCAGTCATTTCCCCTTCAACGCGGTACTCGTCAGGGATGCCCACTGTCTCCACTTCTTTTCGATCTTGCACTCGAACCCTTAGCTTTACTAATCCGGCAATCGGAGGAGATTCATGGAGTCCCCTTCTCTCATAGAGAAATTAAAATTTCAGCATATGCTGATGACCTTATGCTCTTTGTCTCTTTAGACTCGGTGCCGGCTGTCCTAGAGCGAATCGGTAAATATTCACAACTCTCGGGGTATAAGATAAATTGGACCAAATCAGTAGCCTTCCCATTAAACTCTCTGATTCATCAAGCAGATATGCAATCCATTCCCTTTTTATGGCAACCTCGCATGGTCAAATACCTTGGGGTCCACTATTGCTCTCCTTTGGAAGCTGCTATCTCCTTTAATGCCAAAGACTTAACTTCTAAAGTCCGGGCGCTTACTCACCGTTGGACTCCTTTAACACTTACCTGGTGGGGTCGCCTAGAAACCATAAAAATGATGATTGTTCCTAAAGTGAATTACATTTTAGAAATGTTGCCCTGTCTCCTACCTCGACGTACATATAAAGATTTAGAGGGCCTTCTGACTAGATACTTATGGCAAAACAAGACACCTAGGATAGCGAAGCATAAGTTGCAAGCGGATAAGGAAAATGGGGGTGTCCGATTCCCTGATTTCCTGAAATATCACCACTCTTTTCTTCTCAAACAAGGCGCTCGTTGGCTGGAAGACCTAGCACCGAGTAGACCTGTGTGGCTAGATATAGAGGAGAACCTTTGCAAACCGTTTCCTCTTACTTTTCTCCCTGGTATGACTCTCCCATCAGACTCCCACTATCCACCAATGCTTTTAGACACTTTAGGTGCCTTTAATACTCTTATTCAATCTTTAGACTCCCGATTCTGTCCGTTAGACAGACTCCCGCTCTGGTACAATACTCGATTTCAAATACAAAATAAACCGATGGCGTGGAGCCCCTGGTACACTAGGGGCATTTGGACCCCTACCCAGTTGTTCCATGATGGTCGCTGGAAAACTTTTAGTGAATTGCAAATTGAATTTGGTCTCCCAGCGAAACACTACTTTCAGTTGGTACAACTACAGCATTGTCTTCGGAGTGCTAAGGTGCTCCCGCCATCGGAATCCCCTACCCAGGACTTGTCGGAGACTATCCGATCTATCGGGAGCTCACCGGGTGTTGCATCTAACTTTTACGAAACTTTAAGTACTGCTGTAAATAGAGGTACCCCTATAGCACAGAAAGCATGGGAGCGGGAACTGCATGTAACTTTGACCCCGGAGCAATGGAGCCTTGTCTGGAGTAGAGTGACACGGGTCTCCAGATCCGCCTCACTCACTCAGACACTCTTCTTTCTAGCCCACCGGTGTTTCTATACTCCTGACAGATTAGCCAAATGGAACACCTCCCAGGGCAATAAATGCTGGACATGTCATGCGGCCATCGGTTCACTAACTCATGTTATGTATGAATGTCCCGCACTACAGTATTACTGGCGTCGGGTCTGGGGTCGTATCCAATCTATTTTGCACTTTCAAGAGCCCCTGTCTTGGAGGATAGTGGGACTCCGCTCAGCTGTGGGGATCCCCTCTCTTCCAAAATCGGCTTACTTCCTTTTAGACTTCATGCTGGGCATTGCTATTTCCCTAATTACGAAGTACTGGAAAAATAGCTCCCATCTGAGCCCCAATGAATGGTGGAATCATGTCTGTCTCTACAGTAAATATGAACAAATACCTCGTATGTTTGCTTCTTCCGTTCAGACCCCCCATCATCTGTCTAAATGGAAGATGCTCAATGACTATGTTCACACCGCTAAATGCTCTCATCTGACTGTTTAAATTTGTATAAATCTGTCACATGATCATTCTGTATCGCAGATGCTATTTATTTTTGTTTTGATGTACAACCACTGTTGTTTGGAAGCACTCACATGCTGATACTGTCGACTTAGAGAAGAAGCAGGGGGGTGGGGGGTAATAGGGTTTGTTTTTCCTTATTGTATACTTGTTTTGTCTCCTTT
Source organism: Ichthyophis bannanicus (assembly GCA_033557465.1). Lineage (NCBI taxonomy): Eukaryota > Metazoa > Chordata > Amphibia > Gymnophiona > Ichthyophiidae > Ichthyophis > Ichthyophis bannanicus. Next base: position 922,601,255 of record CM066035.1, on the reverse strand, counting down.
GGTGTGTTGTTTCTTTTGTTTGTTGCAAAATGAAAATAAAAGTTAAAAAAAAAAAAATTGCTCTGAGAAGAAAAGGAGGGGTGAGAAAGTGCAAAGATGACCCAGACAGAGCCAGGGCTGCAGGGGCCATAAAATAGTGGTGGAGCGCTGTAGTCCCATAAGTCATACGTCAAGCCCCGCGGAGAGTGGTCCAGTAAGGCAAAGCAACGGTTGGAGTAGGGGGCAACAGGAGGACAGAAGCAGATTTCATCGGGAAGAACAGTAGTGCCCTTTCAGAGCGCAGATGACAAGGCAGCCTCATTGCCTGTAGTCACCAACGGCAGAGGGCCATAACTGAATTAAAGCATGGAGAAGTCGAAGAGAGAAGGGGCAGTGAAGAAGAAATTGGTGGAGTTCCGCTCCTCGTACACAACAGTGAGAGGAGGAAAGGAAGGCGAGAAGACGGGCAAGATGATGGGAGATAGCTCGCCGGGGCGCAAGGAAGAGGCTGATGGAGAGGAGTGCTCGGGAGTGGCTGAAAAAAATAAAGCAGTGGCTGATGGAAATGAAAGAGGATTTGAAGGAAGAAATTGGAGGTGTAAAAAATGAGTTAAGAGAGACTCTGTAAACAGTCAAGCAAGACATCACCGAACTGGGAGAGCGTGTGGAGGAGGCGGAGAATCAGCTGGAACATCAAGGGATAGAGCTGGAGCGCATTCAGAAAGGATGGGTGGAGTTGAGAGCAGCGCAAGAGGAGCTGAAGATAAAAACGGAAGATTTAGAGGATCGCTCGAGAAGATGCAATATTAGAGTGCGGGGAGTTCCAGAGGCGTCTCGATATAGCAACAGTGAAGTGATGGTACAAAAAATATTTGGAGAAATCCTGAAGGGGGCGGAGCATGCAGAAGAGCTGGATGGGACTCTGATACCAATAGAAAGGGCACACAGGGGGTTGGGGCCCATAAGGGACAACCGCCCAAGAGACATTGTGGTATGCCTGGCGTCCAACAAGTGGAAAGAACGCATACTGGGATCAGGGAGAAAGTTAAAACACCTTCAGTGGGAAGGGAATAAGCTGGAACTGTTTCAGGACCTGTCCCAGGGAATGCTGCAACGCAGACGAGAGATAAAGGAGGTCACAGCATACTTGAGAAGGTCCAACATGAGGTATAAGTGGCTGTACCCATTTGGACTGTTAATCACAGTACAAGGACGGTGGTCGAGGAAAGTACAGACAAGGGCAGAAGCCTGGAAAGCGCTGAGAGAGCTAGGAGCGGCGGACCTGCCAGAAGGGGCCAGAAACCCAGCTTCGCCGAAGGACAGCACCGCTGATAGCAGTAGGGTGGAGAGCTTGAGATGGCACAGAGCGGCGGAAGGAGGTCGGAGACTGGCAAGATTGGTCAAGGAGCAGCAGAGAGGAAAGGAGAGTGAGGAAGAAGCCGGCTGAAGCAACAGAAGACAAATGGACTTGAAATAGATGTCTAAAGATGAGGAATAGGAGGGGGGGACAGTATGGAGTAGAGAATGTACAATGGGGGGGGTGAGCTGAAGGGGAAGGGAGGAGAGGTGAGGTAGAGGGGAGGGGCAAATTGGGTAGGCGAAGGTGAGCAAGTAGAGGGAGGAGGGGGGGGGAAGGGGTGGGGGGAAAGGGGTAGGGCGAGGGGGTGGGCCGAGTCTAAGACATAGTCATGGAAGTTAGATCTCAAGATGGGAGGATGACGACAGGGGGAGGGGGGATACAAGGGGGGACAGGCAGAAGGAAGGGATAGGGGAGAGGCGGAGAGGGGAGGGTGGCAGGGGGAAGGTGGTGGGGAGTGGAGTGAGGGGGGGCGGTGAGGGGGGAGGAAACCCTGAAAATTATAACGATGAATGTGAAGGGGTTGAATTTGCCTTGGAAGAGACAGAAATTGTACAACGAATTGGCAAGACACAGGGCAGCGATTGTAATGCTGCAGGAGACACATTTACAAAAAAAACATGAAGGGTTAGTGTGCCCGAAGGGATATAAATTGTGCATCTTTCAATCAAATACACGGGAGAAGAGGAAAGGAGGGGTGGCTGTTCTTATCACAGGGGAATGTAAAACTGAAGTGCAGACGGTAATGAGGGATAAGTGGGGGAGATTTCTGCTGCTGCGAGTGAGAGTTGGGGAGGAATGGTTGTGTGTGGTGAATGTTTATGCCCCCACGGGGTCCCAGAAGGAATTCTGGGAGGAGTTAAGTAAACAAGTGGCGGTAATGGGAGATGGAGCTTTGATCTGCAGAGGGGACTTTAATATGCCTTGGGAGGTGGGGAGGAATATGGCGGGTGGGGGGGGGGGAAGGGCGGAGGGCGGACAGAGGTATCACAGGTTTGTGAATGAGAATGATTTGATAGATGCATGGAGGTTGATGAACCTGGGTAGGCGGCAGTTCTCTTTTTACTCAGCAGTGCATGGCACTTACTCAAGACTAGATGTGGTTTGGGTAGAAAAGGAGTTGGCGGGCAGGATAAGGGGAGGGGAAATTGAGCCTATTACGTGGTCGGACCATGCACCAGTAGTGGCACGGGTGAGGGGGGAAAGTAAGGGGGGGCAGTATTGGAAGCTCAATGAGGGGATGTTGGACGATGCTAGAGTGGTGCGAGAGGTGGAGCAGGTGATCCCGGAGTATTTTGCACAGAAATGGGAAGGGAGAGGTAGCAGAGGGGGTGGTCTGGGATGCTTTCAAGGCAGTGGTAAGGGGGGTGCTGGTTAAATGGGGAGCGCGGTTAAAAAGGGAATGGGAGGAGCAGGAAATGCAACTAAGGCGGCAATTAATGGAATTGGAAGAGAAAGATGCACAGGGGGGGGGATTATAGGGGAGCGGTTTTAGAAACAAGGGTCAAATTAAATGCTCTGGAGGTGGGGCGGATAAAGCACAATCTGCAGATATTGAAACAGAATTTTTTTTAAGGGGTAACAAAGCTGGGAAATATCTGGCTAGACAGCTGAAAAAGAGAAGGGAGTGGAATAGAATTTTGCAGATCAGAGGGGGCGGGGGGGGGGTGGTGTGGGAGGATCACCAGATCAGAGAGGAATTTGTAGCGTTCTATCAGAAGCTATATGAAGCTCGGGCTGAGGGGGCGGAAGGGGAGATTGAAGCATATTTGGGAGAAGTGGGGTTGATACAGATGACGGAAGTGGAGACGCATGATCTGGATAGGGAAATTGGAGCGGAGGAAGTGCTCCAGGCGATTAAAGGCATGAAGCTAGGAAAAGCTCCAGGACTTGATGGGTTGACAGCGAGGTTTTATAAGAAATTTGGGAGTCTACTATTGCAGCCCTTAGTTTCAGTTTTCAATGCAACATGGAATGGGGGGAGGTCGGCGGATACAATGGGATGGGCAGGTATCACTCTGATACATGAGGGGAAAAATCCGCAGGACTGTGCGTCCTATAGACCAATTTCATGGTTAAATCATGATGCGAAATTGCTGGCAAAGATTCTAGCGACAAGGCTTAATAAAATATTAGGGAAGTTAGTACATTTCCAGAGGTAATATATCTTTCTGTATATAGTTTGTATATAGTTTCCCATGTTATCTCCAAGTTACTGACCCTGTTATAATGTAAGCAAAGGATTGTTCTAATGCGAAAATTTGTTATCTGTAAACCGCGCTGATACCAAAGAGCGCGGTATATAAAAACTGTAAAATAAATAAATAAAATAAATAAATAAAATACATGCGGATCAAGCAGGCTTTATTCCGGGGAGGCGGGTGGCGGATAACATTAGAAAGGTTCTGAATATAATTTGGGCAGAAAGGCGTAAGGGAGATCCAACACTGCTGGTCTCGGATGCGGAGAAAGCATTTGACCAAGTTTCTAGGAACTTTCTCTTCTCATTTCTGAGAGCCATGGGGTTTGGGGAAGAATTTGTGAAATGGATAAAGACATTATATGAAAGTCCCAAAGCATGTGTGAGAGTAAATGGGGGGTATTCGCGTTTTTTTCCTCTGGGGAGGGGAACGAGGCAGGGCTGTCTGCTGTCGCCCTTGCTCTTTGCACTCTCTTTGGAGCCTTTGGCAGCGCGGATAAGGGGGAGCCCAGAGATAAGGGGAGTGAGGGTAGGTCAGAGTACCGTATGTCGCTTTTTGCAGACGACATTTTGTTAACAATCACAAAGCCGGGGGACACACTACCAGCTCTAATGGGAGAGATACAGAAGTATGGGAGTGTGGCAGGGTTCCGAGTCAATTGGGGGAAGTCAGAAATATTAAATGTGGTGGGGGAAGAGGAACAGCAGAGGGAACGCGATTCCCGTTTTGATGGGCGAAGAGATTGATTAAGTACTTGGGGGTGCAGGTGGGGAGGACCCTGGAGGAATTATTTGAATTGAACCATAAACAACTAATAGGGAAATTGGAGTCACAGTTGGGGTGGAGCAGGGGGTACTACTCCTGGTTTGGGAGGATGGCAATCGTTAAAATGATGCTGCTTCCCCAGTACCTATTTTTCTTCCAAGTGTTACCTATAGCGATACCGAGAGGAGTATTGGAAAAGGTACAGAAGCAAGTGGAGGGGTTTATTTGGGCGGGTAAAAGGCCGAGGGTGGCAGCGCAGACCTTACACGTGCAGGGGATGGAGGGCGAGATGGGAGCAATGTTCCCTCTAATTTTCTGTAGGCTGTGTGCGCATAAAATATCAGCTGTGCAACTTTTGAAGGAAGGTTAAATTTTTGTGCGCCACATAATGACACTCGGAGTTATATACTTTAAAATTTGACTACACGTCAGAATACAGTCTGTACACCACATTGACTGCACTAGAGAATATTGTAGAACTTGTGAAAACCGTAAATACACAACAAGTTTTAAATTTTAAGACATCTGTGTTGTTTTCTATCAGAATCAGAACCGTAATTTTTGTGCGCTCTGTTATAAAGTATGTGCGCTCGCTCGGCAAGGTGTGTGCACGCGCACACGCGCACAGCTTAGAGGGAACAGTGGATGGGAGTACAGTCAAACCTCGGTTTTCATTTGCCCCGGTTTTCATACGCTTCGGTTTTCAACGTCTTTTTTGACTGAGATTTTGTCCCGGTTTTCATACATCGCTTCGGTTTTCAACGTCTTTTGACTGAGATTTTGTCCCGGTTCTCGTACATCGCCTCGGTTTTCGTAAAGTACAGTACTGTAAATACATACACCCTCGCGCTGCACACCATTCTGTATACACTGCCAGAACACCTGCCCGGTCCCGGCAGCACTGCCCCCCGGACTCACCGATCGCCAGCGTGATGAGAAGCAAAAGCCAGCTGAGCACGTAAATGAAACACATCCTCGAGCCTGGTCAGAGTCAGAGAGGCAAGGATTGCGCAGAGAGGAAGGCCCCGATCTCGTCCACCGCCTGCCCGTTCTCTGGAGCGCCCCCTCAGGCTCGGAGGTAGCAGGGAAGAAAAGCTGTCAACGTAAGCAGGAGATGTTGCATGAATGTGGGAGGTAGTTCTTTCTCTTGCATGGTACGTCTGAAGCTATATCATTAAGATTTTCTGCCATTCTGAAGCATTGAGCAGATAATGTAAAGGTATTTTAATGGGCTGAATCCAATGTGATTCCGAAGAGAGCTGGGCACAGCAGCTTGTCAGGGGTGGCTAAGGCCAGATGTTAACATACTGTACTGTACAGTACTGAACTTAGCTTGCTTTCAGTGATGTTAAATGTTCATTTATCCATTTCATTAGTCATTTATATTTATTTCTCATTGTTTTCTGTATGTAAAAATATAGTTATTCTCTATAAAATGTATTTTTGTGAATATTTTTGGGTGTCTGGAACGGATTAATTGGATTTACATTATTTCTTATGGGAAATATTGCTTCAGTTTTCATACGTTTCGGTTTTAGTCAGACTTTTTCGAACGGATTAATCATGAAAACCGAGGTTTGACTGTACCTAATTTTGCAGTATATTACAAGGCAGCACAATTGAGGGCGGTATATGCATGGTTAAGGGAACCATGGAAACATTGGGTGCAGATGGAGGCAGCAGATCTGCCCCCTGGAGAGTTGGAGCGGATAGTGTGGGGGGGAAGGTGGGGGGAAGGGGGAGAGGGGGGATAACCCTATGGTGGGGCACACGGTAAGCATATGGCAACAGAATAGACAGAGGATGGTGGGGGACAAGAAATGGTCATACACTATGTCCCTACAGGCATGTTGCGAGTCAGGAGTGGGACCAAGTAGAGGAGTTCTGAAGAGATGGGAGGCGCATTGTTTAAATCAGGTATCACAGATATTAGTGGGAAAGGAGGTAAGGATGTTTGAGGGAATCCGGGATATATATCAGCTGCAGGAAACAGATAGATTTGCATATGCGCAAATAGGATCGTTGATCCATAAAAGACGGAGGGAGCAAGATAGGGGAGGAGAAGTAGAATGGTGTTTGAAGGTGAATGCTTGGGGTCTATGGGACAAAAGGGCTTGATTTCTAAAATCTACAAAGGTTTAATAGCGAGGGGAGCCGGGAAACTGAGTTATATGGAAGCGTGGGAAAGGGATTTGGGGGTGGATTGGGAAGTGGAGGAGTGGGAGGTGGTAGCGCGAGGTATAGCTAAATTTACCATTGCCACGGCGTTACGGGAGAATGGGTTTAAGGTGCTGAGTAGGTGGTATCTTACGCCAGAGCAGCTGTTTAAAGCAGGGGTTATGAAAACGAATGAGTGTTGGAGGTTGTGTCCATGGCGTCTATATCTGTTGTAGTTTCCAGCGGGTATGGCCTTTGGGCGAGGTATGGTGGCATGGACAGTTTCCACCCCTTCTAGATCCTATGTAATGGAATGTAACCTATCCTGTGTTTGTTCTATGTATTTATCCTATGCATGTAATGTAATGTACTCCCTGTGTTTTACTACTGCTTTGATTGTATGAAAAGTGGTATATGTTGTACATGTTATAGTCTCATATGTTTATACTTGTATTGTATTGTTTTGTGACCGCTTTGATTGAAGGAAAAGGCGGAATACAAATCTGTTTAAATAAATAAATAAATAAATAAATAAGAGGGTACATGGTTACATATGTGGTGGTCATGCCCTGTGGTGCAGAAGTATTGGGGGACAGTAGGGGAGAATATAAACAAAATTCCTTAGCATCTCTCCAGGCTAGTCCTGAAACTGTGGGTCTTGCTCCTCCTCCAGCAGCTTTGGAGACTGAGAAACGTCACTTCTCTTGATGTCACCAGTACAAGTACCCTGGATCCGCCTCTTGAGATCAGTGTTCTCAGTCTCCAAACAGCTTGGAGGTCTGGTGAGCCCCAGGTTAGGGCTCACTTTGAGGAGCAATTAAGTAGTGAGGTTTTAAAGGTTTTTTTTGGGAACCTAGGTTGGGGGGGTTACTGATTTCAGATCAGTAGCGGTGCTGAGTTGCTTATTTCTTTATCTCAGCTCTTCATTCTCTGCTTTCCGTCCCCTCTCTTTTTTGGCACTGCTACCTTCCTGGTTGTTTGAGGGGCTCGTTTTACAGGAGGTGGTGAGAAGGTGTGCTGTCCTTCGGTTCCCGATCCCACTCATTTGGGTGAGGAGCCGATGAGAAGGAAGCTCGGGGCAGCTGCACGTGAGCCTGTCAGTCTACGGCCGAAGTTATTGCCAGCAGTGCTGGGAAGGCTGAGAGAAGGACAGGAGACAGTACAGAGCCCGAGCGCTGAAGCCACAATCACGGCTGAGCGCTACGGCACTGGATGCCCCAAACGGAGGATCCTAGCAAAGGTAAGGGGCCAGGGGCGTCGATTTCGGTGACATTCCTCGGCGGTTCTCGGGCCGCGTGGGAGCCGGCGGTATGCCGCGCGGCGAAGGAAACGCACGCGCGCGGGGGAAAACCGGCTCTGTGCAATGGCAGTTTTGGTTTTGGCTCCTTTTTCGGTCGGGTAGCCTCGTTTGGCTTGGGACTTGTTCGTTTTTGGATCAGAGCAGTAAGGGGGTTCCGTTCAAAAAAAAGAGAAGTCTTAATTGCGACGGGTTGAGAGTTTGGCAGTAAGGGCTGTGGGGCTGTAGGACACAGCGGGCCTTTCTTCTGCTTCAGGCGGCATGCCATCAAAATCTCTCTGCTTGATATGTGGATCTAAGAGAGGGGCTGTTTCTGAGACAGGTGTCTGCAGGAGCTGTTGCAGGGAAGCAGTCTCAATGGAGCATGGCCAGACGGAGAGTGGCGAGAGCCCAAAGGAGGGACCCTCGGGCCTCTCTGAGCCAAAGGTGCTGGAGGAATCTTCCCAGGGGCCAGTGGCGGGTCCATCTTCCTTTCAGGGGAGCCAGGTCTCGCAGGGGTAGGGTCCCAGGGGGGTTAGAAGCAATCTTTTCCCCGCACTTTGTCTCCCTCATTCAACAAGTGTTTGCGGGGGCGCAAGGTTCCCCCTCCCCTTGTCCGACAGAGAGGGGTTTGGGAGAAAAGCGTCCGGGTCCTTCTCTGAGCCTCGGTGCTGCCGGAAGTCCAGCGAAGAGACTGCGGCCTGGTAAGGAACCGTCCGGTCGGTCCATGTCATCCGAGTCGGTGGAGTTGGAGGACCTAGGGCAGGACTTGGAGTTAGAGGAGGACTTGGAAGGGGGGGTGGGGGAGATTCCGAGCAGGGAGATTCCCGAGCAGGAAGATCAAGCCCGGGTTGTTCGGATTTTTCGAAGGGAGGAGTTACCAGCGCTTATATCCGAGACGCTTAAGGCGCTTAATATGCCCACTGCGGTGCAAACGGAGGAGACCGAGTTGGAGGATCCCTTGTTGCAGGCCTTTCGGAAGACTCAGAAGGTTTTTCCTATGCATAGAGTGTTTAAGGAAATGATACAGGGTGAATGGGATGTGCCGGAGTCCGGGCTGAAAGATTCTCGGGTAATGTCCTGCCTCTATCCTCTAGCTGACCAGGATCGTGAGTTGTTGAAGTCTCCTAAGATCGATGCCGCGGTTTCTGCAGTAACAAAGAAAACCACTATTCCGGTTGAAGGGAGTGCGGTGCTGAAAGATGCGCAGGATCGGAAATTGGACACATTGTTGAAGCAAGTTTTTGATGTTAGTGCGCTGTCCCCTCCAGGCGCCCATTTGTGGAGCTTGGGTAGCCAGGGCTTGTCTGCGGTGGGCCCAAGGTCTTCAGGCGGGACAGGCGGTGGATGTGGCGACAGAGGCAGCCAGGATGGAAACGGGGGCGGCTTATCTGGCGGATATCCATTATGATCTAGTTAGAGGGTTGTCCAATAGTATGGCGTCGGCAGTAGCGGCCCGACGATATCTGTGATTACGGAATTGATCGGCGGATACTTCTTCGAAGTCGCGACTTAGTAAGCTGCTGTTTAGAGGAAAGCTTCTGTTTGGAGATGACCTAGAAAAACTGGTCAAGGATTTGGGGGAGTCGAAAGGAGGCAGGCTCCCCGAAGATAAGCAGAGGCAAGGTTGCGCGGGCCCGCCAGCCAAAGGGCAGCAAAGGGAGTTTCGACGTTTTCATTCCCCGAGATTTGGTCAGCCGCAAAGGGGACGGTTTCCTTTTCGTAGCCAAGGGTTTTGAGGGGCAAACAGGGGGTTTGCGGCCTCTTCGGCCTCCAGTTCCCGCAAGTCGCAATGAAGCCAGAGGGGTCCAGGCGGGGCTGGAACCGATAGGAGGTTGATTGCGGAGATTTTACCCTGCCTGGGCCCAAATCACGTCCGATCAGTGGGTGCTGGAAGTCATCCGCGAAGAGTATGCATTAGAGCTTCACCGGCCCGTGGCGGATTCTTTTGTAATGTCCCCGTGCAAAGCACAATTCAAGTACGCGGCGGTAAAGGAGACTCTGAACCGCCTGCTTTCCCTCGAGGCGGTGGTTCCAGTACCTACAGACCAATGCGGCTGCGGTCGTTACTCCATTTATTTCATGGTGCCGAAGAAAGAAGGAACATTTTGGCTGATTTTGGATCTCAAGCGCGTAAATCGCTGTCTAAAGGTGACTCATTTTCGGATGGAGACGTTAAGGTCGGTCATAGTAGCGGTGCGCAAGGGCAAGTTTTTGACGTCGCTCGATTTGTCGGAGGTGTATCTGCACATTCCCATTCGTCAGGACCATCAAAAGTTCTTAAGGTTCGCGGTCCCGATGGGACACTTCCAGTTCCAAGCCTTGCCATTTGGCTTAGCGACGGCACCACGAGTTTTCACCAAGGTGATGGTGGTGGTGGCCGCGGCATTGAGAAAGCAAGGAATTCTGGTGCATCCTTATCTGGACGATTGGCTGATACGGGCCAAATCCAAGGAGGAGAGGGAGTCAGCCACGAGCAGAGTGGTGGCGTTCTTGGAAAGCCTCGGTTGGGTGGTCAATCGGACCAAGAGCAGGTTAACACCCTCTCAGTCCCCGGAATATCTTGGAGTATGGTTCGACACGAAAGGGGGGCAGGTGTTTCTTCCACAGAGCCGAGCGCAAGGTCTAAGGCGTCTGATTCGCAAGTTTCTACGCAACTCGTGTCCGACGGCCTGGCAATACCTGCAGGTGTTAGGCACCATGGCGGCGACAATAGAGGTGGTGCCCTGGGCGAGGGCACACATGAGGCCGTTACAGAGAGCGTTACTGCGGCGGTGGTCCCATCAGAACGACAGTCTCACCCAGCGGTTACCCTGTCAGCCGGAGATACGCCTCTCCCTGCTATGGTGGTTGCGGACGGAGTCGTTGGAGAAAGGGATGTCGTTGGAGGTGCCGGTTTGGGTCCCCCTAACGACGGATGCCAGCTTGTCAGGTTGGGGAGCGCATGTCCAGGGCAGGTTCGCACAGGGCGTGTGGTCCGTGCAAGAAAAGACGTGGTCCATCAACCAGTTAGAATTGCGAGCGGTGGTGCTGGCGCTAAGAGCGTTCCGGGAGTGCCTACGCGGGAAGGCCGTAAGGGTATTCTCCGACAACGCGATGGCGGTGGCCTATATCAATCGGCAAGGGGGGGACCAGCAGTCAGGCGCTGGAAAGCGAGGCCGACCAGTTGTTCGTGTGGGCCGAGAGGTATCTGTTGGCATTGTCAGCAGCGCATGTCGCAGGAGTGGAGAATGTGGAGGCCGACTTCCTCAGTCGGGTAAGAGTAGATCCGGGGGAATGGGCCCTTCACCCGCAAGTGTTCGAGATGTTAGTGAGGCGCTGGGGCGTTCCAGTCATGGATCTAATGGCAACCTTTCAAAACGCAAAAGCCAGTCGGTTCTTCAGCAGAAGGCGAGAAAGGATGTCGGAGGGCTTGGATGCCTTGATTCAGCCATGGCCGGAAGGTCATCTGCTCTATGTGTTCCCGCCGTGGGTCTTAATAGGCAGGATCCTGCAGCGCATCGAGATTCACAGAGGACCAGTAATTTTGATCGTACCGGATTGGCCGAGGAGGCCATGGTATGCGGATATAGTCAGACTTCTCGGGGACAAGCCTTGGAGGCTACCAGTTCGGAAAGACCTGTTGCTGCAGGGCCCTCTGTTGATGCCTCAGGTGGATCGGTTCTCGTTTACGGCTTGGCTATTGAGAGGGAAAGGTTGTTAGCGAGAGGGTATTCGTCAGCGGTAGTGTCTACATTGTTAAAAGCTCGCAGGTGGTCAACGTCGTTGACGTATGTTCGTGTTTGGCGAGTATTCGAGGAGTGGTGTAAGGTCCGCAAGGTCTTAGCTTTAAGAGCTTTGATTCCGCAGATATTGGCATTTTTGCAGGATGGATATGAGAAAGGATTAGCAGCGGCGTCTCTAAAGGTGCAGTTGGCAGCGTTGTCTTGCTACCGAGGAAAGATCGGTGGGCAGGTGATTGGCAGACACCCGGATGTCAAACGATTTTTGAGGGCGGTGGTACTACTGCGGCCGCCCTGTAGGCAGTTGGTCCCGCAGTGGGACCTGCATTTGGTTTTGGAGGTTTTGGTGTGAGCGCCGTTTGAGCCTTTGTCAAGGGCGTCATTGAAGGATTTGACCTTAAAAGTGTTTTTTCTGGTGGCAATTGCTTCTGCCAGGAGAATTTCGGAGCTACAAGCTTTATCCTGTAAGGAACCCTTTCTGGTTTTTAGTGAGTCCAAGGTGGTGGTTAAGGACAGTGCTGTCCTTTCTGCCTAAGGTGGTATCACCATTTCATGTGAATCAGGTGGTCTCTCTACCGGTGTTTGCGTGCGGCAGAGAGGAGTCCGCTGTTCAGCAGTTGCATAAATTGGATATTAAGAGAGCTTTGAAGATATATTTGAAAGTTACAGCCTCGTTCCGTCGTTCGGATAGGTTGTTTGTGTTGTTTTGGGGTCCTAACAAGGGGCAAGCAGCATTGAAGGCCTCCATTGCTAGGTGGCTGAAAGAGGCAATTGCGTCAGCTTATCTTTTGAAGTGTAGGCCAGTTCCGATATGTTTGAAAGCGCATTCAACTAGAGCGCAGGCTACCTCTTGGGCGAAGCGTAGCTTGGTTCCAGCGGTAGACATTTGGTCTTCCTTACATTCCTTTATCAGGCATTATCGGCTGGATTTGCAAGCGCAGGGAGATGCCTGTTTTGGAGCATCAGTGCTTCAGGCGGGGTTGGTAGGTCCCTCCCGTTAATTCTTGGCACTGCTCTGTTACCTCCCCACAGTTTCAGGACTAGCCTGGAGAGACGCTAAGGAAGGTGAAATTAGACTTACCTGCTAATTGTTGTTCCTTTAGGATCTCCAGGCTAGTCCTGTATCCCTCCCAGAATTTTTCATGGACTGGCGCCTGAAGCAGTGAAGATCTAACAGGTAAGCATCTCGAGGGGCATTTCCCCGAGGGAAGTCCATAGGGGGAGGGTTTTATGGGATGTCTATGCATACTGACACACTGTTTTTTCTTCTCTGTTAGAAAATGGGGATCTCAGCGGCTCAGTTTTTAGTAGATTGTTAATGGTTTGTTTGTAAAGTTTCTACTTAATTGTTGCTCTGGTGAGTTGCTTTGTCAATAGGTTACTGATCTCAGGAGGCAGATCCAGGTTACTTGTACTGGTGACATCAAGAGAAGTGACGTTTCTCAGTCTCCAAAGCTGCTGGAGGAGGAGCAAGACCCACAGTTTCAGGACTAGCCTGAAGATCCTAAAGGAACAACAACAATTAGCAGGTAAGTCTAATTTCACCTTGTGGGAGCTAGTATAGAACTGACTAGAGAAATGTGTCTCCTGCAGGAGGAGGATGGGTTTTGGGAAGGAGAGTGGAGCATTGTCTGGTTTTGTGTCACGGTGAAATTGCTCGGCATTGGAATAGAACAGTATTGCCATCAATGGACAGTTATGCTAAAAGATTGTCAGGTATAAACCTTATGTATAAAATTACGGGGGAGAAATGGGGCAGGCGGGGGACAAATGGAGAAACGATGGGGGAGGTATGGAGATGGTTGAGAGAAAATGGGTGGTTGGAAGGGGGGCGAGTAGGGGGGAGATGGGGAGGAGCGGGAGTAGGGAGGAGGTTAGGTTTAGGGCTCGGGGTGGGGTGAAGAGGTCGTAAATAGGAATGGGGGAGGAGGAGGAAGAGAGGGGTGAATGGGAAGGGTGAGGGAGGGATAAGGGAGGGTTAGTAAAGGAGGAAGGGAGAGGGGGATGTTAAAGAGGGAAGTAAAATATGGGGGGTAATATGTCGGGGGAGGGAGGAGGAGAGGTAATGGGCAGGGTTGGGGGGGAAAGAGGAACAGACTACAGCTCAACTGCTGGTTGATACTTATTGGGGAGTGTGCTGGAATGAACTTTGTTAAGTGTAAATGGTGTGTGGAAAATTAATAAAAAAATTTAAATTTAAAAAAAAAAAAGGCAGGGCAACAAGAGGAGGTTACTGTATCAGAAGTAAACTGGCCGGGAGGGATGGACACATGATGATCAGGAGCCAAGTGGATACCTCCAGCCACAGCTCTGAGGTGGGACCCTCCAAACAGCTTTTCTGCGTAATATACTATAAATCAGTACCTCTTGTGTGAAATGAAGAAGGGCGGAAGCTAACACCATCATCACAACTGAGATTGAAATTGAAATTAATTTCTGGGGGAATGCCAGCAAAACTGCAGCATACCAACGAGGAGTGGACTAAACAGATAAGATATCAAAATGGCACTGATGAATGAGATCCCTGTATTCACACTACAGGAAGAGACAATACAAGAACTACACAAAATATCTCCAGTCTTAGAAGATAAATTTTTGACAACTTTTTATTTTTATTTAATTTGTCTGGGTTTATATACTACTTTTCGCCAGGTCAAAGCAGTTTACATTGAAACAGAATATGGGTTATATATAATGATTAACTATGTACAGGTAAAAGTTAACTATTTACAGGTAGTATTTTTGAGTGCCGATAAAATATTTACAGGTGTTAACATACAGTGCCTTGTGAAAGTATTCATTCCCTTGGTTTTTTGTCCTGTTTTGTAGCATTACAACAACCTGGAATGAAAATGGAGGTCCATTTGGATGTTAGGTAATGGACCTAACAATATAGTCTAAATTGGTGAAGTGAAATGACAATAAAATACCTTGTATATATAAAAAAACAAGTGAAAACTGAAGAGTTGTGAGTGCATAGGTATTCATTCCTTTTGCTATGAAACCCCTAAATAAGATCTGGTCCAACCAATTAACCTCAGAAGTCACATAATTAGTTGATTAGGGTCCACCTGTGTGCAAGCAGTGTCACATGATCTGTCACATGCCTGTATAAATATACCTGTTCTGTAAGGCCCCCGACTCTGCAACACCACTAAGCAAGCAGCATGAAGACCAAGGAGCACTCCAAACAGGTCACAGTTATGAAGTATAAATCAGGGATGCATTACAAAAAAATACCCCAAATTCTGAATTTTCCACAGCGCACCATTAAAACCATTATAACAAAATAGAAAGAATATTACACCACTACAAACCTGACAAGAGAAGGCCACCCACCAAAATTTACAGACCGGGCAAGAAGAGCATTAATCAGAGATGCTACAAAGACACCAAAGATAACACTGAAGGAGCTGCAAAGATCCAAAGTGGAGATGGGATCTGTCCATAGGACCACTTTAAGCCGTACACTCCACAGAGTGGGGCTTTATGGAAGAGTGGCCAGAAAAAAAACATTGCTTAAAGAAAGAAATAAGGAAACACATTTGGAGTTTGCACAACAGCATGTGGCAGACCCCCCAAACACACGGAAGATGATTCTCTGGTCAGATGAGACGAAAATTGAACTTTTTGGCCAACATGAGAAACGCCATGTGTGGCGCAAACCCAACACTTCCTATCACCCTGAGAACACCATTCCCACAAGTGCAACATGGTGGTGGCAGCATCATGCTGTGGGGATGTTTTTCCATTGGCAGGGACAGGAAAACTAGTCAGGATTGAAGGAATGGTGGATTGCACTAAATACAGGGCAATTCTTGAGGAAAACCTGTTTCAGTCTGCCAGAGATTTGAGACTGGGATGAAGGTTCACTTTCCAGCAGGACAATGACCCTAAACATACTGCTAAAGCTGGTTCAAAGGGAAACATTTAAATGTCTTGGAATGGCTTAGTCAAAGCCCAGACTTCAATCCGATTGAGAATCTGCCGCATTACTTGAAGATTGCTCTATACCAACACAACCCATCTAATTTGAAGGAGATGGAGCAGTTTTGCCTTGAGGAATGGGTGAAAATCCCAGTGGCTAGATGTGCTAAGCTAATAGAGACATACCCAAAGAGGCTTGCAGCTGTAATTGCAGCAAAAGGTGGCTCTACAATGTACTGACTTGGGGGGGGGGGGGGTGAATACATATGCACACTCCTGCTTTCAGCTTTTTTTTGTCTTATTGTTTGTGTCACAATAAAGGATATTTTGCACCTTCAAAGTCATAGGCATGTTATATCACATGATGCTTACCCTCAAAACTCCATTTTAATTCTAGGTTGTAATGCGACAAAACAGGACAAAGGGGATGAATACTTTTGCAATGCACTGTATGTACAGTTCATATAACGTATGTACAAAAATCAAAAATTAATAGAGAAAAAATGTCTGAGCAATATAAATTATTTATATGTTGGAAGATTGGTCTTGAGGGACAATTCCCTCTTGCAGACTCTCTTCCATTTTAATCAGTGATAGGTCCCATATTTAGAAACCTGTTATAATCATGTGAAAAAAGCAACCATCTATGTGTCCCAACATAATTAAAACAATCAAAACTTGGGACTTATATGTATATCCCTCCTAAAACTCATGTCAAAAATCGCAGCGACTCAATGAATACTCTGCAGTAATTCAACTGAAACACGATTATAAAAAGCACAAAAAAAACTTTAAGCACTTTCCCAAGAAAACAACCTTCAAAGTCAATCTTCTTTTTAAAGGCCTTTCCTTCACAATGTCTACAATCAGAGCGCAAAAACTTTAAAGCACTTATCTGAAAAATCAGCCTCCAAAAACAATCTTCTCGTACAGAGGCTTTTCCTTCACTGTGTCTACAACGAACACAGCACTGCGTTTAGGACATTGTCAACAGTACATGCCTTGCTTGAACGCTCCAGGAACCGCAATGAGAAATGGCATCCAAACTTTGTAAACGCCATACGAATGAGCCACAGAAACAATAAGTGACAGAGCACAAGGACCAATCAACAACTGCCACATCATAGAAGGCTTGCCCAATCCAGTTCTTGATTTAAACCATTCGGATAAACATGACATTTTGAAAATCCAAGACTGTTCACAATACTGCAGACACTGCTTGCTCTCTATTCCCACCATGGGGGTTTTCAGGAAGAAAATCCAAAACTCTCCATTTCAAATCAGCAAATGAATGATCATTGGGACCACATCTTTTTTGGACAGACCATCTACACATCAGGAATCTGACTCCTTGGGACACACTGCATGTGGAGCATGTGATTACTGTGCACAATCTATGAATGGATCTGAATGGTGGTTTCCAAATTTGAAAAAATATCAAGCTAGATGGTACACTACTTGTTCTACAGCTTTTGTGGTGTATTTGCTATTATGTCCATGTTCATTGGTCTACATAGGACGTACTATTCGTCCTGTTTGTGTGCGGTTACGTGAACATGCCTCCCATTTATGGAATCGGACATTCACTGCTCCTATAGTTCAACATTGTGTGGACAATGATCATTCATTTGCTGATTTGAAATGGAGTTTTGGAATTTGTTCCAGAAAACCCTTGTGGTGGGAATAGAGAGCAAAGGCCTCTTTAAAAAGAAGCGACTTTGGAGGTTGTTTTCTTGGAAAAGTGTTTAAAAGTTTTTTTGCGCTTTTTATAATCATATTTCAGTTGAATTACTGCAGAGTATTGAATGAATCACTGCGATTTCTGACAAGATTTTTAGGAGGGATATACATATAAAAGTCACATAAGTTTTGATTGTTTTAATTATGCTGGGGCACATACAGTAGATGGTTGCTTCTTTCACATGATTATAACAAAGGTTTCTAAATATGGAACCTATCACTGATTAAAACAGAAGAGAGGCCACGAGAGGGAATTGTCCCTCAAGACCAATCTTCCAACATATAATTTATATTGCTCAGACATTTTTTGCTCTATTCAGTTTTGATTTTTGGATTTACATTAATAGAGTTTTGTTATTTTGATTTTAATAACGTATGTACACAGCAGGGCTCAAAACAGGTTGTATTTTAGATAGTGGGGCCAAAGTGGTCAAAAACTGGAAGGTCAGGTGTTTACGGAAGGCATGGAGGTTGGAGATTTTTATTGCGTTTGGGAGTGTATTCCAGAGGGATGGTGCATATAGCTCAAAGGCCCTTCTACATGTTTGCTGGTTATACTTTGTTCTGGAGTGTGGTATTGTAAGTATGTTAGCCGTGGATTGTCTTCGGGATCGGTTGGGGTTGAGTGGTTGGAGGAGGGATAGGAGTTGAGTAGCTGTGTAGCCATGGAGAGCTTTGTGGGTTAACAGCAGTGTTTTGTACTTGATTCTACTGGAGAGTGGCAGCCAGTGAAGCTGTTTGAGGATGGGGGTGGTGATGTTGAATTTGGATGGTCCTTGTAGGATGCGTGCAGCAGTGTGAAGGGCAGTTTGCAATAGGAGAAGGGTAGCTTGTGGGAGGCCTTGAATGATTCTGTTGGAGTAGATGTGTGGGAGGATTAGGGCTTGGAGTGCTGAGCGGAAGTCTGTTGGTTGGACAAGGGGGCAAGGGTGTTGTAGGATTTTTGATTTGTGGTATATTGTCCTGGCTGTGGTTGATATTTGTGTCTTGAATGAGAGGTGTTGGTCAAGAATGATGCCAAGGTATTTTAGCTCTGGTCGTATTGTTACTTGCATGTTTAGGGTTATAGAAGTTGGGGAGAGGGGCCAATGTGGATTCTCTTGTTATGAATAAGGCTGGGGTTTTTTTTGTTTTTTGTTTTGTTTTTTTAATAGTTGATGGCTAGGTTGTTGGTTTGTAGCCAGTGAGGGATAGCGGTGAAGCATTCTTATAAACCGCGCTGATTTTTAAGAGTGCGGTATACAAGAACAATAAAATAAATAAATAAATAAATTCGTGGAGTCCTGTGAATGATGGATGTTTGGTGTGGAATGGGCAGTACCATCATATCATCTGCATAGATATAGAAGCTGATATGCATTTTGATGAGCATGCAAAGGAGTTGAAGGTACAGATTGAAGAGGAGCAGACAGGATGGATCCTTGGGGTATTCCTTGTGTTTGACGGTAAAGGTTGGAGATGTTTATTCCTGTTTTTATCTGCTGGTATCTGTTGGAGAGGTACGAATGAAACCATCTGAATATTGTGTCCTGGATTCCTGTTCATTGCAATCGGAGGAGAATTTTGTGGTCGACTGTGTCAAATGCTGCTGAGATGTCGAGGAAGATCAGTAGGAAGCCTCAAGCTAAATCTTATATGCCTTTGATAAGGGTGGTCATGAGCTTTTCCACATCATGCAGGGGGCGAAAACCATGCTGCTGAGGGTCAAGGAGAGAATTGTTGTCCATGTGGTCCTGAAGTTGCAGCTGGATGGTCTTCTCGATTTTTGCTAGGAAGGGGAAATTGGCATTAGGCCTTAATGTAGCGATGCTTGTGCGATTTTGGAGAGTATTGGGCTGAGTTCAGTTTTTGCCGCTTTGATCCAACCAGGAGAGCATGAATCAAAAGGAGAGGTGTTGGTTTGAGTGTCATTAGGATGGTTTTGAGTGTTTCTTTGGTAATGGTGATGGAGGAGGTCCAGCAGGCAATGGTCAGGGTGGTGGGTAGTGATAGAGGTGAGGATGGAGCTGGGTTGAGAGAGAAGTTGCTTATAGTATGCAACCAGCTGTTGGTGGGTGATAACAGGGGTTGTGTTGGGGTTGGGGGGGTGGTCATGTGAGGTGTTTGACGAGGTTGAACTGGTTGAGTTGTTGATGAGTCTGGTGTGGTAGTCCCAATTGGCTTTGTCAGTAGTTGTACGGTAGTCGTGGAGTAAGATCATATAGTTGCTGTGGTCTTTGAGGGTTGTTTTATGCCATTTCCATTCAAGTCTTTGTAGTTGGGTTTTGAGCTGTTGCAGATCGCAGGTGTACCATGTGGGTTTTCCAGTGTTTCTTGGCGGGTCTGTGTGGGTCAGTTTTTATTTCTGATGCTTTTCTAATAATGTGGTTCCAGTTTGTTGTGAGTTTATTTGGGTCATCTGAGTTGATGTTAAGGTTTGGTGAGATGTCTTCTAGAAAACTGTCTTTGTTGAATTGTCAGGGGACTGGGTATATTTATATCATACAAAAGTGTTTCTTGTGCTCCGGTGCTGTGCTCAATGGGTTTTATGGCTGAGGAGGCTGTCTGGGCCTCTGAGTCCATCTGTGTGTGTGCGGGTATGTGAGAAGCTGCTGTGAATGAGTCAACAACCTGGACATCAACAGAGGAGATTAAGGATAGACTAAATACCCATGCTGTTCGGATTCAGCAGGATGAGACCCGCAGCTCGCGAAAGGAAGACAGCACAATACAGTTGGAAGCTTGAGTTCAAGTGCTGGAAACCCAGAATAAGCAGCTGGAATGCCTGGAAGGTCAGAAGAACCAAGGCCACAAAAACAATTTAAGGTTTATTGGCTTATCTGAAAAGATTCCAGAGCACAACTTGTGAAGCCCACTGGAAATGTGGCACACAAAACTTTGCAATTCCATGAGTAGTCACGCATCAGTTGCGATTGAGAGCATGCATTGTGCGGGGTGGTGACAAGAAGAGGAAGGGCAGGGGGAGGTAAAAGCCGCAAACAGTCATCTGATTATTAAATTATGCTGATAAAGCAATTCTGAGACAATATTCGAGAGGAAGAAGCTTCTCATCTTACAAGATTTTTCCACTCAAGTAGCACTGAGACAACACATCTTGGCTCCATACTGCTGTGAACTCTATTAGAAGGGGATCAAGGTAGATTTACAATATCCAGCTAAGGCCTGTTTAAGCTACCAAAATAAAAGTCTTGCTTTTGAGGATCCCAGCTAACGACGTGATTTGGTAGCAAAGCTGGCCCCCATGGGCTAAAATGTAGCATCAAATCTCTCAAAGGTGGATGACTAAAGTGACGTCACCGCTGAGCAGAGTGCTTATTGTAATGCTGATTGACGGCAAAGAGCCACCAATGTAACTGCACCCCAAAATGTAAATATTCTTAGTTTAAGGCAATATAAATCACCAAATTACTAAATAATGTGCCAGTCCAGATCAAGATTCAATCCCCCTGGGGAAACCAAACATAATGTGAAAATCCACTTCTGTTCCTGAAATTCTAAATGTGCCTCAAGATCTCCTCCCTCCCGAATAACATGAGAATCCAGTCAATCTACTACTACTACTTAGCATTTATATAGCGCTACCAGACGTACGTAGCGCTGTACAGACATGTAAGAGACAGTCCCTGCTCGTCAGAGCTTACAATCTAGTTAAGACAAACACAGAGCTGACAATCTAGACATGACAAAAACACGGCACTTACAATCTAGTCATGACAAACACAGAGGTCAACAACTGAAAGCAACAAACAACTGCTGAAAAGAGTGATCCAACTGAACACAATGTTGTACCACTGGAGTTGCAAGCGTTTTCGTACACAATCGGGAGGCATGTTCAGACAAACGGACCTTGAAGGGGCAAGTTGTGCATCCAATGTATATCAAATCGCATGGGCATAATAAAAGATAAACCATAAAGGCTGAATCACAAGTAGTATGAAATCACGAATGCCAGGTTTTATGCCAGACGCCGAGGTCTATAAAGAGTTTCATTGACATTTGCAGCTATTATGGGTTGACAAATTCCATTTGTTTTGCACTGTTCATGGGGGATTTAATACCTGACGCAGGGTCTTCTAAATATATATATAGACCCTAAATGCAGTACTGCGTCATGTTCACCTTATGCTTGAACGAGTGTTTTTGGATTCTCTAATCTAAATTAAGCTAAATACTTTTGCTTCTTTGTTGAAATACCTTTGCTGCTGTCACTGCAAAAATATGACTAAAATGAACAGTTCAGATGAAGAGGTTAGCTCCTCTCTGAGGAATCCAACAAAAACAATTTTATCACTCTTAGTTTGGGTCTTCCTTTTTTATGTTAGTGCTATTTTGGTGGTTGATTCCTTTTAGGTTTGTTCGTTTTGTTTTTGTTTCATTTTTAATAGATAAACAATGACAGCAAATATGGCACAGGAATTTGTAAATAACTTTAAAAAAACTATGGAAATAGGACAGCCATGAAAGAAATTTTCTGGAGTTTTTCCAGGGGCTTCCAATAAAGAGTAGTTACTCACCTGTAACAGGTGTTCTCCAGGAGCAGCAGGAATCAGTCCTCACATATGGGTGACATCGGAGCCGATGGAGCCCTCGTGCGGAGCATTTCCCCAGCTTTCAAAGAAAGTCTTTGGGAATGCAGCGCGCATGCGTGATCCCCTTCCCGCCCAAGGGTGCCATCTTGCTCAGTCTGATGACATAGCTAAAAGACAGCAAAACAACAAAATAAATCATATGACTGCAATTCCAAGGGGAGGAGGGAGGGTCATGAGGACTGATTCCTGCTGCTCCTGGAGACCACCTGTTACAGGTGAGTAAAGCACAGTTACTTACCTGTAACAGGTGATCTCTGGGAACAGCAGGAATAAGTCTTCACATATGGGTATCGTCGGTACCGACGGAGCCTGCGCGGGAACGCTCCCCAGCGTCCAAAAGGAAAGCTTTTGGGAGCAAACCACAGCGCCTGTGAGCTGCCTTCCCGCCTTTCCTAACTGCCTCTCTCCAGTTCGAGTTTTAAAGCTGAGACAAAGAGAGAGAGAGAGGAAAGGAAAGATAGATAGAGAGATACAACTCCTAGGGGAGGTGGGTGGGTTGTGAAGACTTATTCCTGCTGTTCACAGAGAACACCTGCTACAGGTAAGTAACTATGCTATCTCCAGGAACAAGCAGGAATGAGTCTTCACATATGGGGACTCCCCAGCTAGAGATGCCTGGGAGATCACCCAGATTGTGAGTCCCTGGGAAGGGCTCCACCTCTACCCATGAATCTCAGGCATCCAGACAGGGATGGAGGGTAGGAGTTGATTAGGTATAGAACAGGTGTTTGAGAACAGCCTGACCAAACAAGGCATCCCGGCGGGAGTCCTTGTCCAAGCAGTAATGGGGCTGTGAAGGTATGAACCGATGCCCAGGTGGCCGCTCGACAGATTTGGTCGATGGACACAGAGTTTAGATGAGCCATAGAGGTTGCCATGGCCCTCACATTGTGAGCTGTGACACGGCCCTCCAGAGAAAGATTCTTACTTTGGTAGGCGAAGGAAATACACTGAGCAATCCAATTTGACAGAGTTCTCTTAGAGACTGGAAGTCCTAAATGAGAAGGATCAAAAGCAACAAAAAGATGAGAGGACTTTCTATGTTGCTGTGTCCTTTGTAAGTAGAAAGCGAGTGCTCTTTTACAATCCAGGGTATGAAGATTCCTCTCTGCACTTGATGCATGAGGTCCTGGAAAAAAGACAGGTAAATACACCTCCTGGTTCAGATGAAAAGGTGAGACCACTTTAGGCATAAAGTGTGGATTAGTTCTGAGGACTACCTTGTCATGATGGAACCTTGTATAAGGAGGATTAGCCACTAAAGCTTGCAACTCACTGAAACGGCGAGCTGAGGTGACTGCAATGAGAAAAATAACCTTCCAGGAAAGGAATTTCAAGGAGGTAGTGGCTAAGGGTTCAAAGGGTGGCTTCATAAGCTGGCCAAGAACCAGATTCAAGTCCCATGCCACTGGAGGTGGTCTAGTGGGAGGCTTAGTCAAAAAAAGGCCTCTCATGAATCTTGCTATAAGAGGATGAGAGGAAATAGGTTGTCCATTGAGAGGCTTAAGGGATAGCGTAGTTACTCACCTGTAACAGGTGTTCTCCAGGAGCAGCAGGAATCAGTCCTCACATATGGGTGACGTCGGCGCCGACGGAGCCCTCGCGGAGCAATTTTCCCCAGCTTTCAAAGAAAGCCTTTGGGAATTGCAGCGCGCATGCGCGGTCGCCTTCCCGCCCAAGGGTGCCATCTTAGCCAGTCAGATGACATAGCTAAAAAGACAGCATAAAAATTTGCAAAAAAACTAAAGCAGATGATTGCAACTCCAAGGGGAGGAGGGAGGGTTGTGAGAACTGATTCCTGCTGCTCCTGGTGAACACCTGTTACAGGTGAGTAACTACGCTTTCTCCAGGACCAAGCAGGAAGTCAGTCCTCACATATGGGACTCCCAAGCTTAAGGCTACCGGAGACCCTAAGCACAAAAATGAGCTCCCTCTAGCTCAGCAGCACAGAAGGAAGGAATCTTCGCTGAATTATTACCCACCGGTAGCCCACATCCGGGATGGAGGGTAGGAGTTGCTCAGAACTCAAAGAGATTACGGAGGACTGCCTGTCCGAAAGCACTGTCCCTGCGGGACTCCCTCTCGAGACAGTAATGGACCGCAAAAGTCTGGCTCGAAGACCAAGTAGCGGCCCGGCAGATGTCTGCCAGCGGAACAGAGCGGAGGTAAGCCACTGACGTAGCCTTTGCCCGAACGCAATGAGCCGTGACTCGACCTTCCAAGGAGAGTCCGGCTGCCCCATAAGCCCAAGTGATACAGTCCGCAACCCAGATGGACAGAGTACGCTTGGAGACCGGGAGCCCCAATTTATTGGGGTCAAAAGACACAAAAAGCTGAGCAGCTTTACGGTGCTCCCGCGTACGGTCAAGGTAGAAGTTCAATGCCCTTCTACAGTCCAGGGTATGGAGGACCGTTTCAGCTCGGCTGGAGTGTGGTCTGGGAAAGAAGGTCGGAAGTACCACCTCCTGATTGATGTGAAAAGGGGAGACCACTTTTGGAAGAAATTTTGGGTGAGTCCGTAGGACTACCCTATTTTTGTAGAACCGAGTGTAAGGGGGATCAGACACGAGGGCCTGCAATTCACTTACGCGTCTAGCGGAAGTGAGGGCTATCAAGAACAATGTTTTCCAAGAAAGAAAACGGAGAGAACAGGTAGCCATAGGTTCAAAAGGCGGACAGGTGATCCGCTGTAAAACCACATTCAGATCCCAGTCAGGCGCTGGCGGGCGCAGAGGTGGTTTAAGCAGAAGGAGACCTCGGAGAAACCTCGCTACAAGAGGGTCGCTGGAAAGAGGTCTGCCGTCCACCGGCACATGATGTGCTGAAAGAGCACTGAGGTGAACTTTGACGGAGTTGGACTTAAGTCCCAGATTAGAGAGGTATAGTAAGTACTGCAGGATCACCGACACCGGGCAGGAGAAGGGATCCTGAGACTGTTGGGTACACCAAACGGAAAAGCGACGCCATTTAAGGGCGTAGCATTTGCGGGTAGAAGGTCGCCGAGAAGCTAGGACGACCTCTTCCACCTCTGCCGGCAGAAGAAGGGGAGCAAGGACTACCCTCTCAGCAGCCAGGCCATTAGATTGAGAGATCTGAGGTTGGGGTGTAGCAGAGACCACTGATCCTGAGTGAGGAGATCCGGTTGTAACCCCAGAGGGAATGGATCCTCTACCGCTAATTGCAGCAGGAGTGGAAACCACGGCTGTCTGGGCCAGCGAGGGGCCACCAGGATCATGAAGGCTTTGTCTCGGAGAACCTTGAAAAGAGTCCGAGAGACTAGCGGGATGGGAGGGAAAGCGTACAGAAGGCTCTCCGACCATGAGAGTAGAAAAGCGTCTGCCGCAACTCGAAGGGGATGTGGCTGACGAGAGCAGAAGCGAGGAAGTTGCCGGTTGAGAGGGCTGGCAAAGAGATCCATCGTGGGGACGCCCCACTTTAGAAAGAGCTTCTGAACTACCAAGGGATCCAGGCGCCACTCGTGCGGCTGGAGGATCCTGCTGAGTTTGTCCGCCAGGCAATTTTCTTGGCCTGGGAGATAAACTGCCTTGAGAAGAACGCCGTGACTGACGGCCCAAGAGCAGAGCTTCTGTGCTTCCCGACAGAGAAGGAAGGAGCCCGTGCCCCCCTGCTTGTTCACGTAGAACATGGCAACTTGATTGTCCGTCTGGACAAGGACGGACTGGTGAGAGGTCAGGTGGGAGAAGGCCTTGAGAGCCAGGCGGATCGCTCTGAGCTCCAGGAAGTTGATCTGCTGAGCAGACTCCCACGTGGTCCAGAGGCCCTGAGTACGTGCCCCTTGGCAATGTGCTCCCCAGCCCAGGAGGGATGCATCTGTCGTCAGCACCCGGGCCGGCTGAGGTGACTGAAAAGGCATGCCGAGTACCAGGTTCGGCCGATGAAGCCACCACTGGAGAGACGAGATCAGCGGCTCGGAGACGCGCACTAGGTCTGCTAGGCCGCCTGTGGCTTGTTGCCACTGCTTGCGGAGACACCATTGAGCAGGCCGCATATTCAGGCGGGCATTGGGGGTCACATGGACGGTGGAAGCCATATGGCCGAGTAGTCTCAGGAAGCGCCTGGCGGAGACCAGGGGCTGGCTGCGAAAACGGTCGGCTAGGTCCATGAGCCGTTGAGCCCTGTCGAGCGGTAGGAACGCTCGTGCCTGAGGAGTGTGCAGCCCTGCGCCGATGAACTCGAGATCCTGTGAGGGGAGCAAAGTGGACTTTGCGAAGTTTATAACAAAGCCCAAGTACTGCAGAAGAGTCACCGTGCGGCGTGTGGCGTTGGTGACCTCCGGAGCGGACGCTGCTCTGATGAGCCAGTCGTCGAGGTACGGAAAGACATAGAGGCCGTGAAGCCGGAGATGGGCCGCCACCACCGCGAGACATTTTGTGAAGACTCGCGGTGCGGAGGACAGGCCAAAGGGCAGTACTCTGTACTGGTAATGATTTCCTGCCACCACAAACCTTAGGTATTGGCGGTGGCTTGGGTGGATGAGGATGTGCGTGTAGGCATCCTTTAGATCCAAGGAGCATAGCCAATCTCCCTGCTGGAGGTAGGGCAGAAGGATTCCAAGGGTAAGCATCTTGAACTTTTCCCGCACGAGGAATCTGTTGAGGTTGCGCAAGTCCAGGATGGGTCTGAGGCCTCCTGTCCTTTTTGGTACTAGAAAATACCTGGAATAAAAGCCTTGACCTCTCAGGTGGTGGGGCACCGGTTCCACCGCCTGTTCCTGTAGAAGACCTGCTAACTCCTGAAGGAGTAATTCCCTGTGCAGAGGGAGTCGTGGAGGTTCTCCCGGAAAATAGGAGGGAGGGACCTGGTGGAAGTGGAGAAGATAGCCTTCTCTCACGACTTGAAGCACCCAGGCATCTGAAGTGATGCTGGACCACCTGTGGGCGAAGTGAACCAGCCGGCCTCCGGTGCTGGGAGGAACCAGCGGAGGGGGAGAGGCTATGCTTAAGGAGTCAAAAGCCCCCACCCTGCTGAGCAGGGGCTGGTGGTGCAGGCTTGGGGGCTTGCTGCCTACGGGACCCGTTACCCCGTCCCTTGGCCTGCTGGCCCTGTTGGGGAGCTGCAGGGGCCTGATATTGGGGGTATTGTTTGTAGGCAGCCGCCTTTCTCGGGTAAAAGGACTTCTTTCCCGAGCCCTTCTTTTTCTGGGAAGGGGCGGAGGTCTTCCTAGAAAGCCTAGTCCTGGTGAGAGTCTCCGTCTCGATTTGTGCAGCCTTTTCAGCCATGGGCTTGCCAAAGAGGTTTTCGCCTCGGCAGGGGACATCGACCAACTTGTCCTGCACCCAGGGCTCAAGGTCAGACGACTGAAGCCAAGCCTGTCGGCGGGCACCGATGCCGGCTGCGGCCACTCGAGCCGATGCTTCAAAGCCATCATAGGCTGCTCGGGATATGAATTTTGAGCATTCCCGAATGCCAGAGGACAAGGCCAGGAACCTCCGCAAGGGTTCCTCGGACAAACCAGCGGAGAATCCGGCTAGCTCTTTAGCCAGGTCCCGGAGATACATGCCCATGTATAGCTGGTAGGTCTGGACACGACACGCAAGCATAGAGCCCTGGAAACACTTCTTACCAAGGCCATCCAGGTTACGGGCCTCCCTGCCAGGAGGCACCGAGGAGTGCATCTTCTGGCTCTTAAGACGATGCATGGCCGATTCCACTACCATGGAATGGTGTGGTAGCTGTGCTTTTTGGAAGCCAGGGCTCTTGCGGACTCGATAGATAGAATCGACCCGCTTGCTAAGGACCGGCGAGGAGGCCGGACTCTCCCACATGCGGAAGAGTAGTCGTTCCAGCATGGGAGGAACCGGTACAGTAAAGTGTTCCCGGGCGGGAGAGTCATACTGGAGGGCGTCGAGCTCTTCGGCTCGAGGCTCCTCCTCGGGATCCGCAGGGAAGGCCAAAGCCTTGGCCATATCCCTGACGAAGTCCGAGAACCGGGCATCCTCCGGGGGGGACTGCTTCCGAGGTTCGGACTCAGGTGAGTCCGAGGGGACACACCGAGTCCGAAAAGAATCAGGTGACTCTTCCTCTTCAGACTCCCAGACCGACTCCGACGAGGAATCGGTGGGGTCGGCCCGGGCATGGCGCGGCGCCTGCCGCCCCGACGCCGAGGGAGTCGGCGTCGGCGACCTCGGTCCCGAACGGGAGGCCGAGGGTGACCTCGACCGAGGATCGACTTGAGTTCGCATGGACTCGAGGATCGGCTCGGTCTCCGGGGTCGACTTAGACGTCGACGTCCCGGCGGTCGGGGCAGCGGCGCCAGCGAGGCCAGCGAGCAGTGCCCGCTGCTGGTCCATGAAGGCAGACAGTCTGCTCTCCAAGGCCGTCAACCTGAGTCCGAGCTCAGGTGACCCAGCAGCCCCCGACTCGGGCCCCGACGGCGTCGGGCCCGACGTCGGCGGTCTCGGAGGCGAGTCCAGGAGAACCACAGGACTTACCCGAGCAGGCAGCTCCGACTCCAGGCGAGGTCGCTTCGAGAGGTGCTCCTTCTCCAAGGACCCGGGACGGCTATCGGGGCTATGCGACCTGGCCCTCGCGGAGCCAGGAGCGTCCACCGACGCCGCCCTCGCGGGTTTCACCTTCCGTCGATGGTCCCCGGAGGGAGAACCCCTGTCGGAGGAACTCCGGCGACGGTCCGAGCTGGAACCTCTGGACGCGGAGGCCTCCGACGAGGTCCGGGTACGGCTGGGGTCAGCGAAGATCCTATCCCGCTGATGCCGCCGACTTCTCAACGCTTTGGAGGACATTTTGCCGCAGGGCCCACAGATCATTTCTTCATGATCCGGGCCCAGGCAGCGGAGGCAATTGTCGTGTGTGTCAGTTAGTGACATATTTCGGTCACACTGACCACACCGCTTGAAACCACTGGCAGCCATCGGGGGAAAAAGGGCCCCGGTGAGGTCAAAGGACCGGGCTGCCAGGGAAAAACCGAAAACGAAACTGACTAAGTCAGAAAAACCGAAAAAGAAGAAGAGGACTCGTGACCGGCGTCGCGAGTCCGGGCGGGAAAAAGACCGGCGTCGAACCGAAGGAAAAAAGAGAAAATTATGAGTAAAAATCAACTTTTTCGCAGGGACACGACGGGTACGTCTGTAGGGCTCCGCGGAAAAAAGAAGACTGGCTAAGATGGCACCCTTGGGCGGGAAGGCGACTGCACATGCGCACTGCAATTCCCAAAGGCTTTCTTTGAAAGCTGGGGAAAATTGCTCCGCGAGGGCTCCGTCGGCGCCGACGTCACCCATATGTGAGGACTGACTTCCTGCTTGGTCCTGGAGAAGCTGCAATAGCACTCAAATGGACTCTGATTGAATTTGTTTTAAGGCCTGCATGAGATAAATTCAGCAAATAGTCTAGTAAAGAATTCAAAGGTATTGCAAGAGGGTTGAGACCCTTCTCTGCACACCAAATGGAAAACCTTTTCCATTTAAAAGCATATGAACGTCTGGTGGAAGGCTTTCTGGAAGCATGAAGGATATCCTTTACTTGCTGAGAAAGGTGCAAATCCTGAAGGTCTAGGCCTTCAGCAACCAGGCCCTGAGATGAAGAGACTGAGGATTTGGGTGCCACAAGGTTCCCTCCTCCTGGGAGAGGAGATCTGGAGCAGACCCCAGGTCTAGGGAGGGTGCTTGAGGGAGATGCAGAAGTAGAGGGTACCACACTTGGAGTGGCCAAAGTGGTGCTATGAGGATCATAGAACCCTTGTCTCTCTGGAGCTTGAACAGAGTCTTGGGGATGAGGGGAATAGGTGGACAGGCATAGAGGAAGTCTTGCCCCCAATGAAGGAGGAAGGCATCCCTGGCCTGAACTCCCTGACATGGAATCCTGGAACAAAACCGGGGAAGTTTAGCATTCCACGGACTTGCAAACAGGTCTATGTCTGGGGTACCCCAAATCCGAAACATTCTGGCTATCTGGTCCCCATGGAGGGACCATTCGTGCGGAAGCAGAACTCGACTGAGTCTGTCTGCCCAAGAGTTTTGAACCCCTGGAAGATACACTGCCATGAGATGGATTTGATTGCTCTCTGGCGAAGGCCCACAATCTCAGAGCTTCACTGCAAAGCGACAGAGAGCCAGTCCCTCCCTGCTTGTTCACATAGAACATGGCTACCTGGTTCTCCATGTGGAAGAGGACTGTCTTGTAGCTGAGCAGGGAGTGGAAGACTCAGAGCTAGAAAAATTGCTCTGAGCTCCAAGAGGTTGATATATAGAGATGTCTCCTGTGGAGACCAGATGCCCTGGGTGGAGAGATCTTGTAGATGAACTCCCCAACCCTTTGGAGAGGCATCTGTTGTAAGGGTTGCTTGGGGTAACACCTGTTGAAAGGGGGGCCCCAGCAACAGATTTTGAGTGGACTTCCACCAGTGGAGGGACCAAAAGAGGCGACTGGAGGTTGCTATTTTGTCTGACAGGCAACCCGAGGCCTGGGTCCATTGGGTGGATAGAGTCCACTGAGCTGCCCTCATGTGAAGGCGAGCATAAGGAACCACATGCACCGTGGCTGCCATGTGGCCTAAGAGTTGCAACATCTCTCGAGCAGTTAAATGGGATTTTAACTGAATCTGGGAGGCTAACTGCACCAAGCGTAGGCAACGGGCCTGGGGAAGATAGGCCCTTGCAGTTGTGGTATCCAGTAAGGCCCCTATGAACTATAGAAACTGAGTAGGGGTGAGATGGGATTTTGGAATGTTGATTACCAGTTCCAGATACTGAAGAACACGCCTTGTGCAGGCCAGGGAAGTCTGGGCCTCTGACTGGGATGGAGCTCGGATGAGCCAGTCGTCCAGATATGGGAATACGAATATTCCTAGAGTGCGCAGAAATGCAGCTACTACTGCCATGCATTTTGTGAACACTCTTGGAGCAGAGGCCAGACCAAAAGGAAGCACTCTGTATTGGTAGTGCTTTCCTTGGTAAAGGAACCGAATGAACCTTCTGTGTGTTGGATGGATGAGAACATGGGTGTATGCATCCTTGAGATCTAGAGAACAAAGCCAGTCCTGACTCTGGAGGTATGGA
The DNA here is from genome assembly GCA_033557465.1 of Ichthyophis bannanicus. Lineage (NCBI taxonomy): Eukaryota > Metazoa > Chordata > Amphibia > Gymnophiona > Ichthyophiidae > Ichthyophis > Ichthyophis bannanicus. The sequence goes on along the minus strand of CM066035.1, from coordinate 922,570,510 downwards.
AGGAGAGTTCTGAGAGAAGTCATCTTGAATTTCTCCTTGCATAGAAACTTGTTCAATTCTCTGAGTTCTAATATGGGTCTGAAGCCCCCCGTTTTCTTTGGAATGAGAAAATAGGGGGAGTAGAACCCTGAGCCCTGTTGAAGAAGGGGTACTTCTTCTATTGCCCCTTGGGCAAGAAGGGCAGCAATCTCTTGACCTAGAAGGTTGAGGAGAGATGTTGGAGAATTGAACTGTTTCACCATGGTGTGAGGAGGAAGGTTTAAGAAATGAAGCTTGTACCCATCTCGTATGATGGAGAGGGTCCATTGCTCTGCTGTGATTTGTTCCCATCTGGGAGCAAAGTGAGCTAACCTTCCTGGGATGGTGAGGGTGATGCCAAACAGGTTTTCCCTTGTACAGGGAAGGTTACCTAGACCATCCTGTACCCAGAATTCTAAATCAGAGGCTTGCAACCAAGCAACTCTGCGTGCACCTATGGCAATAGCCGAGGCTCTACTGGCACCCTCAAAAGAGTCAAAGGCTGCACGATTGGAAAACTTGGATACATCCTGTGCATGTTTAAGCCAGGTGATATATTCTTCTCTCTTATCTTCTGACATAAAAGGAGATAAGGTTTGCAGATGATCTGTAACTTCTTTTAAAAAACATCCCCATATTTATATATTTATTTATTTATTTAACATCTTTTACATACCGCGCTATTTGCTGTCAGTGCGGTTTACATATAACAAAGGTTGCACATTCAAAGGACAATTGTGTGCTTACATTACAACAGGAAACGTAAACTTGGAACAACAGGGTAAAAAACCGTAACTATGTACATATAGAGACTATAGGAGTTGATTCTGGCTACAAGCATACTGGCCTGGAAGATTTTCCTGCCAAAGGCATCTAGGGTTCTGCATTCTCTTCCTGGAGGAGCAGAGGAGTGCCTTTTTGTACTCTTGATCTTTTTCATAGCAGACTCTACCACAATGGAGTGGTGAGGAAGCTGAGTCTTATGAAACCCAGGACAAGGAGGAACATGATACATGGTGTCCAACCTTCGAGAATGAGGGGAGGTGGAAAGAGGAGTCTCCCATATGACCAACATGTGATCATAAAGAATCTCATGTATTGGTAAGGTGGCTGCCTCTTTAGGAGCCTTAGGATATTGTAGGATATCTAATTTTTTGGCTCTAGGTTCAGTTTCAGAGGCCACTGAGATGGACAGGCCTTTGGCCACCTCCCTAATGAAGTCCTGAAAAGACAAGTCTTCAGGAGGAAACATTCTCCTTTTTGGAGAAGAGGGTTCCTGAGGAAGGATCCCCGATGCTTCAATTGAGGCCTCTGATGTATCAGAGTCTTCAGAGGAATCGAAGTATCGACTGTCTGGATGCTCTCGCAGAGCCCGATACGCGTACCGGAAGGTATCGACATCGGGAGTAATCGGTACCAAGTCGGTACTGATGGGCATCACTGGATAGCATACCGCTGCTGTCGATGCTGATGTCGATGCAAGCGGTACCGGTATCGGAACCGATTTCGGATCCGGTACCGGAATCGGTACCGGTACCGGTACTGACAACGGGGTTTGTTGCGGTACCGTAGGCGTCGCAGCTTGTATGAATGCCGTTATGGCACGCTGCATGGTCAGAATATTCTGATCCATCGACGCCACCAATGTCTGGATGTCGGTACCGGTGGTAACCGCCAGTACCCCAGAACATTGTAACAGGTGATCGGTTGAGGCCGAGCCATCGATGTCAACCTGTGACCCCATAGGTAGAGCTTTGGAAGCCGGAGCCTCCCGCCGGGGTAATTTTGCCGGTGTGGATTCCTCAAGAGTAAGACCGGGGGCATCTCGATACTTAGAGGGAGATGAACTCTTTGAGGACCGGCCAGATTTAAGTTTGGTTACCTGAGATCCATGGGATGAAGAAGCAGCCCTGGAAGACGTCGATGCCACAGAAGCTGCATCGGAGGGAAACAGGGTACTGAGCTTGAATGCCCGATTTTGTAACCCTCTCTTAGACATCATGGAACAGGACTCACAATCCGCAATGGAGTGGTCAGGACCTAAACATTTTAGACACCAGTCATGGGTGTCAGTGACAGAAATAGTGCTGCTGCACTTCGTGCACTTTTTAAACCCGGAGGCGGGTTTTTCCATGAGGAAAAATATATCTGTAGGCCTAAGGCCTCAGAAGAAAAAATGCACTGAAGAAAGAAACGAGTAGTTTGTTTGTTTTTAAAGAAAGAAAAAAGACCGGTGGTACCGGTCCAGAGTCAAGAAGGCAGACACGCGACTAAAGAAAAATAAAAGAAAATAAGAAATTCTTCAGCGGCGACAGGAAACACGACCTGCTGGCTCCGCGGAAAAGAAGAACTGGATAGAGGCAGTTAGGAAAGGCGGGAAGGCAGCGCGCAGGCACTGTGGGATGCTCCCAAAAGCTTTCCTTTTGGATGCTGGTGAGCGTTCCCGCGCAGGCTCCGTCGGTACCGACGATACCCATATGTGAAGACTCATTCCTGCTTGTTCCTGGAGATCTACTCTTTCTCCAGGACCAAGCAGGAAGTCAGTCCTCACATATGGGCCTCCCTAGCTTCAGGCTACCGGGAACCCAAGCTGAAAAATAAGCTCCCTCTAGAGCATCAGCATCCGTGAAAGAATCCTTTCTGAGAACCTCCCCATACAGTAGCCCAACACAAGGACCAGAGGGTAGGAGTTGCCTAAACCTCAAAGAGATTACGGAGTACCACCTGTCTGAAAGCACTGTCCCTGCGGGACTCTCTCTCGAGGCAGTAATGGGCTGCAAAAGTCTGGCTTGAAGATCAGGTAGCGGCCCGGCAGATGTCTGCCAATGGAACAGAGCGGAGATGGGCTACTGACGCGGCTTTCGCCCTGACATGGTGGGCCGTGACTCGACCCTGCAAGGAGAGGCTGGCCGCCCTGTACATCCAGGCGATACAATCCGCTACCCAAAGGGACAACGTATGCTTGGAGACAGGCAACCCCAGTTTATTAGGGTCAAAAGATACGAAGAGCTGAGCAGCCCTTCTATGCCCCTGCATACGGTCTATGTAAAAGGACAACGCCCTTCTAAAGTCCAGGGTATGCAGGACTGTTTCAGCCCGGCTGGCATGCGGCCTGGGGAAGAATGTTGTAAGAACCACTTCCTGATTGAGGTGGAAGGAAGAGACAACCTTCGGAAGGAACTTAGGGTGAGACCGCAAGACCACCCTGTTCTTATAGAACCGTGTGTACGGTCTATCAGAAACCAGAGCTTGTAGTTCACTCACACGCCTGGCCGAGGTAAGAGCCACCAAGAACAAGGCCTTCTAGGAAAGGAAGCGTAAAGGACAGGTAGCCATCGGCTCAGACGGTGGGCAAGTAAGTTGTTGCAAGACCACATTTAAATCCCACTCAGGGGCTGGTGAACGGATCGGAGGCTTGAGCAGAAGCAGGCCTCTGAGGAAATGGGACTCCAAGGGGCGGCCCGAGAGAGACTGGCCCTCTACATGTGAGTGGTGTGCCGATAGAGCACTGAGGTGGACCCGAACAGAGTTGGATTTAAGGCCTAGGTCCGAGAGGTGGTGTAGGTACTGCAGCACCACTGGAACCAGGCACAAAAAGGGATCCTCCTGGGGCTGAGCACATCAGGTGGAGGAACCTACACCATTTGAGGGCATAAGATTTCCAGGTGGATTGCCTCCTAGAGGCCAAAACCACCTCTTCCACTTCCTTAGGAAAAATAAAGGGGCTAGAACTACCCTATCAGCAGCCAGGCCATCAGATTGAGGGATTTGAGGTTGGGGTGCAGGAGAGACCCCTGATCCTGAGACAGGAGATCGGGTTGCACCCCCAGAGGGAGTAGAGTGTCCACCGCCAACTGCAGAAGAAGTGGAAACCACGGCTGGCTTGGCCATCTGGGGGCTACCAGAATCACAGAGGCCTTATCCTGAAGAACCTTGAACAAGGTTCGGGCCACTAGAGGCATGGGAGGAAACACATACAGTATGCCCGTAGAACAAGAGATTAGAAACGCATCTGCTGCTATTCGCAGAGGATGCAGTTGTCTGGAACAGAACCTGGGTAGCTGACGGTTCAGTGGACTCGCAAAGAGATCGATAGTTGGAAGACCCCATCTTAGAAAGATCCCTTGGACCACCAGAGGATTCAACTGCATTTCGTGAGGCTGGAGAATCCTGCTCAATCTGTCTGCCAGGCAATTTTCCTGCAGCAAAATCACACCAATGTAACAAATTTCTTTAGTGGAAAACAAATTTCATATGAACATCTAAACGGTGTAAATACTAAGGCTAATGTCAGCACCAGTGTTAGAAATTATGTTAGTAAGTGATGTTGTTAATAGACCAGGGGGTTTCAGCTTCACACTGCGTTTTAAATGCTTGTCAAAGAGTTTGTTTGAGCATTAGCGCTTCAACAACATCAGCAGCCACCCTGGAATACAAGAAAATTTTTTTACTTAACACCCGTACTGCCGTCACCAATTAATATGAGAAACTACTGGGAAGATGTTTCTTTTGCTATCACTTATTTCATTATAAAAAACCCTATTATTTTTAAAACTCTTCTTCAACCGCACTATTTGTGCTCAATTTATAGTCCCAGGTTTCTCTGTTGTTCCAATATAAACACCAATCTTCGATGCCAACTTCAATCTTCTTTAAACAAATGTCCAGCAAAACTATTGCACAAGAAAATTTTTCTTAAAAGCTGTATTTCATCAAAAAGCCTTGGCTTGGGAATGTGTTTAAGATCCGAAGACTTATCTGAAGACTTTTCTTCTCAGGAAAATAGCCAACTGCTTGTGATTCATTTTCAAGGCAGGTAAACTTGTTGTGTTTGATTGCCAAGGAGCACAGGGCCTCTGCCTCCTGACACAGAAGCTTGGAGCCTGTGCCCCCTTGGTTGTTCATGTAGAACATTGCCACTTGATTGTATGTCTGAACTAAGACAGACTGGTGAGAGAGGACATGACAGAAAGTCTGTAGAGCTAGGCGGATAGCTCTCAACTCCAATAGATTGATCTGCTGTGTGGACTCCCCAGGAGACCAGAGGCCCTGAATGCAAGCCCCTTGGCAATGTGCACCCCAGCCCTGAAGGGAAGCATCGGTTTGTCAGCACCAGTGTGCGGGGAGACGCCTGAAAAGGCGCCCCCTGGACCAGGTTTGGGAGATGCAGCCACCACCGTAGGGAGGCTGTCAGCAGTTTGGACACCCTTATCTTGTCTTTCAAGTCGCCTTTGGCTTGCACCCACTGAGCTCTGAGGCACTACTGAGCAGGTCGCATGTGCAGGTGGGCATTCGGAGTTACATGGACCGTGGATGCCATGTGGCCCAAGAGCATTAGGAGGTTTATGGCGGAGACCAGAGAACCGCTCTGGAACTGATTGGCCAACGCTATCAGTCTGTAGGCCCTGTCCTCGGGCAAATAAGCCTTTGCCTGAAGGGTATCTAGTCTTGCCCCTATGAACGCTATGTTCTGTGAGGAGAGCAAAGTGGACTTTGTGAAGTTTATGGCAAAGCCTAGGTGCTGGAGAAGAGATACAATGCGAAGGGTGGCTTGTCTGGTCTCCTGTGGAGACTGAACCCCTGATGAGCCAGATGTCCAGGTATGGGAAGACAAAGATGCCCTGGTTTCTGAGTTAGGCCGCCACCACCGCCAGGCACTTGTTAAAAACCCTGGGAGCGGAAGTTAGGCCAAAGGGAAGTACCCTGTATTGAAAATGATTTCCTCCCACTAGAAATCTGAGATACTGTCTGTGGTCTGGATGAATGAGGATGTGAGTTTAAGCATCCTTTAGGTCTAAGGAGCATAGCCAATCTCCCTGCTGGAGGTAGGGCAGCAGTATCCCAAGGGTAAGCATCTTGAACTTTTCCCTCTCCAGGAACTTGTTGAGATTTCGCAAGTCTAGGATGGGCCTGAGGCCTCCTGTCCTTTTTGGTACCAGAAAGTATCTTGAATAGAAGCCTTGGCCTCAGGTGGTGAGGCACCGGTTCCACCGCCTGCTCCTTTAGAAGACTTGCCAACTCATGAACAAGGAGGTTCCTGTGAAGAAGGGAGTCTTGGAGGCTCCCCTGGAAAATAGGAGGGGGGGTAACTGGTTGAAGTGGAGCTAATAGCCATTTTGGACTATGCTCAGCACCAATGTTCCCTCTAATTTTCTGTAGGCTGTGTGTGCATAAAATATCAGCTGTGTGCAGCTTTTGAAGAAAGGTTAAATTTTTGTGCGCCTCATAACGACACTCAGAGTTATATACTTTAAAATTTGACTACATGTCAGAATACAGTATGTACACCACATTATTTTCATTTAATTTGATTAAAATCAGACGATTACTAAATGAAGCAGGAAATTTCTAGTAATTACAATCATAATATTTAAGTTTTAAGATGTCTGTGTTGTTTTCTATCAGAATCAGAGCCATAATTTTTGTGCGCTCTGTTGTAAAGTATGTGCGCTCGCTCGGCGAGGTGTGTGCGCGCGCACACGCGCACAGCTTAGAGGGAACAGTGCTCAGCACCCAGGTATCCCCTGTTATGGTTGACCACCTGTGGGCATATAGTGTCAGCCGGCCTCCTGTGCTGAGAGGAGCCAGCTGAGGAGGAGAGGCTATGCAAGGGAAGTCAAAACCCCGCTCCCTGCTGTGCAGGAGCCGGAGCTGAGGGCTTGGGGGTTTTCTGCCTACAGGGCACATGTCCCTGCCCCTTGGCCTGCTGACCCTGATGGGGAGCTGCAGAGGCCTGAAAATGAGGGTAGGATTTGTAGGCAGCACCCTTCCTCGGGAAAAAGGGCTTTTCCCCCAAGCCCTTCTTCTTCTGATTAGGGGCAGACGTTTTGCTGGACAGCCTTGTCCTGGTGAGAGTCTCAGACTCGAGTTCTGCAGCCTTTTCAGCCATAGGTTTGCCAAAAAAGGTTCTCACCTCGGCAGGGGACATCGACCAACTTGTCCTGTACCCAGGGCTGAGGTCCGATGACAGTAGCCAGGCCTGATGGCGTGCACCGATGCCGGCCGCAGCTACTCGGGCCGAAGCCTCGATGCCATCATAGGCTGCTCGAGAGAGAAACTTTGAGCATTCTCGAATCCCAGATGACAAAGACTTAAACCTCTGCAAAAATTCCTCGGAGAGGCCAGCTGAGAACCCAGCAATCTCCTTTGCCAGGTCCCAAAGGTACATGCCCATGTACAGCTGGTAAGTCTGGACTTGGCACGCCAGCATAGAGCCCTGGAAGCACTTTCTACCGAGGGCATCCAGGTTCCGGGCCTCCCATCCGGGGGGCACCAAGGAGTGCATCTTCTGACTCTTCAGACGATGCATGGCAGATTCCACAACCATGGAGTGGTGCGGTAGCTGTGCCTCCTGGAACCCAGGGCTCTTACGGACTCGATAAATGGAATCGACCCATCTGCTGAGAACCGGCGCGGAGGCCGGTGCCTCCCACATGCGGAAGAGCAGACGTTCCAGCATCGAAGGAACCGGTACAGTAAAGGCCTTCTTAGGCGGAGAGTCATACTGGAGGGCCTCGAGCTCTTCGGCTTGAGGCTCCTCCTCGGTTTCCGCAGGGAAGGCCAAGGCTTTGGCCATATCCCGCATGAAGTCCGAGAACTGTGTATCCTCCGGGGGGGACCGTCTCCGAGGCTCGGAGTCCGGTGAGTCCAATGGGATGCACCAGGTCCGGAAAGTATCCGGGGACTCTACGTCCTCCGTCTCCCACTCGGACCCCTCCAAGGAGGAATCGAGCAGCTCCGGCTAGGCGGGCACCGATGCCAACCGCCCCGATGCCGAGGGCACCGGCATCGATGACCTCGGCCCCGAGCGGGAGGCTGAGGGGGACCTTGGCCGAGGATCAACTCGAGACCGCATCGACTCGAGGATCGGCTCGGCCTCCGGGGTCGACTTGGACGTCGAGGTCCCGGTGGTCGGGGCAGATACACCGGTCAAACCAGCGATCAGTAACCGCTGCTGCTCCATGAAGGCAGCCAAGCTGCTCTCCAAGGCCAACCTGAGACTCAACTCAGGAGACTCATCAGTCTCCGACTCAGGCCCCGACGGCGTTGGGCCCGACGTCAGCTCCCCCGGAGGGGAGTCTATGAGGACAACAGCACTCAGGGACTCCGGCTCCACTCAAGGCAACTTGGCAGGCCTCTCCGACTCCGAGGACCTGGGACGGCGGTCGGGGCTATGCGACCTCGCCCTCAAGGAGCCAAGAGTGTCCACCGACGCCACCCTCGCGGGTTTCTTCTTCCTTATGTGTTCCCTCGAAGGAGACCCCCTTTCAGAGGAGCCTCGACGGTGCTCGGGGTCGGACTCCCGAGATGTCGAGGCCTCTGACGAAGTCCGGGCTCGGCCGGACGCGGAGTCAGAAAAAAGTCCTTCATGCTGATGCTGACGGCTCCTCAGTGCCTTAGAGGACATTTTGCCGCACGGGACACAGACCACCGGTTCATGGTCGGGCCTGAGGTAGCAGTCATGTGTGTCGGTGAGAGACATCAGCTTCTTACACCCCTCACACTTCTTGAACCCGCTGGCAGGGGGGCGGAGCTAGCCACTGAACAGAATGGACGCCTGAATTTTTGCTCCCGTTGCTGCCCAAGAATCCTGAACATATCCCGGTATTACATTGAAGTTTGTACCCCCTACCTACATCAACACCACCGCAATACAGCTGGATGGCATCCCTGAAGCCTGCCCGGCTGGAATTTCCACAGGGATCCGGCTCAGCAGCGAAACGATCCAAACCCGAAGTGGGTTCCCCGCAGAAAATGGCCGCGGGAGAGAAGGAGGGAGTGACTACCGGTGGCCTACGTGAAGTGCTACAGGAATTGAAATGCGTTAAAGAAATAATTGCAGCCAATTCTAGTTCACTGAACATGATTCAAGAAGACTTGCTGGAGGTAAAAGAGAAACTCCTCACCATCACCACTCGACTTAATGCAGTTGAATTACAAACCCAGAAGCATGGCGTTGCATTAGAACAGCTGGGCCCTTTGGTCAAACGAGTCCGGCACATAGAAAATCTGATTGAAGATCAAAATAACCATACCCGTAGAAATAATATCCGCCTTGTTGGAGTCCCTGAAGGAGCTGAAGGTACCGATCCGATTGGATTTCTGGAAAAAACCATACCGGAGATGCTGCAGCTTGTCTTTGCAAGGCCTTTTGAACTAGAACGGGCCCATCGAATCCCAACACACAAAGCTGAAAATACACGATACCCGCGCCCACTCATAATGAAGGTACTGAGATACCCACAGGTCCTACAGATCTTTCAAGCTGCACGGAAGGCCGGATCACTGCAAATCCAGGGACATAAAGTGGCACTCTATCCGGATTTGAGCAAGCAAACGGTAGATCGGAGAAAAGCATTGCTGGCCTGTAGACCCATGCTACAAAGTGCACAGGCAAGATACGGGCTATACTACCCAGGAACCATGCGGGTCACGCTGCATAATGAAACGAGGAATTTTGTTGAAGCTGAAAAACTGAAAACTTTCCTACAAGAAAAATGCGGTATGGAAACCTGAGGTCAATATTCTGATCTCTCACGCAGTGTAGAGACCTCAGCATATACTCAGGGGGTGCGGCCGTGCGTTCTCACAAATTTTAGAACGCCTTAAGCCTTGTTAAACGCCTCATTGATTGTATTTCTGTTGTTCTAAATAGTTTTAATTAAACAGATATTTCTGCTTGAAATGTAGGGGTGGCAACGGGAGGTCGGGGTTGGTTACTGTTTCAGTGGATTGTGTTCACCTTAGCGATACAATGTTTGCCAGTTATGCAGTTGTTGGTGTCAGTCCAGTCCAGTACAAAACCCTCCACATACACGCAAAATGCAAGTACGCGGCAGGCCTATCCATAGGATAGCTTTCACCTATAAGACAGCTTATTCCAACGTTGATGTCTAGTGATCTTTTAATGCTTTCGTTAAATGTAAAAGGTATTACTGGCCCTGTCAAGCGAAAGAAGATTTTAGCGTACTGCCAGCAAAAAAAAGCAGATATTGCCCTCTTACAAGAGACACATTTAACAGTTACTGAATCGCAGAAAGTAACCTCTAAATATTTCCTGGTGGCGGCCTCGGCCTCTGCCACTCAACGCAAAGGGGGGGTAATAATATTAGTGCGCAAATTCCTGCAATCCGCCATTACCGACACACAGATTGATCCGCTAGGTCGATGGGCCAGAGTGACGATGAAAATAAATCAACAGCTTTACACATTCTTCAATATTTACGCGCCCAACCTCGATGACCCTAACTTTTTCAAACTGATAGCTAAAGAAGTTACAGCCGCAGCTCACACCAATATCATATTAGGGGGCGATTTCAATGTCATCTTGGATCCACTGTTAGATCGCACGCCCTATCGGGCTGTAGACAAAGTCAAATCGCAGGCGATTCTTAAAGGCATCATAACAGAGCTACATTTGGTAGACCCATGGCGCCTACTTCATCCCCAAGAAAGAGACTACACATTTTATTCCATCCCACATAATACCCAAACAAGGATCGATTTCTTCCTACTGTCCACAGAGTTGATGCCCCAAGTGTTGTCCGCAGAGATCTATGCTACAACGGTATCGGATCACGCCGCTGTCTCCCTAGTGTTGAATACCAACGTTACACAGCATGTTCCGCCAAGATGGACATTTGATAAATCCCTACTAGCAGATGACTCCTTTGTACAGCTACTGTCAGGGGAAATTGAGACCTATTTTAAATATAATTCACCCACTGATACCTCCATCTGGAGCTGGTGGGAAGGTTTTAAAGCGACCATACGAGCTCATATTACCACCTACACCATTAGACGGCGTAAAGCCAGGAAAAAAGAAAAAGATGAATTGGAACTCCAAATAAAAGCTGGGGAAAGGTTACTAGCCAAAAGAGCTGACTCAATGATATTGATTAGACTCCAAAAATTGCGATACCAATATAATGCTCTCCTCAACAAAGAAGCACTGAGTAGTATCCAGCTACAACGTAGTATATACTACTATGAAAGCAACCGCTCTGGATCCCTTTTAGCTCGGCAGCTCAGACCAAAAACCAGCAAGACCACTATAGCGGCGTTGCAGGACAATTCCGGGGGCCTTCTCCTGAGATCTGACAAAATACTAGACCGCTGCAAAGAATTCTATGAGGAACTATATCGCTCAGATACCCAATGTAGTGACAGAGCCTTTGAAGATTTTGTCTCCAAGATAGTAGGACCCACATTAACCAGTCATCAAAGTCGAACGCTGGAACAAGAGATCTCAGTAACTGAAATACAAGATGCGATCAAACAGATGGCTCGTGGCAAAGCCGCCGGTCCAGATGGTATCCCACTGGAATTCTATAATAAATATTGCATTCAATTGGCTCCCATGCTACAGATCTACTACAGTGGCCTGCAAGATGAATCTCCAGAGATTGGAGCCCTGGCAGAGGCTGTGGTGGTAATTCACCCGAAACCGGGCAGGGATACACAAAAGATAGAGAATTACAGACCCATCTCTCTCCTAAACTCTGATTATAAAATCTATGCTAAAGTGCTTGCTAACCGATTAGGACGGATCTTAAAAGATTTGATACATGAGGATCAATGTGGATTTATACAAAACAGATCCACTACAGATAATGGAAGATTATTGGCGCATGTACTGGCATCTGCCAAGACCAAGGCCGAGCCCCTGATAGGGCTAGCATTGGATGCCGAAAAAGCCTTCGATCGACTGGAATGGTCCTTTCTATTTCGATCCCTACGGTGGTTTGGGATAGGAGAAAAGTTCCTAAAACGCGTTGAATTGTTATATACCAAACCCACAGCTCGAATAGCGGTCAACTCACATCTCTCAGCCCCTTTTCAGTTGCAAAGAGGGACCCGACAGGGTTGCCCCCTGTCACCGATGCTTTTTAATTTAGCCCTGGAACCCTTATTAATAGCGCTCCGACAGAAGGAAAACATAAAAGGAATTGAGTTAGCTGATGGTCCCTGTAAATTGTCAGCATATGCTGATGACCTGCTCATTTTTCTACAACCATCAGACCTTCCTGAAACACTGCAACTCATAGATGCATACTCAGCGATATCCGGATATAAAGTAAATCTGAATAAAACAACAATTATTCCTCTGAATGAACAGGTCAGCGAAGAAATGATGCGTGGATACCCCTTTCAATATGAGAAGTCATCCTTTAGATACCTGGGCGTGACCTATGGCACCACCTTGGAAGAGACTGTCGCAATCAACATTAAGATGTGTCAAGAAATTGTACATGATAACATCTGCAAGTGGACCCCCCTTCATTTGAGCTGGTGGGGCAGGCTAGAAACGATAAAAATGATGTTGGTACCTAAACTCAGCTATATATTAAGCATGATACCCTTACGTTTCCCGTCAGCCTTCTATAAGAAAATGAATAGTCAACTGATAGCCTTTCTATGGAACAACCGAGTACCTCGAATAGTTGCCTGGAAACTGAAGTTACCTAATACACAAGGAGGTGTCCATTTCCCAGATCTCGGCTGGCTGCACACTGCCTCTCTTTTAAAGCAGGGTGCTCAATGGGTCGACTCTGACGACACGGATAAAGGACCTAGATGGCTGAGTGTGGAGCGGGCCCTTCATTCCCCCCTACCTACATGGCTACTGGTAGGCACAGTAGTAGACCAGACTGCACCACATAATGCTATTATCCGAGAAACACAGCATGCCTGTCGATTATTGGCATCATGTATCGATGGAGGGGATGACTTCGCCGCAGATATGCCCATATGGCTGAACCCGCGCCTTATCATCGGAGGGAAGCCTGTCTTATGGAAAAAATGGGTGGAACATGATCTTATCACCATTGGACAACTGATCAATGGAAGTGCATTTAAAACCTTTGACAGCTTAAGAACGGAATTCCGATTGCCTAATACATGCTATTTCCAATGGTGTCAGCTCCGATACTGCATGAGCAAAGCGGGTGTGTCACCTGTCTTGATACGTACAGGATGGCCACTGCGACAGAAGCTTCAAGAATTACAAACAGATGCCAAAGCTGTCTCGAGATGTGTTGCGATTCTCCGATCCAAAAGTGACAAGACATGTTCTAAGATACAGTCGGTGTGGGCTACTGAAACCGGTCAAGATCTACCTCCGGAAAATTGGGACACTTTTTGGGGAACTCAAATACGTGCCACGAGAGCAGCGTCTCTCACACAATCTATGTACTTTATAGCACATCGAGCGTATATTACACCGGCTAAGAAAATGAAATGGACACTACAGGAGGGAAATCGATGTTGGTCCTGTAACATGGAAATTGGGACACTGGCACATATGTTGTTCCATTGTAAATCCCTGGAAATATATTGGAACAGAGTTTGGGAACGCATATCACAGATCCTCAACTTACAAACTCCTATCACTTATCGGATAGTGATATATAAATCCATAGCTCTGGAACCTACTCTGATGAAATGGGATAGTAAACTGCTGGACTTAATGCTCGGGATAGCGCTTAAAATAGTTCTAATACACTGGAAGAATCTCGACAAAGCTTGTTTCGAGCATTGGTGGAGTCTCTTAATCCTACATAAGACCTACGAAGAGATCTATATAGCCAAGAACCCATGGTCTGGTAAACTAAGTAAGAAATGGTCAGCTTTACAAAATTATGTTTGATGAAAGTGATTGCTGGAGGCTGCCTTGTGGAATGGTCTCTGCTGTAAACACATTGAACGGAGAGAGGGAGGGTGGCGTGCTGGCATGGACTGATACTAGTTCTTGTTAACGTTATTGTACTGTCTTGTTCACGTTATTATATTCTTTTGCTATTTTGATCACTAGCATCTGCTTGTATCCTGCTATATTACGATCGTTTGTATTGTTATTTTATATGTTAAAACTGAATAAAAACTACTATTAAAAAAAAAAAAGAACCCGCTGGCAGCCATTGGGGGAAAAAGGACCCCAGCAAGGTCAAAAGACCGGACAGCCAGTGAAAAAGCGAAAAAAAGCGGGAACGCTAGTCACGAAGGACAAAAACCGAAAAACCTAGCTCCGGGCTCGATACCGGTGTACCGGGCCCAGGCGGGAAGGGGAACTGGCATCAAACCAGGCAAAAAACACGAATCCACACAGGAAAATCAACTTTTTACTGGGTGACAACGACACACATCCAGCGGGCTCCGCGGAAAAAAGAAGACTGAGCAAGATGGCACCCTTGGGCGGGAAGGGGACAACGCATGCACGCTGCATTCCTAAAGGCTTTCTTTGAAAGCTGGGGAAATGCTCCGCACGAGGGCTCCGTCGGCGCCGACGTCACCCATATGTGAGGACTGACTTCCTGCTTGGTCCTGGAGAACAGCTTAGTGTAGACCAGGTGGAGGCACTCAATCATATTTAGAGGAGGGGAGGGGCTGAGGGGAGATATGATAGAGGTCTATAAACTAATGAATGGAGTGGAACAGATAAACGTGGATCAATTGTTTACGCTATCAGAATATAGAAAGACTAGGGGACATGTAATGAAGCTACAGGGTAAACTATTTAAGACAAATAAGAGAAAATATTTTTTCACTCAACATGTAATCAAACTCTGGAATCTGTTACCGGAGGATGTGGTAAGGGCTGTTAGTATAGCTGGGTTTAAAAAAGGTTTGGACAAGTTCCTGGAGGAAAGGTCCATAAACCACTATTAAAAAGGGACCCAGGATATCAATGCTTGACCCAGTACAAGCATTGTGGAACTTGTGTCTTTTGGGGAAACTGCTAGGTATGTATGACCTAGATTGGCCACTGTTGGAAACAGGATACTGGGCTTGATGGACCTCGGTCTGACCCAGTATGGCATGTCTTATGTTCTTATGAGCTTTGACAGGTGATTAAGGGTTTGTCTTGGGAAAGGACTCAGGTCCCAATAAGCTTATAGTAGAATTCTATAAAATGTTAAAAGATTCAGCAGTCTCCCAATTGAGAAAATTGAATGAACAGGATGCTCCAAGAAAGGGGTGGAAATCAAATTATCAAATATGGTCAATCTTATTCTCCCCTGCCTAAACCTGGGAAGGATACTGAAAATCTAGGGTTGTACCTGCCAATATCATTCCTGAATTTGATCCTTCCTGAATTAGTTCATTCAAATCAAACCAGATTTGTTGAAGACCAGTATGCTTCAGTTATTTAATGAGGGTGTTTACAGGATGACAGGGGACTTGTCAAACACAGCTCTAATCAGCTTAGATGCAGGAAAGGACTTTGACGAAGTTGGCATGTGAATATCTATTAAGAGCACTGGAGGCTTTTGGGATAAAAGGAGTGTTTTAAGGGTAATATTAACTTGGATCAAATTTTATACTCAAAGCCAGCAGCACAACTCCTGATAAATGGGAGGGGCACTGAAAGCTTCTCTTTATAAAGGGATATACATCAAGGTTATCCTCTATCCCCCACCTTTTGAGTCATCACTAGAACCTGAGGCAATTAAGCTCCAAGACGCACCTATTTTTCACAGCTTAAAGGTTGGGCAGGATGAATATGGAAGTAAAGCATAGTTACTTACTTGTAGTAGGTGTTCTCCATGAATGGCAGGAATAAGTCCTCATGTATGAGTAATGTCCTCAACTGAGCCCTGTGTGGGAACACTTCCCAGCTTACATTGGAAACTTTTGGGAGCCTCCATCGTGCATGCATGCGTGCATGCCTTCCTGCCTGCCGTGGCATCTTTCCTGTATAGTACGAAGCTAGTAGCCAAACAACTCCATTGGGAGGTGGGAGGGTTGTAGGACTTATTCCTGCTATTCACGGAGAACATCTGGTACAGGTGAAGGACCGGTGGGAAGGACATATGGAGTATGGCTTGGCCAAAATTACTGTCACACCAGGAATCCCCATCCAGACAGTGGGCTGTGAAAGTGTGGACAGAGAACCTTGTAGCAGCCCTGCAAATCTCCTCTGTGGAAACAGAGCAGATTGGCCACGGAAGCAGCCATGGCTTGAACACTGAGCCATGACATAACCCTCAAAGCTCAGACATGCCTACGCATAGGAGAAGGAAATATAGTCCACCACCCAAATGGGCAGCATGCTCAGCTTGCTGGGGATCAAAAGAGATGAAGAGCTGGCTGGAACACTGATGTGTTCTCGTCCACTCTAGATAGAAAGCCAGAGTACGTATACAGTCCAATGTGTGCAATGGACCTCTGCCCTGATGGCGTGAGGCCTGGGGGGGGGAAGATTGAGCAAGACCACCAACTGATTCAGGTGGAAAGAGGAGACCACCTTGGGCAAGAAACACAAATGCATTTGCAACACTACCCAGTTGTGATGAAACCTGGTGTATGGTAGGTGAGCCACCAAGGCCTGAAACTCACCGACACGGTGAGCATCACAAGAAACACAACCTTCCCGATCAAATATTTCACTGGACAGGTCACCAGTGACTCATAGGGAGCAAACAGGAGCTGCGCCAACACCAAATTAAGGTCTTATGCCTCTGGAGAGGATTTAATTGGAGATTTAGAAAAAGCAAGCCCTGCATGAAGTGGGCCACCAGTGGCTGAGCAGAGACTGGCTTGCCCTCCAAGCCACAATGGTAGGACCCAATCCTGCTCAGGTGGACTCTAACTGAATTGGACTTGAGGTCTGAGTTTGAAAGATGCAGAAGATAATTCAGTAGTCTTTCCGAGCAGGAGAAGCAGCTAGTGCCTTGTCAGTGCACCAAAGCGAGAACCTCTGCTGCTTAAAGGCGTAGGAATGATGTGTCATATCTCTGCAGGAAGCCAGAAGGATGTCTGTCATCTCCCCAGGCAGGTAAGTTCTGACAGAACTACCCACTCATTATCCAAGCTGTAAGGGTCAAGGACTGGACACTGGGATGTAGCACTTGAGAAATGAGGTTAGTGTCACAGCCGAGATGGAGAGGCTCCTGTCAGGAGAGGTGAAGCAGCAGGGGAAACCACGGCTCTCTGGGCCAGTACAGGGTGATGAGCATCATGAAACCCCGGTCCACCTGGAGCTTCAGCAACATCTTTGCCATGAGCGGGACAGGGGGGTATGCGTAAAGCAGTCCCACTCACCAGTTTAGGAGGAAGGCATCCAAGGCCAGCCTGTCCATAGAAGCCATCTGGGAGCAAAAGTGATCCACCTGGGCATTGTGTGGCATGGCAAAGAGTTTCACCAACAGAGTGCCCCACTCCCAAAAGATGCGCTCCCCACCACCCTTCGTGTGGCTGAAGGACCCTGCTGAGGTGCTCTGCCAGGACATTGAGCTCTCCAGGCAACGAGGTCACCCTCAGCTCCATCCCATGGCCAGTGGCGAACTTCCACAAGCGCACCACCTTCCAACATAGTAGGTAGGACCCCCATACCTCCCTGTCTGTTGATACAGAACATCGCAACCTGACTGTCCGTCTGAATCAGGACAACCTGGTTGACCAGGTGTGTCTGGAATGCCCATAGGGCATTCGTGATGGTTCGCAGCTCCAGGAAGTTTATCTGGTGCAGGCTTCTCTTGCTTTTACCACCAACCTTGGGTTTGGAGGCTGTCCAGGTGAATGCCCTAACTCAACTTGGATGCATTTGTGGTAAGCATCCGGTAGGGCAGCAGCGATTGAAAGGGGAGACCCAGGAGCAAGTTCTGCAGTTCCAGCCACCACTGGAGGGAATTCATGAGGGGCACAGTATGACCTGCCACCACTGAGTGCTCACTGAACCTGATGCATTCAGAGATGGGCCAATGGAGTCACATGCACTGTAGAGGCCATGTGGCCCAGCATTGCAGCATCCCCCAAGCAATCGTAAAATACCTCTGCTGGATAGTGCCAACTACCTCAGCAGTCCATTGGGAGAAAGGCTCGGGCCTGAGAGGTATCGAGGAGAGCTCTGATGAACTCAAGCATATGAGAAGATTGAAGGTGTGACTTGGGGTAGTTTACAAAGAACCCGAGTCACTCAAGCACCTGAATGGTCAGGTGAGCTGAATGCCATCTGGCATGAAGCTCTTTATGAGCCATTCGTCTAAGTAAGGGAAGACGAAGATCCCCAGGGTCCGGAGGTAAGCAGTAACGACCGCTAAGCACTTGAAGACCTTGGGGGCCAATGCCAGCCGAAGGGCAGCACTTGATGCTGGAAGTTCTGCCTGCACAGCAAGAAGTGCAGGCATTGTCTGCAAAGAGGATTGATCAGAATACGTGTATACGCATCCTTCAGATCCAAGAAGCATAGCCAATCATCATTGAGGAGATATGGCAGCAACGTTCCCAGGGAAACCATTTTGAACTTTTCCCGAACTAATAAGTGGTTCAGGTTTCTTAGGTCCAGGATGGGCCAGAAACACCCCCCCCCCCCCCGTCTTTTTGGAGACCAGGAAGTACCAGGAGTAGAAGCCTCACCCAATCTGAATGGGAGGCACCAGCTTGATGGCCAACTTGGCCTGCGACTTCTGCCTGGAGAAGACCGCGGTGATGTGGGTCTAGAGGGTACTCCCCCAGGAAAAAGTGAAGTGGCAATTGGGAAAAATGCAGCAGGTACCTGCCTTGGACGATCTGCAGCACCCAGGCATCCATGGTGATGAGAGGCTATGCATAAAGTAGACAAGTTGGCCCCACATTTGAGGGTGCACCCCTCTGGGAAGTGGGTGATTGGCTCCCCAGGAGTGTAGCCAGTCAAACGCCTGCCACTGGCTGTGGCAAGAATGTGGGTTGGGCCTTCTGTGCTTTGGGGTGCTGCTGCTGATGCTGGGCCTGTGCCTTCTGCTGAGCACAGAGCTATGGTAGTACCGGTGCTTCTGCCGGTAAAAAGGGCTTCTTCCCCTGGTATTTCTTCAAGGAGTCCGCAGTCTTACATGAGAGTCTGGAGATGGTAACCTGCTTCTTCTCAATCTCGCCTGCCCTCTCCTCCATCAGCTTGCCAAAGAGGTTATCGCCTTGGCAAGGCACTTCCGCCAGTTTGTCCTGGACCTACTGTTCCAGATCCAAGAACTGAAGCCAGGCAAGGCGTCATGCTCCAATGCCCACTGCCGCCACCCAGCCAACAGACTAAAGTATGGCAGGTGGCACGGATCATGTACTTGCAGCAGTCCTTACTATGGCAGACCAGTGCGCGGAAGGTGTCAAGGCATTTCGCTGGCATGAGAGAACTAAACTTGTTGAGTTCCCTCATGATGTCCCTCAGGAACATACTGATGTAGAGCTGGTAGGAGAGTATGCGGGCAACCGGCATGGAGCCCTGAAAGCACCTCCTCCTGAAGCCATTGAGGGTTCTGGCCTCCCAGCATGGTAGCACTGATGAGAGTGTCTTCAGAGCTCTTAACTGGTCTTATGGCAGACTCCACCACCAAGGAGTGATGGGGATGGGACAGCTGAAGCTTCTTGAAGCCGGGTGCTTTCTGCACCCAATACATGGAACTGAGTCATCGGCTGATAGCAGCACCCTTAGAGGGTTTTCCCACATCCAAATTAACAGCTGCTGCAGGGTCCTATGCTCGGGCACCATGAAAGCCTCCTTGGAAACCAAGAGGTATTGGAGGATCTCCAACTCCTCTGCCCTTGGCTCATCCTCTGTCTTGAGGGAGAACAAAATGACCTTCGCCATGCTCCAGACGAAGTCCTAGAAGGGACATATCCTCTGAGGGCGCAGAGGGGATAGGTCCGAGGGAAGGTCCAGAGACTTCTGTTTGGAGACTGGCAATTTCTCTTCCATCTCCCACCTCTCAAAATCCAAGAGGAAGTTGAAATAGCACTGGGTCTCTTCCTGGTGCCACAGCCACTCTGGCAGAGAAGGCATGCACCAAAGGGACCAATGGCGGTGGTAAATCACAGCATCAGAGCCTGAGATGCTAGAAATCTAAATGGCAGTTGGTACCCGGTGTAGATTTTGACCACCAACCTGATGTTCCCGCCTTGACTGGGAGGGCGAGAGTCTCCATGATCGGCAGCATGGCAGATGGAAACATCACCGAAGGCAGCAGGGCCACTGTAACCCATGCAGCCACCATGTGTGCCTCGAAGGCTCAAATGTGCTTAGCCAGCACTGCGGTCTCCAAAGTCATCAGGGGCAGTACAGTGACTTTGGCCTCAAACTCCGGCACTCATTCCAGGGACTCCATGATGGTTAGGGCATCGGGAGACTGCCAGTGGCTTTCAAAGGCCTTAGGAGTTTACTCCTCCTTCCAGGGCACCTTCGTAGGTTGCCCCCAGTCATTGCCCCTCAACATAACATCAAGAAGGGCTCCAGGGTCTATGCCGGTGGCCCTTGGCCTGGTTCTCGGCCGCCCCCTTCGATGTTGATAGGGCAGATGGTGAATACTTCCATAGCTCTGAACAGAGGGCAATGGAGAGCCTCCATTCCATGGTACTGTGAGTGTTCCGAGTAAGTATAGGCACTGCACAATGCAGAGACCTCAGGGAGACCTGCAAGGGCGTCGATGCCAGGGCCGAGGACACAGAATCAGACTGCCTAAAAGGACTCATGATGCTTCTCGCGGCCCTAGAGGCCCTTCCTGGTCATCTGCAGGCAGAAATTAAAAGAGGGTGGCTGCTGGTCTTGGCCGAGGCACTGAAGGCATCAACTGTGTCGGTCAGTGATAGAGATGGTGCATGCATGAGTGCATGTCTTGAATCCGCTGACTGGTTTAGACATGACTGGGAAACGGCCATCGCAAAATCAAATAGCTCAATGTCTCCAGCTAGCAAAAACCCATACAGGAAAAATAGATCCCATAATGCAAAAACTCAAAAAAAGTCGAAGACCGGCACCAGAAAGTGTCGGTGCACCCAACAACTAACGGTCGACACTAGAAAAACAAGCAAAGAACCTCGATGGTTCCAAAAACAATCAACTTTTTCCAGCGATGAACAGCAACACGTCTTAAGGGCTCTGTGGAAAAAGACTGGAGATAAGATGGCGCTGCAGCAGGCGGGAAGGTAGGGACGCATGCACAATGGTGGCTCCCAAAAACTTCCAATGAAAGTTGGGGAGCGTTCCCAGATGGGGCTCTGACAAGGATGTCACCCATACATGAAGACTTATCCTGCTTGTTCATGGAGAATCTATTTGCAGACTACATGATATATGTCCAGGACACCCCAACTGCATTGATTAAGACCATGGGACCTATAGAGAAATGTGGAAGATTTGCTGGATTGACCATAAATTTTGTAAAGTCAGAGGCTCTTGCTTTGGGAAAGAGGGGAGAGACATTGGTGGGGAGAACTGCTCTTAAGTCGGGATATCTAGCAGTATGTGCTATTTGGGGCATATATTTAAGAAAGAGCTAAAAGATTTTTCATCAAAATATAGGTTAGGGCAGATAAAGTGATTATGTGAGATTTGGAAAGATCTTCCATTATCTTTACTTGGAAGGAAGGGTTGCCTTGATTAAAATGGTGGCTCTCCCAAACGTATACACCTTTGAGACCATGCCAAACTGATTGAAGCACAAGGACGAGGCCCAGCTTAAAGGGATCATTAGACCTTTTGTGTGGAAGGCAAAAAGCTTCCCATATTGCTTATTCAAAGTTAATGCTCAAGTGGGACCAAGGGAGAATTAGGTTCCTAGATATGTAATTATATAATGTTTCAGCCTCTACAGCTGTGGATACATGAGACACAGTGGTGTAAATTCAATCCAAGCAGCCCCTGCAATGCAGGAGGGGGGCAGCCACTGGCAGAAAAGCTTCCCATAAGGCAGCACGGCAAACTTCCTGACTCCTTTAAGTTTGCCTCATGCTTGGCAACTGCTCCCTGTCAGTCCGAAGTCTCATGATAACAGCCGCAGACATCAGCCCAGAGGGGAACAGTCATCAGGCAAGCGGCAAACTTACAAAGAGGAGGCAGCATAGCAAAGACGATATAGTATGTTAACGGCTGACATGGGGGGATGCCATACCGGGACGAGGGGGGGAGAGAGCCTTTCACTACATCAATGAGAGGCCCTCCGCAATCTTTTGCTGGGGGGTTACTCACTGGAACTTATGCCAATAATGAGGCCTATACCAGGGGAGGGGGAGGGGGAGGGGGGGACGTGCACACATTTACACCAGAGAGGTTATTTGAGGGGCTATGGGTGCCTTTGTGTTTCCTAAACTAAATAGATAGTAACTAGCAGCAGACTCAAGTGGAACAGGGACAATGGATACTGAACCCCCTGAAGGAGGCTTGGAGTTGGTGGAGAATATGTCAGAAAGGGATGCCAGGAGTATTTCCATTTCTTCAGTTTGTAGACAACACAGCATTTCCATCTGGGATCAGTAGGTCACAATTTCAGGATACAATAGAAGATCTTAAAGAAATAAAAAATGAGTGGACAATATGGGATTCTGCTGTTGGGGGAGGAGAGAGTAGTTACTCACCTGTAACAGGTGTTCTCCAGGAGCAGCAGGAATCAGTCCTCACATATGGGTGACATCGACATCGATGGAGCCCTTGCGGAGCATTTCCCCAGCTTTCCATGAAAGCCTTTGGGAATGCAGGCACGCATGCGTGGTTCCCTTCCCGCCTAAAGGTGCCATCTTGCTTCAGTCAAATGACATAACTAAAAACAGCACAAAAAAAAGAAAAAAAAAAAGAACTATGTACAACTGCAACTCCCAGGGGAGAAGGGAGGGTTCCTGCTGCTCCTGGAGAACACCTGTTACAGGTGAGTAACTACTCTTTCTCCAAGATCAAGCAGGAAGTCAGTCCTCACATATGGGTGACTCCCTAGCTCTGGGCTACCAAGGAACCCAGGCTGAACAAGAGAACTCCCTCTAGTCCCAGCATCAAAGAAAGGCTTTTCACGGACATAACCTCCACCGGTAGCCCAACGGAGAGCTGGAGGGCAGGAGTTGCCTAAACCTCAAAGAGATTCCGGAGTACTGCCTGGCCAAAAGCACTGTCCCTACGGGACTCCCTCTCCAGACAGTAATGGGCCGCAAAAGTCTGGCTTGAAGATGTCTACCTGCAGATGTCTACCAACGGTACAGAGCGGAGGTGAGCCACTGAGGCAGCCATTGCCCTGACATGATGGGCCGTGACCCGACCCTGCAAAGGAAGGTCAGCCGCCCTGTAAGCCCAGGTGATAGTCAGCCACCCAGGTGGACAAGGTACGCTTGGACACAGCTAACCCCAAATTATTAGGGTCAAAAGAGATGAAGAGCTGAGTAGCCCTTCTATGCCCCTGCGTACGGTCCAGGTAGAAGGATAAGGCCCTCCTACAGTCCAGGGTATGCAGAACTGCTTCAGCATGGCTTGCATGAGGCCTAGGGAAGAATGTTGGAAGAACCACCTCTTGGTTAAGGTGGAAGGAGGAGACAACTTTAGGGAGGAACTTTGGATGAGTCCTAAGGACTACCCTGTTCCTATAGAAGCGGGTGTAAGGCCTGTCACAGACCAGGGACTGAAGCTCACTCACTCGCCTGGCCGAGGTTAGGGCTATCAAGAAAAGCGTCTTCCAGGACAGGAAGCATAGGAGGCAAGTAGCCATCGGCTTAAAAGGTGGGCGAGTCAGTTGCTTCAAGAACACATTCAACTCCCACTCAGGAGCAGGAGGACGGATTAGAGGCTTGAGCAAAAGCAAGCTCTGAGAAAGCGGGACACCAAGGGGTGAACAGACAGAGAATGTCCTTCCACCAGTGAGTGGTGAGCTGCTAAAGCTGAGAGGTGGACCCGAACAGAATTTGACTTAAGTCCTTGAATTGAAAAAGTGCAGTAAGTACTGAAGCACTACTGGTACAGTACAGGAGAAGGTATCCTCTGTACGTAGCTGAAACCACACAGAAAACCTTTTCCATTTGAGAGCATAGGTTTTCCTAGTGGACTGTTTCCTAGAGGCTAGGACAACCTCAACTTCCTGGGAGCTAAAACTACCCTTGCAGCCTCCAAGCCATCAAATTGAGAGCTTTGAGATTGGGATGCAGAAGGGAACCCTGATCCTGAGAGAGGAGGTCGGGTTGCAACCCCAGAGGCAGTGGGGAATCCACTGCCAGCTGAAGCAGAAGTGGAAACCAAGGTTGCCTCGGCCACCTGGGAGCTACCAGCAGGACCGAGCCTTGTCCTGAAGAATCTTGAACAGAGTTCGGGCCACCAAGGGCGTGGGAGGAAACGCATACAGGAGTCCCTGAGACCATGGGATCAGAAAAGCATCTGCCGCCATCCGCAGAGGATGCGGTTGTCTGGAGCAGAACTTTGGCAGCTGTTTGTTCAGTGGACTGGCAAATAGATCTATGGATGGAAGTCCCCATTTCAGGAAAATCTTCTGAATCACCAAAGGATGGAGCTGCCACTCGTGGGGCTGCAGAATCCTGCTCAACCTGTCGGCCAGGTAGTTTTCCTGGCCAGGGAGGTACACAGCCTTGAGGAGCATGTTGTGCTTGAGGGCAAATAAGCAAAAGTCCTGTGCTTCCTGACAAAGGAGCCTGGACCCAGTTCCGCCCTGCTTGTTCACATAAAACATGGCCACCTGGTTGTCTGTTTGAACTAGGACAGACTGGTGAGCCAGAGCTGCAGAGAAAGTCTTGAGGGCTAAGCGAATAGCCCTGAGTTCCAGCAGATTGATTTGTTGTGCGGCTTCCCAGGGAGACCACAGGCCCTGGGTGCACTTGCCTAGACAATGAGCTCCCCAGCCCTGCAGGGAGGCATCTGTGGTCAACACCACTGTGAACCCAGGCATCTGAAAGGGTACCCCTGTAGCAGATTAGGTGGGTGCAGCCACCAGCTGAGGGAGTTCAGAAATTGTCTGGACACCCTTATCCTGTCTCTGAGGCTGCCTGTGGCCTGTGACCACTGAGTCCGAAGGCACCACTGTGCAGGCCTCATATGGAGCCTGGCATTGGGGGTCACATGTACTGTCGAAGCCATGTGGCCTAGAAGCCTCAGACAGTGTCTGGCGGAGACCAGTGACCTGCTGAGAAACTGGTTTGCTAAGTTTATCAGTCTTTGGGCTCTGTCTTCTGGCAAGAAAGCCTTTGCCAGCAGAGTCCAACCTCGCCCCTATGAACTCCAAGATCTGGGAGGGGAGCAAAGTGGACTTTGCGAAGTTTATCACAAACCCCAATCTTTGAAGAAGAGTAATAGTTCTGAGGGTGGCCTGTCGGGCCTCCTGACACGTCTGACCTCTTATGAGCCAGTCCAGAAAGGGGAAGACAAAGACTCCTTGAGTTCTTAAGTAGGCCACCACCACTGCCAGGCATTTGGTAAAGACCCTGGGAGCGGAGGTGAGGCCAAAAGGCAGTACTCCGTACTGATAATGGTTTCCTCCCACAATGAACCTGAGGTACTTTCTGTGGTCTGGATTAATGAGGATGTGAGTGTACGCATCCTTTAGATCTAATGAGCATAGCCAATCTCACTGCTGGATGTAGGGCAGAAGTGTTCCAAGAGTAAGCATCTTGAACTTTTCCTTCTCTAGGAACTTGTTGAGGTTTCTGAGGTCCAGAATAGGTCGAAGGCCACCGGTTCTTTTGGGTACCAGGAAATACCTGGAGTAGAACCCTTGACCTTGCAAGTGGGGAGGCACAGGCTCCACCGCCCTGTCCACCAACAGACTTTGTAGCTCCTGAAGGAGAAGATCTGTGTGCAGGGGAGGCCTTGGAGGCTCCCCTGGAAAGTATAGAGGAGGCAGGTGTTGGAAGTGTAGTAGATAGCCCTTGTGGACTATGCTTAACACCCAACTGTCTCCAGTGATGTGGCCACTGGTAGGCAAACAGGGCGAGGCGACCTCCTGTCCAGGGTTGGGAGAGCAGGGACGGAGAGGCTATGGCTAAGGAGTCAAAACCCCCCACTCTGCTGAGTAGGAGCTGGGGCCGGAGGCTTGGGGGTCCTCTGCCTACAGGGCCCATTACTCTGCCCCTCGGCTTGCTGACCCTGAGGGGCAGCTTGGGCAGCCTGGTACTGTGGGTACTGTTTGTAGGCAGTGCCCTTCCTCGGGTAAAAGGGCTTTTTACCCGAGCCCTTCTTTTTGTGAGAAGGGGCAGAAGTCTTCCTAGACAGCCTTGTCCTCGTGAGGTGCTTTGTTTCGAGCTGTGCGGCCTTCCCGGCCATGGGCTTGCCAAAAAGGTTCTCACCTCGGCAAGGGACATCGACCAACTTGTCCTGAACCCATGGCTCGAGGTCCGATGACTGCAGCCATGCCTGGCGTCGAGCCGCGATGCCGGCTGCCGCAACACGGGCCGAAGCCTCGAAGTCATCGCAGGCAATGCAGGACATAAACTTGGAGCATTCCCGGATCCCCGAGGACAAGGACTTGAACCTCTGCAAGGGTTCCCCGGAGAGACCAGCAGAGAACCCGGCAAGCTCCTTGGCCAGGTCTCGCAAGTACATGCCCAAGTACAGCTGGAAAGACTGGACACGGCAAGCAAGCATCGAGCCCTGGAAGCACTTTCTACCAAAACCATCGAGGTTCCAGGCCTCCCTGCCGGGGGGCACCGTGGAGTGCATCTTCTGACTTTTCAGGCGATGCATGGCCGATTCCACCACCATGGAATGGTGTGGTAGCTGTGCCTTTTGAAAGCCAGGACTCTTTCGGAGTCGGTAGATCGAATCGACCCGCTTGCTTAGAAGCGGCGCCGAGGCCGGTGCCTCCCACATCCGGAAGAGGAGCCGATCCAGCATCGGAGGAACCGGAACAGTAAAGGCCTCCTTCGGAGGAAAGTCGTACTGTAGGGCCTCGAGCTCCTCGGCTCGAGGCTCCTCCTTGTGGACCGCCGGGATAGCCAACACGGTGGCCATATCCCGGACAAACTCCGAGAACCGGGTATCCTCCGGGGGGGGGGGATCTACTCCGGGGCTCAGACTGCAGTGAGTCCGATGGGACGCACCAAGTCTGGAAGGTGTCAGGGGACGACTCGTCCTCCGTCTCCCAGGCGGACTCGTCCAATGAGGAATCATGGTCCGACCGCGCGGGGCCTGGGAGCACCCGCCCCAACGCCGAGGGCACCGGCATCGACACTCTCGGTCCTGAGCGGGAGGTCAAGGGAGACTGCGACTGAGGTCAACCTCAAGCCTTTATGGTCTCGAGTATCGGCTCGGTCTCCGGGGTCGACTTCGATGTCCCGGTGGTCGGGGCAGATGCGCCAAACAGGCTGGCCATCAGTGCCCGCTGCTGTTCCATGAAGGCAGACAGTCTGCTCTCCAAGGCTGTCAGCCTGAGACTCAGCTCAGGAGACTCAGCAGCCCCCGACTCGGGCCCCGGCGGCGCCGAGCCCAACGTCGGCTCTCTGGGAGGAGAGTCCATGAGGACTACAGGACTTACGTGTCCAGCAGACTCCGGCTCCACACGAGGTACTTTTGGAGGCTTCTCCTGTTCCACGGGCCCGGGGCGATGGTCCGGGGTCTGAGACCTATCTCTCGAGGAGCCAGGGACCTCCGACGACGACGCCCTCGCGAGCCACTTCTTCCTCTTTCGTTCCCAGTCAGGGGACCTCCTGTCAGAGGAACCCCGACGGTGCTCGGGATCTGATTCCTGAGATGTCGAGACCTCAGACGAGGTCTGGGCCCGGCCGGAGGCCGAGTCGGAGAAAAGCCTTTCCGTTTGGTGCTGATGACTTCACAGTGCCTTGGAAGACATCTTCCCACATGGTCTACATGTCTTAGGATAGTGGTCAGGACCGTGGCACCGAAGGCAGCAGTCGTGTGTGTCGGTGAGAGACATTAGCTTCTTGCACCGATCACTCTTTTTAAACCCACTGGAAGCCATCGGGGAAAAAAAAAAGAGTCCCCGCGAGGTCAAATGACAGGCCTTCCAGGGAAAAAGACAAAAAAGGGCGCGAACGCCAGCCATGAAAGGCAAAAACTGAAAAAGAAGATCGGGCTCGATACCGGTGTACCGAACCCGGCAGGAGGGGAACCGGCGTCGAACCGGAGAAAGAAAAATAGCGAAGGATCGCCAAAAATCTAACAATTTTCCGCTAGGACTAGGACACACGTCCGGTGGGCTTCACGGAAAAAGAGAGACTGAAGCAAGATGGCACCTTTAGGCGGGAAGGGAACTGCGCATGCGTGCCTGCATTCCCAAAGGCTTTCATGGAAAGCTGGGGAAATGCTCCGCAAGGGCTCCATCAACGTCGATGTCACCCATATGTGAGGACTGATTTCCTGCTTGGTCCTGGAGAAAAGCGTAGTTACTCACCTGTAACAGGTGTTCTCCAGGAGCAGCAGGAATCAGTCCTCACATATGGGTGACGTCGGCGCCGACGGAGCCCTCGCGGAGCAATTTTCCCCAGCTTTCAAAGAAAGCCTTTGGGAATTGCAGCGCGCATGCGCGGTCGCCTTCCCGCCCAAGGGTGCCATCTTAGCCAGTCAGATGACATAGCTAAAAAAGACAGCATAAAAATTTGCAAAAAAACTTAAGCAGATGATTGCAACTCCAAGGGGAGGAGGGAGGGTTGTGAGGACTGATTCCTGCTGCTCCTGGAGAACACCTGTTACAGGTGAGTAACTACGCTTTCTCCAGGACCAAGCAGGAAGTCAGTCCTCACATATGGGACTCCCAAGCTTAAGGATACCGGAGACCCTAAGCATAAAAATGAGCTCCCTCTAGCTCAGCAGCACAGAAGGAAGGAATCTTCGCTGAATTATTACCCACCGGTAGCCCACATCCGGAATGGAGGGTAGGAGTTGCTCAAACCTCAAAGAGATTACGGAGGACTGCCTGTCCGAAAGCACTGTCCCTGCGGGACTAGCTCTCGAGACAGTAATGGACCGCAAAAGTCTGGCTCGAAGACCAAGTAGCGGCCCGGCAGATGTCTGCCAGCGGAACAGAGCGGAGGTAAGCCACTGACGTAGCCTTTGCCCGAACACAATGAGCCGTGACTCGACCTTCCAAGGAGAGCCCGGCTGCCCCATAAGCCCAAGTGATACAGTCCGCAACCCAGATGGACAGAGTACGCTTGGAGACCGGGAGCCCCAATTTATTGGGATCAAAAGACACAAAAAGCTGAGCAGCCTTACGGTGCTCCCGCGTACGGTCAAGGTAGAAGTTCAAAGCCCTTCTACAGTCCAGGGTATGGAGGACCATTTCAGCTCGGCTGGAGTGTGGTCTGGGAAAGAAGGTCGGAAGTACCACCTCCTGATTGATGTGAAAAGGGGAGACCACTTTTGGAAGAAATTTTGGGTGAGTCCGTAGGACTACCCTATTTTTGTAGAACCGAGTGTAAGGGGGATCAGACACGAGGGCCTGCAATTCACTTACGCGTCTAGCGGAAGTGAGGGCTATCAAGAACAATGTTTTCCAAGAAAGAAAACGGAGAGAACAGGTAGCCATAGGTTCAAAAGGCGGACAGGTGATCCGCTGTAAAACCACATTCAGATCCCAGTCAGGTGCTGGCGGGCGCAGAGGTGGTTTAAGTAGAAGGAGACCTCGGAGAAACCTCGCTATGAGAGGGTCGCTGGAAAGAGGTCTGCCGTCCACCGGTGCATGATGTGCTGAAAGAGCACTGAGGTGAACTTTGACGGAGTTGGACTTAAGTCCCAGATTAGAGAGGTAGAGCAAGTACTGCAAGATCACCGACACCGAGCAGGAGAAGGGATCCTGAGACTGCTGGGTACACCAAACGGAAAAGCGACGCCATTTAAGGGCGTAGCATTTGCGGGTAGAAGGTCGCCGAGAAGCTAGGACGACCTCTTCCACCTCTGCCGGCAGGAGAAGGGGAGCAAGGACTACCCTCTCAGCAGCCAGGCCATTAGATTGAGAGATCTGAGGTTGGGGTGTAGCAGAGACCCCTGATCCTGAGTGAGGAGATCCGGTTGAAACCCCAGAGGGAATGGATCCTCTACCGCTAATTGAAGCAGGAGTGGAAACCACGGCTGTCTGGGCCAGCGAGGGGCCACCAGGATCATGGAAGCTTTGTCTCGGAGAACCTTGAAAAGAGTTCGAGAGACTAGCGGGATGGGAGGAAAAGCATACAGAAGGCTCTCCGACCATGAGAGTAGAAAAGCGTCTGCCGCAACTCGAAGGGGATGTGGCTGACGAGAGCAGAAGCGAGGAAGTTGCCGGTTGTGAGGACTGGCAAAGAGATCCATCGTGGGGAGGCCCCACTTTAGAAAGAGCTTCTGAACTACTAAGGGATCCAGGCGCCACTCGTGCGGCTGGAGGATCCTGCTGAGTTTGTCCGCCAGGCAATTTTCTTGGCCTGGGAGATAAACTGCCTTGAGAAGAACGCCGTGACTGACGGCCCAAGAGCAGAGCTTCTGTGCTTCCCGACAGAGAAGGAAGGAGCCCGTGCCCCCCTGTTTGTTCACGTAGAACATGGCAACTTGATTGTCCGTCTGGACAAGGACGGACTGGTGAGAGGTCAGGTGGGAGAAAGCCTTGAGAGCCAGGCGGATCGCTCTGAGCTCCAGGAAGTTGATCTGCTGAGCAGACTCCCACATGGTCCAGAGGCCCTGAGTACGTGCCACTTGACAATGTGCTCCCCAACCCAGGAGGGACGCATCTGTCGTCAGCACCTGGGCCGGCTGAGGTGACTGAAAAGGCATGCCGAGTACCAGGTTCGGCCGATGACGCCACCACTGGAGAGACGAGGCCAGCGGCTCGGAGACGCGCACTAGGTCTGCTAGGCCGCCTGTGGCTTGTTGCCACTGCTTGCGAAGACACCATTGAGCAGGCCGCATATTCAGGCGGGCATTGGGGGTCACATGGACGGTGGAAGCCATATGGCCGAGCAGTCTCAGGAAGCGCCTGGCGGAGACCAGGGACTGGCTGCGAAAACGGTCGGCTAGGTCCATGAGCCGTTGAGCCCTGTCGAGAGGCAGGAAAGCTCGCGCCTGAGGAGTGTGCAGTCTTGCGCCGACGAACTCGAGATCCTGTGAGGGGAGCAAAGTGGACTTTGCGAAGTTTATGACAAAGCCCAAGTACTGCAGAAGAGTCACCGTGCGGTGTGTGGCGTTGGTGACCTCCGGAGCGGACGCTGCTCTGATGAGCCAGTCGTCGAGGTACGGGAAGACATAGAGGCCGTGAAGCCGGAGATGGGCCGCCACCACCGCGAGACATTTTGTGAAGACTCGCGGTGCGGAGGACAGGCCAAAGGGCAGTACCCTGTACTGGTAATGATTTTCTGCCACCACAAACCTTAGGTATTGGCGGTGGCTTGGGTGGATGAGGATGTGCGTGTAGGCATCCTTTAGATCCAAGGAGCATAGCCAATCTCCCTGCTGGAGGTAGGGCAGAAGGATTCCAAGGGTAAGCATTTTGAACTTTTCCCGCACGAGGAACCTGTTGAGGTTGCGCAAGTCCAGGATGGGTCTGAGGCCTCCTGTCCTTTTTGGTACTAGAAAATACCTGGAATAAAAGCCTTGACCTCTCAGGTGGTGGGGCACCGGTTCCACCGCCTGTTCCTGTAGAAGACCTGCTAACTCCTGAAGGAGTAAGTCCCTGTGCAGAGGGAGTCATGGAGGTTCTCCCGGGAAATAGGAGGGAGGGACCTGGTGGAAGTGGAGAAGATAGCCTTCTCTTACGACTTGAAGCACCCAGGCATCTGAAGTGATGTTGGACCACCTGTGGGCGAAGTGAACCAGCCGGCCTCCGGTGCTGGGAGGAGCCAGCGGAGGGGGAGAGGCTATGCTTAAGGAGTCAAAAGCCCCCACCCTGCTGAGCAGGGGCTGGTGGTGCAGGCTTGGGGGCTTGCTGCCTACGGGACCCGTTACCCCGTCCCTTGGCCTGCTGGCCCTGTTGGGGAGCTGCGGGGGCCTGATATTGGGGGTAGTGTTTATAGGCAGCCGCCTTTCTCGGGTAAAAGGACTTCTTTCCCGAGCCCTTCTTTTTCTGGGAAGGGGCGGAGGTCTTCCTAGAAAGCCTAGTCCTGGTGAGAGTCTCTGTCTCTAGTTGTGCAGCCTTCTCGTCCATAGGTTTGCCAAAGAGGTTTTCACCTCGGCAGGGGACATCGACCAACTTGTCCTGCACCCAGGGCTCAAGGTCAGACGACTGAAGCCAAGCCTGTCGGCGGGCACCGATGCCGGCTGCGGCCACTCGAGCCGATGCTTCAAAGCCATCATAGGCTGCTCGGGATATGAATTTTGAGCATTCCCGAATGCCAGTGGACAAGGCTAGGAACCTCCGCAAAGGTTCCTCGGACAATCCAGCGGAGAATCCGGCTAGCTCTTTAGCCAGGTCTCGGAGATACATGCCCATGTATAGCTGGTAGGTCT
This sequence comes from Ichthyophis bannanicus, assembly GCA_033557465.1. Taxonomy (NCBI): domain Eukaryota; kingdom Metazoa; phylum Chordata; class Amphibia; order Gymnophiona; family Ichthyophiidae; genus Ichthyophis; species Ichthyophis bannanicus. The sequence goes on along the minus strand of CM066035.1, from coordinate 922,538,406 downwards.
GGACACGACACGCAAGCATAGAGCCCTGGAAACACTTCTTACCAAGGCCATCCAGGTTACGGGCCTCCCTGCCAGGAGGCACCGAGGAGTGCATCTTCTGGCTCTTAAGACGATGCATGGCCGATTCCACTACCATGGAATGGTGTGGTAGCTGTGCTTTTTAGAAGCCAGGGCTCTTGCGGACTCGATAGATAGAATCGACCCGCTTGCTCAGGACCGGCGAGGAGGCCGGACTCTCCCACATGCGGAAGAGTAGTCGTTCCAGCATGGGAGGAACCGGTACAGTAAAGTGTTCCCTGGCGGGAGAGTCATACTGGAGGGCGTCGAGCTCTTCGGCTCGAGGCTCCTCCTCGGGATCCGCAGAGAAGGCCAAAGCCTTGGCCATATCCCTGACGAAGTCCGAGGAGGGGACTGCTTCCGAGGTTCGGACTCAGGCGAGTCCGAGGGGACACACCGAGTCCAAAAAGAATCAGGTGACTCTTCCTCTTCAGACTCCCCGACCGACTCCGAGGAGGAATCGGTGGGGTCGGCCCGGGCAGGCTGCGGCGCCGGCCGCCCCGACGCCGAGGGAGTCGGCGTCGACGACCTCGGTCCCGAACGGGAGGCCGAGGGTGACCTCGACCGAGGATCGACTCAAGTTCGCATGGACTCGAGGATCGGCTCGGTCTCCTGGGTCGACTTAGACGTCGACGTCCCGGCGGTCGGGGCAGCGGCGCCAGCGAGGCTAGCGAGCAGTGCCCGCTGCTGGTCCATGAAGGCAGACAGTCTGCTCTCCAAGGCCGTCAACCTGAGTCCGACCTCAGGTGACCCAGCAGCCCCCGACTCGGGCCCCGACGGCGTTGGGCCCAACGTCGGCGGTCTCGGAGGCGAGTCCAGGAGGACCACAGGACTTACCCGAGCAGGCAGCTCCGACTCCATGCGAGGTCGCTTCGAGAGGTGCTCCTTCTCCAAGGACCCGGGACGGCTATCGGGGCTATGCGACCTGTACTCGCGGAGCCAGGAGCGTCCACCGACGCCGCCCTCGCGGGTTTCACCTTCCGTCGATGGTCCCCGGAGGGAGAACCCCTGTCGGAGGAACTCCGGCGACGGTCAGAGCTGGAACCTCTGGACGCCGAGGCTTCCGACGAGGTCCGGGTACGGCTGGGGTCAGCGAAGATCCTATCCCGCTGATGCCGCCGACTTCTCAACGCTTTGGAGGACATTTTGCCACAGGCCCCACAGATCATTTCTTCATGATCCGGGCCCAGGCAGCGGAGGCAATTATCGTGTGTGTCAGTTAGTGACATATTTTGGTCACACTGACCACACCGCTTGAAACCACTGGCAGCCATCGGGGGAAAAAGGGCCCCTGCGAGGTCAAAAGACCGGGCTGCCAGTGAAAAAACCGAAAACGAAACTGACTAAATCAGAAAAAACGAAAAAGAAGAAAAGGACTCGTGACCGGCGTCGCGAGTCCGGGCGGGAAGAAGACCGGCGTCGAACCGAAGGAAAAAAGAGAATATTACGAATAAAATCAACTTTTTCGCGGGGACACGACGGGTACGTCTGTAGGGCTCCGCGGAAAAAAGAAGACTGGCTAAGATGGCACCCTTGGGCGGGAAGGCGACCGCGCATGCGCGCTGCAATTCCCAAAGGCTTTCTTTGAAAGCTGGGGAAAATTGCTTCGCGAGGGCTCCGTCGGCGCCGACGTCACCCATATGTGAGGACTGACTTCCTGCTTGGTCCTGGAGAACTCTCTTACGGGAAAAAAAGGTTAAAAAAAGGCACCTAGAAAATGTATTTGTGTGGCCATAACGTTGGAAGACAATCCTGAAACATTGGATAAGCGTGAAGACACCACTAGCTCAATGCTGGAAAACTTTGACGGGTGAGATGGCTAAATGGGAATTCCAAACACAGAGAGAAGTTGGCAAGCAGATGGATAACATATAAAAATTGTGGTATAGTTTCCAAGTTTGCAGGGGGGGGATGGAGGGTGGGGGTGAGGAGGAGGATTAGAAAGGGTTAGCTTGGGATTAGCAACAAAGTATGGAGTGGAGTGTGTATGAGAGACAGTAGAGGAAGGGGGTGAGGAATAAAGATTGAAAAAGGGATGCAATTTAAATATGAAGATTTATGGTTTATTGATATATGTACTGTAACAGTCTATTGATGAGCTTGGAATAAGTAGTAGTAGTATAGAGCAGGGGACTCCAACTCCATTCCTGGAGGGCCAGTCAGGTTTTCAGGATGTCTCTAATGAATATGCATGAGATAGTTGCATGCACTGTTCCCACTGTATTCAGATTTATCTTGTGCATATCATTAGGGATAGCCTGAAAATCTGACTGGTTTGCAGACCTCCAGAACTTGAGTTGGAGATCCCCGATATAGAGATAAATTCATCCTCATTGTATACCATGGAGATAATGTTGGTAGCTTAATCCTTTTTTCAAACAATTTATAAATAAATATGTTAGGAAATGAACCACTTGTCCAATTACTTCCATGATAAGATTCATAAGATTAACAGAGTTCTCCACTGGATTACCTCCATCCTCCCTTTCCCCTCTTCACACTCAGATCCTTCTTTCAACTCCTACCAATCTTCCTTCCTTTACTAAAATCAGAGGAGGAAAAGCATACTCATTCACCTGTAACAGGTGATCTCCAGGGACAGCAGCAATCAATTCTCACATATGGGTGACATCGGTGCCGATGGAACCCTCGTGGAAGCATCTCCCCGGCTTTCAAAGAAAGCCTTTGTGAGATCCCAGCACGCATGCATGGTATCCTTCCCGCCCAAGGATGCCATCTTACTCAGTCAGATGACAAAGCTAGTCGACAAAATTAGATGGCAAAGAATGGGTATACAGCAACTGCAAGGGGAGGAGGGAGGGTTGTGATGATCGATTCCTGCTGTCCCTAGAGAAAGCACAGTTACTTACCTGTAACAGGTGATCTCCGGAACAGCAGGAATTAGTCTTCACATATGGGGTTCGTAGGCGCCGACGGAGCCCGCACGGGAATGCTCCCCAGCATCCAATCAGAAGGCTTTTGGGAGCATCCCTCGCGCCTGCGCGGTAGCTTCCCGCCCTTCCCACTGCCTCTCCCCAGTTGCGTTTAATAGCTGAGACAGAAGGAGAGGAGAGGAGAGGAAGGAAGAGAGAGAGAGAGAGAGTTACAACTCCTAGGGGAGGTGGGTGGGTTGTGAAGACTAAGTCCTGCTGTTCCGGAGATCACCTGTTACAGGTAAGTAATTGTGCTATCTCCAGGAACAAGCAGGAATGAGTCTTCACATATGGGGACTCCCTAGCTGAGGGTGCCAGAGGAGATCCCAGAATGAGCGCCCCTGGACAGGGAGGCATCGCCCAACCTGGATCCCCGGCATCCCCAGAGGGATGGAGGGTAGGAGTTGAGAAGAGTTGCCAAGGCACAGCAACCGAAGACTACAGGGGAGTCTTCAAACCACGTCAATTATCATTAAACCGTTAATGATCTAGCACAATCTAGAGCTTACCTACTGGATTGTAGAAGGCAGAGCTGCAACGGGTACTGTAGATGCAGTAGCGAAGTCTTCAAGGGAACTTCACCGCAGAGAGGATGAAGTTCCCAGTCCGGGCGGGCTGGAGACACAGGTGTCAACCGGCACCGGAAAGACGGCAGGTCTTCACGAGGAGCTCTAAGAAGCTGAGAACTCCAGTAGGAGCAGAGTCCCCAATCCGGAGGACTAATCAGAAGACTGACCGATCTGGGAGAACCCAGCCCGGAGAAGAACAGAAGTGTACCCCGGGATACCGAGGGGTACACTGTCTACCCGAGCCGGCAAGGGATAGGAAGACAATGGGTTCGAAAACCTCCAGACAAGGAGGCATAAACCAAGGGACTGTTGACATCACAGCAAGTTTAAGCATAACCGGTCCGAGCACCCGAGCAAGAGAACGCAGGCAAGCGGGCCGGCCGGACCCCGTAAGAAATAAAACGTCAGTACCGACAATTGGGGGATAGTCGGTAAGACACAGGGCGCTATAACATTTCCCAAAAAGCGCTCACCTGTACCGATATATATCCAATAACAGGTATAGATGTATATCGGGCTATAGGTGGGCCCGGGAGCGCCCACCCAGGTTACTCAACCGGTATGGACACGTGAGAACGATACTGCCAACTCGGACCGGCCCTTGATCCACAGGAGGGCGCCTACCTGGAAGGTGGCGGGAGGAAGGGCCATCCAAGTGATGGGCCTATGTGCGTGGAGCAGGGCAGATCGGCGAGAGTAGCAGTATGGTTGTGTGACCGCCAGATCAGTTGGGGAGGAGCACATCAGGAGTACGTAGACCCCTGAGGCGTCCACCTGGCAGTCACCCAAAACATGTCCTCCGTGCCACAGGGAAGGCAGGAGGATAGAAACCCTATAGCCACAGCGTGACCGTGGGGCCATCTCCGGCCTATATAAAAAAAACCCTCGGGGTTAGGGCCAATGCCCTCCGCCGCTCCGAAGAGTGCAGGGAGCGGAGCCGGGGATCGGCATGGGTCAGCGGGACCCCTGTCCACCGTAAACTGACGGACCCAGGGATTTCTCTGCGAGAGCGGAGACACAGACCAGGGGGGGGGGGGTGGTCCGGCCCTGTCGAGGAATGGTTCGGCCACGCTCAGAGAGTAGCGGCCAAGGCCTACACTGGGAGGAGGAGATTCGGTGCGCGATCCCCTCAATCCAGGGGAACCAGGCAGAGGGGAATCCGAGGGATGTACCCGAGGGTAAGTCCGAAGAAGATTAGCATGGCCCTGGAGCCAGGCTAACCTAGCGTGGGAAGGTTCCCCCCCCCTGGGGGAGGGGGCTCCATACCTCCAATCAAGCAGCCGAGCCGCTTGTCACACTGAAAGAACCCCAGTGTAGAACTGGACAGTAACTTCATGTAAGAGGAGTTAAGCGCAAACTGCCGCATACCGTAGCCTAAGGCTGCCTGGCACGGGCAGCCTGGCGCGAGCCCTGGCACTGCTGACCGGTGTGAGACGTCCCTGGCATGGACGCACCCGGCAGGCGGGCAGAGGGATGAAACCTCCTCCTCTTCGGACAGGAGGGTCGGGAAGGACATTTCCTACCCCCGGGAGAGGGGGAGGGCCGCGGGCGGCCAGTGCCAAACAGGTCGGAAGAGCACTGAGCAACCTGACGCAAAGCCTCGCCATTGAAGAGGTTCTCCCCGGTGCACGGGGAAGTACCCAGGTTATGTTGTGCCCAGGTGCACAAGTAGGAAGCCTGCAACCAGGCTGTACGACGCGCCCCTATGGCTACCGCAGAGGACCTGCTAACTGACTCGAAAGAGTCCACAGCAGCCCGAGAGAGAAACCAAGAGATATTCCTGCAATGGTAAAGAAGCAAGGAATAGTCAGGGGCCCGAGGGGCCGACACAAAGGGAGACAAAAGAGATAACCTCTCGGTGACCTCCCGCAGCGCCAGGCTCATATAGAAAATATATGAGAGAATCCTGGAAGCCAACATGGACGCTTGGAAGGTTCGCCGCCCAAAGTTGTCCAGAGTTTTAGACGCACGATTCGGGGGGGCAGGAAGAGTGCTTCTTCTTGCTTCCGACCTTCCTCAGGGCCGATTCCACCACAATGGAATGATGGGGAAGCTGGTGCGCCTGGAAACCCGGAGAGGGGGGCACCCGATACCGGGCATGCATGGCTGCAGGCGGCGCCGGTACCTGTAAGGGCGAGCGCCAAATCCCGAGCAGGAGATCCTGCAGGGAGGGAAGTAAAGGAAGCATTACAACTGCCTGTTCCACAGTACCCGGACTTAGCGAAGGGCCCGGGATAGGAATGGCGAGCAAGTCCGCCATGTCAAGGAGGAAGTCCTGAAAAGACGGCTCTCTCAGAGAGGCTATCCCGGGGGAGGCCGAGGTGGAGGGGCCCGCTTGAACACCAGGGGACCCACCGTGCTGGTGCACGGGAGGAATCGCTCTAAACAGAGGAGGGTACTGACAGTCCCAATTCAAGGCAGTCGGTACTGCATCGTCAGAGCCCGGGATTGACTCCAAGCGGGGCATCGAAGGGAGCGACGTCCCCGACGGGCCCGCGGAACTCGGCCTCGGCCCCAATTCCGGGGGCGGGGCAATCCGCAAGGGCGGCTGGAGTGGTGCCGAGGCCGCTGGAGAGCAGGCGAGCGCAGCACTGCGCCGTCGGAAGAGACCGGGGTCGGATCCGAAATGCGCCGGAGCCACGCTTTCCAGACTGGAGATCGATTCGAGGCTGGGCATCGAACCGAGCGATGCCTCCTTAGGGGGCTCCGGTGTCAGCGGCCGCGCCGGTGCTGCCACTCCCGCGAATGGAGTCGGGGTCGCGACGATCGGTGCCGAGGGCAACGAGGGCTTCCCAGGCCGAAACTCGGCGAAGAGGGAAACACCCGAAGTCAGCTCCGACGCCGGGAGAGAGGTCCTCCTAGGCGCCGGGGTTCTGCCCGCGCCTGTTTTATTGAGCGGAAAACCCTTACGGGGCGTACTACGCGGCCTCGAGGGTACCCAGGTAACCCGCCGACGAGCCCCGGCGGGGAGCGAGACGCCCAGCCCAGGCTCCGCGGCCGCGGCGTTTCTTTGGGTCGACTCGACCGAAGGACCCGGGTCCCGCGGGCAGACTCCAGTGACGAGTGGAGCACTCGATGACCGCGTAGATGCCAGGAGGTCGGTGGCGTCCGGGGGAGGCCCCGGTCCCGCGCAAGGTGGGGGTGCCGACCCGCCTGACTGGGATAGATCGATCGGCTCCGCAGGTGGAGCCCGGAGGCGACCCCTGGCGAAGAACAGGGCTCTAGTTCCCGAGACCGCCGCAGGAGGGGCGGAGCCGCTCAAGGCCAGTACCGCCCCCGCGGAAGCCGGGGACGAGTTGATCGGCCCTGGCGGAGTCGATCGCCCCTAGCGGAATCGATCAGCCCTGGCGGAGCCAAGGGCACCCGGTGCCGATCCCCGGTGGGGAGTGGGGCCACCGACTCCGACGCCGATGCCGAGGACTTGGTCCCGCTCGAAGCTGTCACCACCTCCGCGCATGGCTGGGGTGTGGGCATGCCAAACCGGGTCAGGTTGGTCCGACGATCCCCGGTGACGAGTGGAACACTCGACACCGACGCCGATGCCAGGGAATCGGCACCACCGAAAGCGGGTACCACCCCCGCGCAGGGTCGGGATGCCGTAGAGCCAGACTGGGTCATCGGCCCCGAAGGCACCGAGGACACCAGTCGACAGTCCCTGGCGAAGAGTGGAACACTCGACGCCGATGCCGAGGGATCTGCACCGCTCGAAGCGGGTGCCACCCTCGGGCATGGCTCGGGAATGTTCTGTGAGGAGCGAACCTCAGGAACAACTCGAAACCCCGTGGAGGCTCTGGAGCCCGAAGACTCCCTCCGGGGTGTAAGGGACTGGAGGGGAAGGCCGGAGCCGTCGTCATGCGGCGCATGAGACTCACCCCTCAAGGCTCGGTTAGTCTTAACAGACTATTGTTGGGTTACCTGATCCTGGCGAGGAGAGAAAGCCGACGACCGCACCCCAGAGGGAAAGACGTCATCGAGGGATACTCGAAACAGGGAGGGTCTTCTCCCGACGCTGAAGCCCAGGGAACCGGGGGAGAAGGGGTCAGGGCCCCAACAGGAGAGACACCAGGCGTTGGAGTCGGAGCAGAAGACAACGTCTCCACAGTGGGGGCACTTCTTAGGGGAAGAAGGCTCCATGCTGGAAAGCCCGGTAGGCCTCAGAATAACACGAAGAGGATGCTCCTCGAAGGAAATAAAGGAAAACAAAAAAGAAGGAAAAAAGGGGGCACCAGCGGTGCCAGAGTCAGCAGGGAAAAAAACGCGACCACAGGAAACAAGAAAAGAAGAAAAAGTTTCTGCGGTGACAGGAGGTACGTCCTGTCGGCTCCGCGGAAAAACGAAAACTGGGGAGAGGCAGTGGGAAGGGCGGGAAGCTACCGCGCATGCGCGAGAGATGCTCCCAAAAGCCTTCTGATTGGATGCTGGGGAGCATTCCCGTGCGGGCTCCGTCGGCGCCGACGAACCCCATATGTGAAGACTCATTCCTGCTTGTTCCTGGAGATCACCTGTTACAGGTGAGTAACTACGCTTTCTCTGGGAACAAGCAGGAAATCAGTCCTCACATATGGGACTCCCCCAGCTACAGGCTCCCTATAAGGGAAAAACACGATTGCCCTCAAGGGGAGCCATGAGTAGCAGCAATTGAGTCTGCAGAACAGACTGCAGTAGGACCAGTGTGTCCAAAGGGAACCAATGCTCCGGTAGTCCGAACAAAGTAGTAATGGAGGGTAGGAGCTGCCTAGACCCCGAAAAGATTACAGAGCATGGCCTGGCCGGATGCTGTCCCACTGTGATTCCCTCTCCAGGCAGTAATGAGCTGCAAAGGTATGGACTGAAGACAAGGTGGCGGCCCAGCAGATGTCCAACATCGGGACAGAGCACAGGTTTGCCACAGAGGCCACCATGGCCCTGACACTGTGTGCCATGACCCAGCCATCCAGCAGGCGCTCAGCCTGCCCATAGGCGAGGGCGATGCAGTCCGCCACCCAGGTGGACAGTGTCCGCTTGGTCACCGCTTGCCACAACCAACTCGGGTCATAAGAAACAAAAAGTTGAGCAGCTTTGCGATGGCCCTGCATATGTTGAATGTAGGAAAGGGCCCTCTTACAGTCCAAGGTGTGAAGGACGGTCTCCATCCTGCTGGAGTGAGGCCTCGGGAAAGAAGGTGGGGAGCACCACCTGTTGGTTGAGGTGGAAAGGGGACACCACTTTCGTTAGGAATTTGGGATGCGTGCATAGCACAACCCTATTCTTGTATAACATGGTATACGATGCCTCCGCCATCAGAGCTTGGAGCTCGCTGACTCTGCGAGCGGAGGTGAGCGCCACCAGTTATGCGACTTTTCAGGAGAGATACTTGAGTTGACAGGTGGCCAGGGACTTGAAAGGTGGGCAGGTGAGCTGTGAAAGCACCACGTTAAGGTCCCATTCTGTTGTTGGGGGGGGGGGGGAAGGGGAACAGGACCTTTCGACAACAGGAACCCCCTCAGAAAGCAGGTTACCAGAAGCTGAGCCGAGATGGGCTTGCCCTCAACAAGATGATGGTGTGCTGCCAGGGCACTGAGGTGCACTTTGACAGTTAAATTTGAACCCGGATTGTGAAAGGTGGAGAAGGTACTGCAGCACCAACTGAACCAGGCAGGAGATCGGGTTCACCCTTTGCTCCACACACCACACTGAGAACCTGCGCCATTTCAAGACATAAGCTCTCCTGGTGGAAGCCTTACAGGAGGTCAATAGGATCTCCTCCACTTCCCCTGAGAGGTTGAAGGAGACCAAGGCTATACTTTCAACAGTCACGCTGTCAATGATAGGGACCCCGGAATGGGGTGCAGGAGAGAGCCCTCCTCCTGAAACAAGAGACCATGGATACACCCCAGGGGGTCGGTGCCTCTACCGATAACCAAAGGAATATTGCGAATCATGGTTGTCTGGGCCATTGGGAGACCACCAGGATCAGCAACGCTCTGTCGTGCAGAACCTTGAAAAGGGTCCTGGCAATCAACGGAGTGGGTGGGAAGGCATACATGAGGCTTTCGGACCATGAGATGAGAAACGCATCCGCTGCTACCCAGCCTGGGTGAGGCTGGGGGGGGAGCAGAAGCAGGGCAACTGGTAGTTATTCGGGCTAGCAAATAAGTCCACCTGCGTGGTTCTCCAGAGTCGGAAGAGGTAGGCGGCCACTCTGGGATCCAGCTGCCATTCATGCAGCTGGAGGACCCTGCTCAGTTTGCCAGGGCATTGTCCTAGCTGGGAAAATACACTGCCCGTAGGAGCATTCCCTGATGGAATGCACAGGAGCAGAGTGCCAACGCCTCACAACAAAGGATGCAAGATCCCGTGCCCCCTTGGTTGTTCACAAAGATCACCACTACTTGGTTGCCTGTTTGGATCAGCACAGGCTGGTGGCTCAGACGGTGGTGAAAAGCTTGTAGGGCTAAGTATATGGTCCAGAGCTTCAGGAAGTTGATTTGATGGTCGCCCTCGACTTGTGGCCAGCTGCCCTGGGTGCAAAGCTCCTTGCAATGGGCTCCCCATCCCAGGAGGGAGGCATCCATCATGAGGACCCTTCGAGGGCTCAGGACTTGGAATGGCATCCCTACCAGGAGGTGCCGCGGGTCCTGCCACTACATCAGCGAGTCTGTTAGCTGGTGGATCGTTAAGATTCTGTCTTGGAGCTGACCGGTGGCCTATGTCCACTGGTCCCAAAGACATCACTGGGCCACCCTCATGTGCAGATGGGCGCCCAGGCTGACATGGACTGTGGAGACCATATGGCTGAGTATGCGCAGAAGGAGCCAGGTGGATACTGAGCGACGGTGCTGCACATCTACGGCTAATGCTCGGAGGCGATCGGCCTAATCCAGGCAGAGGAAGGCCTCTGCCTGGACAGTGTCCAGCTTTGCCCCTATGTGTCGGGAGGAGATGGGACTTCGGATGGTTTTTTACAAACCCTAGATGATGTAGGATGTAGATGGTGAGAGCCGTAGCCTGCTGCACCTAAGTGGCTGTGCTTCCATTTATGAGCCAGTCGTCCAGGTAGGGAAAGACGAATAGCCCTTGTAGACAGAGATAAGTAGCCACCACTGCCAGGCACTTGGTTTTGACCATTGGGATAGATGCCAGTCCAAAGGGTAGTACTCTGTATTGATAGTGGCCTCCCCCAATCATGAAGCACAGGTATTGCCTGTGGTTGGGGTGAATGAGGATGTGGGAATAAACATCCTTCAGATTCAAGGAGCATAGTCAGTCTCCCTGCTGGAGGTAAGGCAACAAAGTTCCAAAGGAGAGCATCTTGAATGTCTCTCTCAACAGGAACTTGTTCAGGTTTCATAGGTCCAGCATGAGTCATAGGCCCCCTATCCTTTTTGGGATGAGGAAATACTTGAAGTAGAACCCTTTGCCTCTGAGATGTTGGGGTATTGGTTCCACCGTCTTGTCCTCAAAGAGGCCTGCGAGTTCTTGTAGTAGAAGATCCTGGTGAAGGGGAGACTTGGGGGGGGGGGGGGCTCTCCTGGGAAGAAAGGAGGAGGTAGCCCTTCCTGACCACCTGGAGTGCCCAGGAATCGGTGGTGATGGCTGGCCACCTGTGGGCATAGTGAATCAGATGTCCCCCTGTGGGCTGCTGTCTTCCTTGGGGAACAGAGGCTATGCCCAAGGAGTAAAAAGTTCTCCCTAGGCTGGGCCGGAGCATATGCCTGGGGCTTGGGAGCCTTCTGCTTAGGTGGGCCATGCTCCTTGTCCCTTAGACTACTGGCCCTGCTGGGGAGGCTTGGAAATGGGGGTAGCTTTTGTAAGCAGCCCCTTTCATCGGGTAAAAGGGCTTTTTCCCCAAGCCCTTCCATTGGGGAAGGGTAGCAGTCTACTTGGAAAGCCTGGTCCTCGTCACAAGCTCTGTCTCCAACTCAGCAGACTTCATCATGGGTTTTCCAAATAAGTTCTCCCCTTGGCATGGGACATCGACCAATTTGTCCTGAACCCATTGCTCGAGATCAAAAGGCTGTAACCAGGCTTGGCGTTGGGCACCGATGCTCACCACAGCTACTTGAGTTGCCAACTCGAAGCTGTGATAGGCTGCTCGAATCAAACTTGGAGCACTCACAAACAGCTTTGGACAGGTTCCTAAAACACTGCAGGGGTTCCTCAGAGAGAACAGCCAAGAGCCAGGTGAGTTCCTTCACCAGGTCTCAGGTACATGCCTGGATCCGGCCGATGAGCAGTGAGCCCTGGTAGCACTTTCTGCCAAGGGTGTCCAAGGTGCAGGCCTTCCTATCCAGGGGCAAAAAGGAGTGCGTCTTCTGACTTTTCAGCCGACGCATGGCTGACTCCACCATCATGAAGTTATGTGGCAGCTGTGCATTCTGAAAACCAGGGCTCCGGCGGACTCGATACATCAAGTCGAGCCGCTTGCTCACAAAAGGCATCGATGCCGGTGTTTCCCACATGTAGAGCATGATTTGTTCGTGAAGTCTTGTATTGGAGAACTTCTAGCTCCTCCGTACAAGGGTGGTCCTCCGATTTCGTAGGGGGAATGTCCAAGCCTTCGACATGTCCTGCACGAAGTTGAGGAACGCCATGTCCTCGGGTAGGGACAGACGCCGAGACTCTGAGGGGGATGGGTCTGAGGGAACATCACGGTGGCAATGGGTATCGGGTATTTCCTCATCCTCATTCTCTGAATCCGAATAATCAGTGGAAGACTCAACAGGAGGGCGGCCTGAGGGCTCCAGGACCGAGCCTGGTCTGAGCCCTTCAGAGGCTCCTCAACTGGTGTCGTGCTCGTTAACCAGGGAAGACCTCTGTCCCGTTGAGTAGGACCTGGATCGAGACCTCAGCTGTATGGCCTTGAGGATCGGCTCAGCCTCCAGGGACGATGTCGAGGGCCGAATTGTCTAGGCAAAGGAACCGGTTGTGCCAGACATCAACACCCGCTGCTGGTCCATGAAGGCAGACAGGCTACCCTCCAAGGCCACCATTCTGGACCAGCCCAGATGGCTCCACAGCGCTCAGCATGGGCATCTAGAACTCGGGCCCTGTGCCGGTGCTCCCAAAGGGGAGTCCTCAACAAAGATGGCCTTCGGTGTCTAGGGCTGATCTCTAGTCGATTCCTTCCAGGCAACGTTGATAGGTTGCTCCGAGCCCTTGGACGAGCGGCATGGACTGAGGGACCCAGCTCAGGAATTATCTGGCCTGTCTGAACCGTCCAGAGATGCTACCTTCGAGAGTTGTTTCTTCTTCCTGTGTTCCCTCGAGAGAGACCCCTTTTCTGAAGGCCCACGTTGTCGACTGGAATCTGCGGGGGGCACCATGGGAGATCAAGGCTTCAGAAAGAGCCTTGGCCTTCGGAAGCACAGGGACTCCTTGAAAAAACCTGTCGTGCTGCTAATTACAACTCGAGGGCCTTGGTGGACAGCTTTCTGCAAAGACCACAGGCTGCGGGGTCATGGTCTGGTCCAAGGCAGCATAGACAACAATCTTGAGTATTGATGAGAGACCATCTTTGTACACCAATCACACTTTTTAAAACCACTGGTAGCTATGGGTGAAAAAGTTACCTTGGCGCTGTCAGTTGAGAAAAAAAGCGAGAAGGCGCCAAAGGTAAAGAAAATTGAAATGGACCCGAGACCCGATGCTGAAGCAGCGGGTTTGGGTGGCAGGAAGAGTACCGGTGCAACCAGAGGGAGGGTATGAAACCAGAGAGCAAAAGAAAATCTCATAGAAAAGGAGACCGAGTAAGATGGCACCCTTGGATGGGAAGGGGGCCATGCATGCATGGTCCCATCTCCCAAAGGCTTTCTATGAAAGCTGGGGAGATGCTTCTGCGAGGGCTCCGTCTGCGCTGACGTCACCCATGTGTGAGGGCTGACTTCCTGCTTGTTTCCGGAGAACTGCACATTTCTCCTCCAAACTCACTATTTGCTCCTCTGATCTCATTCCTTGTGGAAAAGGCACAAGGTGCAAAAAAGCGTTATACTGGAAGCCCAATCAGGGCCACACTTTGATGTTCTGGTGGATAAGAATGTGGAGTGTCTTGCTCATGGAGCGTACTGCCCTGCGTTTAGAGCATATATTAATATTTAAGAAAATTTGGAAGCCTTCCATATATGTTTAGTACCTGAAGACTAGCCGTCTGTAAGCTGAAGGGGAGAGGGGGTTGGGGAGAAGTGGGGTTGTATTTTTTTCTGTACTTTGGTATTTCTAAATTGCTGTAAAATTTTAAAATCCTAAGATTAAACAAAAAAAACATGAAATGGCACTTGCCAAAAGTCTCCAGTGACCTATTACTGGCAAAATGCAAGGCTCTTATTTGATTTTCATCCTTCTCGACCTATCTGCTGCTTTTGACACTATTGATTATCATTTTCTTCATGATACCCTATTTTCACTTGGCTTTTAGGGCTCTGTTATGTTTTGGTTTTCTTTTTATCTCTTACATCACACTTTTAGCATATGCTCTGGTGGATCCTCCACCACCGCATTACCACTTTTAGTAGGTGTACTCTCAGGGCTCAGTCTTGGGACTTCTTTTCTCTCTACACTCATTCTCCTTTGTGCCCTGATCTCCTTCTATGGTTTCACTACCATCTTTACACTGATGGCACTCAGATTTAACCCTCTACATCTGAAACCTCACCATGAATCCAGAAATGAATTTCAGCTTGCTTGTCTGACGTCACTGCCTGGATGTCCCACCATCCTCTGAAACCGAAGACTGAGCTTCTTATCTTTCCTCCTAAACCCACCTCGCCATTTCTCTATTTCTACGGTTAATACTAGCATCTGCTCCATCTCCTCGGCTCACAACCTCGGGATCATCTGACTCTCCCTCTTTCACTGCATATGTCCAACAGAATTATTTTTTATTTAACAGATTTTCTATACCACCTTATCCCCTTCAATCAAAGTGGTTTACATAGTTTAAGGAACAAATTAATTAGCTAACAAGGGGGGGATGCATGCAGAAGGGTCACAGTGAATAACTTATTTATAAGAGTTGGTTAATGTTCGAAAGGAGGGTATGGTGCTTGTTCATGCAGGGACTTAGGAGGTAACTTATTTACAAAATTGTATATATACATCTTGAACTGCAGGGTGTATTCGTTTTTATGAGAGATTGTAAGTCTGGGCAGCTCTTGTTCAGGGTACTGCATGGGAGGGGTGTCAGCAGTGGAAATCCCAAAGTGGTCGATGAAGAGTAGGTTTTCAATTACTTTCGAAAATCTTTGATGTCAGTTGTGGCTCTTAGGTTGGCTTGGAGATTATTCCAGAGCAATGGAGCTACGAAGGACAATGCTCTGGATGATGTGGCTTGTGTAGTCTTAGGGTAGGAACTCAGCGTTTGTATGGTATCCGTTCTGCTTCGTCTTCTTGGTTTGGTGCTTGTATCAGAGTTGATTAATTCTGTCAGGCTGCTGGCGTACATGTTGTGCTTGATTTTGAAAATGTTCAGTGTGGTTTTGAATGAGATTTTATTTATTTATTTAACATTTCTTATATACCGCACTATTACCATCAGTGCGGTTTACATGGAACAGAGCATATACATACAGGGTAACTGTAGTGCATTTCACAAGTAACGGGGGTTTGAGAACTTGGAGGAAACAGGGTAAACTATATACAGTTATTCACAGTTGAAATTCTCTAGATCTGAACATAGTATGCCTATTTCTCTTAGGAAAAGTTGCATGAGATGCATGATGCAACTGGGAACCAGTGCAGTTGCTTCAGTATTGGGGTGATATGGTCATGCCTTGGAAAGTCAGTGATGCAGGTTAACATGTTTTGCATCATCTGCAATGGTCTGATTTTCTGCTTTGGTAATCCAATGTATATGGAATTACAATAGCCAAAATAGGTGATAAGATGGTTTGGCATATGGTTCTGAAACGTTCTTGGTCAAGAAGGGGTTTGAGTCTTCTTGTTGTGGACATTTTGTGATATGCTTTCCATTGTGGTCTTGTTTATGTGTGATTGAAAGTTCAAGTTCTTGTCCAACGTTACCCCCAGGAATCTGACTTCCTCTTCAATTGGTATAGTCTGGCTATGCAGGCAGATTGACCGAGGTTGGATAAAGGATGCGTTTCGTGTAATGAGAGCTTTGGTTTTGTTTTAATTTATATTTAGGTTGTTGTGGGAGAGCCAGATAGACATGTCTTGGAGGCAGGTTATTGCCCTGTAATTCGGGTTATTCAGGTTGATGGGGGTGTAGATCATGTCGTCATCTGCGTATACCACATATTGGATGCTATGTTTCCTGGTTACATCACAGATGGGGGCGTATGTATAGATTGAAGAGCAGGGTTGATAGTGTTATCCTTGGGGTACACCTTGTGTGGAAGTGGCTGATCCGACCCTTGATCTGTTGTCACCTGTCACTTAGGTAAGATGTAAACCACTGGAGAGCAATATTTTGAAATCCAATTTCTTTGAGTGTCCAGAGAAGGATGCTGTGGAATACGGTGTCAAAGGCTGCAGATATGTCTATGAAGATGAGTAGAAAGCCTGTTCTTAAGTTGTCCTCTGTTTAAATTGTCTTGGAGCATTGTTAGCAGTGATTCGACGCAGTGGCAGAACCCATGCTGATAGGGGGGGGGGGGGGTCCTAGTGGTGCGTGGGAATCTATATGGTCCAGAAGTTGGAGGTGAACTACCCTTTTGAGTATCTTTGTGAGGAAAGGTAGGCTGGAGATTCGGCAGTATGTTGATGGGTCTTCTTTGCTGGGTGTGGCAGTCTTGGAGACTGGGCAGATTGTTACAAGTTTGAGGGGCTGGGGGATATAACCTTGGGTAAGGGAGGAGCTGACGATCTTGTGGATGTATTTGCAAAGATCCTCTTCCATTGATTTTATCCATGGAACCGGGCATGGATCGGTTGGCGCAGTGCTGGTATTTAGTGTGGAGATGATGTGGGAGATCTGGTCGGTGGGGGGCATACTGAAGTCACCCCAAATGCGTGTGGAGGTGGGGTGATTTCAGTGCTGGGTTTGTTGATTGGGGGAGTTGTGGTTCTCCTGAATACTGTCTAGTGATAAGAAATTTGCGTATGTCTGGGGATCAATCACCTTGGGGGTGGGTTCTTTGGTGAGGGTGCATACAATTTCAAAGAGCTCTCTTGGTTTGTTGGTAGATTTCAGTATAAGGTTTGTGTGGTATTCACACTTGTGTTTGCTGATGAGAGTGTTATAGTCATCCTGCTTTGTTACGTATAGTTGTCTTGTGGTGGGGGACTTGTTCCTTCTCCAGGCCCTCTCTATTTTGTGAAGCTCTTTCTTAGCCTCTATTTCAGATTTTGGTGTGGATTTTCTCCTGTCCCTGTTGGGAGTATTTGTTCTTCCGTCAGGTACTCATGCTGTTTCACCAAGGGTCTCATTCCATTGTTTGGCTTTGTCGAAGTCATTGAGGTCCAGGTTAAGGGAGTGATTTCTCATAGGAATTGGTCCTTCTCAAAGCTTTTCTATCAGCATTGCTGTTGCAGTGCCTCTTGATGGGTCAATCTGGGTGTGGCAAGCAGAATCTTATGATGTGGGGGTCTGACCATGGAATAGGGGTAATTAGTGGGGGATGGTGTGCTGTTATTGTCCATGATGCATCTTGGAATGAAAATCAGGTCAGGTGTGGATCCAAGTCGGTGGGTAGGTCCATTGATGACTTGGGTGTAGTGCAGTGCTTTCATGGAGTCGTGGAAGGCATTCACGTCCTTGTTGGGTAGTGAGTTGAGGTTAAAGTCCCCAAGGACAATCAGTGGTTTGTGGGAAGAATGTGAAGCGCATACTGATTCCAGGGTTGTGGAGAGTTCTTTCCGGTGCTTCTGGGGGCTCTATAGGTGAGGCAGATGGCTAGGTGTTTGTTCTCTATGACTATATTGATGCAGTGTTCCGCGCAATGCATCATCGATATTTTGAATCTAAGGCTGGATTGAGCTAGGATCAGGACACTTCTACCTCTTTTGTCTGTGCGTGGGCAGTTGAATGCAGTGTGCGTAGAAGGGTTCAGTTGGTTCAGGATGATTTGGTCAATGGTAGTGAGCCAAGATTCAGTGATGCAGCAGGTGTCAGTTTGGTGACATTGGAGATGATCAATGAGCGTTTTGGTCTAGTTGCGGACTGACCTAGCATTGATGAGTTCAATGCTGATTGGGGGGTGGTTTGTGTGCAGGTAGTTTTTGCGAGCTTTGGGCTCGTTATGTGTGAGGTTGTGCTTCCCTTGATACAAGTGTCTGAACGAGTACTGCCATGGTTGGTATTGGGTTAGGGTGGGTGGAGGGGATAGGAAGATAGTGCATGGCATATGAGTAGGCTGATGATTAGCATGTAAGGATATATCAAGTTCTTATTGCTGTTAAGTGCTGTTGAGTCGGAGTTGACTCATGGCGACCCTCTGGATAGCTATCCTAAATTGTGTTCGGTC
The DNA here is from genome assembly GCA_033557465.1 of Ichthyophis bannanicus. Taxonomy (NCBI): domain Eukaryota; kingdom Metazoa; phylum Chordata; class Amphibia; order Gymnophiona; family Ichthyophiidae; genus Ichthyophis; species Ichthyophis bannanicus. The sequence continues at coordinate 922,520,445 of CM066035.1, read as the reverse complement.
TACAGTCAGGCGGCATATTGTTGACAGAATGGTACCCGTAGCTGCTCTTATTGTATCGATCCATCTCATTGCTGGCCTTCCTCTTTTGCGCTGACTTTCTATCTTGCCAAGCATGATGTCTTTCTCTAATGATCTCTCTCTTCGCATGATGTGTCCAAAGTATGAAAGTCAAAGTCTTTTCATCTGAGCTTCTAAAGAAAGCTTAGGTTTGATCTCCTCTAGTACCAACTGGTTTGTTCTTCCGGCAGTCCATGGTATACACAGTATTCGCCGCCAGCACCATAATTCAAAGACATCAATTTTCTTTCTATCTTTTTCATTGTCCAGCTTTCACATCCATGTGTTGTTATTGAAAATACCATGGCTTGAACAAGTTGAATCTTTGTATGGAGAGAGAGATCTCTGCTCTTGAGAATCTTATCTAGGTCTTTCATAGCCATTCTGCCAGGAGCAATACGTCGTCTGATTTCTTGACTGCATGTTGCTTCTTTATTGATAGTTAATCCAAGTAGGTTAAAGTTGTTCACGATTTCAATTTCTTCTCCTTCAACGATGAACCTGTTGATTATGCCAGTTGTCAGGATCTTTGTCTTCTTTACATTAAGGTGCAGACCCATTTTGAAACTATGTTCTTTGATTGTGAGAAGCAAATATTTCAGATCATCTTCACTTTCAGCCAGTAATGTGGTATCATCAGCATAGCGAAGGTTGTTGTTGAGTCTTCCACCAATCTTCACATCTCTGTTGTCTTCATACAATCCTGCTTCTCTCGATGATTTGTTCTGCATATAAATTAAACAGGTAGGGGGAAAGTATGCAGCCTTGTCTTACACCTTTGCTTATTTTAAACCATTCTGTTTCTCCTTGTTCCGTTCGAACTGTTGCTTCTTGAGCAATGTACAGATTGTGCAAGAGAACGATCAGGTGTTCTGGTATACCCATGCTTCTTAATGTGGCCCAGAGTTTCTCATGGTTTACACAGTCAAAAGCCTTGCTATAGTCGATAAAGCACAAATAGATATCCTTTTGGTATTCTTTAGTCTTTTCAAGGATCCATCTCACATCCACAATGTCGTCTCTCGTTCCTCGCCCTTTCCTGAACCCTGCTTGAACTTCAGGTAGTTCTTGTTCCAGGTATGGTTGTAGTCTCTTTTGAATAATCTTCAGTAGAATCTTGATGGCATGTGGGATTAGAGCAATTGTGAGATAATTTCCACAGTCAGTTGGATCACCTTTCTTTAGTACTGGTATAAACACAGATCTTTTCCAGTCAGTTGGCCATGATGTTGTCTTCCATATTTCTTGGCAGAGCCTTGTAAGTATGGTAACAGCTGCATCAGATTGCTGTAATACTTCTATGGGAATGCTATCAATGCCTCGTGCTTTGCTCTTTGATAAGCCTTTCAATGATGCTTCAACTTCTTCTTTCATCACCAATGGTTCCCGATCATAAGGTACAGGTTGAAATGGCTGTTGGTCCACTTCATCTTTATCCTGTATATTTCTTCCACCTTTTCTTGATCTTCTCAGCATCATTCAACATAGAACCTTGAGCATCTTGTAACATTCCAATTCGAGGCTGGAACTTTTTCTTTAACTCTTGTAGCTTTAGGAAAGCCGATCTTGTTCTTCCTCTAATAGTTTCTGCTTCTATTTCCTTGCATGCGTCCTTGTAGTACTTTTCCTTGTCCTGTCTTACTGCATGTTAGAAATCTCTGTTGAGTTCTGTGATTGTCTTTCTCTGGCTTTAGCTTCTCTGCGTTTCTGGGCAATTTTCAGAGTTTCTTCTGTCATCCATTTTGGCCGTTTTTTCTTTTTCACCTTTTGTAGAGACTTCTCGCTTTCTTCCAACACAACCCTCTTGATGTCATTCCATAACTCTTCTGGAGCTCTGTCATTTGTATTTAAAGCAGCAAATCTATTTTGCAGGCAGTCTTTAAATTCCAGTGGTATATTCTCAAGGTCATATTTTGCTGCATTCATGAGTGGTTTGCTCTTTTTCAACTTTAGCTTGAGTTTGCATACTAGTAGTTGATGATCTGTACCACAGTCAGCTCCAGGTTTTGTCTTTGTTGATGTTCTAGAGCTTTTCCATTGTTGACTTCCACAGATGTAGTCAATTTGATTTGTATACAAGCCATTGGGTGAAGTCCATGTGTACAGTCGCCGCTTGTGTTGCTGGAAGAAGGTGTTTGAGATGAATAGATCGTTGGTCTTGCAGAATTCAACCACTCTTTCTCCAGCTTTATTTCTGTTGCCAAATCCATATTTTCCAACTACTCTGCCTTCTTCTTTGTTGCCAACTCTTGTGTTCCAGTCACCCATGACTATCACGGATATCCTCTTTGCATGTTCTGTCAATTTCAGCTTGTGCTTGTTCATAGAACTCTTCAATTTCATTCTCTTCTGCAGCTGTTGTTGGGGCATATACTTGAATTATAGTTGTGTTGATAGGCATTCCTCGTAGACGAATAGAGATTAAGCGTTCGCTGACTGCAATGTATTTCGTTACAGTTCTTGCAAGTTTCTTCTTTATTATAAATGCAACACCATTTCTTCTTTTTCATTTCCAGCATTGTAGACCATGTGATCATCTGATGCAAAGTGCCCGATGCCAGTCCATTTCAGTTCACTGACACCCAACAGATCAAGCTGTACACGTTCCATTTCATTATTGCCAACCTCCAACTTCCCTTGGTTCATGCTTTATACATTCCATGTTCCAATGTGTAAGACATCTTTACAGCTTCTGACTCATTTCATGCCCAGCTACATCAGCAGTCAGACGTCCCAAGGGTTTTGATCCAACCACATCATAAATGCTGGCTTTACTCTGAAAGGTCTTCAGCTCTTCCCCAGTAGCTAGCTGAGTGCCTTCCAACCTGGGGGTCTCATCTTCCAGCACTAACACACAATTTGTTTTGTTTTAACTATCCATTGGGTTTTCATGGCAAGATACAGAAGTAGATTGCCGGGCCTTTCTTCCGTGCAGTTTAAGTTTGGTGATGTTGCCGTTGTCACAGAAATGTAATCCTCCGCCGTCAACACAATACAATTCTGCTGCTGCCCAGATGGGTGCTTTGTCTTGGTCTGGCACCTCAGCTGAGACCTGTCCATCTTGGGAGACCCTGCCAGTAGTTAAACTACTGATAGTTTAGCTCTCAGCATCACTGATGCACACAAGCCCTCAAAGCACGACAAGCTGCAAACCAAGTGTGGGCCTCTTATGGTGAGTGTCTGTCTTTTTAAAGGCTGCAGTTCAGTTACCGATGCTCCTGGGTGGTGCAGGCGAATCTCCGTGGGTGGTACTGGAAAGCATAGTTACTCACCTGTAACAGGTGATCTCCGGGAACAGCAGGAATTTAGTCCTCACATATGGGTATTGTCGGTACCGATGGAGCCTGCACGGGAACGCTCCCCAGGGTCCAATTAGAAAGCTTTTGGGAGCATCCGATAGTGCCTGCGTGCTGCCTAACCGCCTTTCCCAACTGCCTCTCTCCAGTTGAGTTTTAAAGCTGAGACAAAGAGAGAGAGAGGGAAAGGAAAAAGATAGAGAGATACAACTCCTAGGGGATGTGGGTGGGTTGTGAGGACTAAATTCCTGCTGTTCCCGGAGATCACCTGTTACAGGTGAGTAACTATGCTATTTCCAGGAACAAGCAGAAATGTAGTCATCACATATGGGACTCCCTAGCTTTAGGTGCCAGGGAGAGACCCCATTAGTTGTGTGTACCTGACCAGGGCTTCACTTCCCCCCATGGATCTCTGGCATCCTACCAGGGATAGCGGGTAGGAGTTGATTAGGTATGGAACAGGTGTTGGAGAACAGCCTGACCAAACAAGGCATCCTGGCAGAAGTCCTTGTCCAAGCAGTAATGGGCTGTAAAGGTATGAACCGAGGCCAAAGTGGCTGCTCGACAGATGTCGTCGATAGATACAGAGTGCAGATGAGCCATTGAGGCTGCCATGGCTCTCACATTGTGAGCTGTGACATGGCCCTCCAGAGAAAGGTTCTTACTCTGATAGGCGAAGGAAATACACTGAGCAATCCAGTTAGATAGTGTTCTCTTGGAGACTGGAAGTCCCAAATGAGAAGGATCAAAAGCAACAAAGAGTTGAGAGGACTTTCTATGTTGCTGTGTTCTTTGTAAGTAAAAGGCTAAAGCTCTTTTACAGTCCAAGGTTTGAAGATTCCTCTCTGCATTTGATGCATGAGGCCTTGGAAAAAACACAGGTAGGTAGACCGTTTGGTTTAGATGAAAAGGCGAGACCACCTTTGGTATAAAGTGTGGATGAGTCCTAAGGACTACCTTGTCATGATGGAACCATGTATAAGGTGGATCAGCTACTAGCGCTTGCAACTCAATAATGTGGCGTGTTGATGTGATTGCAATGAGAAAGATAATCTTCCAAGAAAGGAATTTCAAGGAGGTAGTAGCTAAAGGTTCAACGGGTGGCTTCATGAGCTGCCCAAGAACCAGGTTTAAGTCCCATGTCACCGGTGGTGGCCTAATGAGAGGCTTAGTTAGAAGGCGGACTCTCATAAATCTTGCTATAAGAGGATGAGAAGAAATAGGTTGTCCATTTAGAGGCTTAAAGGAAGCTGCAATAGCACTCAAATGGACTCTTACTGAGTTAGTTTTAAGACCTGCATTGGATAAATGAAGGTGATCCTCCAGCAATGATTCCAGAGGTATCGCAAGGGGGTTAAGACCCTTCTGCGAACACCATATGGTAAACCTTTTCCACTTAAAAGCATAAGAGCGTCTTGTGGAAGGTTTCCTGGAAGCAAAAAAATATCTTTTATTTGCTGAGGAAAATTAAGATCTTGGAGATCTAGGCCTTCAGCAACCAAGCCCCAAGATGCAGAGACTGGGGATTGGGATGCCATAACATTCCGTCCTCCTGAGATAGGATATCTGGAGCAGACCCTAACTCCAGGGAGGGAGCTTGAGAGAGATGTAGAAGCAGAGGGTACCACGCTTGCCTTGGCCAATGTGGAGCTATGAGAATCATATGGCCTCTGTCTCTCTGAAGCTTGAACAGGGTTTTGGGAATTAAGGGAATGGGTGGAAAGGCATACAGGAAGCCCTGACCCCAATGAAGGAGGAAAGCATCCCTGGCCTGAGCCTTCTGAGCCGGAATTCTGGAACAGAACTGGGGAAGTTTGGCATTCCACGGACTTGCAAAGAGGTCTATATCCGGGGTTCCCCAAATTTGAAAAATCTTGGTTACCTGGTCTGCATGCAGAGACCATTCGTGTGGAAGCAGAACTCGACTGAGTATCTTCCCAAGAGTTTTGTATGCCTGGAAGATACACTGCCAGAAGATGAATCTGATGCTCTCTAGCGAGGGCCCATAGTCGCAAAGCTTCACTGCAAAGCGACAGACAGCCTGTTCCCCCCCCTGCTTGTTCACATAGAACATGGCTACTTGATTGTCGGTATGAATGAGGACTGTCTTGCAGCTGAGCAGCGTGTGGAACACTTGCAGAGCAAGGAAAATTGCTCTGAGCTCCAAGAGATTGATATGTAGATGACTCTCCTGTGGAGACCAGGTGCCTTGGGTGGAGAGGTCTTGAAGATGAGCTCCCCAACCCATTGGAGAAGCATCTGTTGTGAAAGTTGCTTGGGGTAAGGGTTGTTGAAAAGGGGGACCCCAGCAACAGGTTTTGAGTGGACTTCCACCACTGGAGGGACAAATTAAGACGACTTGTGTTTGCTATTTTGTCTGACAGGCATCCTGATGCCTGGGTCCATTGGGTGGATAAAGTCCACTGAGCTGCCCTCTTATGGAGGCGAGCATAGGGAACCACATGCACAGTAGATGTCATGTGGCCTAGTAGTTGTAACATTCCTCGAACAGTTAGATGAGGCTTTAGCACTGCTTGAGAAGCTAACTGCACCATGCGAAGGCAATGGGCCTGGGGGAGATAGGCCCTTGCCTTTCTGGTATCCAGAAAAGCTCCTATGAACTCTAGAGACTGAGTGGGAGTTAGACTGGATTTTGGGATGTTTATTACCAGCCCTAAATACTGAAGGATACGCATTGTGCAGGATAAAGAAGTCCTGGCCTCTGACTCTGTTGGGGCTCGAATGAGCCAGTCGTCTAAGTAATGGAAGACGAATATCCCTAGAGTGCGGAGAAATGCTGCTACTACAGCCATGCATTTCGTGAACACCCTTGGTGCTGAGGACAGGCCAAAAGGAAGCACCCTATATTGGTAGTGCTTTTGCTGAAAAAGGAACCGAAGGAATCTTCTGTGAGTTGGATGGATGAAAACATGGGTGTACGCATCCTTGAGATCTAGAGAACAAAGCCAATCCTGACTCTGAAGGTATGGCAGCAGAGATCCGAGAGAAATTTTGAATTTCTCCTTGACAAGGAATTTGTTCAATTCTCTGAGGTCCAAGATAGGTCTGTAACCCCCTGTTTTCTTTGGGATAAAAAAATAAGGGGAATAGAACCCTGTACCCTGCTGATGAATGGGTACTTCTATTGCCCCTTGGGCAAGAAGGATAGCGACCTCCTGACCTAACAGGTTGATGAGAGAGGTCAGAGAATTGAACTGCTTTACTATTGTGTGAGGGGGCATGCTTGAAAAAAGAAGCTTGTACCCCTCCCTTTATGATAGGGAGTGTCCAATGCTCTGCTGTTATTTGCCCCCATTTGGGGGCAAAATGACATAACCTTCCTGGAATGGTGGAAGGCTCTGGTCCCCCGAGAGCCAGGAAGGCTAAGTTCTCTAGCTGAAAGTCAAAGGCCCTGTGGAGGCTGAGACTGCTGGCCCGGCTGAGGCTTAGCAGTCTTTGCTTGCTTCTGTTTGGGTGGTTGCTGACCTTTCCTGGCAAGCTGACCTGCAGAACCTCCCTGCTGAACATAAGCAGGATAATATTTTCTCTTTTTAGAAAAGAATGGTTTCTTGAACAATTTCTTTCTAGCAGGATCAGCTGTGGACTTGGATGCTGACACTCCACTTTGGATAGGTTATCCATCTCATTGGCCTTTTCCTACCAATCTTTACCAAACAGGTTCTCATCAGTACAATGGATATTTCCCAATTTGTCTTGTACCCAGAGCTCTAGATCAGATGCCTGGAGCCAAACAATTCTACGTGCACCTATGGCAATAGCCGAGGTTCTGCTTATGCACTCAAAGCAGTCAAAGGCTGCACGGTTGGCAAATTTAGAAACATCTTGGGCATGTTTGACAAAAGTGAGAAAATCCTGTCTCTTATCCTCAGGAAGAATAGGACTTAAAACCTCTAAATCATCTGTGACCTCCTTCAGGAACATTCCCATGTAGAGACTATAGGAACTGATCCTGGCAGAAAGCATGGAAGCTTGGAAGACCCGACGTCAAAAAGCATCCAGGTTTCTGCACTCACGTCCTGGAGGATTAGAGGCTTGCCTCTCTGCACTCTTGATCCTTCTCATAGCTGATTCCACTACAATAGAGTGGTGAGGAAGCTGAGTCTTTTGGAAACCAGGACAAGGAGGGACTCGATACATAGTATCCAGTCTGCGAGAATGAGGAGAGGTGGTAAGAGGTGTCTCCCACATCCTTAACATGAGATCATATAAAATCTCATGAATGGGCAAGGTAGCTGCCTCCTTAGGAGTTTTGGGATATTGTTGAATTTCCAACTCCTTGGCCCTTGGCTCTGTTTCAGGGGCCACAGTAATGGACAGGCCCCGAGCCACCTCCCTGATAAATTCCTGGAAAGAAATATCCTCTGGAGGAGACATCCTGCATTTAGGGGAGGAAGGCTCCTCTGGGAGAAGCATCGCTGTATCGACAGAACTGTCAGAATCCTCAGATTCTTCTGAGGACTCGAAGTATCGTCTGTCCGGATGCTCTTGAAGAGCCCGATACCCGTACCGACTGAAGTCGGTACCGGGAGTAACCGGTACCGGGGTATCGGTAGCGGAGGTCATCGGATGACTGGGTACCGGCAAAGCAGACACCGATGCTGATGCTATCGGTACCGGTACCGATGCCGATGCCAAGGCCGGTACCGGTGGAATTGTCTGTCGCGGTTCCGAAGGTGTCGATGCCGCAAGGAGAGCTGCCAGACTGCGTTCAATAGCCAGGACTCTCTGGTCTATCGACGCTGCCAATGCCTGGATGTCGGTACCGGAGGAGACCGCCGGTACCCCACAGCATGGCACCAGTAGTTCTGCCGAGGTCGAGGCCTCGAGAACATCCTGGAACCCCGATAATGTTTTGGAAGCCGAAGCCTCCCGCCGGGGCAATTTTGCTGGTGCAGAATCCTCAAGGGCAACGCCAGAGGCATCTCGATACTTAGGAGATCTACCCTTTGAGGACCGGCTGAACTTATGTTTAGTTACCTGAGATCCACGGGAGGAAGAAGCAGCCCTGGAAGACGTCTATGCCACCGAAGCTGCATCAGAGGGAAACAGGGTACTGAGCTTAGCAGCTCGGTTCTGCCGACCTCTTTTAGACATCATGGCGCAGGACATACAATCCGTGATGGAGTGGTCAGGACCTAAACATTTTAGACACCATTCATAGGTGTCGGTGACGGAAATGGTACCGCCACACTTGGTGCACTTTTTGAAACCTGAGGCAGGTTTCTCCATGGTAAGGAAACGTTTTTGGGCCTAAGGCCCAAAAAGGCACGTGCACCTGAAGAAAAAGAAAAAAGAGAATTTTTTTTTTTTAAAGCGTCGAGGAAGGCAGACGCGACCACAAAAAAGAAAGAAATAAAAAGAATTCTTCTGCAGTGACAGGAACAACGACCTGCTGGCTCCGCGGAAAAAGAAGAACTGGAGAGAGGCAGTTGGGAAAGGCGGCACACAGGCGCTGTGGGATGCTCCCAAAAGCTTTCTAATTGGATGCTGGTGAGTGTTCCCATGCAGGCTCCGTCGGTACCGACGATACCCATATGTGATGACTACATTCCTGCTTGTTCCTGGAGATGGGTTTGGGACACTTTGAAGCGATCCATCCTCGGCAAGGGAATAGAAGTCTGTGTTCCCTAGTCTCTCTGATGGTCCACGCCTAAGGGCCACAGATAGCTAAAACCTGTTTGTTTCTCTATATCAATAGCAAAATTTGCCTAGTCCTGACAGAAAACTACCCAAGACACTTATCCACTCCCTCTTCATCTGCCTAAACTATTGAAACTTGCTCCTCACTGGTCTCCCACTGAGTCATCTATCACCCCTTCAATCTGTTCAAAACTCTGCTGCACAACTAATCTTCTGCCAGGGTTGCTATGTTCACATAAGTCCTCTTCTCAAATCACTTAATTGGCTCCCTATCCATTTCTGCATCTGGTTCAAACTTCTCCTGCTGACCTACAAATACATTTGTTCTGCAGCTCCTCACCACCTCTCCTTTATCTCTCCCTATACCTCTCCCCAGCAACTCTGCTCATCAAGCAAATCACCATTATCTATGCTCTTCTCTTCTACTGCCAACTCCATTCTTTCTACCTTGCTGCATCATTTGCCTGGTATAGACTACCTGAGTCAGTACATTAAGTCACTATCCTTGGTCCTATTTAAATTCAGACTATCAACTCATCTCTTCAAGGCTGACTTTGGATCCTGATTTCTTATCCTCCTGTCTTCACTCACTGTATTTTAATCTTTTCTCCCAAGAATTCCCTGGTCCCTTAGTTCTTAGTTAAAATAAATTAGCAGATTGTAAGCTCTGTTGAGCAGGGACTGTCTTTTTGTGTACTTGTACAGCGCTGCATATACCTAGTAGTGTTATATAAATAAGTAGTAGCATATCCAAGTCAGCAGCTTACAAACTCATTGAAGGGGCAGCAGCAGAGGTTGTAAACAACCTAGACAAATCTGGATAGGAAAAGGCAAAGAAAAAAAATGGCCAATGGCTGCTTTAAGTCCATGGTTTCAATGACTGTTGTGAAAATCTTGGCCTTCAATGGGAGGAAATGTCATTTTTTCCATATTCCTTCTTTACAATATCAAGAAAGTCACTAATCTATGATGGATTAGACCTAAAAAGAGATCAAAGAATTAGAGCTTTCCTCACACCTTTTTAAGCATCACTTTCCAACAGTCAGACTTTCTCTCTGATAAATTCTCCCATGGGAACCACCACTTCCACAAGGACTTCCAACTATGAGGATGAGGAAGAACCGAACTGAACAAGAACTGAACTCTGGGGAACACAAATTCTAAGCAACCTTTTTAATGATCTAAACAGTTCTGCTATGGTTCTAAGATTTCAGGTCGAGACTATGAACTACGTTCACACATAGGCCACTTTTTATTATGCTCGTAACAGACTAAAATGGATCTGAACCCCCTACCTATGGATGGAAAGCTCTGTAATACTGTGACCATTCCTTTGAACCAACCAATGGATACTTGAGCTTATAGGATAGTGACTGATACAAAATCAAATTGTCAATAGCTAAAGCAAAATTTGAACCCTTGTCCTCTAAGTACTAGGTCACCCCCTTCAGCCTGTTGTGCATGGTACCTGCAAAGATAGAGTTTAATACAGACTATATATGTTGCACTTACCTTTAGCATACTGTCGCATGCTCTCCATATAGGAAGAGAGGTTTTCTGCTACCAAAGTTACTAGAGCATGATTGTGCTGAAGTTGATTGATCAAATCATGCCGGTAAAAAACATGAGGACTACGCTGGGTTTGACTGTAATTCAAATAAAAATATTACATGTTATAGATAAAAATAAGTTAAGTTTATACAGTTGATTTTTGTTTAAATGAACAAATTTACATTCTTTTAGTCTAAAGTATTTATACTGCATTATGACTAAGTTTAGTAAAATTATTTTACATAGTTTCTCCTGAAGTTTCATGGAAAAGAATTTTAATTTATTTATTCGTTTATGAATTGGTATACCGCCATTCCACAATGGAGCTGATCACCATGGCGGTTTACACTACAACCATACAGAGCCATAACTCACCGGATTCTTCATTGTTAGCATTTCTCTGTGGTGTTCCTCAAGGCTCCATTTTATCTCAATCCCTCTTCAATATTTTTTTGGCCCCACTAACTACCTTAGTTCAAGATCATGGGATCAGTGGTTTCTATGTGGACAATACTTTATAGGTCCACTATTCATCCGCCCTCACACCTGATCTTTCCATCTTGAACACATGCTTAGATTAGGCTTCTATATGGCTGTTTAAAAATGGTTTACAGCTTAATCTTTACAAATCACAAGCACTATGGATAACTGGGAGTTCCTTCATTCTCACAAGCCCCACAATTGCTGGCGTTCCTATCCCACTTACTGAAATCTTTAAACCATATAGGAATTATCTTGGACACCCGTCTTACCTTTGAAACCCAGATAGCAAATGCAGTTCAGGGATCCTTTTATGCTCTACATCGGATTCGGTAGATAAGACCGTTTTTTGTTCAAACCTGCACTTCAGATACTACTAAACACCATGGTTATATCAAAGTTGGACTACTGTAACTCTGTATACTCTGATCTCCAATCCTCCCAGTTAAAAAAAAGAGAAAAATAAAACTACAATTCATGTACAACATGGCAATTTGTTTCTACAAAAGTGTGGCAAAGTATGATCATGCATCCCCTTTATTCTTCTAGAACCATTGGCTAACCCTTGACATATCACCTTCACATCAAACTTCTCCTACTTATCCAAACATACAGTATTACTCAGAAGTTCCTTTATATCTTGTGTCTGCTGCATCCCTCATGGACAATCTCAAACTTCCTTCCCACATCCTTGCAAGCCCAGCTTGAATCTACATGTCACTCAGCTTTTTTATTTTTTCCTTGCACCACATTTCTGGAATTCATTACCAGATTGCATACAAACAGAATCTTGCTACTCAAAATTCAAAAAGGCTCTTAAGCGTAGTTACTCACCTGAAACAGGTGATCTCCGGGACAGCAGGAATCAGTCTTCACATAACGGTGACATTGGCACCAACGGAGCCCGGCATAGGAACATTCCCCAGCATCCAAAAGGAATGCTTTTGAGAGTGTTCCTCTACGCATGCGTGGCTACCTTCCTAGTCTCCTCAGTGAGGTGTATAGCAGAGAATAAAAACAATTATATGTATACCAGGAAGAGGGGGGAAAAAAATTAACAACTTCTTGATGGGGAGGTGGGCGGGTTGTGAAGACCGATTCCTGCTGTTCCCGGAGATCACCTGTTACAGGTGAGTAACTACACTATCTCCAGGAACAAGCAGGACGTTGGTCTCCACATATGGAATTCCCTAGTCCAGACAACTGAGCAAAGGATGATATCCAAGAAGCCGGAGGTTGCAGCCAGGATCCAACAGACTCAGCTCGTTCAGAGAACTCTTCGCGGAGTAGTCGTATGGCCGGTGGGCAAGTTAACTAAATTTGAAGGAGATAATGCAAGACAACTTGTCTGCATTGAGCATCCGCTCTTGAATCTTATCCAGGCAATAATGTGCTGCAAAAGTATGCAAAGACCACCATGTTGCCGCTTAGCAGATAGAGATAGGAATGGAGTGAAGGTTAGCTACGGTAGCTACCATGGCCCTGACATTATGAGCTGTAACACAGTGTGTTAGGAATAGTCCAGCATAAGCAAAGGATATGCAATCTGCTAACCAATTAGATAGTGCTCTTTTAGACACTGGTATACCCAAATGGCTTTGGTCAAAGGAGACGAATTGAGATGATTGGCTAAGGTCCTTGGTGTGTTCTAAATAGAATGCTAGCGCTCTCTTGCAGTTGAGAGTATGAAGCTTGGCTTCAGTTGGAGATGAGTGGGGTTGTGGAAAGAAGATCGGTAGCAAGACAGATTGATTCAAGTGAAAAGAGGTGACTATCTTAAGCAAGAACTTAGGATGTGTGCAAAGGACCACCTTGTCATGATGAAATGGTATAAGGCTCATAGGTTACTAAAGCTTGGAGTTCGCTGACTCTGCGAGCTGAGGTAACTGCTATGAGGAAGAAAAGCTTCCAAGTGAGGAATTTCAAGGGAGCTGTGCCCATAGGTTCGAAGGGATTGCGCATGAGTTGTGCCAGGACTACATTGAGATCCCATGGGATGGGAGGTGGACAGAAAGGCAGCTTGGTCAAGAGGAGACCCCACATAAATCTGGCCATTAAGGGATGTACTGAGACAGGATGGCTGTCTAGAGTATTGTGGGAGGTCGCAATTGCAGCTAGATGTACTCTCACTTAACTGGTCTTGAGACCAGAAGTAGACAAATGCAGTAGGTACTGTAGTAGGTCTGGAATGGGACATGTGAAATGATCCATTGTTTTAAGAGAACACCAGATGGAGAACCTGCGCCATTTGGAGGCATAAGAGTGTCTGGTTGAATATTTTCTTGAAAATAAAAGGATATGCAAAACATCCTCTCTGAGATTTAAATATGAGAGGATAAGACGATCAGCTTCCTGGCCATCAACCGGAGTGATGTGAGGTTGGGATGCAACAGGGTGTCCTGCTCCTGAGAGAGAAGCGTTGGTGAGTAACTGAGCCAGAGGGAAAGTGCTTGAGCAAGCTGAAGCAGCAGAGGAAACCACGTTGTCTGGGCCAGTATGGGGCAATTAGGATCATTCGTCCCCGTTCAGCATGAAGTTTGAAGAGTTTTTTCTCTATGAGTGGAAGTGGAGGAAAAGCATAAAAAAGCCCTCAACCCTAGAGGATGAGGAAGGCATCTGACGATTTCCTGTGAGGGGAGGGAATCCTCAAACAGAACCGGGTATTGAGTATTGAGGGGAGATGCAAAGAGGTCTATTAGCGGAATCCCCCAGAGTTGAAACAAGCATTGGGTTACCTGAGAATCCAACCTCCACTCATGCGGGAATAGAATCCGGCTTCGTCTGTTGGCCAATTGATTCTGTTCTCCCGGGATGTAGACTGCATAAAGGTGAATACTCTGGGAAACTGCCTAGTTCCACAGGCGAGAGGCCTCTTTGCACAGGCTCGAGAGCCTATCACTCCTTGTAGGTTTATATAAAACATAGCCAGCTGGTTGTCAGTCTGCACAAGAGAATGCTGCTTGAGTTGGGGAGAGAAGACACTGATAGCTTTGGATACCGCTCTGAATTCCAGAAGATTGATCTGGAGGGCTCTCAAGCAGACCAAAGGCCCTGCATCCTGAGTCCACTGACATGGGCTCCCCAGCCTAGTTTTGATGCATCAGTGGTTAGCATAAACTGCGGTGCAGACCTCTGAAAAGGTGACTCTTTCATTAGATTCTGTGGCATGATCCACCACTGTCGCTCTGCCTTCATCTTCAAGGTGATGTTTACCAGGTCTGAGAGATGACCTGTGGACTGTTTCCACTGGCTTGACCTAGCCCACTGTGATATCCTCATGTGGAGGCAAGCATAGGGTATGACAGGGACCATGGAAGATGTGTGTCCTAAAAGGTATAGAAAGGTCCTGGCAGGAACCGATGGTTGTTGCTGCACTTGAGTGGCTAAGATAATCAGACTGTGACAGTTGGCCTCTGCGAGGAACGTTCTGCTCCTTGTCATGTCCAATTGAGCACCTATGAACTCGAGGTTCTGGGTTGGGTTGAGATGCGACTTTGGATAGTTTATCACAAACCCCAACTCTTGAAGAACATATATGGTTTGATTTAGAAGCGACTGCTGAAGCAGAGTCTGCCTTTAGTAGACCGTCATCTAAATAAGGGAACAGAAAGATTCCCCAGGTTCATAGGTAGGCCACCACCATAGCTAAGCACTTTGTGAATACTCTGGGTGCTGAGGTGACACCGAAAGGGAGGACGACTCTGTACGGATAGTGGTTTCCCTGAAAGGCAAACCAGTAGTCTGGGTAGATGAGGATGTATGTATATGCATCCTTTAGATCCAGAGAGCACAGCCAATATTCTTGTTTGAGGTATAGCAAGAGAATGCCTAGAGAAATCATCTTGAATTTCTCTGACGACAAATTTGTTGAGATTTTGGAGATCTAGTATAGGCCTGTAACCTCCTGTCTTTTAGGAATCAGGAAATATCTGGAGTAGAAACCCCAGTCCTGCAGGGCAAAGGGGACCTCCTCGATAGCTCCATGTTCTAGCAGGGAGAGGATCTCCTAATAGAGCAAGGAGGAGTGAAGGGGATCCAGGGCGAGTTGTCCCACAAAATGATTGGGAGGATAAGTTTGGAACTTTAGCTGTAGGCCCTGAGAGACTAAATGCAGGGGCCAGGGCTTGGAGGTGAAACTTATCTAACGGTGTGCGAAATGCTCTAGTCTCCCTGGGAATCCTGGAAGGAGGGGAGAGAACAATGAGAAAATTGGCCATGCTCCTTTTGAAAGGGTCAAAAACTCTGAGGCAGATGACTAGATGGGGCACGTTGAAATTTGGAAATCTTGGATTTACTGATCTGATTTGACCAGATTGTCTCTGCTGCTGATATGGAGAGAAAAAATTACTTTTAGGTAAGAATGGCTTTTTGGTGGTAGTATTCTTTTTGGAAGGGTCTGACATTCTCCTCAACAGCCTCTTCATAGTGAGGTAGTCTGTTTCAATCTCTCCGGCCTTCTCCCTCCACCACTGACCAAAGAGGTTTTCACCCTTACAGGGTATATTTATCAATTTATCCTGGACCCATTGTTCCGGGTCAGATGCTTGGAGCCATGCTGTTCTTCTGGCACCTATGCAAGCTGCAGCAGATCTGTTGCTTGCCTCAAAAGCATCAAAAGCAGCCCTTGTTAAGAATTTTGGTGTGTTTTTGGGCATGAGTAACCAAGACCTGTTTGTCAGGGGGTAAAATAAGGAGGTGAATTCTGAGAAATCTCTGGACACATCCTTGAGAAACATACCCATGTAGAGCATGTATGAATCAATTCTTGATGCTAGCACAATAACCTGGAAGGCTTTTCTCACAAAAGCATCTAGTGTCCTGCCCTCTCTGCCAGAAAAAACTAAGGAGTGATTTTTCTGACTTTTGATCCTCCTCATGGCAGACTCCACCACCATAGAATGGCGGGAAAGTTGTGGCTTTTGAAAGCCTGGAGGGGGAAGAACTCTGTACAGGGTATCAAGTCTCTTACTTACTGCAGGGCTCAACACAAATCGTCAGGATCTTTAAAATGTTGTGTACCGGGAGGGTGTCAGCTTCCTTCGGTATGGAAGGGTGCTGCAGCAGTATGTCGAGCTCCTCAGCTCTTGGCTCAGCTCCAGTCACCATTGAAGCATCCAGAGCTGCTGCCATATCCTTAATGAAGTCCTGGAAGGACATGCCTTCAGGCGGAGAAAGTCTCCGTTCATAAGGAGACAAAGAATCCAACAGAACAAATCTGGATGCATCAGAATCAACAGATTCCACCTTAGACGTGTCCTCCAAATCGGAGTCCGGAAGGAAATCAAAGTAATCTCTATGGGAAGTATGATTCTGCCGATGCTCATTGATTTGATATTGAGAGTATCGGACCCATTGGTTCCGAGGGTCTTGGTACCAGCTGCTCCAAGTCCAGTGAAAGTGGGGACACCTGTGGCAGAGTACTGATGGCTGTGGACACTGGGGGGTACCAGTGGAACCAGTACTGGTGCCGGCTGCTGAGCCTCTGAAGTCATCAGCATAACAACTGCTAAGAATTTAGCAATGCTATGCTCAATAGCGATGACACGGTCATTCAGTGATGGTACTGGGGAGAGGAGACACTCCGGACACAGACGTGTGGGTCACAACTATCGATGCCAGTATCGGAGACTCCACCAAGGAATAGACCTCGGAGGCATCCCCGAATGGCTTTGGAGGGCGATACCTCCCGCCAGGGTTGTTTGGATGGATGATCCGCATTGGAATGCGAAGAATGGTGATGCTGATGTTCGGTGTCGGAAACAGACATCGAACTGGAAGTCGATTATCACGATGCTGAAGCTGATGTCTTCTTAAGTGCTAGTGACTCAGAGTGATGCTTTTCCTTTGCCAGTGAGGTCTTGGAGGCATGGGAATACACTGACGGAGTCGATGCACCCGAGGAGTGCACTGAAAGAGCAGAGTCTGCTGGAAACAGCTTAGCCTTCTCTTTGTCTCCGACCTCTGGAGGTCATGTGGCAACAGGAGAAGCAGGAATCAATGTTGTGGTCAGAGCCTAGACACTTGAGGCACCAAGAATGCTCATCAGTAATAGAAATTGCAATGGAACATTTAGAGCACTTCTTGAAACCACTTTGGGCCCAATTGGTGCATCAGATGAAAACTAGAGAAAAATAAAATTAAATAAAAAATAAAGTCAAAATATGAAAAGCGAGAGGTACCAGAATCAACAGAAGTTGAGGCGGTTCATGGGAAGGCAAACCAGAGTCCTTTTGACAGTACTGTGTAGAAGAAATGAAGTCTTTAAACGCAGATGAAAGGGAAGGGGTCCTGATGACTCCACGGAAAAAAGACTAAGCAGACTAGGAGGAAAGGTGGGAAGGCAGCCATGCATGCATGGCAGAACCTCCCAAAAGCAATCCTATTGGATGCTGGGGTGTATTCCCACTCTGGGTTCCATGTTCCTCCTCCTCTTTTATCTGTCTGATATCTCTGTTCTCTATTCTGTCCTATTATATAAATGGCGTTCCTTTCCTAATTTCCTCTAATGATGTAGCATTGTAAACCGCTCTAATGCCTCTGGCCTGAGCGGTATATCAAATTCTATTAAACATTAAACATCAGTGTCGACACCACTCATATGTGAAGACTGACTTCCTGCTTGTCCAAGGAGATAAAAACTGAGTCAGCGCTCCCAATTATTGAAATCAGGAATAGCCTGGAAAGATGCCATTTGTTCACCTTCTGTTTCAATGTCCTGTTCCCAGGATCAATGGGGTGTATATGGGGATAAAGCATAGTTACTCACCTGTAAAGAGGTGTTCTCCGGTGACAGCAGGAATCAGCCCTCACATATAGGTGATGTCAGCACTGACAGAGCACTCGCAGAAGCATCCCCCCAGCTGTCAAAGAAAGCCTTTGGGAGATGCCACCATGCATGCGTGGTCCCCTTCCCGCCCAAAGGTGCCATCTTGCTCAGTCAGATGACATCTCACTACACAGAAAATAGCTCCAAGCCAACTATATTTCAAGGTGGATTTTATTCTATTGTGGCAAGCCACTGGTCCAAATATAGTAATAAACTTACACTAATTATTTTGATTAACCATAGTGCCCCAGAATGTCTCAGACAAGAGCGCTAAGAACAAATCAGATGCTTTGTTTGTTCAACACTTGCGCTTAATAGCATCAATGACTCTTCTGGGTTTTTTTTTTAATATAATGACCAATGTTCCACCACCGTTGTTTAAATAAACAAAAAGGAAACAAAAAAGATTAATGCTTATCTCTTATGTCAGATGACATAGCTAAGAGACGGCAAAAATGAATGATGTTAAAGGAACAACTCCAAGGGGAGGAGGGAGGGTTGTGAGGACTGATTCCTGCTGTCCCTGGAGAACACCTGTTACAGGTGAGTAACTACGCTTTCTCCGGGAACAAACAGGAAGTCAGTCCTCACATATGGGACTCCCCAGCTACAGGCTACCGAAAAGCCCATAACAAAAATAGGGTGTCCTCATGGGGAGCCACAAACAGCAACAATTTAGTCCATGTACACAGACCACAGTAAGACCCGTGGTCCAATGACACCAGCACTTCGGTAGCCTGAACACAGAAGGGTCGGAAGGTAGGAGTTGCCTAGACCACGAAAAAGTTACGGAGCACAGCCTAGCCAAAGGCACTGTTCCGTCGGGACTCTTTCCAGGCATTAATAGGCTGTGAAGGTATGGACTGAAGACCAGGTGGTGGCCTGGCAGATGTCCACCATCGGGACAGAGTGCAAGTTTGCCACCAAAGCCGCCATGGCCCTGACATGGTGCACTGTGATGCGGCCTTCCAGCGGGAGTCTTGCCTGCTCATAAGCAAGGGCGATACAATCCGCCACCCATGTGGACAGCATATGTTTGGTCACCGCCTCCCCCAGCCTACTGGGGTTGTAGGAGATGAAAAGCTGCGCAGCTTTGTGGTGGCCCTGAGTACATTCGATATAGAAGGACAGAGCCCTCTTACAATCCAAGGTGTGAAGGACCATCTCTGCCTGACTGGAGTGAGGTCTTCGGAAGAAGGTAGGGAGTACCACTTCCTGGTTAAGATGGAAGGGCAACACTACCTTCGGCAGGAATTTGGGGTGCGTGCAAAGCACCATTCTGTTCTTGTAAAATCTGGTATATGGTGCCTTGGCTCACAGCGAGCAGAGGTGAATGCAACCAGGAAAACCACCTTCCAAGAGAGATAATGAAGGTGGCAGGTAGCCAGAGACTCGAAAGATGGGCGCGTGAACTGCCCCAACACAACGGTGAGGTCCCATTCGGTTGCCGGAGGGCAAACCAGGGGTTTCGATAACAGCAGGCCCCGAAGAAAATGGGTCACCAATAGTTGGACCGAGAGGGGCTTACCATTCACCGGATGGTGGTGCGCTACCAGGGCACTCAGGTGCACGCGGACGGAATTATACTTGAGCCCAGACTGAGAGAGGTGGAGAAGGTACTGTAACACCAGAGCTACCAGGAAGGAGAAAGGATCAGCCCCATGTTCGGCGCAACAAGCAGAGAACCTGCGCCATTTGAGGGCGTAAGTCTTCCTAGCAGAGGCTGGCAGAATGGCCTCCACCTCAACCGGAAGGTTGACAGGGGCCTGAGTAACCCTCTCAGCAGACACTATCAGCGAGAAGGACCCCAGGTTGGGGTGGAGGAGAAAACCCCCCCTCCTGAGACAGGAGTCCCAGTGTGGTCCCCAAGAGGATGGGGGCCTCCACCATCAACTGCAGAAGCAGGAGGAACCATGGCTGCCTGGGCCACCGAGGAGTTTTCAGGATCAGAGAGGCCCTGTTGCAGAGGGTCCTGAACAAGGTCTTAGCAATCCGCAGTGTCAGAGGGAAGGCAAACACAAGGCCTTCCGACCATGAGACTAGAAACGCATCTGCTGCCACCCAGGAGATGTGGGACTGCCGGGAGCAGAGGCGAAGCAAATGAAAGTTGTGCAGACTGGCGAACAGGTCCATCACAGGTTCCTCCCAGAGCCGGAAAGGCCGACTGGCTACCCTGGGGTTGCATATGAGCAGAGGACCAGTGCCTCCTGACAAAGGGTATGAGACCCCGTGCCCCCCTGTTTGTTCATATAGATCACCAGCACCTGGTTCTGTCTGTCTGGACCAGCACTGGCTGGTGATGCAGGTGATGACAGAAGACCCTCAGGGCTAGGTGTATGGCTCGGAGCTCCAGGAGGTTGATCTGCTGGTGCTCTTGTCTGGTGACCAGGTGCCCTGAGTGCAGAGATGTCCACAGTTGGCTCCCCAGCCGAGCAGGGAGGCGTTCTTGGTGAGGACCCTCGAGTGGCTTGGGGCCTGAAAAGGCATGCCAGCTTCAAGATGCTGGGGTGACTGACAGCAGACCAAGGAGTCCACCAAATGGCAGGACACCAAAACCATCTTGGAGGCAGCCTGTAGCCTGAGACTACTGGTCCCGAAAAATACCACTGAGTCATCCTCATTTGGAGGCAAGCATCTGGGGTGACATGGACTGTGGAGACCATATGCCCAAGGAGGCGCAGAAGAAGCCAGGCGGGCACCGAGTGACAGTGCTGTACGTACCAAGCTAGAGATCTGAGACGATCGGCTCGGTCCTTGGGCAAGAAAGCCTTCAACTGGAGAGCGTCGATCTTTTCCCTGATGAACTCCAGGCACTGTGTTGGGAGGAGCTGAGACTTGGGGTAGTTTATGACGAAGCCCAAGTGTTGCAGAACCTGGATGGTGCATGCAGTGGCCTGCTGCACCTCGGAAGCTGTGCATCCCTTTATGAGGCAGTCGTCCAGGTAGGGAAAAATGAAGAACCCCTGGAGCAGGAGGAAGGTGGCCACAACTGCAAAGCATTTTGTGAAGATCCTTGGGGCAGAGGCCAGGCGAAAGGGGAGCACCCTGTATTGAAAGTGCCTGCCCCCTACTACAAACCGCAGAACTGTCTGTGGTTTGGGTGGATGAGGATGTGAGTATAAGCATCCTTGAGGGCTAAGGAGCATAGCCAGTCTCCCTGCTGGAGGTATGGCAGCAATGTTCCAAGGGAGAGCATCTTGAACTTCTCCCTCACCAGGAACCTGTTGAGGTTGCACAGGTCGAGGATGGGCCTTAGGCCCCCCTTCCTCTTTGGCTCGAGGTAGTATCTGGAGTATAACCCCCTGCTCTTGAGGTGGTGGGGCACCGGTTCCACCGCCTTATTTATTTATTTATTTAAAGTCTCTTTTATACCGCGCTATTCAGCATCAGCGTGGTTTACAATAAACAGTGAACATACACATTTCCAATAGTACTTTGTGTTTACATATGAACAGGATATTCAACTTGGCTAACAGGGTAACTATGTACAACCACAATATATACAATATATACAATTTGTAGGCTGATCATGTGTTTGTATGGTTTTAGACAGTGGTGATTTGGGTGGTTTCGGCAAATGGTGCTGAGTTTCTATTGGTTTCAGGGTAATGTAATGCCTTGTCCTAGAGACCTGCCAACTCCTTTAGAACGTGGTCCTGGTGGAGGGGAGACCTGAGGGGCTCTCCCGGGAAATACGGGGGAGATGTCTGAGCCAGGTAGAGCACATAGCCCGCCCTGACTATTCTTAGTGCCCAGGAATTGGTGGTGATGGCCACCCACCTCTGGGCATAGAGGGCCAGATGTCCCCCCGTGGACTGCTGATCTCCTTGGGGTAGAGAAATTATGCTTAAGGAGTCAAAAGCTACCCCCTGGATGGGCCAGGGCCAGGGGTTTTGGAGCCTTCTGCTTACGCGGCCCATGCCCATGTCCCTTGGCCTGCTGACCCTGTTGGAGAGCCCCGGGGGGTGGCCTGACAGGGTGGGTAGTTTCGGTAAGCAGACACCTTTCTCGGGGAAAAAGACTTTTTACCCAAACCCTTCCGTCAGGGAGGGGCAGTGGTATTCTTAGAGAGCCTGGTCCTCGTCATGAACTTGCTCTCCAGCTCAGCAGCCTTGTTGGTCATGGGCTTGCCAAAGATATTCTCTCCTTAGCATAGGACATCTACCAATTTGTCCTGAGCCCACTGCTCGAGGTCGGACGACTGAAGCCAAGCTTGGAGGCATGCACCAATGCCTGCCGTGGCTATCCAGGCCACTGACTCAAACCTGTCATAGGCCGCTCAAGACATGAATTTGGAGCCCTCACGGATGGCCTTGGCCAGGCTCTTGAACCACTGCAAAGGTTCCTGAGAGAGACCAGCTGAGAACCCGGTGAGTTCTTTGCCAGGTCTCTTATGCTCATGTATAGCTGGTAGGCCTGGGTGCGGCATATGAGCATTGAACCCTGGTAGCACTTTTTGCCGAGGGTGTCCAAGGTGCAGGCCTCCCTGACCGGGGACACTGAGGAATGCATCTTCTGGCTTTTCAGCTGACACATGGCCGAATCCACCACCATGAAGTTATGCAGCAGTTGTGACTTCTGGAATCCTGGGCTCCGACGGACCTGATACATCGAGTTGAATCATCTGCTCACCACTGGCACTGACACCGGTGTCTCCCACATGCAGAACATGAGCCATTCCAGGATGGGAGGAATGGGCACCGTGAGCGATTCCCAGGGAGGGGCCTCATACTGGAGGATCTCCAACTCATCCGCCCAAGGGTCCTCCTCTGACTCAGTCGGGAATGCCAGGGCCTTAGACATGTCCTTGACAAAGTCCAGGAAGCCCATATCCTCAGGCAGGTAACACTGCCGAGGTTCCAAGACGGGAGAATCCGAAGGGATGTCGTGATGGCGACGGGTATCGGGGGACTCCTCATCCTCTGTCTCCCACTCTGAGTAGTCTGTGGAGGACTCATAGGAGGGGCTGCTCCACAGGCTTCCAAGGGCTCCGGTGCCTCATGACCGGCACCTGGCAAACTTGCTGGGGATGACCACAGTCCCAACGAGTGGGACACAGAGCACGACCTCGGCCAAGAATCGACTCAAGACCAAAGGACCTCAAGAATCTGCTCTACCTCCGGGGACATCTTGGACGTCAAGGGCCTGGTGGTTGGGGCGGATGAACCTGTCGTGCTGGAAAAAAACGTTGGCTGCTGGTTCATGAAGGCAGACAAACTGTGCTCCAGGGCTGTCATTCTGGACTCCAGACCAGAAGGTTCTGAAGCCTTCAGAGTGGGCACAAAGGGACTCGGGCACAACACCGGCTCCCCAAAGGGGAATCCCTCAATGAGGATGGTGTCTGGGGACCGAGGTCGGTCAGCAGCCAGATCCTTCCGGGGGACCTTCACAGGTCGCTCCTTCTCTGATGCCTTGGACGAGCATCTCGGACTGCGGGACCGGGCATCTCCTGGCCTGTCTGAACCATCCAAGGACACTGCCTTTGAGGGTTTCTTTTTCCCTGGGAGGAAGACCCCTTTTATGACAACCCACGATGATGCTCAGGTTTGGAGAGTTCTGCCCAAGATGTCAGGGCCTCAAATGAGGCCCTGGCCTTCGGAGGCATCAAGGAAAAACTTATCATGATGCTGCTAGTGGCTCTTCAAGGCCTTGCTGGACATCCTCTTGGCAGAGACCGCAGGCTACCGGGTCATGGTCTGGCCCAAGGCAGCGAAGACAGCAGTCATGTGTGTTGGCCAAAGACATGATTTTAGAGCACGATCACACATCTTAAAAACACTGGTAGCGCTGGGGGAAAAAAGTACCCCTGCGAGGTCGAAGACCCTCCGGGCTGCCAGAAAGAGAAAAAAAGGCACAAAGGTGCCAGAAAAGAAAAGAACGAAAAAACTAAAAAAATTAAACGGAACTCAATACCGAGGCACCGAGGGCAGGAAGGGGACCACGCATGTGTGGTGGCATCTCCCAAAGATTTTCTTTGAAAGCTGGGAGGATGCTTCCGCGAGGGCTCCGTCAGTGCCAACATCACCCATATGTGAGGACTGACTTTCTGCTTGTTCCCAGAGAATGTGGCATTGGTCCACTTGAATTATCCTGATTTATTAGTTTTAGGTGATTTTAGTTTGGTCAGTCCACCCAGTTCTGTACAGTTATTATCCTTGTTTAATGATATGGGTTTACAGCAGATGGTACAGAGCCCTACCCATTGTAAGGTGAATACCTTGGATTGGTTGTTTGGGTCAGAGAGATTTGTGGATGGGTGGGACTTGGTGGTGTGACCTGGTATCCCACTGCCTTGGTCAGATATATTTTTATTTTTGGGGGGGGGGGGTTGTATGGGATGGGGGGAGAGGAGTACGCCCGGGTCAGCTACTGTGTAAACGGCGGGGGATGATAAACGAGGGTAGGTTATGGATGTTGGTGCTTAGTCAGCAGACTGTAGGACGGGAGGAATCTGTAAGGGTACAGGTTCAAAATTTGGTGGAAGCCGCAGGGAGGGCTTTAGAAGAGATTGCACCTATGTGTCATGTTTGGGTATGGGAAGACATGATTCGGAATAGTGTGGGGTTTTTGACCGAGTTGAAGAGCCTGAAACGTGCATTGCGAAAACTACAGAGACAATGGTGGAAAACAAGGTCAATGGAGGATTGTCTTCAATGGCGTGTGGCTGCCAATGTCTATCGACAGCACTTCCAGGATGCTAAGCAGCAGTTGTGTTCTGCCCAAATCTCTATGGCTGGGGATAAGCCTCTAGCATTTTTTCGAGTGGCATGTCATCTTCATGGGCAAGGCACTGTGGGCATGGGCAAGACACTGTGGGCATGGGCAGGTGATGAACATGGATCAGGTGACAGAATATTTCTTGGGGAAGGTGGAGGGTTTACGGACTCAGGTGATGAGAAAACCAGAAGGGGGGGGGGGGGTATGAAGTTGATGGGGACGTGAAGTGGTCATCTTTCACTGTAATATTTGTGTCTGATTTGAGGGAGAGACTCTAGGGATTGCATCTTGCCTGGATACATCGGGATCCAATGCCTGGGCAGCTTCTTCAGCAAGCCTGAGGTAATGTTACAATGGATGGTGGATCTGGTTAATGCTTCCCTTGTCCAGGGCCGTTACCCTTCGGAGTTGACGGAGGCCATGTTGACTCCGATCCCGAAAAAGGATTCTGACTTTCAGTGTTCCAATCTGCATCCTATTTCCTCCCTGATAGGCTTAGTGAAGGCGGTAGAGAAGGTGGTTTTGGTACAGCTGTCAACATGTCTGGATTGGAGGGGGGTCTGGATTGGGGGCAGGCTGGATTTAGGACCAGGTCAGGTACTGAATCCCTATTGGCTGCAGTGTTTGATTTTTTTGGATAAAGTTAGAGATAGTGGGAGAACAGTGTTGGTGGTGATGTTGGATCTGTGGGCCACATTTGACAGTTGACCCTGAGGTTATTGCTTTAAGATGCCAGGCCCTAGGGATCAGAGGGGTAGTCCTTTTATGGTTGGTCTCTTTAACGACTGATCGGTAGTTTTGCGTTTGATGGGAGTCACAATATTTTTGATTCGGCAGTGGACCCGTGAGGTCCCACAGGGGTCCATCTTGTCTCCAGTATTCTTTAATATTTATATGAGTTCCTTGGGGCTATTTCTAAGAGCCATAGTTTTGTTGTTTTTTTTATATGCTGATGACATACAAACATTTCGATGAGATTGAGGACGATGAGGTGGTGTTGCACCAGCGAGTAAATTCCTATTTGGAAGATATTGCAGCCTGGTTACAGTCTCATTGTTTAGTTTTGAATATTAAGAAGTCTGAAGTATTGCACTGTGGGAATCTTAGTGATGAGAGTTGGGGTGTGGGGCTTTCTACTGGGGGTGTTCAGTTACTTGGAAAAGCGAGATTCGGGACTTGGGGGTTATCTTGCATGGTGAGCTTTGTTTCCGGCAGCAGGTGTCACAGGTAGTGCGCACTGCTTTTGCTAATCTGTGTTTGGTTCAACAGTTGAAACCTTATTTAAATCAGGAAGCTCTGCAGGGGTGGTCCAGGCTTTGATAGTTTCCCGCCTGGACTACTGTAATGCATTGTATGTTGGGCTGCCATCTTATCTCTTGAGGAAGTTGCAGGTGGTGCAAAATTCCATCGCTTGTGTGATTTGGGGTCTACAGGGGAGTTCTGCATCAGTTCCATTGATTTCCGATAAAACAAAGATGTGTTTTTTAACTGTTGGTTCTGGCATTTAACGTTTTACGGGGATCTGAGCCTTGGTATTTAAAAGAGTTGTTACAGTGGTACTTGCCAAGTCAGGCCTTGCAGTCTGCAATGAATGCCGGTTAGTGCTACTTAGCTGTTCCAAGGTACAATTACAGCAGTGGCGAGCATGCATTTTCTCAGTGGTGGTCCCTACACTGTGGAATTCTCTGCCAATGGCACTCCGGAAGGAGACAAAAGAGAAATTAAACCTACCTGCTAATTATTGTTCCTTGAGGAACTGCAGTTCAGTCCCACACCTCTGGGTAGTGCATCTCTTTGCGCAGCTTGGAGACTGGGCATGTCAGATTCTGAAGCCACCTACACATATACTGCTGGCACCTCTCACCAGCCTCCAGTGACCTACTGACAAAGACGACTAAAAAGGAGCAATAAATAAGAAGTTATAACATCTATAAACTAACTAATTAACCGGTTAACCCATACAAGTAACCAAATATGCTTAACCCACATTTGTCCCCCCCCCCCCCGCACTCAGAGGAAACATTCCTCCCTTCTTTGCCAAAGATGACGTGGATATAGAAGAAATAGTAGAGAGATAGAATAACAGTAAGAAAAAAGTAGTGAGAACAATAGACTGAGGCGCACAAGGCTCACCAATACCTTTCACACCTTCTGCCACGATGGCCCTCTCACGGTCCACATTTTACAACTGAAAAAATAGGGTGGTATTCGGGACTGGACTGGAGTTCCTCAAGGTACAATAAGTCTAATTTCTCTTTCCTTATCGTCCCTCCAGTCCAGTCCCACACCTCTGGGATGTATCATAGAAGTAAATTAATGGGAGGGACCTGTCCAACCGGACCGCAACACCGCCAACCCCCGTCTGGATAGCCAGACGATAATGTCTACTAAAAGTATATAACGAAGACCAAGTAGCCGCCCTGCAAATCTCAAGCGGAGGCACCAAAGTATATTCTGCCCAAGAAGCTGCTTGAGCTCTAGTAGAATGAGCTTGCAACCCTAAAGGAACCGGACGACCCTGCAAAATATAAGCTGAAGAAATCGCTTCGCGGATCCATCTAGAAATGAAAGCTTTGGCCGCTGCTTCACCCTTATGCAGTCCTCTGAACAATACAAATGATCAGATTTGCGAAAAAACTCAGCAGCTTTGAGATAATGCTGAAGAACCCTCTTTACATCTAGCCGGCGTAAACTGTGACTGGAAACATTCTCCCCCAAGGATCGTAAAACTGGCAAGGAAACCGATTGAGTCACGTGAAAGGGAGAAAGTACCTTTGGCAAAAACGATGGAACAGGGCGCAAAACCACCTTGTCCCGAAAGAAAGTCAAAAAAGGTTCCCGACAAGACAAAGCCTGCAACTCAGAAACGTGACATGCCAAACAGATTGCCACCAAGAAAACAACCTTCAACGTCAGATCCTTTAACAAAGCCTGTCATAATGGCTCAAAGGGTTCCTTGGTTAATGCAATTAAAACCAAATTGAGATCCCAAGGTGGGATCACTATTCTCCTTGGCGGACGCAATCGAGAAACTGCCCTCAAAAAACACAACACATCTGAATGGGATCCTGAAGCTACACCCTGAACCTTTCCACAATAGCAAGCAATAGCTGCCAATTGCACCCTCAAAGAGCTGGCAGCCAGACCCTTGTCAAAACCATCCTGCAGAAAATTCAAAATCTCCAGAATAGTCGCTGACAACGGCCGCGCTTCTCGTAATGTGCACCAATCCTCAAAGATACGCCAAATGCGAACATAGGACTAACGAGGTCAACCGTTTTCTGGCTAGGAGTAGAGTGGAGATTACTGCTCCAGAATAACCCTTCTTCCTTAGCTGTGCCCTTTCAATGGCCAAGCCATAAGCGAGAACCAATCCACCTGTGGCATCCGAAGAGGACCCTGCCAAAGGAGATCCTCCTGCGCTGGAAGAGTCTAAGGCCAACCATCGAGGAGACATACCAGGTCGGCATACCACGGACGTCGCGGCCAATCTGGGGCGATCAGGATTATCCTCCCCTGATGAGATTCTATGCGTTGAATCACCCGGCCTATGAGCGCCCAAGGTGGGAGGACAAAAAGGAGGCCTTTGGTAGGCCATCGCTGCACCAAGGCATCTAGACCCTCGGACATTGTCTCCCGCCTTCTGCTGAAGAAATGGCTTGTCTTGGCAGATCGGAAGGTACCCATCAAGTCCATAATGGGTGCAGTCCATCTGCTGACTATCTGAGCAAACACCTCCGAATGGAGTTCCCATTCCCCGGGATCTACACGAACCCGACTGAGATAATCCGCCATCACATTTTCTACCCCTGCAATGTGAGCTGCCGAGAGCGCTTGTAGCCGATGCTCTACCCAGCTAAATAAGCCCTCTGCCTCTTCCTCCAGAGCCATGCTGCCCATCCCTCCTTGCCTCTTGAGCTAATACTCGGACCGCCTGACCCCAAAGAGAGTATTCGAAGGCCCGGAGCGCGAAAGCTACCGCTCTCAATTCCAACTGGTTGATCGACCACTGAAGCTCCTGCTCGCTCCAGGTTCCCTAAACAAAGAGATCTCCACAATGAGCCCCACAACCTACCAGACTGGCATTGGGTAAGAGCGGAACCCATGGCTGTTTGAGCGGCATGCCCGCCGCCAAGTTCTCTGGCCGAAGCCACCAACAAAGAGATTCCCTGACTCCTGTCGGGCAGGGCAGACGCTTGGTCAGCAAGTCCTCCTCGTGGGACCGGCAGCAAAGTAAGGACCTCTGCAGAGGATGCATATGCGCCCTTGCCCATGGCACTACCTCCAGAGTAGCTGCCATTGTTCCTAGAACCTGAAGATACTGCCAGGCCATTGGTGCTGATCGTTTCAAAAACGTGCGAACCAAGCGACGCAGCCCTTGGGCGCGGTGTTCCGGAAAAAACACCAACCCCAGTCGAGTTTCGAACCAGACTCCTAAATATTCTAGAAACTGAGAGGGTATCAACCGGCTCTTGGCCATGTTGACCACCCATCCGAGCCCCTCTAGGAGCTGCACCACTCTGGCTGTAGCCCATACACTTTTGAGTCTGGACTTCGCCTGACTCAACCAGTCATCCAAACAGGGATGTACCAACACTCCCTCTGTGCTGCGTCGCTGCCGCCACTACCATCACCTTGGTGAAGGTCCGTGGAGCTGTCGCTAGACCGAACGGCAATGCCTGAAACTGAAAATGTCCCTGAGGAACTGCAAATCTTAGGAAGCATTGATGCTCTGGCCTGATCGGGATGTACAAGTACGCCTCGGTGAGATCGAGAGACGTCAAAAACTCCCTTTCGAACCGCCACTAAGACAGAACGCAAAGTTTCCCTGCAAAAATGAGGCACTCGAAGACAACGGTTAACTCCCTTTAGGTCCAGAATAGGTAGAAAAGACCCATCCTCCTTTGGAACCACGAAATAAATTGATTATCGACCACAGCCGTACTGGTTTCGCTGGAACCACTGCCCCCAACTGAAGTAACCGAGACAGTGTCTCTTGTATTGCCACTGCCTTGGCCTTTGGCCTGCAGGGAGACAGTACAAATGAGTCGGTTACCGGTCGGGCGAATTTGAGGGCGTAGCCATGCGAATAACACCCAACGGTCAGAAGTTATTTGGGCTCAGGCTGTGACAAATTCCCGCAGTCGCCCCCCTATGGGTTGTATCACAGCCTGGTCTTCCTCGCTTCACTGGGCCTTACGGAAACCTGAGGAAGAGGGGCTAGTGAAGCCTCTGCCCGCTCCCCGAAATCCCCAGAAACCTTGACCGCGCGATGGACATCTCCCTCTTTGGGAACCCCCCAGCCAAGAGGTACGAAAACGCCTGAAATCACGTGACTGCGTCCGAGAAGCCAGCACTGCATGAGCGGGCTTTGGCTTATCCTCTGGCAAGCAACCCCCTTTCGACTCCCCCAAGTCCTTTACTAGCTTGTCAAGATCTTCTCCAAATAAAAGCTTTCCCTTAAAGGGGAGCTTGCTAAGAAGTGACTTGGAGAAACTATCTGCCGCCCAATTACACAGCCAAAGATAACACCGAGCCGCCACCACCGAAGCCATGCTATTAGCTAATCCTCTAATGAGATCATAATGCAGATTGGCTAGATAAGCCGCCCCAGACTCCAGTCTAGTTATGTCTGCCACATGATCCTGCGACAGCTCTCCTGGCTGCTGTAGACGCGACCAATGCAGGCAGGCTCGTGCCACCCAAGCTCCACAAATAGAGGCTTGTAAAGACAGCGCATTAACGTCAAAGGCCTGCTTTAATAAAGAATTCAATCTTCGATCCTGGCCATCCTTTAGGGACGCACTACCTTCTACCGGAATGGTAGTCTTCTTGGTGACTGCCAAGACAGCCGAATCCATGCGTGGAGAACAAAACACCTCCCGCTCTTGATCGGACAAGGGATAGAAACAAGACATAGTTCGTACTCCCTGTAAACCTGCTTCCAGCAGATCCCACTCATCCTAAATCACCTGTCCGACGACCCAATGAACCGGGAACACCGCTTGTGTCTTACGCACCGCCTGATTGAGAGGATCTTCCACCATCTCCAATTCTGTCGGTTGACCCACGGCTAGGTTTGAGCGCTTGAAGCGACTCTGTGATCAGAGCTGTCAATTCCTCCTTTTGAAAAATGCGGATGATCCTACGCTTGAACCTCCGGCTCTGGAAAGAGTAGTTTCTCACCTGTAACAGGTGTTCTCCAGGAGCATCAGGAATCGGTCCTCACATATGGGTGTCATCAGCACCGATGAAGCCCCAGCAGAGCATTTTCCCAGCTTTCTATGAAAGCCTTTGGGAATGCAGGCACGCATGCGTGGTTCCCTTCCCGCCTAAAGGTGCCATCTTACCTCAGTCATATGACATAGCTAAGAACAGCACACAAAAATGAAAAAATAAACTATGTACAACTGCAACTCCAAGGGGAGGAGGGAGGGCTGTGAGGACTGATTCCTGCTGCTCCTGGAGAACACCTGTTACAGGTGAGTAACTACTCTTTCTCCAGGACCAAGCAGGAAGTCAGTCCTCACATATGGGTGATTCCCAAGCTCTGGGCTACCGAGGAACCCAGGCTGAACAAGAGGCCTCCCTCCCTCTAGTCTCAGCAGCAAAGAAAGGCTTTTCAAGGACACAACCTCCACGGGTGGCCCAACAGAGGGCAGGAGTTGCCTAAACCTCAAAGAGATTCCGGAGTACTGCTTGGCCAAAAGCACTGTCCCTACAGGACTCCCTCTCCAGGCAGTAATGGGCCGCAAAAGTCTGGCTTGAAGACCAAGTTGCAGCCCTGCAGTTGTCTACCAAGGGCACAGAGCGGAGATGAGCCACTGAGGCAGCCATTGCCCTGAAACGGTGGGCCACAACCCGACCCTGCAAAGGAAGGTCAGCCGCCTTATAAGCCCAGGTGATACAGTCAGCTACCCAGATGGACAAGGTACGCTTGGACACAGCCAACCCCAACTTATTGGGGTCAAAAGAGACGAAGAGCCGAGTAGCCTTTCTATGCCCCTGCGTACGGTCAAGGTAGAAGGATAAGGCCCTCCTACAGTCCAGGGTATGCAGAACTGCTTCAGCCTGGCTTGCATGAGGTCTAGGGAAGAATGTTGGAAGGACCACCTCCTGATTGAGGTGGAAAGAGGAGACAACCTTTGGGAGGAACTTTGGATGAGCCCTGAGGACTACCCTACTTATTTAGGGAACACTTACATTTTGAAACATACTACATCGTGTACCACAACTTCTGTCATTTATGCAATCCGGTGCCCGTGCAGTAAACTCTACATTGGAAAAACAATGAGGGCTTTTAAAACACGGATACTAGAACACAAAAGTCGTCTACGATGCAAAATTCTGACAGCTCCTCTAGTTCAACACTATCGATTTGCGGCATGATTTTGATCAGTTACGGTGTTTCTGCATAGATCACATTCGGATAGCCACACGAGGCAAGACCTTGGATGAGACCCTCCTGTCTTGTGAACAGCGCTGGATTTTTAAAGTCAATACTCTGCACCCTTATGGCTTAAATTCTTCCATAGAATGGAAGGTTTGTCTTTAACTTCTGGAAGCTCAAGAGCAGGATATTATTGGATAATGTGGACCAATGGGCTTGCCTCATACCAGCTACAAAATGGTGAATTAGTTAGACCGCATGCGCGGCGTTTTTTGACATTAGAAGCACATGAGCTGAAATGCAGGCCAGCAGAAAATAGAGAAAATTGAGTTAGACCATAGGTTTATTTAGTAGATACACTTGATGTCATGATATTTTTAAAGTACACAATGCCTTCGAGTCACAGTGGGTTGACAGTTCAGAGCTCAATGATAATGATGTTTTTGTATATTTTTAGACCCTCCTGATGAAATTCCTAGCGGAGTGAAACGCTACGAAGGTGCCGGGGGAGGCGTAGAGGCGGAAGATCAAAGCATCAATAAGCTAAGAGCTTTAAAAGATTTCAATATTATCAGTTTGAAAATACAAGCGGTGGGGAAAGGAGGTTTTTTATGAGCAATATAAAAAAGAAAACAAACGGAAATGTTCAGGTTGGTCGTTGATGTTACCATGCTAGACTTTCAATCAAGCATTAGCTCGAGCGCATACATGGGTCTGAGACCTCCTGTTGTTTAATCAAGACTTGCTCAAAAAACCACTATCCATCGAGAAGAGATTATCCCACTTTGATTTTTTGTGTTTGTTTCTATTTGGAGTAATTTCAACTCATATGGAGCCTGGCATTGGGGGTCACATGTACTGTCGAAGCCATGTGGCCTAGAAGCCTCAGGCAGAGTCTGGCAGAGACCAGGGACCTGCTGAGAAACTGATTTGCCAAGGCCATCAACCTTTGGGCCCTGTCTACTGGCAAGAAAGCCTTTGCCAGCAGATAGTCCAGACTTGCCCCTATGAACTAAGTTTTGGGAGGGGAGCAAAGTGGATTTTGCGAAGTTTATGACAAACCCCAGACTTTGTAGAAGAGCAATAGTCCTGAGGGTGGCTTGGTTGGCCTCCTGGCACGTCTGACCCCTGATGATCCAGTCGTCCAGATAGGGGAAGACAAAGATTCCCTGATTTCTCAGGTAGGCCGCCACCACCGCTAGGCACTTTGTAAAGACTCTGGGGGCGGAGGTGAGGCCGAAAGGCAGCACTCTGTACTGATAATGGTTTCCTCCCACAATGAACCTGAGGTACTTTCTGTGGTCTGGATGAATGAGGATGTGAGTGTACGCATCCTTTAGATCTAAGGAGCATAGCCAATCTCCCTGCTGGAGGAAGGGCAGAAGTGTCCCAAGAGTAAGCATCTTGAACTTCTCCTTCACTAGGAACTTGTTGAGGTTCCTGAGGTCCAGAATGGGTCGAAGGTCACCGGTTCTTTTGGGCACCAGGAAATACCTGGAGTAGAAACCGTGACCTTGCAAGTGGGGAGGCACAGGCTCCACCGCCCTGTCCACCAACAGACCATGAAGCTCTTGTAGAAGGTGGTCTGTGTGTAGGGGAGGCCTTGGAGGCTTCCCTGGAAAATATGGTGGAGGCAGTTGGTGAAAATGGAGGGCATAGCCCTTGTAGACGCTCTCCAGCACCCAACTGTCCCCGGTGATAAGGGGCCACTGGTGGGAAAAGAGGGCGAGGCGACCTCCTGTGCATGGTTGGGAGAGCAGTGGAGGAGAGGCTACGCTCAAGGAGTCAAAAACCCCCACCCTGCTGAGTGGTAGCAGGGGCCTGAGGCTTGGGGGTCCTCTGCCTACGGGGCCCATTACCCTGGCCCTTGGCTTGCTGACCCTGGGGGGCAGCTTGGGCAGCCTGATATTGCGGGTACTGTTTGTAGGCAGTGCCCTTCCTCGGGTAAAAGGGCTTTTTACCCGAGCCCTTCTTTTTATGAGAAGGGGCAGAGGTCTTCCTCGACAGCCTTGTCCGGGTGAGGTGCTCAGTTTCGAGCTGAGCGGCCTTCTCGGTCATGGGCTTGCCAAAAAAGTTTTCACCTCGGCAAGGGACATCGACCAACTTATCCTGAACCCATGGCTCGAGGTCCAATGACTGCAGCCATGCTTGGCGTCGATCCACAATGCCGGCTGCCGCAACTCGGGCCAAAGCATCGTGGGCGGCGCGGGACATGAACTTCGAGCAGTCCCGAAGCCCCGAGGACAAGGACTTAAATCTCTGCAAGGGTTCCCCGGAGAGACCAGCAGAGAACCCGGCCAATTCCTTGGCCAGATCCCGCAAGTACATGCCCATGTACAGCTGGTAGGACTGGACACGGCAAGCAAGCATCGAGCCCTGGAAGCACTTTCTACCGACGCCATCGAGGTTCCGGGCCTCCCTGCCAGGGGGCACCGCGGAGTGCATCTTCTGGCTCTTCAGACGATGCATGGCTGATTCCACAACCATAGAATGGTGTGGTAGCTGTGCCTTTTGAAAACCAGGGCTCTTCCGGAGTCGATAGATCGAATCAACTCGCTTGCTTAGAACCAGTGCCGAGGCCGGTGCCTCCCACATACAGAAGAGGAACTGTTCCAGCATCGGAGGAACCGGAACAGTAAAGGCCTCCTTCGGAGGAGAGTCATACTGTAGGGCCTCGAGCTCTTCAGCTCGAGGCTCCTCATCGGGGTCCGTCGGAATAGCCAAAGCAGCGGCCATACCCCGGACGAACTCCGAGAACCAAGTGTCCTCCGAGGGGGACCTACTCCGGGGCTCAGACTGCGGTGAGTCTGAAGGGACGCACCGAGTCTTGAAGGTATCAGGAGACTCCTCATCTTCCGTCTCCCAAGCTGACTCGTCTGAGGAGGAGCGAGGGTCCGACCCCGCGGGGCCCTGAAGCACCCGCTCCGATGCCAGAGGCACCGGCGTCGACGCCCTCGGTTCCGAACGGGAGGTCGAGGGAGACCGCGACCGAGGTCGACTCCAAGCCACGATGGACTCGAGTATCGGCTCGGTCTCCGGGGTCGACTTCGAAGTCGATGTCCCGGTGGTCGGGGCAGATGCGCCAGACAGGCTGGCCATCAGTGCCCGCTGCTGCTCCATGAAGGCAGACAATCTGCTCTCCAAGGCTGTCATCCTGAGACTCAGCTCGGGAGACGCAGCAGCCACCGACTCGGGCCCCGGCAGCGCCGGGTCCGACGTCGGCTCCCTGGGAGGAGAGTCCGAGAACTACAGGGCTTACGCGTCCAGCAGACTCCGGCTCCACACGAGGAACATTTGCAGGCTTCTCATGTTCCACGGGCTCGGGGCGACGGTGGGGGGTCTTAGACCAGGCCCTCGAGGAGCCAGGGACC
Source organism: Ichthyophis bannanicus (assembly GCA_033557465.1). NCBI lineage: Eukaryota > Metazoa > Chordata > Amphibia > Gymnophiona > Ichthyophiidae > Ichthyophis > Ichthyophis bannanicus. The sequence continues at coordinate 922,485,096 of CM066035.1, read as the reverse complement.
TCCTCCTCCAACACGAGCCGCTTCTTCCTCTTACGTTCCCGGTCGGGGGACACCCTGTCCGAGGAGCTTCAACGGTGCTCGGGATCGGAATCCCGAGATGTCGAGGCCTCAGACGAGGTCCGGGCCCGGCCGGAGGCTGAGTCCGAGAAAAGCCTTTCTTTTTGCTGCTGGCGACTTCGGAGTGCCTTGGAAGACATCTTCCCACATGGCCCGCACAACTTAGGGTCGTGGTCGGGGCCGAGGCACCGAAGGCAGCAGTCGTGTGTGTCGGTGAGAGACATCAGTTTCTTACATCGATCACACTTTTTAAAACCGATGGAAGCCATCGGGGAAAAAAGAGTCCCCGCGAGGTCAAAGGACCGGCCTTCCAGGGAAAAATGGAAAAAAGGGCGCGAACGCCAGCCACGAAGGGCAAAAACCAAAAAAGAAGAATCGGGCTCGATACCGGTGTACCGAACCCGGCGGGAGGGGAACCGGCATCGAACCGGGAGAAAAAAATAGTGAAAATCGCCGAAAAATCTAATTTTAACCGAGAGAACAGGACACACGTCCGGTGGGCTTCACGTAAAAAAAGAGACTGAGGTAAGATGGCACCTTTAGGCGGGAAGGGAACCACGCATGCGTGCCTGCATTCCCAAAGGCTTTCATAGAAAGTTGGAGAAATGCTCCGCTAGGGATTCATCGGCGCCGATGACACCCATATGTGAGGACTGACTTCCTGCTTGGTCCTGGAGAATTTCACCTTCCTCGAGATCCTCTACACCAGCTTCTCTTTCCATGTCAAATTTTTCACCTTCCAGCCACTCGGACAGAGAAGTCTGCTCCTCCACGGTTCGAGGCTTCTTAGTCGGTCCCGCTACCGAACCTTTCCCATGAATATTCTATCCGCTGTGACTCCAAGATCCGAGACAGATGAAGCAGAGCCCTGTTGTCACAAACAAAAGGCCTCATGTAAGAGGACGACAAACTCTGGGGAAAATTCCGCCAGAGGTCCTGCCCCCACAGCAGGCATCCCTGAGGAGCCGGGAACTGACATAGCCGAAGTCCGTGGAGAAAGAGGAGCCTCTTGCAGAGAACTTACCTCCGTAACAACTGAAGCTGCTTGTGCAGCCAAAGAAGCCGGCTCTTTCGCTTTATCCTGGAGCGTCTGTCCCATATTCAGCGCTTCTGCAGCACAACCGCGGCACACACCAGTGTCCAAAACCGTTCCGCGATGGGAACTGCAGACCAGACACTGCGGATGCGCCGGCATTAGATCAAGTCACTGTGCCCTGGTTACACCACTTGCCAAGGATAACAGACTTAGAATCCTTTATTTATATATATTTATTCATGAGCATATTACTTCACTCTCCACCAGTTTTAGTGAAAAAAACTTCTAAATCTGTAAAACTGCTATCTTTTTATAATAAAAATCAACCACTGAGAGAAGAAACAGAGAAAAAAGGAACAAACCCGATGAAAACTGCTGCTTCTTAAACGTGGGAAAAAACGGGCCGCCTAGCGATCGGGCCTAGAAAAGTGCAGCACAATGTTCCACGATGCAGGAGACCATGGCAGAGAGGCTTACCTACCTCCCCCAACCCGCAGCACTCACCTCTGACAGGATCGGGGCTAAAACGAAGAGAATCATGGCTGTGCTGAAAACGCCGGCAAACACCTCTGCACTGACTGATTCAAGCAGAAAGAAACTACGCTGACGGTTCCTCACTCACCAATGAGATTGGGAGCCATCAATCACCGCAGGAGCATTTGGCTGGCTCAGCTCCCCTCCGAACAGTCAAGGAGGGGAGTAAAGAAAGGGAAGAAGCTCTGTCACCAGCAGCTAAGAAAGGATTCCTCACCTGGTGCTCCCCGTTGCCTTTAGACCCCCTCTTTATTTTATTTATTTATTTTTTTATTTTTTAACGTTAAGCTAACAGTCCAAACAAAACAGATATAGGGGGGAAAATAATCCAAACTAATAGAATAAATTCCAGCAACCCTAACTAAAACACTCCTTCTCAGTCCCTAAAGCGATCCCAGCACTTAGGCTCACCACCTCACGCTGCTTGGAGACTGAGCACACTGGAGGCTGATGGGAGGTGCCAGCAGTATATGTGTAGGTGGCTTCAGAATCTGACATGCCCAGTCTCCAAGCTGCAGGAAGAAGTGCACTACCCAGAGGTGCGGGACTGGACTGAAGGGACAATAAGGAATTTACTATTGTTTTGGAAGGCTTTAAAGATCCTCTATTTTCCGTAACTTGTGGTCTCTCTGTGGTGGGCATTCAGTGGACTAGGTCAACAGGCAGCATTTTGATGGGGTTGGGATTTTTATTTTCATTTTGGGGTTTTTATTTATTTATTTTTATTTAACAGTTTTTCTATACCACTTTCTCATAAAATCAAAGCAGTTTACATTATAACTCAGATGTTTACAGGGAACTCTTTATAAAACACACATTTATAACATTAACTTGTTATGAGAGGGGGGGGGAGATGCACTGAGGAAAACCTATATACAGAGAGTGAAATATACAGAGAACATATTTACATACCTGTAGGTAATTTGTGAACTCTAGTGTATTAAGTGGTGGTTCAACTGTTCAAGAGTTAAATGGGTTCACTGAGTTGATTAGTAAAGAGGAAGGTCTTTAGCTGTTTTATGAAGTCCTTCATATCAGTGGTGGATCTCAGTTTCATAGGGAGCGCGTTCCAGATAGCAGGTGCAGCCTAGGAGAATGCTCTTTTTGTGGTCGATTCTCTTGAATCCTTGTATGCTGGGGGTGTAGGAATGGTGTCTTTCTTGCTTTGTCTTTTAGGCCTGTTGCTGCGACTGATGCAGAGAGTCTCCTCTAGGACTCCCGCTGACATGTTTCTTATTTTGAATATAGTCAGGGCAGATTTGTACCTGGCATGTGCAGTAACTGGGAGCCAGGGGAGTTGATGAAATAGGGGTGTTACATGATCCTGTTTATTTGAATCAGTGATGATTCTGGCGGCAGTATTTTTGTACTAGTTGTAGAGATTTTGTAGTTTGCTTAGGTAAACCTTGATAGATGGCATTGCAATAGTCCAGGATAGGAGTTACGACTGCTTGACAAACTGATCTGAAGTGTTCCTGTTTGAGGAGGAGCTTAAGTCTGCATATGGTGGCAAGCTTGTAGAATGCATTCTTAGTGATTTTATTGATGTGGGGTTGTAGGCTTACATAACGGTCAAGAGTTATTCCAAGGTAACAAACTTCGTCTTTAATTGGAATGATAGAGTCTGCCACTGCTATTTAGGTAGGGAAGTTGGATAGAGTATTGCGTGTGTTGAGTAGTGCCTCAGTTTTATTCATATTTTATTTATTTATTTTATTTATTTTTATTTACATTCTCTTATATACCGCGCTATTCTGCATCAGTGAGGTTTACATTGAACAAACTGAAATTACATTGAACAGGGCATTATAACTTGGAGATAACTATTTTACAGGGAACATGGGCTATGGAGGGTTAAGTGGCTTGCCCAAGACCACAAGGAGCACCTGTGAGACTAGAAACCCCAGTCCTTCCGGCCCAAGGTTGCTGTCCTCTAGTGGGATTTGAACCCCCGACCTTCCGGCCTGAAGTACCTTGCCCCAACCACTAGGCCACTCCTCCACTCCTTTATTTATGTTTAGGTTATTTTTGGAAAGCCATGTGAATATCTCTTGTAGACAATTTGTCATGGATGAGTAGTCTGGAGAGTCCAGGTTGATAGGGGTGTATGCCATGATGTCGTCGGCATAGATAGCGTATTTTACATTGTGTCTCTTGAAGATATTGCGGACTGGCTGTATATAAATGTTAAAAAGAAGGGCAGAGAGGGGAGCTCCTTGGGGGGACTCCTTGCGTTGTGTGGAATGGAGCAGAGGTGTGTGCCTACTTTGAGTCTTTGCTGTCTGGCACTGAGGTAGGATTGGAACCATTTGTGGGTGGTGTTGCATAGGCCTACGTCTTTTAGTCTGCTTAAAAGGATGTTATGTGATACCGTGTCAAAAGCAGAGGAGATGTTGATGAATACTAGCAGAAAACCGGTTTTGATATTGTCAATTCCTCTGAGTATGGTGTCAAGTAGGTAGATGAGTAGTGTCTCAACACTATGGTTAGGGCGAAATCCATGTTGGTGTTGGTCTAGGTCTAGTGCAGCATTGGTGTCCAGGTGATCTTTCAGCTGTCTGTACAGTTTTCTCAATAATTTTGGTCAGAAATAGGAAGCTGGATATAGATCTATATGTTGATGGGTCAGTGGGGTCTGGGGAATTTGTTTTTGTGATTGGCCGTATTGAGGCTTCTTTTAGTGCTGAGGGAGGCACTATTAATCCATTTATGAATTTTACCAGCTTTTCCTTTGTGGATTTTATCCAGGCCAATGGGCAGGGATCAGAAGGGGCTGTGCTGGAGTTTAGATCAGTGATTGTATGGATAATTTGTTCAATTGTAGGAATGTGAAATTTATTCCATTTGTTTGGTAAAGTGGTATCTAAGCCTTGTATAGCAGAGGAGATGTAGCGTGTGTCGTGGGTTCTCACGGGGGGGGGGGGGGGGGGTTGTTCTTGGCCAGAAGAAAATCTGCAAATCTTTGTATCTTAACATCATCATCTTTTTGTGATGGCTCTTTTATAAGCGACCAGACTATCTTGAAGAGCTCTCTAGGCTTCTTGCTAGCTTTTAAGATGAGGTTGGTATGGTATTATTCCTTTTGAGTATTGATCAAGTTGTAGTTTTTTTGCATTATTTGGTATTCTTGCCTTGTGATATCTGATCGGTCTCGTCTCCATTGCCGTTCCTTCCTTCGTAGATTTCTTTTAGATGTTCTATTTCAGAATACCAGGGGGCAGGGTTCCTTCTGGTGATCTTTTGATTTGTGCTGGCACGGTCAGGTGCTTTGGCTGCTGTGTTAATGGTGGTGTTCCGACTGTTTATAGCATTGTCTAGATTAGTACAGTCCTCGGGGAGCTCATGTAGGATGTGTCTGAGGAACCTGTCTCTGTCAAAACTCTTGGATCTTCTTGTCGGGTTGGTTGCTTTCTGTGGGTCTTGTTTGTGGGGCAGCTGGATTTTAAAGTCTATGGTGTGGTGGTCTGACCAGGGTATTGGTGTTACTGTGGGAGTGCTTATTCTGTCCTGTTCGATGAAGCTCTTAGCTATGAAAATCAGGTCTGGGGTAAATCCTGAGCAGTGTGTAGGTTGCGATGGAAGATTGTAGTGATACCGTGAAGATTTTAGTGTGGATTTATCGGTTGTTGGATTTTATGATTTTGTACACCGCCGTGAATGCTTTAGCAATAAGCAGTATATAAATAAGACTTTTAAAATAAATAAATAAATGTTAGTTTTATTTTTAATCTCTCATCTTTCCTCTATACTGTTCCTATTAAAATAGAGTTCCTTTCCAGTTTCTCTTTTTTTTTTTTTTTTTAAATTGTAAACCACTTTGATGTCTACCTACAGAAGGCGGTACTTCAAATACAGAATAAGCATAAACAAACATAAGATGTGGAAGTGGTGGTGTTCTACTGGTAGCCTCATCTCTCTATTTTCCCTGAACAACTCCAAATACTTTCATCTGCCTTGTCTAACCTGGTCCATGAGGCTGTGCTAGTCTCTCTCTAGCCCTGTTTCATCCACATCATTTATTTATTTAACAGGTTTTATATACTGCTTTATCATTTCATTCAAAGTGGTTTACACAAACTTGGTGATATACATTAAATAGGGACATTGATAACTTGGATTTTTCTGAGGCAATGGAGGGTTAAGTGACTTGCCCAAGGCCACAAGGAATGCTAGTGGGAATTGAACCCTGGTCTCTGGGTTCCCAAGCCACTGCTCTAACCATTAGATTACTCCTCTACTCCATGTTTCTAAAGCATGGCCACATGCTGACATCATAGAGGTATAAGCCCTCCAGCAAAGAAAATCTCTTGCAATGCTGAAGGGTCCCTGTGTTCGACACTGGCAACATGGTTTTGCTGCTGCTGCAGTATCCCAGTACCTATTGCTCATTTATTCAGGGACCACTTCAAGGACTGAGTAAGTCCCAAATCCCTCCCCCCTCGCCCCAGTGATCAGCCCCAAATTGAATACATCTATAAATGGTAAATTATACACACTTTAGAATTGTTCACTTATGTGCATCTGTAATTTATATCTGAAGTTATACTGAGTTCCATGTAATAAAGTTTATGTTATATTGTTCTATATAAACCACTTTGATTTCTTGACTAAGCTGTATAAAAAAACAGTTAAATAAATAAAATAAATGTTACAATCCATAGCACTCCTGATGCCTTTGTAGCCTTCGTGTACTATATCTATACCACAAAACTTCAGGATGTCACTGTTGAACACAACAGCCTTTGAGTGCCACAAATGAGAACTTTAGGTCCTGCTGTCTTGGCAAGAATATGGGATCATAGATACAAATAGGGTGTACCCAAGGTTTTGCTTACTTTGTGAAAGAAGAGAATGATGAAAGACATCAATGAATTCCCTCACCCCTTTTAAAATCTTCAAAGGACAATCCAAGAATCATACAGGATTTCTTTATTTTACCCACAAATGGGCCAAAATACTGATCCGTAAAAAGCAACACATCCAAAGTAGAGTAATATGGCAAAAGGGATTCATTTCTTGAATGGCTAGGCAATATTTTTATAAGCCAGGGAAAGCAGAAATTCTGCCAATGTTGTAAATGGTACGATGTTACTGTTGTGAATATACTTACTCCTCGTGAAATTCTGTGCAAAAACTGTGGAAATTCTGCACAAAGTATTTCAAAATTATGCATACTTTTATCTTTACTATTTTGTGCATGATTCCTTCATCACGAGGTCTGGCTTCTCCCCACCCCTCACCTCCCTTCTAGGCTAGACCTGCCCCCCCCCCCACCCCCTGTTTTCTTTGCCCTCTCTCCTGTGTGGACATCTTCCAGGTTTCTCTTCCTTCCACTCCCACACTATTTCCCTGTCTCACCCATCCATCCCCCCATGGCTCCAAATCTCTTCATTCCCTGGCTTTCTCTGCACATGCCTAGTAGCGCCACAGAAATTACAAACAGTCCTTTTCCTTACCCGCCAGCAGAGCCCCACATTATAACCCCAGCCCCCAGTTCTCTCCCTCTCCTTAAAAGTACATATCTGAAGTTTGACTATCATTTGAACTGAGTGACTAGCTTATCCCAACATGGTCAAAAAAAAAAAAAGGCAAGGGTTAGGGGAGCAAAGGAGAACGAGTGCAGCTGGTGTGTCACTGCCCTCCTCCTCCTCCTCTTTTGATGATCAATGCAGACTGAACAGCAGTCCTTGTGCAAAATTCTGCCCAAGAGGGGAACCCTGTGCAAATTTTGTATTGTGCAGATTTCCCCCAGGAATAATACACTACATAACTTGATTACAGAAGGCCACAGATAGTCTAGTACGGGGTTTCTGAAATCAATCCTGGTTTCCCACTGTCAGCTGGGTCTCCTGATACGCACAATGGATTTGCACAAAATATATCTGCATCCGTAGCTATGCATATGCTGGTTTTCCAATTTCATGCATATTTATTGTGAATGGACTGAAAACCATGGGATTGCTAGGCCAGGATTGAGAAACCCTAGTCTAGGGCGAAGGACAGATCTAGTAGATGTAACTTAATAAGCACATGGGCAGAGTCAGTCCATTGTAGACATAAACATGTAGGTGCAGCATAACCTTGGCCTTACATGATTTAGCTAATCAGGGAAAGGATTTGGTTTATTAGTTGATTATAAACTGTGAATGAGTGCTCAAAGCCAATGACTAGTAGCCACACCTCAGCATGTTAGCAACAAACTACAAGTTAAAAGGCAAGGTATTACCTCTTTATAACAACTTCTGTGTAATTCATGGCTTAAATTGAATATTAATTTATTTTAAAAAAATACACCACAATGTAGAAAATGTTCAAAGGAAAGGTAAAGATGAAAATAAAATGGTCATGGACATATATATCCAGCTTGTTATTTTCCTTAAAATATAAACAGAGGGGAATCACTCTGAACAAACATCAAATGGATCACACAGGAATCGTTTTGGACTCAAAAAGCAATAGAACAAGGGAGCATTCCTCAAGACAAAGGGAAAATAAGAGTTTCACCATCTTCAAAGAAAGGAATTCTTTACAGAAAAGAACATGGCATTATTGAAAATAATGGCATGCGTAACTAGGATGGAACGCCTCCAATAGGCACCTTATGGTATAGAAAAGACAGCTAGGCAGAATCTAATCTCTGACCAACAGACACTTTGGGGGCTGGCCAGACATTCTAGCTATATAAATGGATACACACACATTTTTCTTCACATTCCTTTGTAGTTTGAGAAAAACATACAAGATATACTCAATGAACCTCCAATGTGTGTTCAAACCAACCATTTATTGATTACTGCAGTTGTACAATGATGATCTCAAAACAATATTTTACAGTGTTTAGATAAGAATAGGAGGAGAGAAGGAGAGGAGGAGGAGGAGAATTCATAAGCAGAGACTATAGTCATATCAAATGCTTTTAATTTAAAAGGATCATGACAATATAAAAAATAAAACTTCCAAAGAATACACCAAATCAATGAAATTCCTTCACATATGGGTATCGTCGGTACCAACAGAGCCTGCACGGGAACGCTCCCCAGCGTCCAATTAGAAAGCTTTTGAGAGCATCCCACAGCGCCTGCGTGCTGCCTTCCCACCTTTCCCAAGTGCCTCTCTCCAGTTGAGATTTAAAGCTGAGACAAAGAGAGAGAGAGGGAGAGGGAAAGAAAAGAAGAGATACAACTCCTAGGGGAGGTGGGTGGGTTGTGAAGACTAAATTCCTGCTGTTCCCGGAGATCACCTGTTACAGGTGAGTAACTATGCTATCTCCAGGAACAAGCAGGAATGTAGTCTTCACATATGGGGACTCCCTAGCTACAGATGCCAGGGAGAGACCCCAGAAGTTGTGTGCCCCTGTGAAAGGGCTCCACTTCCCCCCATGGATCTCTGGCATCCTACCGGGAATGGTGGGTAGGAGTTGATTAAGTATGGAACAGGTGTCGTAGAACAGCCTCACCAAACAAGGTATCCCGGCGGGAGTCCTTGTCCAAGCAGAAATGGGCTGTGAAGGTATGAACCGAGGCCCAAGTAGCTGCTCAACAGATGTCGTCAATAGACACAGAGTGTAGATGAGCAATTGAGGCTGCCATGGCTCTCACATTGTGAGCTGTGACATGGCCTTCCAGAGAAGGGTTTTTACTCTGATAGGTAAAAGAAATACACTGTGCAATCCAATTGGACAATGTCCTCTTGGAGACTGGACGTCCCAAATGAGAAGGATCAAAAGCAACAGAGTTGAGAGGACTTTCTATGTCGCTGTCCCCTTTGTAAGTAAAAAGCAAGTGCTCTTTTACAGTCCAAAGTATGAAGACTCCTTTCTGCATTTGAAGCATGAGGCCTTGGACAAAATACAGGCAGGTAAACTGCTTGGTTTAAATGAAGAGGTGAGACCACCTTTGGCATAAAGTGTGGATGAGACCTACGGACTACCTTATCATGATGGAACCTCGCATAAGGAGGATCAGCCACTAATGCTTGCAACTCACTAATGCGACGTGCTGATGTGATAGCAATGAGAAAGACAACCTTCCAGGAAAGGAATTTCAAGGAGGTAGTAGCTAGAGGTTCAAAAAGCGACTTCATGAGCTGTCCAAGAACCAGATTTAGGTCCCATGCTACCGGTGGTGGCCTAATGGGAGGCTTAGTTAGAAGGAGGCCCCTCATAAATCTCGCTATGAGAGGATGAGAGGAAATAGATTGCCCATTTAAAGGCTTGAAAGAAGCTGAAATAGCACTTAAATGAAATCGTACTGAGTTAGTCTTAAGCCCTGCATTAGATAAATGAAGGAGATACTCTAATAATGATTCCAGAGGTATCGCCAAGGGGTCAAGACTCTTCTGCGAACACCATATGGAAAACCTTTTCCACTTGAAAGCATAAAAGCGTCTTGTGGAAAGCTTTCTAGAAGCATAAAGGATATCCTTTACTTGTTGAGACAGGTTAAGACCATGAAGGTCTAGGCCCTCAGCATCCAGGCCCTGAGAAGCAGAGAGCGGGGATTGGGATGCCACAACATCCCGTCCTCCTGAGACAGGAGATCTGGAGCAGATCCTAACTCCAGAGATGGAGCTTAAAAGAGATGTAGGAGCAGAGTGTACCACACCTGTCGTGGCCAATGTGGAGCTATGAGAATCATATGGCCTCTGTCTCTCTGAAGCTTGAATAGGGTTTTGGCAATTAGGGGAATGGGTGGAAAGGCATATAGGAAGTCCTGACCACAATGAAGGAGGAAAGCATCCCTGGCCTGAGAACCCTGAGCTGGAATTCTGGAACAGAATCGGGGAAGTTTGGCATTCAACGGGCTTGCAAAGAGGTCTATGTCAGGAGTTCCCCATATTTGAAAACGTTTTGCTACCTGGTCTGCACGAAGAGACCACTCGTGTGGAAGCAGAACTCGACTGAGTCTGTCTGCCCAGGAGTTTTGAATGCCTGGCAGATACACCGCAAGGAGATGAATCTGATGCTCTCTGGCGAGAGCCCATAGTCGCAAAGCTTTGTTGCAAAGCGAAAGAGAACCTGTTCCTCCCTGCTTGTTCAGATAGAACATAGCTACTTGATTGTCCGTCTGAATTAGGATTGTCTTGTAGCTCAGCTGGGTGTGGAACACTCGAAGAGCAAGGAAGATTGCTCTGAGTTCCAAGAGATTGATGTGTAGATGGGACTCCTGTGGAAGTCCAGGTGCCTTGGGTAGAGAGATCTTGCAGATGAGCTCCCCAACCCACCTGTGAGGCGTCTGTTGTTAGAGTGACCTGGGGTGGGGGCTATTGGAAAGGGCACCCCACCAACAGGTTTTATGTTGATTGCCACCATTGTAGGGACAAAATAAGGCGACTTGAGTTTGCTATTTTGGCTGATAGGCAGCCTGATGCTTGAATCCACTGAGTGGATAGAGTCCATTGGGCTGCTCTCATATGGAGGCGAGCATAGGAAACCACATGCACGATAGACGCCATGTGGCCTAGCAATTGTAACATTTCCCGAGCAGTGGGATGAGTTTAACACTGCTTGGGAAGCTAACTGCACAATGCGAAGACAGCGGGGCTGTGGAAGACAGGCCCTTGCTTTCCTGGTATCCAGCATAGCTCCTATAAACTCTAAAGACTGTGGGAGTTAGGTTGGATTTTGGGATGTTTATGACCAGGCCCAAATACTGAAGTATACGCATTGTGCAAGATAGGGAAATTCTGGCCTCTGATTCTGATGGGGCTCGAATGAGCCAGTCGTCTATGTAGGGGAAGACGAATATTCCTAGAGTGCGAAGAAATGCTGCCACTACAGCTATGCATTTCGTAAACACCCTTGGTGCTGAGGCCAGGCCAAAAGGAAGAACCCTGTACTGGTAGTGCTTCCCCTGAAATAGAAACCGAAGGAATCTTCGGTGAGTTGGATGGATGAGAACATGGGTGTACGCATCCTTGAGATCTAAAGAACAAAGCCAATCCTGACTCTGAAGGTATGGCAGAAAAGTTCCTAGAGAAATCATCTTGAACTTCTCCTTGAACAGGAATTTGTTCAATTCTCTGAGGTCTAAAATGGGTCTGTGTCCCCCTGTTTTCTTTGGAATAAGGAAATAGGGGGAATAAAACCCTGTACCCTGTTGGGAAATGGGTACATCTTCTATTGCCCCATGTGCAAGAAGTAAATTGACCTCTTGACCTAACCGATTTTCGAGCGAAGTCTGAAAATTGAAACGTCATACAACTGTAGGAGGGGGCATGTTGAAGAAATTAAGCTTGTACTCCCTCCTTTACAATGCAGAGAGTCCATTCTTCTGCTGTTATCTACTCCCATCTGGGGGCAAAATGACACAACCTTCCTGGAATGGTGGAGGGCTCCGGCCCGTTGAGGGCCAGGAAGGCCAGGTTCTCTAGATGAGAGTCAAAGCCCCTGTGGAGGCTGAGTCTGCTGGGCCGGTTGAGGCTTAGCAGACTTTGTTTTTCTTTGTTTTGGTGGCTGCTGTCCCTTTCGGGCAGACTGACCTGCAGAATGCCCCTGGTGGGTGTAGGAGGGGTAAAACCTCTTCTTTTTAGAGAAGAATGGTTTCTTGTAGGATTTTCTCCTTGCAGGATCAGCTGTAGCCTTGGATAGTCTATCCAAAGTGGTGTTATCAGCATCCAGCTCATTAGCTCTCTCTTGCCAATTTTTGCCAAAGATATTTTCGCCTGTGCAAGGGATATTCCCCAGTTGTCCTGTACCCAGAGTTCTAAGTCAGATGCCTGGAGCCAGGCAATCCTACGAGCACCTATGGCAATGGCAGAGGTTCTGCTTATGCACTCAAAGCAGTCAAAAGCTGCACGATTAACTAACTTGGAAACATCTTGGGCACGTTTGACAAGTGTAAGATAATCTTGCCTCTTACCATCAGGAAGGAGAGGGCTCATAAGCTCTAGATCTCCTGTAACCTCCTTAAGGAAAATTCCCATACAGTCAAACCTCGGTTTTCATGATTAATCCGTTCTAAGAAGTCTGACTAAAACCGAAACGTACGAAAACCGAAGCAATATTTCCCATAGGAAATAATGTAAATTCAATTAATCCGTTCCAGACACCCAAAACTATTCACAAAAAATACATTTTATAGAGAGTCAATCCCACTTCTGGCCACAAGATGGTGCTCCAGAGGTATTTTTGGCAGACAAATTGTTTAAAACTGCCTTCCTCTCTGTGCAATCCTTGCATCTCTGGCTCGAGGATGTTGCTCACCTGACTTTCGCATCTCAACACGCGATCGGTGAGTCCGGGGGGGTAGTGCTGCCGGGACTGGGCAAGCAGTGTATGCAGACCAGCGCGAAGGTGTATGTACACTATTGCAGTACTTTTGGTTTTCAGATCTGGCACACGCGATCGGTGAGTCCGGGGGGGGGGGTAGTGCTGCCGGGACTGGGCAGGCAGTGTATGCAGACCAGCGTGTATTGCAGTACGAAAACCGAGGCGATAGACGAAAACCGAGACAAGATTTCAGTCTGAAAAGACGTCGAAAACCGAAACCGACGAAAACCGGGGCCAACGAAAACCGAGGTTTGACTGTATATAAAATGTAGGAACTAATCCTAGCAGAAAGCATAGAGGCCAGGAAGGTTCGACGCCCAAAGGCATCAGGAGTCCTACATTCACGTCCTGGCGGATTAGATGCATGTCTTTTTGCACGCTTGATCCTTCTCATAGCTGATTCCACTACCATGGAGTGGTATGGTAAATGGGCTTTTTGAAATTCAGGACAAGGAGCTACTTGATACATGGTATCAAGCCTACGAGAATGAGCAGAGGTGGTAAGAGGTGTTTCCCACATTCTTAGCATGAGATCATGCAAGATCTCATGAATAGGCAAAGTAGCCGCCTCCTTGGGAGCTTTAGGATATTGTAAAATCTCCAATTCCCTTGATCTGGGCTCTGTTTCAGGAGCCACTGTGATGGAATGACCTCTAGCCACCTCCCGGATGAAATCCTGAAAGGATATATCCTCTGGAGGAGACATCCTACGTTTAAGAGAGGAAGGCTCCTCAGAGAGAAGTACTCTGGTACCGACAAAGCTGTCAGAATCCTCAGACTCCTCGGAGGATTCAAAGTATCTCCTGTCTGGGTGTTCTTGCAAAGCACAATACCGGTACCGATCGAAGTCGGTACTGGAGGGGTCCGGTACCGGCCTGTTGATACCGGAGGAAACAGCATGACTCTGTGTCAGTAACACAGTCGCCGATGTCGATGCTGCCGGTACCAGTGTCAGTGCCGGAACCGGTGTCGATACCGGTTGAATCATCTGAAGCGGTCCCGAAGGCACCGAAGCCGCAAGGAGAGCCACCAGACTGCATTCAATAGCCAAGAACCTCTGGTCTACTGATGCTGCTGATGCCTGGGTATCGGTACCGGATGAAGCGGTCGGTACCCCAGAGCATGGCACCAGTAGTTCTGCCAAGGTTTAGGCCTCGAGAACATCCTGGAGCCCCGATAGTGCTTTGGAAGCCGAAGCCTCCCGTCAGGACAATTTTGCCGGTACAAGTCCCTCAAGGGCAAAGCAAGAGGCATCTCAATGCTTGGAAGGGGAAATACCCTTTGAGGACCGGCCAGATTTATGTTTGGTTACCTGAGATCCATGGGAGGAAGACGAAGCCCTGGAAGACGTCAATGCCACGGATGCTGCATCGGAGGGAAAAAGGGTGCTAAGCTTAGCAGCTCAGTTTTGCCGACCCCTCTTCGACATCATCCCCACAGGCAACACACTCCAAGATGGAGTGGTCAGGACCTAAACATTTAAGGCACCACTCATGAGTGTCTGTGACGGAGATGGTACCGCCACACTTGGAACACTTTTTAAAACCCGAAGCGGGTTTTTCCATTCTGAAGGAAAAGTTGGGCCTAGTGCCCAAAATGGCGCGTGGCACCTGACAGAAAAAAGACTGGAAAGTCCAGAGAAAAGATTACAAAATGTTTTTATTTATTTATTTTTTTTTTTAAAGAAAGGAAGAACCGGCGGTACCGGTATAGCGTTGAGGAAGGCAGACGCTACCACAAAAAAGAATGAAAAAGATGGGATAATTTCTGCGGTGACAGGAAAAACGACCTGCTGGCTCCGTGGAAAACGAAGAACTGGAGAAAGGCAGTTGGGAAAGGCAGCACGCAGGAGCTGTGGGATGCTCCCAAAAGCTAATTGGACGCTGGGGAGCGTTCCCGCGCAGACTCCATCGGTAAGCGTAGTTACTCACCTGTAACAGGTGTTCTCCAGGAGCAGCAGGAATCAGTCCTCACATATGGGTGACGTCGGCGCCGACGGAGCCCTCGCGGAGCAATTTTCCCCAGCTTTCAAAGAAAGCCTTTGGGAATTGCAGCGCGCATGCGCGGTCGCCTTCCCGCCCAAGGGTGCCATCTTAGCCAGTCTGATGACATAGCTAAAAGACACCATAAAAATTTGCGGGAGGAGGGAGGGTTGTGAGGACTGATTCCTGCTGCTCCTGGAGAACACCTGTTACAGGTGAGTAACTACGCTTTCTCCAGGACCAAGCAGGAAGTCAGTCCTCACATATGGGACTCCCAAGCTTAAGGCTACCGGAGACCCTAAGCACAAAAATGAGCTCCCTCTAGCTCAGCGGCACAGAAGGAAGGAATCTTCGCTGAATTATCACCCACCGGTAGCCCCCATCCGGGATGGAGGGTAGGAGTTGCTCAAACCTCGAAGAGATTTCGGAGGACTGCCTGTCCGAAAGCACTGTCCCTGCAGGACTCCCTCTCGAGACAGTAATGGACCGCAAAAGTCTGGCTCGAAGACCAAGTAGCGGCCCGGCAGATGTCTGCCAGCGGAACAGAGCGGAGGTAAGCCACTGATGTAGCCTTCGCCCGAACACAATGAGCCGTGACTCGACTTTCTAAGGAGAGTCCGGCTGCCCCATAAGCCCAAGCGATACAGTCAGCAACCCAGATGGACAGAGTACGCTTGGAGACCGGGAGCCCCAATTTATTGGGGTCAAAAGACACAAAAAGCTGAGCAGCTTTACGGTGCTCCTGCGTACGGTCAAGGTAGAAGTTCAATGCCCTTCTACAGTCCAGGGTATGCAGGACTCGTTCAGCTCGGCTGGAGTGAGGCCTGGGAAAGAAGGTTGGAAGTACCACCTCCTGATTGATGTGAAAAGGGGAGACAACTTTTGGAAGAAATTCTGGGTGAGTCCGTAGGACTACCCTATTTTTGTAGAACCGAGTGAAGGGAGGATCAGACACGAGGGCCTGCAATTCACTTACGCGTCTAGCGGAAGTGAGGGCTATCAGGAATAAGGTTTTCCACGAAAGAAAACGCAGAGAACAGGTAGCCATCGGTTCAAAAGGCGGACAGGTGATCCGCTGTAAAACCACATTCAGATCCCAGTCAGGTGCTGGCGGGCGCAGAGGTGGTTTAAGTAGAAGGAGACCTCGGAGAAACCGGGCTACGAGAGGGTCGCTGGAAAGAGGTCTGCCGTCCACCGGCACATGGTGTGCTGAAAGAGCACTGAGGTGGACTTTGACGGAGTTGGACTTAAGTCCCAGATTAGAGAGGTAGAGCAGGTACTGCAAGATCACCGACACCGAGCAGGAGAAGGGATCCTGAGACTGCTGTACACACCAAACGGAAAAGCGACGCCATTTAAGGGCGTAGCATTTGCGGGTAGAAGGTCGCCGAGAAGCTAGGACGACCTCTTCCACCTCTGCCAGCAGGAGAAGGGGAGCGAGGACTACCCTTTCAGCCACCAGGCCATTAGGTTGAGAGATCTGAGGTTGGGGTGTAGCAGAGACCCCTGATCCTGTGTTAGGAGATCCAGTTGAAACCCCAGAGGGAACGGATCCTCTGCCGCTAATTGCAACAGGAGTGGGAACCACGGCTGTCTGGGCCAGCGAGGAGCCACCAGGATCATGGACGCTTTGTCCCGGAGAACCTTGAATAGAGTTCGGGAGACTAGCGGGATGGGAGGAAAAGCATAGAGAAGGCTTTCCGACCATGAGAGTAGAAAAGCATCTGCCGCTACCCGAAGGGGATGTGGCTGACGAGAGCAGAAGCGAGGAAGTTGCCGGTTGAGAGGACTGGCAAAGAGATCCATCGTGGGCAATGTTCCCTCTAATTTTCTGTAGGCTATGTGCGCATAAAATATCAGCTGTGTGCAGCTTTTGAAGGAAGGTTAAATTTTTGTGCGCCACATAACGACACTCGGAGTTATATACTTTAAAATTTGACTACACGTCAGAATACAGTATGTACACCACATTGATTTTAATCAAATTAAATGAAAATAGACGATTACTAAATGAAGCGGGAAATTTCTAGTAATTACAATCATAACTTTTAAATTTTAAGACGCCTGTGTTGTTTTCTATCAGAATCAGAGCCGTAATTTTTGTGCGCTCTGTTGTAAAGTATGTGCGCTTGCTCGGCGAGGTGTGTGCGCGCGCACACGCGCACAGCTTAGAAGGAACAGTGATCGTGGGGAGGCCCCACTTCAGAAAGAGTTTCTGAACTACCAAGGGATCCAGACGCCACTCGTGCGGCTGGAGTATCCTGCTGAGTTTGTCCGCCAGGCAATTTTCTTGGCCTGGGAGATAAACTGCCTTGAGAAGAATGCCGTGACTGACGGCCCAAGAGCAGAGCTTCTGAGCTCCTCGGCAGAGAAGGAAGGAGTCCGTGCCCCCCTGCTTGTTCACGTAGAACATGGCAACTTGATTGTCCGTCTGGACAAGGACGGACTGGTGAGAAGTCAGGTGGGAGAAAGCCTTGAGCGCCAGACGAATTGCTCTGAGCTCCAGGAAGTTGATCTGTTGAGCAGACTCCCACGCGGTCCAGAGACCTTGAGTACATGCCCCCTGGCAATGTGCTCCCCAACCCAGGAGGGAAGCATCGGTCGTCAGCACTTGAGCCGGCTGAGGCGACTGAAACGGCATTCCGAGCACCAGGTTCGGCCGATGAAGCCACCACTGTAGGGAAGAGGCCAGCGGCCCGGAGAGGCGCACTAAGTCGGCTAGTCCGCCGGTGGCTTGTTGCCACTGCTTGCGAAGGCACCATTGAGCCGGCCGCATATTCAGGCGAGCATTGGGGGTCACGTGGACGGTGGAAGCCATATGGCCGAGTAGTCTCAGGAAGCGCCTGGCGGAGACCAGGGACTGGCTGCAAAAACAGCTGGCTAGGTCCATGAGCCGTTGAGCCCTGTCGAGAGGCAGGAAAGCTCGAGCCTGAGGAGTGTGCAGTCTTGCGCCGATGAACTCGAGATCCTGTGAGGGGAGCAAAGTGGACTTTGCAAAGTTTATGACAAAGCCCAAGTACTGCAGAAGAGTCACCGTGCGGTGTGTGGCATTGGCGACTGCCGGAGAGGACGACGCTCTGATGAGCCAGTCGTCGAGGTACGGAAAGACATAGAGGCCGTGAAGCCTGAGATAGGCCGCCACCACCGCGAGACATTTTGTGAAGACTCGCGGTGCGGAGGATAGGCCAAAGGGCAGTACTCTGTACTGGTAGTGATTTCCTGCCACCACAAACCTTAGGTATTGGCGGTGGCTTGGGTGGATGAGGATGTGCGTGTAGGCATCCTTTAGATCCAAGGAGCATAGCCAATCTCCCTGCTGGAGGTAGGGCAGAAGGATTCCAAGGGTAAGCATCTTGAACTTTTCCCGCACGAGGAACTTGTTGAGGCTGCGCAAGTCCAGGATGGGTCTGAGGCCTCCTGTCCTTTTTGGTATTAGGAAATACCTGGAATAAAAGCCTTGACCTCTCAGGTGGTGGGGCACCGGTTCCACAGCCTGTTCCTGAAGAAGACTTGCTAACTCCTGAAGGAGTAAGTCCCTGTGCAGAGGGAGTCGAGGAGGTTCTCCCGGAAAATAAGAGGGAGGGACCTGATGGAAGTGGAGAAGATATCCTTCTCGCACGACTTGAAGCACCCAGGCATCTGAAGTGATGTTGGACCACCTGTGGGCGAAGTGAACTAGCCGGCCTCCGGTGCTGGGAGGAACCAGCTGAGGGGGAGAGGCTATGCTGAGGAAGTCAAAAACCCCCACCCTGCTGAGCAGGGGCTGGTGGTGCAGGCTTGGGGGCTTGCTGCCTACGGGACCCGTTACCCACCCCGTCCCTTGGCCTGCTGACCCTGTTGGGGAGCTGGAGGGGCCTGATATTGAGGGTAGTGTTTATAGGCAGCCGCCTTTCTCGGGTAAAAGGACTTTTCCCGAGCCCTTCTTTTTCTGGGAAGGGGCGGAGGTCTTCCTAGAAAGCCTGGTCCTGGTGAGAGTCTCCGTCTCGATTTGTGCAGCCTTTTCAGCCATGGGCTTGCCAAAGAGGTTCTCACCTCTGCAGGGGACATCGACCAACTTGTCCTGCACCCAAGGTTCAAGGTCAGACGACTGAAGCCAAGCCTGTCGGCGGGCACCGATGCCAGCTGCGGCCACACGAGCCGATGCTTCAAAGCCATCATAGGCTGCTCGGGACATGAATTTGGAGCATTCCCGAATACCAGTTGTCAAGGCTAGGAACCTCCGCAAAGGTTCCTCGGACAGTCCAGCGGAGAATCCGGCTAGCTCTTTAGCCAGGTCTCGGAGATACATGCCCATGTATAGCTGGTAGGTCTGGACACGACAAGCCAGCATAGAGCCCTGGAAACACTTCTTACCAAGGCCATCCAGGTTACGGGCCTCCTTGCCAGGAGACACCGAGGAGTGCATTTTTTGGCTCTTAAGCCTATGCATGGCCGATTCCACTACCATGGAATGGTGTGGCAGCTGTGCTTTTTGGAAGCCAGGACTCTTGCGGACTCGATAGATGGAATCGACCCGCTTGCTCAATACCGGCGACGAGGCCGGACTCTCCCACATGCGGAAGAGTAGTCGTTCCAGCATGGGAGGCACCGGTACAGTAAAGTGCTCCCGGGCGGGAGAGTCGTACTGAAGGGTGTCGAGCTCTTCCGCTCGAGGCTCCTCCTCGGGATCCGCAGGGAAGGCCAAAGCCTTGGCCATATCCCTGACGAAGTCCGAGAACCGGGCATCCTCCGGAGGGGACTGTTTCCGAGGTTCGGACTCAGGTGAGTCCGAGGGGACACACCGAGTCCGAAAGGAATCAGGTGACTCCTCCTCTTCAGACTCCCAGGCCGACTCCGAGGAATCGGTGGGGTCGGCTCGGGTAGGCGGAGTCGTCGGCCGCCCCGACGCCGAGGGAGTCAGCGGCGACGACCTCGGTCCCGAACGGGAGGCCAAGGGTGACCTCGACCGAGGATCGACTCGAGTTCGCATGGACTTGAGGATCGGCTCGGTCTCCTGGGTCGACTTAGACGTCGACGTCCCGGCGGTCGGGGCAGTGGCGCCAGCGAGGCTAGCGATCAGTGCCCGCTGCTGGTCCATGAAGGCAGATAGTCTGCTCTCCAAGGCCGTCAACCTGAGTCCGAACTCAGGTGACCCAGCAGCCCCCGACTCGGGCCCCGACGGCGTCGGGCCCGACGTCGGACCTCTCGGAGGCGAGTCCAGAAGGACCACAGGACTTACCCGAGCAGGCAACTCCGACTCCAGGCGAGGTCGCTTCGGGAGGTGCTCCTTCTCCAAAGACCCGGGACGGCTGTCGGGGCTATGCGAACTGGCCCTCGCGGAGCCAGGAGCGTCCACCGACGCCGCCCTCGCGGGTTTTGTCTTCCGTCGATGGTCTCCGGAGGGAGAACCCCTGTCGGAGGAGCTTCGGCGATGGTCAGAGCTGGAGCCTCTGGATGCCGAGGCCTCCGACGAGGTCCGGGTACGGCTGGGGTCAGCGAAGATTCTATCCCGCTGATGCCGCCGACTCCTCAACGCTTTGGAGGACATTTTGCCACAGGCTCCACAGATCATTTCTTCATGATCCGGGCCCAGGCAGCGGAGGCAATTATCGTGTGTGTCAGTGAGTGACATATTTCTGTCACACTGACCACACCGCTTGAAACCACTGGCAGCCATCGGGGGAAAAAGGGCGCCTGCAAGGTCAAAGGACCGGGCTGCCAGTGAAAAACCGAAAACGAAACTGACCAAAAATCAGAAAAACCGAAAAATAAGAGAAGGACTCGCAACGGCGTCGCGAGTCCGGGCAGGAAAACGACCGGCGTCGAACCGAAGTGAAAAAAGAGAAAAACTCACGAAAATCAACTTTTTTAGCGGGGACACGACGGGTACGTCTGTAGGGCTCCGCGGAAAAAAGAAGACTGGCTAAGATGGCACCCTTGGGCGGGAAGGCGACCGCGCATGCGCGCTGCAATTCCCAAAGGCTTTCTTTGAAAGCTGGGGAAAATTGCTCCGCGAGGGCTCCGTCGGCGCCGACGTCACCCATATGTGAGGACTGACTTCCTGCTTGGTCCTGGAGAACCGACGATACCCATATGTGAAGACTACATTCCTTCTTGTTCCTGGAGATAGTTTGCTAACCTCGCTGTTTCAAGTCTCAACGAGATTAGCAAGTTTCCTTCACCATGCGGATCAAACTACATGCAAAGCCGATTGTGGTGGAAGAGTAAAGAACAGCAGCAAGACATTGGGTGATGGTTTTGAGAAGGAGGGGGGGGTCAAGAGAAAGTGAGACAGACAGACATTTGATGATGGCCGGGGTGGGGGTTGCTATGAGAGATTTTTTTTGTTTGTTTGTTTTTACTTCACATATTACTAGGCCATGGCGCGATATGAAGCAAAAAAGGAAGTTGTCTCAGGTGCAGTTATAAAGGGTCACCAAAATGCTGCTGGCAACGTACTCATTGGGGTGGTGTGAGGGGGAGGAGGAGAAGGATCACTGCCTTCAGTCAGCACCGTGTAATGGCACACTAACCGCCTGATTTATTAAGCTTTCTTTCCCCAGAGAACATGGGAAACAGTAAACCAGGATCTTAAACAGCTGAAATACACCTTTGGGGGGTGGGGGAGAGGCACTGTGACAAACATCTTGGAAGGAGGCCTGATCCTAAATGTTTAGCTGTCTCCTAGATTCCAAGAGAATTTATCAAGGCCTGTAGTAGTATTTTGAGTAGAGGAGTAGCCTAGTGGTTAGAACACTAGCTTGGTAACCAAGCAACCAGGGTTTGATTCCCACTAGCACTCCTTGTGGCCTTGGGCAAGTCACTTAACCCTCCATTGCCTCGGAAGAAAGGCCTGGCAATCTACTTCCGGTGACACTGCCAAGAAAACCCAGGAGCTTCTGGGTCACCAGGAGTCAGGACTGATTCAAAGGCACACATTGCATTTTTGTAGTAGTAGTACACTTTTGGAGTCTTACCCCCACCCCCCTTTACTGCTTACCATCCATGTATGTTATAATTATTTCCCCTTTGTTTCTACCCTAATTTCCGTTGGTTGTTTTTGTCTGTCTTGCATCGATTATGAGCTCTAAGAGCAGGGACCGCCTCTTACATGTACAGCGCTGCGTATGCCTTGCTGCACTAAACAAACGACAAATAGCAGGTACAAAAACTAATAAGATACACTTGCTGGGTATCTTATCTGTGTTAATCCCCACTACCAAAAAGAATATTTAGACGTCCATGCCAAAACAGAGCAAATTAA
Source organism: Ichthyophis bannanicus (assembly GCA_033557465.1). Classification (NCBI taxonomy): domain Eukaryota; kingdom Metazoa; phylum Chordata; class Amphibia; order Gymnophiona; family Ichthyophiidae; genus Ichthyophis; species Ichthyophis bannanicus. The sequence continues at coordinate 922,462,975 of CM066035.1, read as the reverse complement.
GTTCTTACCTTAAATTTTGTGGTGCTTCACCAAACAAACTACAAATTTCTCTAATCTGTTTCAGTGCAGGAATGACCCATTTGTCATTTGTACGAAGCTCTTCTATAAAGCGATCTATCCACTGGATCTTTTGTGTATCCCGGTCCTTAAAGAGCAAAGTTTTAAAGTTTACTGTAAACCAGAACAAACTTAACTCTACTGTTCTTCAATTAAGTGACAAAGCTCTTTTACTCATTTCTGGTCAGACTGAAACCTACTGCCTCATGCTTAGTTACCAGCTAAACATAAGCCTTCACTGCATCAATCAGATTTTCCCCTTCTTTTAAAATCCCTTTCCCAGGGAATTTATTTTCATGAAAGGCAAATTCAAGAAGTGGGAGCAATCTCCCCCTATCAATATTGGGTAGGGCTGTGCTGCTCAAGATGACTTTTTTAAAAATACAGATTCTTCCCCTCCGTTTACTGCAATGGGACTTATGGTGTTTAAATACATTGTTATGTTAAGTTTCTTTGGAGGGTAAGGAATGGCTTCAATATTGAATTTTTGAAGTGCTCATGGACCCAAAGGGAGGTAGCCTTACCAGATATTGAACTTTATAATGTGGCATATATTCCAAAGGCATGTTTATGACTAGTTATATGGAACTTGCTACTATCCCATCCTGGAGCTTGAGAGGGCCTCCATCTCCCCCTTGGATCCATCATTCGTTTTGCAGGTCATGATGGGGGCTAGGTAGGTAAGGGTCAGAGTATATTGGTAAAGTCAGTGCATTATGGATAGACATTTGTGTGTTTGCCATGACATCAAGACTCTGAATTCTCTTTATTTCCTGCCATCTGTGGAAATGCGATTTTGACCCTGAGCTCACCTCTAAAGCATTCCAAAGGTGGGAGAAGAGCTTGACGGACCTGGCAGGGATGTTAGAGGCTGGGGGGGAGGGGGGCAGATGATGTCTTTTGATAAATTAGAGCAGGAATACGGTCTGGGACTCTTTGTCTATACACAATTAAAGCATTATGTTTGGTCTCTGAACAGGATGGTCTTGGCAGATAATTTAGCTGGTAAAACAGCTTACTTTTTCAATTGGAAGTGTAGAGACTCTTACTATTTTTAATTTGCATAAGGCCCTACTGGAGATTATATCTAATAAAAAACCGGTCCATGTTGCATCCGGTTGGAAAAACAAGCTAGGAGTAGGGCTTCAAATCAGGCAATTGACACAAGCGGTGGTATAGCTCCTGGGTCGACAGTGAATAGTAATCAGAGAATCAATATAAGTCTATATTTGGAGCCCATTTTTTCAAAGTGCAGTTGCAAAGGGCCAAGACTGCAGCATCTGTCTGTGTCAAGTTTGGTGGGCATCCAAGCACCTTGGAACATCTGTGGTAACAATGTGTGAAAATGGGTGATTTGCAGAGGAGGGTGTTTAACTTTTGGGAAGGGTTTTGGCTTCGATGGAATGAGGAATACAACTTTGCAAGGGAGGTACTATAGATGGAGGGTTAGGAAACTGTTTATTAGGGGCGGAAAAGTATGTGTTGATGAAATGGAGCATATTAGATCCTCCCTTTCTTGTGGGCCATGAGGAACCTCTTGCATGAGTAGGCTAGGATGGAATATGGATTGGCTAGGAGCTCTGAAAAAAAATGGAAGGTGTATATGGCCATTTGGCAGTGTTATTTAAAACTTCTCGCTCGAGGAGACGGTTTCTAAATATATTTTCATCATTCTCAGATGGAGTAGGAAGGGGAAGGGGGGCAATATCACTGAGCTCTCAGATGGGATGAGATGGGGGGCACAGGGAGTGAGAAGGAAGGAATGATGGATCAAGACATAGGTTGGGGAGGGTTGTGGATGGTGTGGGAGGGCAGCCATGTCTCTAGGTTGAGTGGCCATGATGTTTGCATGGGATCATTAAAGGGAAGAGAGCTATTTTAATTTTTCTCCTTTGTATTAGTTCTGACTAGGATAATGCAGTATTATGAAAAAGAAAGGATGCAGTGGAGGAGGGAAGGGAGACAAGAGGCAGGGGTATTTCCTGTGGAGAAAATGTAAAAAGTAAGTTTGTCTGTAATCGGCTAGTATAAGTGCTCCCACTCACAGAGCTTGGCTGGTTTGTCAATTTCATGATGTGATGGTTCAATAAACAGATTTAAATCTAAAACCCCCTTCCCTTAGTCCAGTCACTGCAACCAGACTCCTCTGAAAAGCATGGACACCGGAATAACTATTCATACATTTCTCAACTTCTCTACAAATATCAGTCTTGAGATCACCTCCCTTCTTGGGTCCATAGATGTTGCCTCCACGCAGCCTGTAGACCCTACTGGCCCAAGCAGCAGAAGTTGAATCTCTTGTGTCTGACACTTTAGATCAAGCCATATTTCTTGTATGGTTTATAAATGTAGGACTGAAAGGGGACATCCAAAAATGGCTGGGAATAGAAACATTATTTTGAAAACAGTGTACTTCCATCCCTCAGGGCTGTCTCTCATGAGTAGTCCATTTCAACATCTATTTGGCAATCCTTGAAGAACATATCCAGGGCTATGGCCTAACTTAACTTTATGCTGACATCATCCAGATTCTCACATATCTGGATAATGATCAAATGAAATGTTTTTAGAGGCTATAGGCAGACTGGCTATTTCGACATTTAAAACTAAATCCCACCAAATCAGAGGCTTTGTGGATTAGCCAACTTTACTATTTTCCTTCTATTGTTATAGTCAGTATTACCATCAAAAAACGTGGAACCAGATGCTCAGCTACATATATCAGACCAGATAGCAGTAGGCACATAAGCACATTCATCAGCCTAAGCTATTTTGGGGAAAAAGGTACTTTCTATACTTATACATGCTTTGATAAATCAGCTAAATCAAAGGTGACTGGATGTAGTGGCCTGCGGAGGGTCTTTGGATGCTGTGGCCAACCAAGCAAAAGTAAAATAGGGGTACAACAGCAAATTTTTAATATGGTTAAAACAGCAGATATTCCTAGCACCCAGCAATCACGCACTCTCTCTCAAAAAGATCTTTTGTGATAGGTTCATAATGATTTTGAAGGCATTCTTAACAGATCTATTAAAACAGGATGAAATGAAAATGTGCTGCAGAACATCATTGGTTCGGTAATAGCCCCAGAGTCTAAAAAACACCTGCTGAAGATGAACCTTGTGCATGGAGTCGTACTCTTAAAACTCCCTTCCCTCCTGCTATTGCTGCTGCTGCCGTCACCATCACTATCTTTAGCTTGGGGTGACTGCAGAACTGGAAGCAAGCTGTGACGTTACCATGTTCATGTACATGCTCAATAGTACAAACTATTAATCAATAACGTGCACCATTGATCAATAGGGCATACTATTAAACATGCCTTCCATGGGGCACATGAGCTTCATCGGGCAAGAAAGCGTAGTTACTCACCTGTAACAGGTGTTCTCCAGGGACAGCAGGAATCAGTCCTCACATATGGGTGGCGCCGGAGTCCTCGTGCGGAGCAATTCCTCAGCTTTCAAAGAAAGCCTTTGGGATTGCATCGCACATGCGTGGTCCCCTTCCCGCCCAAGGGTGCCATCTTGCTCAGTCAAATGACAGTTTAAAAGATGGCAAAATGAATAAAAATCAATAATAGGACTGCAACTCCAGGGGAGGAGGGAGGGTCATGAGGACTGATTCCTGCTGTCCCTGGAGAACACCTGTTACAGGTGAGTAACTACGCTTTCTCCAGGAACAAGCAGGAAGTCAGTCCTCACATATGGGAATCCCTAGCTATAGGCTACCGAGAACCCCTAGCTGAAAAATGGCTCCCTCTAGAAGAGCTGCAGCAGCTGTGATAGGAATTCAGCAGAGACACCACACCCCCAGTAGCCTGATACCAGAGGGCCGGAGGGAAGTAGTTGCCTAAACCTCTAATAAGTTACGGAGTACCGCCTGGCCGAAAGCTATCGAGATTCTCCATCCAAGCAGTAATGGGCTGCAAACGTCTGGCTTGAAGACCAGGTTGCGGCCCAGCAGATGTCTGCCAACGGAACATAGCGGAAGTGAGCCACTGATGCGGCCTTAGCCCTGACACGGTGGGCCGTGACTCGACCCTGCAACGGAAGGTCGGCCACTCTGTACGCCTAGGCAATGCAGTCTGCCACCCAGGTGGACAACATGCGCTTGGAGACAGGTAGCCCCAGTTTACTGGTGTCATAAGAGACAAAGAGCTAAGTAGCCCTTCGATGTCCCCGCGTACGTTCCAGGTAGAAGGCTAATGTCCTCTTACAATCAAAGGTATGCAGAACCGCCTCTGCCCGGCTGGCATGCAGTCTGGGAAAGAATGTCGGAAGAACCACCTCTTGGTTGAGGTGGAAAGGAGAGACCACTTTTGGAAGGAACTTGGGATGGGTGCGCAGGACCACCCTGTTCCTATAAAACCATGTGTACGGTCTTTCTGACACAAGAGCTACTTGTAGTTCACTCACTCATCTGGCAGATGTGAGTGCCACCAGGAAAAGTACCTTCCAGGAGAGGAAGCGCAGATGGCAAGCGGACATCGGCTCAAAAGGTGGGCGAGTAAACTGTTGCAAAACCACATTCAAATCCCACTCGGTTGCCAGGGGACGAACCGGGGGTTTTAGTAGAAGTAGACCTTTGAGGAACCTGGACACCAAGGGGTGAACCAAAAGAGGTTTTCCTTCCACTGGAGAGTGGTATGCTGACAAAGCACTCAGGTGGACACAGACAGAGTTAGACTTGAAGCCTAATTCTGAGAGATGAAGCAGGTACTGTACCACCACTGGTACCAGACAAAAGAAAGGGTTTTCGTTGTGCTGGTTACAATACACCTCGAACCTACGCCACTTGAAGGCATAGGTTTTCCTAGTGGACTGCATCCTTGAGGCCAGTAGCACTTATTCCATGTTATTAGGCAGGAGGAGAGAAGTCAGCACTACCCTTTCGGCAGCCATGCCATCAGGTTGAGGGATATGAGGTTGGGGTGTAAGATAGAGCCCTGCTCCTGGGACAGGAGGTCGGGCTGCGTCCCCAGAGGGAGTGGGTTTTCCACTGCCAGCTGGAGGAGAAGCGGAAACCAAGATTGTCTTGGCCATCTGGGGGCTACCAGGATGACTGAGGCCTTGTCTCGCAGAATTCTGAATAGAGTCCGGGCCACCAGAGGCATGGGAGGAAACACATACAGGAGGCCCACGGACCAGGAAATCATAAAAGCATCTGCAGCCATCCTTTGGGTGTGTGGCTGTCTGGAGCAAAAGTTGTGCAACTGATGATTCTGCGGACTAGCAAAGAGATCTATGACCTGTGTCCTAGAAGGCGTAGAAAGTGCCTCGCTGATATCTGAGACTTGTGGCTCATTTGGTGCACCTGCTCCAGAAGCCTCTGTGCTCTGCCCTCTAGCAGGTAAGCCTTCGCTTGAAGGATGTCTAACCTTGCTCCTATGAACTCTAAATTTTGAGTGGGGAGCAAAGTGGACTTTACTTGATTTATGACAAAGCCTAGATGCTGCAGTATGTTGATAGTGCGAGCTATGGCCTGTTGGGCTTCTTGAGGTGACGGGGACCTGATGAGCCAGTCATCCAGGTACGGGAAGACAAAAATTGCCTGGTTCCTGAGGAAGGCCGCTACTACTGCCAGACATTTGGTAAACTCTCTGGGGGCAGAGGCTAGGCCGAATGGAAGTACTCTGTACTGGAAATGGTTTCCTCCCACTACAAATCTGAGATATTGTCTGTGGTCTGGATGTATGAGGATGTGCGTATAAGCATCCTTCAGGTCCAAAGAGCATAACCAGTCTCCCTGGTAGAGGTAAGGCAGCAATATTCCAAGGGAAAGCATCTTGAACTTTTCCCTCACCAGGAACTTGTTTAAGTTTCGCAGGTCGAGGATGGGGCTGAGGCCTCCAGTACTCTTTGGTATCAGGAAATATATGGAGTAAAAGCCTTGTCCTAGCAGGCTGTGGGGCACCGGCTCCACCGCCTGATCCTCTAGAACAGTGGTTCTCAACCTTTTTTGTACCGCGGCCCCTTTCACCATAGGTCAACTTGTGATGACCCCCAATGATAAAATCAAATGCGTGTCTCTTCCTTTACCGTTAACGCATTGTCGCTGTAATCATTTGTAGAATTATTAACATATTATAGGCCTTTGCAATGTTTTTATTTATAAAATGTACTTATTTAAACCACAATAATTAATCACAACAAGTAGCAATATTTGACTTCAAAATTATGACGATTTTGTAGTCAAATCACTTATATGAAATAAAATTATTTTTTCTACCTTTGTTGTCTGACCAATTTATTCTCTGATCATGCTGGTCCCGATCTGAGGCTTCTGCTTTCCTGTCTTCTCTTAGCTCTTTTCTGTGGTCTATGGTCCATCTGCCATTTCTTCTCTCTTCTTTTGTTTTCTTCACTTCTTTCCATCAGCCTATTTCCAGTCCCCTTCTAGTCCAAATACCATGGCAGCCCCTCTCAGCATCCACTCCCTTCCAGTCCCATTCTCCCATCAGCCCATTTGTAGCCCTAGACCCCAGTTTTCTTCCAAGGCCAGCAGCTCTAGCCTCCCCACCATCAGCCTATTTCCAGTTGAAGCCCCCCCAATCAGCTCACTTCCAGTGCTAGTCCCCCCCTCAACCCAATACCAGTGCTAGGCTCCCCTAATCAGCCCATTACTAGTCCTACCCCCTCCCCCCACATCAGTCCATTACCAGTCCTAGCCTCATCTAATCAGCCCATTTCCAGTCCTAACCTCCCCGATCAGCTCATTTCCAATGCTAGCCCCCATCAGTCCATTACCAGTCCAAACCCCCCCATTGATCAGTCCATTCCCAGTCCCAGCCTTCCCTAATCAACCCATTATCTGTCCTAGCCCCCACCCCCGATCTTCAGCCCATTATAATCCTAACCCGCACTGTCTCCCCCCTCTGTCCAGCATTTATCCCGTCTGTCCATTATGTCCCCCTGTCTCTCCACTTTGTCCATGTCAGCCCTCCCTCCCTTCATCCATCCCCCCCAAGTCAGCCCCCTCCCTCCCTCATGTCAACCCCATTGCAGGTTCCCTGCCCCCTACTCCCCTCTCCCTATGTCTGCCTGCTACTGCCCTGTTCTTCTGCAGCCGCGGTTCCCTGTCTCTTAGGGAACCGCAGCTGTGCCGGTAAAGCTGTTGCGAAGCCTTCCTGTCTCTCGACGGGCTCTGTGCAGCACTGTCCCGCCTCCAAAGGAAGTTGTTTACCACTTCCTTTGGAGGTGCGACAGTGCTGCACAGAGCCCGTCGAGAGACGGGAAGGCTCCGCAACATTTTCACAGGCACAGCCACAGTTCCCTAAGAGGCAGGGAGCCGCGGCTGCAGAAGGGAGGAAGTGAGTTTGCCGCTGCCGAGAAGCAGACTCGGCAGCAACTTGTGCACTTTTTTATTTTTATTTTATTTTATTTTTTAAACTTGGCAGAGTGAGGCGACCCCTGCTAAATCCTGTGGCGACCCCCATGGGGGTCGCGACCCACAGGTTGAGAACCGCTGCTCTAGAAGACCGGCCAACTCCTGTAAGATGAGGTTCCTGTGTAGAGGGGGTCTGAGAGGCTCTCCTGGAAAATAGGAGGGAGGTACCTGATTGAAGTGGAGTAAATAGCCCTTTTGGACTATTTGTAAGACCCAGGCATCGGCCACCTGTGGGCGTACAGGGTCAACTTTCCTCCTGTGCAAAGCCTCACCCCTGGCTGGAGAGAGACTATGCTGTGACAGTCAAAAACCCCCTACCGGCTGGGAAGAAGCCAGTGCCTGCAGCTTGGGGGTCTTATGCTTACGGGGGCCATGCCCCTGTCCCTTGGCCTGCTGCCCCTGTTGGGGAGCTCGGGAGGCCTGGTGAGTGGGGTAGTTGCGGTAAGCAGTACCCTTCCGCGAGGAAAAATGGCTTTTTAACCAAGCCCTTCTTTTTAGAAGGGGCAGAAGTCTTTTTGGAGAGTCTTGTCCGGGTCAAGTACTCTGTGTTGATTTCAGGAGCCTTCTCAGTCATGGGTTTGCCAAAAAGGTTGTCACCTCGGCAAGGGACATCGACCAACTTGTCCTGAACCCATGGCTCTAGGTCTGATATTAGCTATGCCTAGCGTTGGGCACCGATGCCAGCTGCGGCTACCCGGGCTGAAGCCTCGAAGCCGTCATAGGCTGCTCGAGACAAACTTTGAGCACTCCCGAATCCCAGTGGACAAGTTCTTGAAGGGCTGCAAGGGTTGCTCAGAGAGGCCAGCTGAGAACCCGGCAATCTCCTTTGCCAGGTCCCATAAGTACATGCCCATGTACAGCTGGTATGTTTGAACACGGCATGATAGCATCGAGCCCTGGTAGCACTTTCTGCCGAGGGCGTCCAGGTTCCGGGCCTCCCTGCCAGGGGGCACCGAGGAGTGCGTTTTCTGGCTCTTGAGCCTGTGCATGGCTGATTCCACAACCATGGAGTTGTGCGGCAGCTGTGCCTTTTGGAACCCAGGGCTCTTGCGGACTTGATAGATGGAACAGACCCGCTTGCTGAGAACCAACATCGAGGCCGGTGACTCCCACAAGCGGAGCATCAGCCGTTCCAACATCGGAGGAACCGGTACCGTAAGGGCTTCCCGAGGGGAAAATCATACTGGAGGGCTTCGATCTCCTCGGCTCGAGGCTCCTCCTCAGTGTCCGCCGGGAATGCCAAAGCCTTGGACATGTCCCTGACAAAATCCGACCTTCTCCGAGGCTCGGATACTGGCGAGTCCGATAGGAGACACCGGGTCCGGTGGGTGTCCGGGGACTCTTCATCTTCCATTTCCCATGCCAAGTCCTCCGAAGAGGAATTGATGGGCTCCGGCCGTGAGGGCTTCGATCTCGACCACCCCGACACCGAGGGCACTGGTGTCAACGACCTCTGTCCGAAACGAGAGGTCAAGGGAGACCTTGGCCGAGGATCAACTCGAGCTCGAAGAGTCTCGAGAATCAGCTCGGCCTCCAGGGTCGACTTGGACGTCGAGGTCCCGGTGATTGGGGCAGATGGACCGGTAAGACCGGCCATCAGCACCCACTGCTGCTCCATGAAGGCAGACATGCAGCGCTCCAAGGCCGTCATTCTGAGCTCAGAAGACTCAGCAGCTGTCGGGCCCGATGCCGGTTCTCCCGGAGAAGAGTCAACAAGGACTACAGCAGTTATCTTCCTCGGCATATCCAGCTCCGTGCGAGGTACTTTTGCAGGGCGCTACAGCTCCAAGGACCCAGGGCAGCGGTCAGGACTCCGCGACCTGGTCCGCAAGGGCCCAGGCCGATCAGAAGCATCCAACGGATGCCACCCTCGCAGGTTTCTTCTTCCTCCGGTGTTCCCGCGAGGGAGACCTCCGCTCAGCAGACCCCCAGACGATGCTCGGAGTCAGATAGCTCCCAAGACGTCGAGGCTTCTGACAAGGTCTGGACCCAGGTGGATTCGGACTCTGAGAAAATCCTTTCACGCTGCTGCTGCCTACTTTTAAGTGCCTTAGAGGACATTTTACTGCACGGGCCACAGACCTTCGGGTCATGGCTGGCCCCGAGGCAGCAGAGACAGCAGTCATGTGTGTCGGTGAGGGACATTAATTTTTTACATGGATCACACTTTTTAAAACCGCTGGCAGGCATCGGGGGAAAAAGGGCCCCTGCGAGGTAGAATGACCAGGCTGCCAGTGAAAAAGAAAAAAAGCGCAAACGCTAGTCACGAAGGACAAAAACGAAAAATAAAGACTGGACTCGATACCAGTGTACCGAATCAGAGGCGGGAAGGGAAACCGGCGTCGAACCGGGCCGAAGAAAAAAATCTTCAGGAGTTCGGACGCATTTTTTCCGTGAGGGAAGTTGGACTATGTCCGTTGGGCTCCGCGGAAAAAGGGAGAATGAGCAAGATGGCACCCTTGGGCAGGAAGGAGATCGCGCATGCGCGATGCAATCCCAAAGGCTTTCTTTGAAAGCTGGGGAATTGCTCCGCACGAGGGCTCCGTCAGCGCCGACATCACCCATATGTGAGGACTGACTTCCTGCTTGTTCCTGGAGAAACAGCCTATGGATCTTGAGTTTGACACCCCTAAACCAGATTATTGTAGTCTGCTCTAAGAGTATTGCAGGCATGAACCTTACAAACAAAAAAAAAAGCGCTTTAAACTCCTGCAAAATGACACAACTAAGTCATTATCGCCATACTGTGAGCAGAACTGTTTAAAATCTCAATCCTAGTTTATAAATAGCTTAAATCTGCAAGGTCTTCTGCCCAGGTTTGATTATTGGTATTATAGGAACCTAAAGAGACATTATGATCATATCAGAAAATTTTGCTTATCAATTTCCTTTGATTGGTTATTAGATTATGATGTACCAGGTGTTTAGGTTTTCAAGCTACGCACCTGAAATATGGAACTAATTCCACTGGATCTCTGTACTGTGAAAAATTACTTAACCTTCAGTTTAAAAAAAGCTAGAGCAGCTAGTTTTAGGATCAGTAGACTGTCAATCAAATGCTGTATTTAAAACCTGCAATTAATTACTGCCCTAAGGTATCAATATTCAACATTTTGCTGAAACTGATTTTTTTTCTTCTGTCCCTGGATTTGAGGTGACATATTTTAAGGGTTAGAGGGGAAGGAGAGGACCTTTTGTTATGCCATGTAAACAAAGATAGATTGCCGTTTTGTTTTGCATTGTTACTGTTGACTGCTTTTATATTGTGCATTAGATATATGCATTCCTGATTGCACATTCACAGGCCGATGCAGAAAGCTGGCTCTGAAGTCGCGTAATATTAACTCTATACGCCAATATGCGGCGCACTGCTATCACCTGACTTCAGCACTAGCATGGAGAAAGGGGCACATATAAAAATTAGCCATGTGTTAAACTGTGTCGCAAATAGCAGCCTTAAACTAGGAGAGCAAGCCAAACACATGCGCACAGAAGTCTGTGCAAGTTTGGCAAGGTCTCCCAGAAAAACAATGGCACCACGTGGCTAATTTGCATATGCAACCCAACAGTATTTTGATGGCATCAGGGGTTTTCCCCGATGCCCAAATAATCTGAGGTGGTGTCAAACTTCCCCTCAGATGATCCAGGCATCGGAGAAAAACATTAATGCCATCAAAATACTGTCAGGGGGCCAGTACTCCTGACAGAAATCGAATTCCTGATGGCCCAGCGGCCCCAATTCCTCCACCCACAAAATTAAAAATAAACCTAGTGGCCCAAAACCCCCCACCCCCCTTCCCAGTGCCTTTACAATGGATTGGGAGCACTGCCCATGCACCCCTGCTCCTGAAAAATTGAGGTCTCCGGGATGCGCCATACAGGGTCAGGCACTGCCATTTTTCAAGATGGTGGTGAGGGAGCACATAGGCAATGCTCCTGCTCCATTGTAAAGGTATCAGGAGGGGGTTGAGGGGTTCGGGGCTGCTGAGTCACCAGGGATTTGATCTAACAGGGACAAGGGGCACCTCCCCTCAGATAATCCAGGCATTGGGAAAAGCCTCCAATGCCATCTAAATACTGTTGAGGACATACGCAGGATGTTTAAGAAATCTCAGACCCAGGCGTAGAGATAATGGTGTTTTGGCTGGTTACAAAATCCTCTACGCGTTTCTCTGCATTGGGCGCAGACAAAGCACAGTTACTTACCTGTAACAGGTGATCTCTGGGAACAGCAGGAATTAGTCCTCACATATGGGTACGTCGGTACCGACGGAGCCCGAGCGGGAAAGCTCCCCAGCTTCCCAGAAGGAAAGCTTTTGGGGCCTCCCACTGCGCATGCGCGCTGCCTTCCCGCCTTCCTGACCAACTCTCCTCAGTTCGAGTTTATAGCTGAGACAATAGAGAGAGGAAAGGAAGAGAGAGAGAGAGATACAACTCCTAGGGGAGGTGGTGGGTTGTGAGAACTAATTCCTGCTGTTCCCAGAGATCACCTGTTACAGGTAAGTAACTGTGCTATCTCCAGGAACAAGCAGGAATAAGTCCTCACATATGGGGACTCCCTAGCTAAGATGCCCGGGAGATCCCCTAAAGGGTATGAGACCCTGAAAGGTTCTTCATCTTCCTATGGATCTCAGGCATCCATTCAGGGAAGGTGGGCTGGAGTTGTTCAAGAATGGAACAGGTGTCTGAGGACAGCCTGACCAAACAAGGCATCCCGGCGGGAGTCCTTGTCCAAACAGTAATGGGCTGTAAAGGTATGAACCGAGGCCCAGGTGGCTGCTCGACAGATCTGGTCAATGGACACAGAGTTTAGATGAGCCATAGAGGTGGCCATGGCCCTCACGTTGTGAGCGGTGACATGGCCCTCCAGAGAAAGGTTCTTACTCTGGTAAGCAAAAGAGATACACTGAGCAATCCAATTGGAGAGTGTTCTTTTGGAGACTGGAAGTCCTCAATGAGAAGGATCAAAAGCAACAAAAAGCTGAGAAGACTTTCGATGTTGCTGTGTCCTGTGGAGGTAAAAGGCAAGAGCTCTTTTACAGTCTAGAGCAGGGGTCTCAAACTCAAATTGCTTTGAGGGCCAAATGAGGACTTGTAAAGTAACCCGGGGGCCGCATAAGACGTGGGGCCTCATTTGCATAAGGGGCCTCATTTGCATAAATATTTGCATAATGTTACCATACACTAACTTTTAGTAAACATGCCTCTTAATGAGTATGGATAAAGAAAGACTAAAAGATTCAGAAATAGGAAGACAATAATTAAACTGGGAACCCCAAAAGCCAAACTTGGAATGTACAACAACACTGTAGAAATAAAACTATAAATTAATTTCCTCTTGTACTAAACAAAGCGCAAACATTAATGATGCACATTTCCCAGAGCTGACATATTCCAGTTAATAAATTCAAAATAAAGAGATATTTTTCTACCTTTTGTGCATTTTTTTTCAGTTGCAATTGCTCCAGCCACTTCTGGTTTCTTCGTGTCTTCTGCTATCTCCATCGTCTGCTGTCCATTTGTCCTTTCTTCTCTCTTCTAGTTTTTTTCCATTCTCTCTCCCTACATCTGCTTTAACATACTAATCTTTCTCCTTTTGCTCTTTCCTCATTCCTATTTCATCCACTCAAATTTTACCCCTCCATCCTCAATCCCCACTTACTCTCCCAATACCTGGCCAATTGTAGATTTGTCTTCTCTTCCAGACAAAATATTTTTCCCCTCTCCATTTCACTTTCCCAGCTCCATCCCATTCTAATCCTCCCCCAACATCAGCTCCCTTCTAGTTCCAGCCCCACCCAGCATCTGCTCCTTTCTAGTCCCTGCATCAGTCCATTTCCAGTCCTATCCTAGCCTCACCATCAGCCCATTTCCAATCCTAGCCCCCCATCAGCCCATTTCCAATCCTAGCTCCCTCCCCTCACAGCCCATTTCCATTCCAAGCCCCCCTCCCCATCAGCCATTTGCAGTTCAAGCCCCCCTTCCACTCAGCCCATTTCCAGTCCTAGCAACCCCCCCAGCCCATTACCAGTCCTAGACCCCCCATAGCCCATTACCAGTCCTAACCTCCCCATAGCCCACTTCCAGTCCTAACCCCCATCTGCCCATTTCCAGTCATTACCCCCCCCCCCCCGACAGAGGAAAACAAAAAAACCCCAAAACCCTGACTTCTGCCGTTGCCGCCGTGGCAGCGGCAGAATCAATTGTCAAATTAAAATAAAAAAAGACTTCTGCTGCTCAAGCAGCAATATCACCTGTCCTGCGGCCCCTTCCCCTGTGCCCGGAGATCCGAATCTGCTCATCAGCGGCGTGCTTTTCAAGCCGCGAAGAGTATTCCCCTCTCGCGGGTAAGCCGCGCGAGAGGGGAATACTCTTCGCAGCTTGAAAAGCACGCCGCTGATGAGCAGATTCGGATCTCCGGGCACAGGGGAAGGGGCCGCAGGACAGGTGATATTGCTGCTTGAGCAGCAGAAGTCTTTTATTTTTTAATTTGACAATTGATTCTGCCGCTGCCACGGCGGCAACGGCAGAAGTCAGGGTTTTGGGGTTTTTTTGTTTTTCTCTTTCGCGGGCCGCACAAAGTTGTCTCGCGGGCCGCGTGTTTGAGACCCCTGGTCTAGAGTATGAAGGTTCCTCTCTGCATTGGATGCATGAGGAGCTGGAAAAAAGACAGGTAAATAAACCTCTTGATTAAGATGAAAAGGTGAGACCACTTTAGGCATAAAGTGAGGATTTGTCCTAAGGACTACCTTATCATGATGGAACCTTGTGTAAGGTGGATTAGCCACTAAGGCCTGCAGTTCACTGATGTGGCGAGCTGAAGTGACTGCAATGAGGAAAATAACCTTCCAGGAAAGAAATTTCAAGGAGGTAAAGGGTTCAAAAGGTGGCTTCATAAGCTGACCAAGAACCAAGTTTAAGTCCCATGCCACCGGAGGAGGTCGAATGGGAGGTTTAGTTAAAGTTAAGCCTCTCATGAATCTTGCAATAAGAGGATGAGAGGAAACAGGTTGTCCATTGATGGGCTTAAGTGATGCCGCAATAGCACTCAAATGGACTCTTACTGAATTTGTTTTGAGTCCTGCATTGGAAAGATGCAGGAGATATTCCAAAAGAGAATTCAATGGGAGTGCCAGAGGGTTAAGACCCTTTTGAGCACACCAAATGGAAAATCTTTTCCATTTAAAAGCGTAAGAACGCCTAGTGGAAGGTTTCCTAGAGGCATGTAGGATATCCTTCACTTGCTGCGAAAGATTGAAGTGTTGAAGGTCTAGGCCTTCAGTAACCAAGCTCTGAGGTGAAGGGACTTGGGGTTTGGGTGCCACAAAGTCCCCTCCTCTTGAGACAGAAGGTCTGGAGCCGCTCCCAAGTCCAGGGAGGGGGCTTGGGAGAGATGCAGAAGTAGAGGGTACCACACTTGGCGTGGCCAGCGTGGAGCTATGAGGATCATGGACCCTTGATCCCTTTGAAGTTTGAACAGAGTCTTGGGAATCAAAGGAATGGGTGGAAAGGCATACAGGAAACCCTGACCCCAATGCAGGAGGAAGGCATCCTTGGTCTGAACTCCCTGACACGGAATTCTGGAACAGAACCGGGGAAGTTTGGCATTCCACGGACTTGCAAAGAGGTCTATGTCCGGGGTTCCCCATTTCTGGAAGATTCTGAGTACCTGATCCATGTGCAGGGACCATTCGTGTGGAAGCAGAAATCGACTGAGTCTGTTTGCCCAAGAGTTTTGGATTCCTGGAAGATATACTGCCAGGAGATGGATTTGATGCTCTTTGGCGAAGGCCCATAATCTTAGAGCTTCGTTGCAAAGCGACAGAGAGCCAGTCCCTCCTTGTTTGTTTATGTAAAACATGGCTACTTGATTGTCCGTGTGAATAAGGACTGTCATGTTGCTGAGGAGGGTATGAAAAACTTTGAGAGCTAGAAAGATTGCTCGAAGTTCCAAGTGGTTGATATGAAGGGTGGTCTCCTGTGGAGACCAAGTGCCCTGAGTGGAGAGATCTTGGAGATGAGCCCCCCAACCTGTTTGGGAGGCATCTGTTGTGAGGGTTGCTTGGGGCAACAATGGTTGAAAGGGGGCCCCCAACAACAGATTTTGAGTGGATATCCACCATTGGAGAGACCAAAAGAGACGATTGGAGTTTGCTATTTGGTCTGAGAGAGCTCCTGATGCTTGAGTCCACTGGGTGGATAAAGTCCATTGAGCTGCTCTCATATGTAGGCGAGCATAAGGCACCACATGCACTGTGGAGGCCATGTGACCTAATAGTTGTAGCATCTCTCTGGCAGTCAAGTGGCTTCTGGACTGAGTCTGAGAGGCTAAGTGCACTAGACGTTGGCAACGGGCCTGAGGTAGATAGGCCCTTGCGGTGGTGGTATCCAACCAGGCCCCTATGAATTCTAGGGATTGAGTAGGGGTGAGTTTGGACTTTGGCAGATTGATCACAAGTCCCAGATACTGTAGAATTCGCCTGGTGCGATCCAGGGAAGTCTGAGCCTGGGACTGAGACGGAGCTCGGATGAGCCAGTCGTCCAGGTATGGGAAGACAAAAATTCCCAGGGTGCGTAGGAATGCAGCTACTATTGCCATGCATTTGGTAAATACCCTTGGAGCAGAGGCTAGACCGAAGGGAAGTACTCTGTATTGGAAGTGTTTTCCCTGGAACAGAAACCGTAGGAATTTTCTGTGAGATGGATGGATGAGTATATGTGTGTACGCATCCTTGAGATCTAGAGAACAAAGCCAGTCCTGACTCTGTAGGTATGGAAGGAGAGTGCCTAGAGAAAGCATCTTGAATTTCTCCCTGTATAGAAATTTGTTCAATTCTCTGAGATCCAAAATGGGTCTGTACCCCCCTGTTTTCTTGGGAATGAGAAAATAAGGGGAGTAAAATCCTGACCCTTGTTGAGGAAGAGGAACCTTTTCTATTGCTTTTTGGGCGAGAAGAGTGGTCACCTCCTGACCCAACAGGTCTAGGAGAGATGGGGGAGAATTGAAACTTCTCACCATGGTATGGGGAGGAAGGTTGGAGAAATTAAAGGAAAGAATTAAAGACCTACCTGTTCACTGAACACTTTGAAATCCCCTACTCCCCCAAAGCTAGCTCCACAACAAACGTGGTTACACATGCACAAACTCCCTTAATCCCAACAATCTAACTACATGTCTGTCGTCCCCCCCCAATACACGCCCCAAAGACGACTTAAAAGGAATTAAATTCCAGCACCTACACCAATATCTGCCCTATACACCACACACAACCACTGTAAATATACATTTGTAAAAAGTTTGATGTTTTGTTTTGCTTTAACACCTACAAAGTTAAATTTATTGTTCAATGTAAATAGTTGACTTCTATTGTTCAATGTAAAATGTATACAAATGTGTACAAGACTGTTAAACTGTTATATGTAAACCGCCCTTGATCTCTGGAAGGGGCGGTATAAAAGAAATAGTTAAATAAATAAATAAATAAATAAATAAATAAATAAATAAATAGTTTGTAGCCCTCTCTGATGATAGAGAGGGTCCATTGCTCTGATGTGATTTGCTCCCATCTGGGAGCAAAATGAGTTAACCTTCCTGGAATGGTGAGAGGTTCTGGATGTTTTAGAGCCAGAAAGGTTAAGTTCTCTAGTTTTAAGTCAAAAACCCTGAGGGGGTTGGGACTGTTGGGCTGTAGCAGCCCCTGCAGGTTTTGCCCTGGCCTGTTTAGGCTGCTGACGCTTAGGAGCAAAGCGAGCTGCAGAAGATTGTTGGCCAGTATTTGTGGCAAATCTGGCCTTCTTGTAGAAAGGCTTTTTGAAAGATTTCTTCTTGACAGGGGTAGAGGTAGACTTAGAAAGTCTATCTAAAGCAGCATTTTCTGCATCCATTTGAGTGGCTTTGATTTGCCACTCCTTACCAAACAGATTCTCACCCGTACAGGGCAAATTTCCCAACCCATCCTGGACCCAGGGTTCAAGGTTAGAGGCCTGGAGCCAAGCAATTCTGCGAGCCGCTATGGCAATACCTGAGGCTCTGCTAGCACCTTCAAAGGAATCAAAGGCTGCTCTGTTGGAGAACTTTGAAATATCTTGGGTATGCTTCAGCAGAAGAAGGAACTCCTCCTTTCTATCCTCTGGGATAAAGGGGAGAAAATGGCGTATTTTAAATGCAATTTCCTTCAGAAACATGCCCATATAGAGGCTGTATGAGTTGATTCTGGCAATAAGCATACTTGCTTGGAAGATCTTTCTTCCAAAAGCATCCAGAGTCCTACATTCTCTTCCTGGGGGAGTAGAAGAGTGTCTTTTAGTACTCTTGATCCTTTTCATAGCTGACTGCACCACAATGGAGTGGTGCGGGAGCTGAGTTTTTTGAAACCCAGGAGAAGGGGGGACACGATACATGGTGTCCAGACGACGAGAATGTGGAGATAGGGTGAGAGGAGTCTCCCATAAGTCCATCATGTGATCTTGAAGAATTTCATGGATGGGCAGGGTGACTGCCTCTTTGGGAACCTTAGAGTATCCTAAAATGTCTAACTTTTTTGCTCTAGGTTCTTTTTCAGAGGATACAGAAATAGAAAGACCTTTAGCTACTTCAATGATGAAGTCTTGAAAGGATAAATCCTCTGGAGGAGACATTCTCCTCTTTGGAGAAGAGGGCTCCTCAGGTAGAGTAAGGGATACTTCAGCAGAGTCATCTGATGAATCAGGATCATCAGAAGACTCAAAGTATCGTCTGTTTGCTTCCAGGAATCGATAAGCGTATCGACCGGTATCGACATCAGGGGTACCCGGAACCGGATCGGGAAAAACCCCGGAACCAGGAACCGGAATCGGTATCCTGGTCGATGTGGAAGGCATGGGTACCGGTATCGGTTGCGGTACCGAGGGCGTCGCAGCCTTAATAAAAGCCAGAATGGCCTGCTGCATGGATTGAACTGTATGATCCATGGACGCCACGACTGTCTGGATGTCGGTACCGGATGATTGAGCCGGTACCCCAGAACAGTCTAACAGGTGATCGGTCGAGGCCGTGCCATCGATGTCAACCTGTAACCCCATAGGAGCAGCTTTGGAAGCCAGAGCTTCCCGCCGGGGTTGTTTGGCTGGGGCAGGGTCCTCAGGGTCAAGCCCAGGGGTATCTCGATACTTAGAGGGAGATTTGCCCTTTGAGGACCTGCCAGAGGAATGTTTGGTTACCTGAGATCCATCAGGAGAGGAAGACCTGGAAGATGTCGATGCTGGAGTATCTGTAGAAAACAGCATGTGAAACTTGGCTGCCCGGTTCTGTAAGCCACGTTTAGACATCAAAGAACAGGATGGGCAATCCGGAATGGAATGGTCAGGCCCCAAACATTTAAGACACCATTCATGGGTGTCTGTGACTGAAATAGTACCGCTGCACTTGGTGCATTTTTTAAACCCAGAGGCTTGTTTCTCCATGAGGGAGAATTAGTGAAGGCCTAAAGGCCTCACAGAACACACACACCAAGTGAGGGGAAAAAAAAGAAGATTTTTTTTTTTTTTTTTTTAAATAAAGGAAAAAAGACCGGCGGTACCCGTCTGGAATCGGGGAAGGCAGACACGAGGCCAAAGAAATAAATTAAAATAACAACTTCTTCAGCGGCGACAGGAACACGACCTGCTGGCTCCGCGGAAAAAGAAGAACTGAGGAGAGTTGGTCAGGAAGGCGGGAAGGCAGCGCGCATGCGCAGTGGGAGGCCCCAAAAGCTTTCCTTCTGGGAAGCTGGGGAGCTTTCCCGCTCGGGCTCCATCGGTACCGACGTACCCATATGTGAGGACTTATTCCTGCTTGTTCCTGGAGATTATTAGCATGCCATTTTAATACACACAGCTCATTTGCCTATAATTTAAAAATGCTTGATGTTACTATGTGTGCTTGCTTTTCCTTTGCTGTTTACGTGCACG
This sequence comes from Ichthyophis bannanicus, assembly GCA_033557465.1. Classification (NCBI taxonomy): domain Eukaryota; kingdom Metazoa; phylum Chordata; class Amphibia; order Gymnophiona; family Ichthyophiidae; genus Ichthyophis; species Ichthyophis bannanicus. The sequence continues at coordinate 922,443,604 of CM066035.1, read as the reverse complement.
TCAGTCTCTTTTCTTCATTTGGCCTGTCAGAACGGGAGGGGTGACCTGAGCAGAGCGGGAGGTGCAGCTACTCTTGCCATCTTGCTGGGCAGACTAGACGGACCATATTGGTCTTTAACTGCTGTCATTTACTATGTTACTATATTATAAGTTGGGTTATCTTCATGTAAACAGCGCATTGGTCTTTCTGCAACACTCGTCAGTTTATGTGGTTGGTTAAAATTTTGAAGTATAAATCACTTGTACGCCTACCAACACACATACAATCAACTGTGTGCATAAAGTTCTTATGTGCATACAATGCACACCTAATGAACAGATAAGTGAAACATGAAAAATGCATGAATCAAGCAAAATGTGTTTTAATTTAACACAAGGCAATTTTTTTTTGTCATGCACACTCTTATGTATATTGTTTTACTGCTCTCTACTTTAAGGCTCATGATGACAAGCAGGTTATCAAATAAAAGAAATAAACTGATTGGCAAGCTAAATAATGACATTGCTTACATGTAACATCTGTTCTCCAAAGACAGCAGTTCAGTCTAAAACATGGGCAACATCGCCTCAAAGGCGCCACTATAGACACGATTTCCAGAGCTTCTCATTACATGCAGCCAGGGCCGGCCCGTCCATTGAGCAAGAATGTTTTTTGCACAGGGCCCCGCGTTTCAGGGGGCCCCACGCAAAGAACATTCTGCATTAAAAGTAAATTTTAAAATTTAAAAAAAAGCTGGCTGCTGCCGCTGCAGCAGAATCTAGTGTCCCGTGGCACAACCCCCCCCCCCTGCCCAGCAGAGCCCTCCCTCCCTGCTTCAGAGCCTCTCCGTGCCGGCTTTCAGAGCCGCGAAGGGAGAGTTTCCCTTTCGCGGCTCTGTTAAGCCCACCAGGGCTGATGGGAAACAGAAAATGCCTGTGGGTGGGTTGTGAAGACTAAATTCCTGCTGTTCCTGGACATCACTTGTTACAGGTGAGTAACTATGCTATCTCCAGGAACAAGCAGGAATGTAGTCCTCACATATGGGGATTCCCCTGCTTATAGATGCCAAGGGAATGACCCCAGCAAGCTGCAAACCCAGGTGAGATTTATTTATTTATTTACTTACATTCTCTTATATACCGCACTATTCTGCATCAGTGCGGTTTACATTGAACAAACTGAAATTACATTGAACAGGGCATTATAACTTGGAGATAACTATTTTACAGGGAACATGGGCTATGGAGGGTTAAGTGGCTTGCCCAAGACCACAAGGAGCACCTGTGGGACTAGAAACCCCAGTCCTTCCAGCCCAAGGTTGCTGTCCTCTAGTGGGATTCGAACCCCTGACCATCTGGCCTGAAGTACCTTGCCCCAACCACTAGGCCACTCCTCCACTCCTCCCATGGACCTCTGGCATCAAACTCGGGACCAGCAGAGGTAGGCGTTGTAGTATTAAGTATGAAAAAGATACTGAAGAACAGCTTGGCCAAACGAGGCATCCCGACGGGAGTCCTTGTCTAAGCAATAGTGGGCTGTGAAGGTATGCACCGAAGCCCAAGTAGCTGCTCTACAGATGTCGTCAATAGACACAGAACGAAGATTAACCATCGAGGATGCCATGGCTCTCACATTGTGAGATGTGACATGGCCCTCGAGAGAAAGTCCTTTACTCTCATATGTAAAGGATATGCAATCTGCAATCCATTTAGATAAAGTTCTTTTGGAAACTGGAAGTCCCAAATGACTAGAGTCAAAAGCAACAAAAAGCTGAGATGATTTTCTATGCTGCTTAGTTCTTTGGAGATAAAAGGCTAAGGCCCTTTTACAATCCAAAGTGTGAAGATTCCTTTCTGCACTGGAGGCATGAGGCCTAGGGAAGATTATAGGAAGATAAACCGACTGGTTTAGATGAAAAGGTGAAACCACCTTTGGCATAAAGTGAGGGTGAGTCCTGAGGACTACTTTATCATGGTGGAACCTTGTATAAGGAGGGTCAGTCACTAAAGCCTGCAGTTCACTAATGCACCTTGCAGAAGTGATAGCAATTAGGAAAACGACTTTACATGAAAGAAACTTTAGGGTTATAGTAGCTAAGGGTTCAAAAGGCAGTTTCATGAGCTGCCCGAGAACAAGATTTAGATCCCATGCCACCCGTGGTGGTTTAATGGGAGGTTTTGTTAAGAGTAGGCCTCTCATGAACCTCAATACAAGTGGATGAGAGGAAATAGGTTGTCCATCAAAAGGTTTGTGAAAAGCAGCAATAGCACTAAGATGGACTCTCACTAAATTGGTCTTAAGACCAGAAGTGGATAGTTGGAGGAGATACTCCAGCAGCAACTGCACAGGTACCAAAAGGGGGTTAAGTCCCTTTTGTGAACACCTGAGAATCTTTTCCACTTAAAAGCGTAGAATGCCTTGGGGAAGGTTTTCTGGAAGCCAGAAGTATATCTTTTACCTGATGAGAGAGATTGATATCCAAGAAAGCTAGGCTTTCAGTAACCAGGCCCTGAGATGCAGGGACTGGGGATTCAGGTGCAGTAAGGATCCGTCCTCCTGGGAAAGGAGATCTGGAGCATTTCCCAACTCCAGAGGAGTGGTTTGAGAGAGACAAAGAAGCAGAGGATACCACGTTTGCCGTGGCCAACATGGAGCAATAAGTATCATACGACCTTTGCTCTCTGAAGTTTGAATAAAGTCTTGGGAATGAGGGGAATGGGTGTGAAGGCATAGAGGAAGTCCTGACCCCAGTTGGGTAGGAAGGCATCCCTTGCCTGACAGTTGTGAGCTGGTATTCTGGAAAAGAATCGGGCAAGTTTGGCATTCTGTGCACTTGCAAAGATGTCTATATCTGGTGTTCCCCAGATTTGAAACACTCGAGCAAGGTGTTCTGAGTGGGGAGACCACTCGTGTGGCAGCAGTATTCGAGTGAGTTTGTCTGCCCATGAATTTTGAATGCCTGGAAGGTATACCACAAGAAGGTGGATTTGAAGCTCTCTGGCAAGGGCCCATAGTCGCAAAGCTTCATTGCATAGCGACAGAGAGCCCGTTCCACATTGCTTGTTCAAAGAGAACATAGTTACCTGATTGTCGGTTTGGACCAGAACTGTCTTGTGGCTGAGATAGCCTGAAATACTCGAATAGCATTGAAAAGGGCTCTCAGCTCTAGGAGGTTTATGTGAAGAGAAGCCTCCTGTGGGGTCCAGAGACCCTGAGTTGAGAGATCGTGCAAGTGGGCCCCCCAACCCAACTTGGACGCATCTGTTAGGGTGGCTTGGCACAGAGGCTGCTGGAAAGGAGAGCCTACAAGGTGGTTTTCCAGTGATTGCCACCATTTCTGAGTTTGTCTGTTAGCCGACCCGAGGCCTGTGTCCACTAAAAGGATAGGGTCCATTGGGCTGCTCGCATATGAAGGCGAGCATAGGGAACCACATGGACAGTGGAAGCCATATGACCCAGAAGCTGAGGCATCTCCCGAGCTTTTAGGAAGACCTTCATAGCTGCTTGGGATGCCAGCCGTATCATACGTATACAGCACGGCTGTGGCAGGAAAGCTTTTGACTGCTGCGTGTCTATACGAGCCCCTATGAACTCAAGAGACAGAGGGGGTGAGATGAGATTTTGGAAGGTTTATGACCAATCCCAAGTATTGAAGGATTCTCATTGTTCGAGAAAGAGCAAAGCTGGCCTCTGGAGCTGTTGATGCTCGAATGAGCCAATCATCTAAGTAAGGGAAGACGAATATTCCTAGAGTTCTCAGAAATGCTGCTACCACTGCCATGCATTTTGTGAAGACTCTTGGGGCAGAAGCCAGACCGAAGGGAAGAACTCTGTATTGGAAGTGTCTCTTCCCTGGACCAAGAATCGAAGGAACTTCCTGTGACTTGTGTGGATGAGAATATGCATGTACGCATCTCTTTGATCTAGAGAACATAGCCAGCCCTGACTCTAAAGGTATGGGTAGGAGTGTTCTGAGGGAGATCATTTTGAACTTTTCTCAGAACAGATATTTGTTTAATTCTCTGAGGTCCAGTATAGGTTCGAGTCCCCCTATTTCTTTGGAATAAGAAAATAGGGGGAATAAAACCCCGTACCCTGTTGGGATATGGGTACTTCTTCTATTGCTCCTTGAGCGAGAAGTGATATGACCTCCAGCCACGAGGCCGGTGGCAGGGACCTGAGAATTGAATTGTTTGATTATTGTAGGCTGATTATTGTAGGCGGGGGCATGTTGACAAAGTGAAGCTTGTACCCCAGTCGTACAATGGACAGAGTCCAGTTTTCTGATGTTATTTGTTGCCATCTTTTGACAAAATGGCATAACCTGCCTGGAATGGTTAAGGGTTCTGGTTCTTTCAGGGGCAGAATGACTAAGTTCTCTAGATAAGAGTCAAAGCCCCTGAGGAGGCTGAGTCTGCTGGGCCGGTTGAGCTCTTTGAGCTTGTGGCTTTCTTTCCTGTCTGTTCTGTTGTCCCTTTTGTGGAACATGAACTGGAAAGTGGCCCAAATGGGGGTATGATTGGTAAAACCTCTTTTTCTTGTTGAAAAAGGGTTTGCTGGGTTGGCTGTAGACTGATAGTCTGTTCAAGGTAGTATTTTCAGATTCAAGCTGATTAGCCTTGTCCTGCCAGTCCTTGCCAAAGAGATTGTTTCCTGTACAAGGAATGTTTCCCAGCTTATCTTGCACCCACTGCTCTAAGTCTGATGCCTGAAGCCAGGCAATACGATGTGCACCTATGGAGATAGCAGAGGTTCTGCTTATACATTCAAAGCAATCAAAGGTTGCACGGTTCATGAATTTAGAGACATTCTGGGCATGCTTGACCAGGGTAAGGAAAACTTCACTTTTGTCCTCAGACATATTAGGGGTCATGAGCTCTAAGTCACGTGCAACTTCTTCCAGGAACATACCCATATAAAGAATGTAGGAACTGATCTTGGCTGATAACATGGAGGATTGGAAGCATCGATGCCCAAAGGCATCGAGTGGTCTCGATTCCCAGCCTGGAGGATAAGAAGAATGCGTTTTTAGCACTCAATTCTATGCATGGCCGATTCCACTACCATTGAATGGTGTGGTAACAATCTTTTGAAAGCCAGGACAGCTTGGCACTCGGTACATGGTATCGAGGCTTCGGGAATGTGGAGACACCGTTAAAGGAGTTTCCCACATCCTTAACATAAGACCATGTAAGATCTTGTGAATGGGAAACGTAGCTGCTTCCTTAGGAGCCATGGGATATTGTAGAATTCTCAATTCTTCTGCCCTAAGTTCCTTTTCTGGAATCACCGTCATTGAAAGACCTTTGTCTAAATCACGTATGAAATCCTGGAAGGATATGTCTTCTGGAAGAGACATTCTGCATTGAGGAGGAGTTGGATCCTCTGATAGGATCGCTCTAGTACCGGTAGAGTCAGAGTCATCGGAATTGGAAGATTCGAAGTATCTCGGTGACCGGTGTTCGTGCAACGCTCGGTACCAGTACTGCTTGAAGTTGGTATCGGGGTGTCTTAGTACCAGCACTTCGATGCCTGAGATAGACTCGAGACTCGGCATGGGCGGAAGCATACCTGCAGAGGCAAATGCACTCGGTACCAGCACTGATGTCGGTACCGATACCTGTGGAACCGTCTGTAGCGGTCTTGGCGGTACCGAAGCTGCTAAGAGGGTCGCTAGACTGCGTTTGAATGCGAGGATTCTCTTATCCATTGCTCCTGCTGATGCCTGGGTGTCGGTACCGGTGGAAGCAGCCACGACCCCAGAACATGGCACTAGTGGTTCTGCAGAGGTGGAAGCCTCTGGAATATCCTGGAGGCCTGTTGCTTTGGAGACTGAAGACTCCCGCTGGGGCTGTTTTGCCGGTGAACTTTCCTTGAGGGCAACACCAGTGGCATCACAATGCTTAGAAGGAGATCTACCCTTTGAGGGCCGGCCAGTCTTGGAAGACTTAAGTTTAGTTACCTGAGATCCATGGGAGGAAGATGAAGCTCTGGAAGACGTCAATGCAACTGATATCGTATCCGTGGCAAAAAGGGTACCAAGTTTTGCAGCTCTACTCTGCAGGCCCCTCTTGGTCATCTTTCTGCAGGAGAGACTCTCCAAAGGATAATGTTCAGGACCTAAACATTCAAAACACCAATCATGGGTGTCGGTGACGGATATAGTACCGTCAGTTAGAACATTTCTTGAAACCACTAGCTGGCTTCTCCATGTTTGAAGAAAAGCGGGCCTAGTGCCCAAAATGGCGCCTAGCAACGAAAGAGGAGAGGCCCCTGAAAGAAACAATTTTTTAGAAAGCTAGGGGGGTTTTTTGAAAAAGAAAAGAGAACCGGCGGTACCGGTAGGCATAAAATGAAGGAAGACACGACCACAAAAAAAACAGAAGAATACATTTTCTGCAGTGACAGGGTGTACACGTCCTGTCGTCTCCGCGGAAAACTAAGAACTGAAGTTAGAGAGGTAGAAAGGCGGAAAGGCAGCACGCAGGCGCTGTGGGGTGCTCCCAAAGGCTTTCCTATGGGACGCTGGGGAACGTTCCCGCACTGGCTCCGTCGGGTACAGACGATAACCATATGTGAAGACTACATTCCTGCTTGTTCCTGGAGATAATAGAGTATCTGGAGAACCAGTTCTGTAAAAACAACTTGCAACTACTTAATTTTCCTAGATCCCCTATGGTGTCATCTCAGGAGATGGTAAGCCAGTACTTTAGGGAAGTCTTAATGATACCACTGGAGCACCTGCCCCTCCTCACTAGGGTAAAGTATTTGTCCATTAGGACTGGAGGCCAGGGTGGGGCTCCGGATAGTTCTCTTGGAATGTCTGGTTTCACTGGGTTCCTTGAGAACTCTCAGGAGGTGATTACAGCTCGATCCACAATCCTGGTTACTTTAGCCCTAGAATCAGATAAAACGTTAATTCTTGGTGCCTACTTTAGGAATTTCAGTGGTATGTTTTTTGGCTCTCATGTTCATAATTTCCCCGATTTGGCTAGGATTACCCAACTTCAGAGGAGAGAGTTCTTGGGATTGAAGCCAAGGGTTCCCTCCATAGGGGGGTCATGTGTGTTAAAATTTTCATTAAAGTGTCATCTTTTTTTTAAAGATAAGTTTTTTCTGTTTTTTGAGCCTAAAAAATTATTGGAATTTCTGGTGGCTAGGGAACCTTTGGCTGATAATGTTGCATCTACTCCAGCTGACACAGAAGTTATATTCCACCTTGATTGTATATATGCTATGCATATTTCCTGATGCCTCTTCCAATTCCTGAATTGTGGTCCAAGTTTGGCTATATTTGCTATCAATACCGATGTTAGTTAGTGCCGCACTGGGAGCTTGATGGGTACCACCGATGCTGATCGATTCCAAAGGAGGCATCGGAGGGAGTAAAACCCCAGATACCAGTTCAAGGGCTGGCATCAGCCCCAAAGGTATCGGCCTTAGGCCAGATGGCAATACCTGCACCACTGGTGCTGTCGATACCATCGGTACCAAGGCTGCCAAGAGTGCTGCAAGCTCTTCTTGATAGCAAGGATGCAAGAGAGGTGGCCGATACCTGGGTGGCTTCACCTACGGGGCTTTGAACCACTACCCCAGAGCACAGAACCATTAGGTCAAGGCCTCAAGAGTGTCCTGGAGCCCCTGTGGTACTTTGGAGGGCTGCATCAGATGAACCTTTCAGTGAATATCAATGACGATGAAAGGACTTACCTCAAGGATCGGTATCGGTTTTCGATGCCGATGACAGACATAGTCTTAATGTTTGGATTTTGAGGAGACCTAAGAACCAAGAGAGGAGGCCAATGTCCTCAACAATGCAGAAGTAACTGAAATAGTCTGGGGCAAACAGAGAAACATACTGTATAGCCCAGTACTTTAGGCCTCATTTTGTCATTTGTTGACACAAAGAGTAGCTACTCACCTGTAACAGGTGTTCTCCAGGAGCAGCAGGAATCAGTCCTCACATATGGGTGACGTCGGCACCGACAGAGCCCCCATGCGGAGCATTTCCCCAGCTTTCAAAGAAAGCCTTTGGGAATGCAGCGTGCATTCGCAGTCCCCTTCCTACCCAAGGGTGCCATCTTGCTCAGTCTGATGACATAGCTAAAAAGACAGCAAAAAACCAAAATGAATCATATGACTGCAACTCCAAGGGGAGGAGGGAGGGTTGTGAGGACTGATTCCTGCTGCTCCTGGAGAACACCTGTTACAGGTGAGTAACTACTCTTTCTCCAGGACCAAGCAGGAAGTCAGTCGTCACACATGGGACTCCCCAGCTTAAGGCTACCGGAGACCCAAAGCTGAAAAAATGAGCTCCCTCTAGAGTCTCAGAATGTGAGAAAAGAATCTTCTCTGAGAACACCTCCGAATGGTAGCCCAACACCAGGGCCGGAGGGTAGGAGTTGCCTAAACCCCAAAAAGATTATGGAGTACCGCCTGTCCGAAAGCACTGTCCCTGCGGGACTCCCTCTCGAGGCAGTAGTGGGCCACAAAAGTCTGGCTTGAGGACCAAGTAGCGGCCCGGCAGATTTTTGCCAACGGAACAGAGCAGAGATGAGCCACTGACGCAGCCTTCGCCCTGACTCGGTGAGCCGTAACTCGACCCTGCATGGAGAGGCCGGCTGCCCTGTAAGCCCAGGCGATACAGTCTGCTACCCAAATGGACAGGGTATGCTTGGAGACAGGTAACCCCAACTTATTGGGGTCAAAAGAGATGAAGAGCTGAACAGCCCTCCGGTGCTCCCGCGTACAGTCAAGGTAGAAGCACAACGTCCTCCTACAGTCCAGGGTATGCAAGACCATCTCAGCCCGGCTGGCATGCGGCCTGGGAAAGAAAGTTGGAAGAACCACCTCCTGATTGAGGTGGAAGGAGGAGACAACCTTTGGAAGGAACTTAGGGTGAGTCCGTAAGACTACCCTGTTCCTATTGAACCTAATATATGGAACATCTGATACTAGGGCCTGAAGCTCACTCACTCGCCTTGCGGAGGTAAGAGCTACCAGAAACAATGCTTTCCAAGAGAGAAAGCGCAAAGGACAAGTAGCCATAGGCTCAAATGGTGGGCAAGTAAGCTGTTGCAAGACCACATTTAAATCCCACTCAGGGGCAGGACGACGAAAGGAGGCTCAAGCAAAAGCAGGCCTCTGAGGAAGCGAGCCACCAAAGGGTGGCTGGAGAGAGGCAACGCCAATAAAATAAGGATTCCAAAAGAATTCACAAAGACCAAAAAAACTAATAAAAAAGCATTCTCCCATGCAGCCCCTATACTCTGGAACTCTCTACCTGATGAAATCAGAGCCTTAACTGACCTTAAAGACCTATGCAAAAATGTAAAAACTCACCTTTTTATCTCCCACTACGGACCAATGTCAAATTCTCAACCCCAAAACGAAAAAGGATAATCTATATAACACACGGAGACCAATACCGTAATGCCTCAAGACATTTTGACCTTGACACTGCCTATGATGTTTATACTGTTGAACTCTCTCCTACTAACTGTACATAGTTAATTGTACATAGTTCTACAAAGTTTAATAGTTAAAAGTTCAATTGTTTATGCACATAGTTCATGATTGTTCAATGTAAAAACAGAAATGCCTTTCTGTCTCCTTATCTGTTTTATGTAAACCGCACCTGATCATCGGAAGGTTGCGGTATATAAAAGTTTGTTAAATAAATAAAAAAATAAAATAAATACCGGAGAGTGGTGCACTGAAAGAGCACTAAGATGAACTCTAACAGAGTTGGACTTCAGGCCGAGGTTGGAGAGGTGAAGCAAATATTGCAGCACTACCGGTACCAGACATGAGAAATGAATCTCATTGTGTTGAGCACACCAGGCAGAGAATCTACGCCACTTGAGGGCATAAGATTTCCGGGTGGACTGCCTCCTAGAGGCCAAGACCACGTCCTCCACTTCCCGAGGTAGCAGTAAGGGTGCTAGAACTATCCTTTCAGCAGCCAGGCCATCAGACTGAGGGACTGGAGGTTGGGGTGCAAGAGAGATCCCTACTCCTGAGACAGGAGATCTGGTTGCATCCCCAGAAGAAGAGGAGAAGAGGAGTGTCCACCGCTAGTTGCAAAAGAAGTGGGAACCACGGTTGCCTGGGCCATCTGGAGGCCACCAGAATTACCGAGTCTCTGTCCCGGAGCACTTTGAACAGTGTCTGGGGCACTAGAGGCGTGGGAGGAAAGGCATAAAGGAGGCCTGTAGACCAGGGAATGAGAAACGCATCCGCTGCTAATCTGAGAGGATGCGGTTCTCTGGAGCAGAACCTGGGCAGCTGACGGTTCAGAGGACTGGCAAAGTGATCTATGGTTGGAAGACCCATCTTAGGAAGATCTGTTGAACCACCAGTGGATTCAACTGCCATTTGTGTGGCTGCAGGATCCTGCTCAATCTGTCTGCCAGGTAATTCTCCTGTCCAGGGAGATAGACTGCTTTGAGAAGTATGCCATGATGGACTGACCAGAAGCACAGCTTCTGCGCTTCCTGACATAGAAGTCGGGACCCCGTGCCCCCCCTGTTTGTTCACATAGAACATAGCAACTTGGTTGTCCGTCTGAACTAAGACGGATTGGTGAGAGAGGATATGAGAGAAAGTCCTCAGGGCTAAGCGGATAGCTCTCAGTTTCTAAGAGGTTGATCTGCTGTGCAGCCTCCCAAGGAGACCACAGGCCTTGAGTACATGCACCCTGGCAATGTGCACCCCAACCTTGAAGAGAAGCATCGGTTGTCAGCACCTGAGAGTGTGGAGGTGCCTGAAAAGGCACCCCTTGCACCAGATTCGGAAGATGAAGCCACCATTGTAGAGAAGATTCTAGGAGTTTGGATACCCTCACTCTGTCCTTCAGGTTTCCCGTGGCTTGGTGCCACCGAGTTCTGAGGACCCACTGAGCCGGCCTCATGTGTATGCGGGCATTTGGAGTTACATGGACCGTGGAAGCCATGTGGCCTAAGAGCCTGAGGAATTGTCTGGCGGAGACCAGAGAATTGCTGTGAAACTTGTGATAAGGAAGCTTATCATAGCTCAGGAAGGAGCTATAGTAAAAATGAAGTGACTCTGAACAAGCAACCTGTCAGTTCTGGTAGAAATAAGAAAACAGAATATTTCCATAAAAGACTACCAGTCCCAGAATGCACCAGGTTTCCAACAGCCATTAGAGGAGCTCAAGTGGGGAAACGTGTGTTAAATCAGGAGAGCTATGAGGTAATCCCCAAGCACTCATCTCAAAGGGCAGGGCCTGATTCAGCACAGCTGCGCTAGGGTGGAGCACTCATCTAAGCAGAATAAAGGTAGAGTTTATTCTACAGAGAATTATCCTCATCCTCAGTTTCATCTGGGAGATCCTCATCCTCAGGATCAGCTTGGAGATCCTCATCTTGGACAGCTTCATCATCTGGAGGATCATCAGAAGCAGAAGCCAGAGCGGATGGACAGAGGGGGCAAGAAACCCTTTGGAAGAAAGAAGAGAAAAGCATTTGGGAGGTCTAAAGGAGTCCAGAGCAGTACGTATACTGGGAGACATTCAAAAGGCAAGCTTACACCATTGGACTGGGGAAAGCCAGAGGAATGGTGCTGCAGGGCTAGGAATCTCCAGATGGTACCTGTGAGGGAGACAGCTGCCCGTGGAAGGGACCCTAAGACCCGTGCCAGAAGGTATGTGAAGAGAGATCCAGTGTCCAGGGATCTGGATTGGAAGGCTGGACATAAGAACTGGACTACATACTGGCCAGGCTATTTAGAGAGGAACTCTAACAGCAATGGAAGCTCAGGTATGAACACTGATCTATGCCCTAGCTATAACCTTGAAAGACAGCAGGGAAACAAGTATTCTCCTGAAAGTGCTCCATTGAGAAATTCCTCTGTGCCAATCCCTGATATTGAACCCATGATTGTTGAAGAAGGGGAAGGAGCGGTCTTAGATACAGGCTGTGAATATATGGATTGCTCTCTGTCTAAACTCCTTTGGTAATTTTCTGTTACAAAGTACAGCAACCATCACAAAGAAATACAAACTTGTTCTTTAATCTACTCAGAAAAGCTCCTGAAGTAGGATTTGAGCCACGCAGTAGAAAGCAAGCCAGCTAAGGGGTTTCAGCTGGGTAACTGCTAGCAATTGAGCCTTACCTAATTGCTTGTGAGCTCTGAGGGAATCACTTCTGAGTCTATGTGGGAAGATATAAGAAGTTAACCTGAAAAGAACAGTTTTTCCCTTCTTTGTGGGATTTGCTTGTTGTTTGATGCACTGCTAAGAAATTATTAGCTAGAGCCTACAGAAAAGACCAGTTTGTTACCAACCAGGTCTTTATTCTTTTGTTTTGATTGCCTGACAAGTTCAGCTGTTTTCCTGATTTTGTTTTTCTAAGTTTTACACTGAAAGCAAGTATCCTGTTTTATGTGCTACCAAACATATCTGTGTTGGGAGAAATAACCCCATAAATAAATATCTTATTGGCTTTACACTCAAGCACAACTAATTATTGTGAGCAGCTGTGTCTGGTGTGAATGGACTGCATTTCCCACAATCCCTTGCAAATCATTGATATATGCACTTGCCAAGACTGTGAACATAATCACCAAGGCGGCCGTCTGACAAACTGACTGGCCAGATCCATCAACCTGTGGGCCCTGTCCACGGATAAGAAGGCTTTTGCCTGAAGGATGTCCAGTCTTGCCCCTATGAACTCCATCTTCTGCGAAGGGTGCAAAGTGGACTTTGCGAAGTTTATAACAAATCGCAGATGCTGAGGTAGAGCGACAGTGCGAAGGGTGGCTTGACTGGCCTCCTGTACGGACTGGCCTCTGATGAGCCAGTCGTCCAGGTATGGAAAGACAAAGAGGCCTTGCACCCTGAGGTAGGCCGCCACCACTGCTAGGCACTTGGTGAATACCCTGGGGGCAGAGGTTAGGTCAAAAGGTAGTAACCCTGTACTGATAATGATTTTCTCCCACTACAATTCTGAAATATTGTCTGTGGTCTGGATGAATGAGGAAGTGCGTATAAGCATCCTTTAGGTCTAAGGAGCAAGCACAGTTACTTACCTGTAACAGGTGATCTCTGGGAACAGCAGGAATTAGTCCTCACATATGGGTACGTCGGTACCGACGGAGCCTGCGCGGGAAAGCTCCCCAGCTTCCCAGAAGGAAGCTTTTGGGGCCTCCCACTGCACATGCGCGCTGCCTTCCCGCCTTCCTGACCAGCTCTCCTCAGTTCGAGTTTATAGCTGAGACAATAGAGAGAGGAAAGGAAGATAGATAGAAGATACAACTCCTAGGGGAGGTGGGTGGGTTGTGAGGACTAATTCCTGCTGTTCCAGAGATCACCTGTTACAGGTAAGTAACTGTGCTATCTCCAGGAATAAGCAGGAATAAGTCCTCACATATGGGGACTCCCTAGCTAAGATGCCTGGGGGATCCCCTTCCAAGGGTTCGCCATCTTCGTATGGATCTCAGGCATCCATCCTGGGAAGGTGGGCAGGAGTTGTTCAAGTATGGAACAGGTGTTTGAGGACAGCCTGACCAAACAAGGCATCCCGGCGGGAGTCCTTGTCCAAACAGTAATGGGCTGTGAAGGTATGAACCGAGGCCCATGTGGCAGCTCGACAGATCTGATCTATGGAGACAGAGTGAAGATGAGCCATAGAAGATGAGCCATAGAAGTGGCCATGGCTCTCACATTGTGAGCTGTGACATGGCCTTCCAGAGAAATATTTTTACTCTGGTAAGCAAAGGAAATACACTGAGCAATCCAATTGGAAAGTGTACGTTTGGAGACTGGAAGTCCCAAATGAGAAGGATCAAAAGCCACGAAAAGCTGGGAAGACTTTCAATGTGGCTGAGTCCTGTTGAGGTAAAAGGCAAGAGCTCTTTTACAATCTAAAGTATGAAGGTTCCTCTCTGCACTGGATGCATGAGGAGCTGGAAAAAAGACAGGTAGATATACCTCTTGATTAAGATGAAAAGGCGAGACCACTTTGGGCATAAAGTGGGGATTCGTCCTTAGGACCACCTTATCATGATGAAACCTGGTATAAGGTGGATGAGCCACTAAGGCCTGTAGTTCACTGATGCGGCGAGCCGAAGTGACTGCAATAAGGAAAAGGACCTTCCAGGAAAGAAATTTCAAGGAGATAGAAACCAACAGTTCAAAAGGTGGCTTCATAAGCTGACCTAGAACTAGGTTCAAGTCCCATGCTACCGGAGGAGGTCGGATGGGAGGCTTAGTTAGAGTCAGGCCTCTCATGAACATTGCAACAAGCGGATGAGAGGAGACAGGTTGTCCATTTATAGGTTTTAAGGATGCTGCAATAGCACTCAAATGGACTCTTACTGAATCCGTCTTAAGATGCAGGAGATAGTCTAGTAGAGAATTCAAAGGAAGTGCTAGAGGGTCAAGACCCTGTTGAGCACACCAAATGGAAAAGCGTTTCCATTTGAAAGCATAGGAACGCCTCGTGGAGGGTTTCCTAGAGGCATGAAGGATATCTTTCACTGGTTGAGAAAGATTGAAGTCATGAAGGCTTAGGCCTTCAGTAACCAAGCTCTGAGGTGTAGGGACTTGGGGTTTGGGTGCCACAAAGTCCCTTTCTCCTGAGATAGAAGGTCTGGTGCAGCTCCCAGGTCCAGGGAGGGTCCCTGGGAGAGATGCAGAAGTAGAGGGAACCACACTTGGCGTGGCCAGCGTGGAGATATGAGGATCATCGATCCGTGATCCCTCTGGAGTTTGAACAGAGTCTTGGGAATCAAAGGAATGGGTGGAAAGGCATATAGGAATTCCTGACCCCAATGCAGGAGAAAGGCGTCGTTGGCCTGAGCTCCCTGACACGGAGTCCTGGAACAGAACCGGGGAAGTTTGGCATTCCACGGACTTGCAAAGAGGTCTATGTCCGGGGTTCCCCATTCCTGAAAGATTCTGCTTATCTGGTCCATATGTAGGGACCATTCGTGTGGAAGCAGAACTCGACTGAGTCTGTCTGCCCAAGAGTTTTGAACCCCTGGAAGATACACTGCCAGAAGATGAATTTGATGCTCGCTGGCGAAGGCCCATAATCTGAGAGCTTCGTTGCAAAGCGACAGAGCCTGTCCCTCCTTGTTTGTTTACGTAGAACATGGCCACCTGATTGTCTGTCTGAACTAGGACGGTCAGGTTGACCAGGAGGGTATGGAAGACTTTGAGGGCAAAGAAGATTGCTCGCAGTTCCAGGAGGTTGATGTGAAGGGTGGTCTCCTGTGGAGACCAAGTACCCTGAGTGGAGAGGGATTGTAGATGGGCTCCCCACCCTGTTTGGGAGGCATCTGTTGTGAGGGTTGCTTGGGGCAACAAAGGTTGGAAGGGGGCCCCCAACAACAGATTCTTGGTGGACATCCACCATTGCAGGGACCAAAACAGACGCTTTGAGGTGAGTATTTGGTCGGAGAGCGCTCCTGATGCTTGAGTCCACTGGGTGGCCAAGGTCCATTGAGCTGCTCTCATATGAAGACGAGCATAGGGAACCACGTGTACCGTGGAGGCCATGTGGCCCAGAAGTCGCAGCATTTCTCTGGCTGTCAAGTGACTGCTGGACTGAGCTTGGGAGGCCAAGCACACCAGACGTTGGCCCCGGACTTGAGGTAGGTAGGCCCTTGCAGTGGTGGTGTCCAACTGGGCCCCTATGAATTCCAGAGACTGAGTAGGGATAAGTTGAGACTTGGGAAGGTTTATCACCAGTCCCAGATACTGCAGAATGTGCCTTGTACAGTCCAGGGAAATCTGGGCCTCTGACTGAGATGGAGCTCGGATGAGCCAGTCGTCCAGATATGGGAATACAAAAATTCCCAGACCTCTTAGAAATGCGGCAACAACTGCCATGCATTTGGTGAACACTCTTGGAGCAGAGGCTAGACCGAAGGGAAGTACTCTGTACTGGAAATGTTTTCCCTGAAACAGAAATCTTAGATATTTTCTGTGGGATGGGTGGATGAGTATATGTGTGTACGCATCCTTGAGATCTAGAGAACAAAGCCAATCCTGACTCTGAAGGTATGGAAGGAGAATGCCTAGAGAAAGCATTTTGAATTTCTCCTTGTACAGAAATTTGTTCAATTCTCTCAGATCTAGGATAGGTCTGAATCCCCCTGTCTTCTTTGTTATGAGAAAATAAGGGGAGTAGAATCCTGTCCCTTGTTGAAGAAGAGGAACCTCTTCTATTGCCCCTTGGGCAAGGAGAGAAGAGACCTCCTGATCCAACAGGCCCAGGAGAGATGGGGGAGAATTGAAGTGCCTCACCATGGTATATGGAGGAAGGTCGGAAAAATGAAGTTTGTAGCCCTCTCTGATGATAGAGAGGGTCCATTGCTCTGATGTAATTTGCTCCCATCTGGGAGCAAAGTGAGCTAACCTTCCGGGAATGGTGAGGGGCTCTGGCTGGTCTAGAGCCAGAAATGTTAAGTTCTCTAGGGGCAAGTCAAAACCCCTGAGGGGGTTGAGCCTGCTGAGGAGTGGCAGACGCTGCAGGCTTTGACCTTGCCTGTTTAGGTTGCTGACGTTTAGCAGCAGAGCGAGGCTGAGAAGATTGTTGGCCAGTATTTGTGGAAAATCTGGCCTTCTTGTAGTAAGGCCTCTTGAAAGACTTTTTCTTGGCAGGAGTAGAGTAGAAAGTCTATCCAATGTAGCATTTTCTGCGTCCATTTGAGTGGCTTTAATTTGCCAGTCCTTACCAAATAAGTTCTCACCTGTACAGGGCAGATTCCGTAAGCCATCCAGGACCCAGGGTTCTAGGTCAGAGGCCTGGAGCCAAGCAAGTCGTCGGGCTGCAATAGCAATGCCCGAAGCTCTACCGGCACCCTCAAAGGAATCAAAAGCTGCTCTGTTGGAGAACTTAGAAACATCTAAAAGCTGTTTCACCAGAGAAATGAACTCCTCCTTTCTATCCTCAGGGATAAAGGAGGCAAAATGCCGTATCTTTAGGGCAAGTTCCCTGAGTAATATGCACATATACATATTGTAAGAATTAATCCTGGCTATAAGCATACTAGCCTGGAAAATTTTCCTGCCAAAAGAGTCTAGGGTCTTACATTCTCGTCCTGGAGGGGTGGAAGAGTGCCTTTTGGTGCTCTTAATCTTTTTCAGCGCAGACTTCACCACAATAGAATGGTGAGGCAGCTGAGTCTTTTGAAACCCAGGAGAAGGAGGGACCCGGTACATGGTGTCCAACCTACGAGAGTAAGGAGACGTTAGAGGAGCCTCCCATAAGTCCATCAAGTATTCTTGAAGGATTTCATGGATAGGCAGGGTGACTGCCTCTTTAGGAACCTTAGGGTATCCTAAAATATCCAATTTCTTTGACCTAGGTTCTTTTTCAGAGGATGTGGAAATAGAAAGTCCTTTAGCTAGTTCAATAATGAAGTCTTGAAAGGACAAATCCTCTGGTGGAGACAATTCTCCTCTTTGGGGAAGAGGGGTCTTCATGAAGAACTAGAGACAGCTCATCAGAGTCCTCAGAGGAGTCAAATCCTCAGAAGAATCAGAGTATTCTCTATTTGCTTCCAACGCACGATACGCATACCGATCGGTATCGACATCGGGCGTACCGGGTATGGGATCGGTATCGGGTGAAAACCCGGATCCGGCATGCGGAACCGATCTGCGTTTGGAAGTCGATGGTCTCGGTTCCGGTATGGGAGACGATACCGGAACCGGACCCGGTACCGCTGAACGCGGTACCGAGGGCATCGCAGCATTAATAAAAGCCAGCATGGCCTGCTGCATGGTCTGAACAGTACTGCTCATAGACGCCACTGCTGCATGGATGTCGGTACCGGTATGGGCCGGTACCCCAGAGCAGTCTAACAGGTGATCAGTCGAGGCCGTGCCATCGATGTCAACCTGTAACCCCATAGATGGTGCTTTGGAAGCCAGAGCTTCCCGCCGGGGTTGTTTGGCTGGGGCAGGATCCTCAGATTCAAAAGTGAGAGCCTCTCGATGCTTTGAAGGAGATTTGCTCTTTGAGGACCTGCCCGAAGAAGGTTTGGTTACCTGAGATCCATCCTGAGAGGAAGACCTGGATGACTGTGATGCTGGATTATCTGAAGCAAACAGCACATGGAATTTGTTGGCCCGGTTCTGCAAACCACGTTTAGACATCTGGGAGCAGGATGGGCAGTCCGGAATGGAGTGGTCAGGTCCCAAACATTTAAGACACCATTCATGAGTGTCTGTGACAGAAATAATAGCACTACACTTGGTACACTTCTTAAAACCAGGAGCTGGTTTCTCCATGAGGAGAATTTGTGTAGGCCTGAGGCCTAACCGAAGTCACCAAGTTGTGCAAGATAAAGATTTTTTTATTTTTTATTTTTAAAAGAAAAGAAAAGAGAGACCGGCGGTACCGGTTTCGGTATGGGGAAGGCAGGTACGCGGTCTAAAGAAACAAACTAAAACAATAATTTCTTCAGCGGTGACAGGAACACGACCTGCTGGCTCCGCGGAAAAAGAGAAACTGAGGAGAGCTGGTCAGGAAGGCGGGAAGGCAGCGCGCATGTGCAGTGGGAGGCCCCAAAAGCTTCCTTCTGGGAAGCTGGGGAGCTTTCCCGCGCAGGCTCCGTCGGTACCGACGTACCCATATGTGGGGACTTATTCCTGCTTGTTCCTGGAGATTAGCCAATCTCCCTGCTGGAGGTAGGGCAGCAGGATTCCAAGGGTAAGTATCTTGAACTTGTCCCTCTCCAGGTGGTGGGGCACCGGTTCCACTGCCTGTTCCTTTACAAGACTTGCTAACTCCTGCAGGAGTAGGTCCCTGTGCAGAGGAAGTCTTGGAGGCTCCCCTGGAAAGGAGGAGGGGGGTACCTGGTGGAAGTGGAGGAGATAGCCCTTTTGAACTATGATTAGTACCGAGGTATCCTTTGTTACAGCTGGCCACCTGTGGGTATACAGGGCCAGCCGGCCTCCTGTGCTGATAGGGGCCAGCTGAGGAGGAGAGGCTATGCCACTGGAGTCAAAACCCCGCTCCCTGCTGTGCAGGAGCCGGAGCTGGTGGCTTGGGTGTTTTCTGCCTACGGGGCCCATGTCCCTGCCCCTTGGCCTGCTGACCCTGTTGGGGAGCTACAGAGGCCTGAAAATGAGGGTATGTTTTATAGGCAGATGACTTCCTCGGGTAAAAGGTCTTTTTTTCCCCAAGCCCTTCTTCTTCTGAGAAGGAGCAGAGGTTTTCCGGGACAGCCCTGTCCGGGTAAGAGTCTCGGTCTCGGGTTCTGCAGCCTTTTCAGCCATGGGCTTGCCAAAGAGGTTCTCACCTCGGCAGGGGACATCGACCAACTTGTCCTGCACCCATGGCTCGAGGTCCGATTACTGTAGCCAGGCCTGACGGCGTGCACCAATGCCGGCCGCGGCTACCCGGGCCGAAGCCATCATAGGCTGCTCGAGAGATAAACTTCGAGCACTCTCGAATACCCGATGACAGGGCCATGAACCTCTGCACAGGTTCCTCGCAGAGACCAGCAGAGAACCCGGAAATCTCCTTTGCCAGGTCTCGAAGGTACATGCCCATGTACAGCTGGTAGGTCTGGACACGGCAAGCAAGCATAGAGCCCTGGAAGCACTTCTTACCGAGGGCATCCAGGTTCAGGGCCTCCCGGCCAGGAGGCACGAAGGAGTGCATCTTCTGACTCTTCAGACGATGCATGGCCGATTCCAAAACCATGGAGTGGTGTGGTAATTGCGCCTTTTGGAACCCGGGGCTCGAGGACTCGATAGAAGGAATCTACCCGCTTGCTCAACACCAGCGTCAAGGCCGGCGCCTTCCACATGCGGAAGAGCAACCGTTCCAGCATCGGAGGAACTGGTACAGTAAAGGCCTCCTTGGGAGGAGAGTCATACTGCAGGGCCTTGAGCGCCTCAGCTCAAGGCTCCTCCTCGGGATCCACGGGGAATGCCAAGGCCTTGGCCATATCCCGCACGAAGTCCGAGAACCGGGTATCCTCCAGGGGGGGGGGGGACCATCTCCGAGGCTCAGACTCCAGTGAGTTTGATGGGACACACCGAGTCTGAAAGGTGTCCGGTGACTCCTTGTTCTCCGTTTCCCAGCCGGACCCCCGGAGGAGGAATCTAGCAGCTCCGGTTGGGCAGGCACCGATGCCATCCGCCCTGACGCTGAGGGTACCGGCGTCGACAACCTCGGTCCCGAACGGGAGGACGAGGGAGACCTTGGCCAAGGATCGACTCGAGACTTGATGGACTCAAGGATTGGCTTGGCCTCCGGGGTCGACTTGGACGTCGATGTCCCGGTGGTCGGGGCAGATGCACTGGTGAGACCGGCAATCAGTGCCCGCTGCTGTTCCATGAAGGCAGCCAAGCTGCACTCCAAGGCCTTCAACCTGAGTCCGAGCTCAGGAGACTCAGCAGCCCCCGACGGCGTCAAGCCCAACGTCGGCTCCCCCGGAGAAGAGTCCACGAGGACTACAGTACTCACGTGACCCGAGGACTCCATCTCCACACGAGGCTGTTTGGCAGGCCTCTCCGACTCCGAAGACCCGGGACGGTGCTCAGGGCTATGCGACTTGGCCCTCGAGGAGCCAAGTGCGTCCACCGACGCCGCCACTCGCGTGTTTCTTCTTCCTGCGATGCTCCGCGAGGGAGACCCCCTCTCAGAGGAGCCTCGGCGATGCTCGGGGCCGGAGTCCCGAGACGTCGAGGCCTCTGACGAAGTTCCGGACACGTCCAGACGCGGAGTCAGAGAAGATTCTTTTCTTTTGGTGCTGCCGACTCAACGCCTTCGAGGACATTTTCCCACACGGGCCACAGATCGGGTCATAATCGGGTCCGAGGCAGCGGCAGGCAGCAGTCATGTGTGTCGGTGAGATGGAGATACATAAGTTTCTTACACCGATCACACTTCTTAAATCCACTGGCAGCCATCGGGGGAAAAAATGGCCCCTGCGAGGTCAAAAGACAGGGCTGCCAGTGAAAAAATAGAAAAATGGCGTGGTACGCTAGTCACTAAGGACGAAAACGAAAAAAGAAGTGCGGGCTCGATACCGATGTATCGGGCCCAGGCGGGAAAGGGAAACCGGCGTCAAACCGAAGAAAAACGGGTCCACGCAGAATAAAATCAACACTTTCCCCGGGTGAAAACGAAACACGTCCGTCGGGCTCCTCGGAAAAAGACAGACTGAGCAAGATGGCAGCCTTGGGCGGGAAAGGGACTGCGCATTCACGCTTGCATTCGCAAAGGCTTTCTTTGAAAGCTGGGGAAATGCTCCGCACGGGGGCTCTGTCGGCACCGACATCACCCATATGTGAGGAATGACTTCCTGATTGGGTCCTAGAGAAAGTACAGTCAGTCAATAAATGGTCTGGGCTTAACATTTTAAACACAGATCATGTTTATCGGTGACTGATACTGTACCAAAACACTTTGCACATTTTTTGAAGCTGCTGATGTGTTTTCCATTGTGGTGGAAAAGAGTAGGCTAAGGCCTAATTTGACAGTAGAATCACCAAAAAATGGGGGAAAAAATGAAAAAAATATTCTGAAAAGAAAATAAATATTGGGACCAGTATCAAAGAAGGTACCGGCATTAACGGAATAGCAAAGCACAGATTCAAAACCAAAAAATGACGTTTTTCAGCGGGTGATAGGAAGAAAACACTCCTGCTGGCTCCACGGAAAATGAAGAACTGAGGAGAGGACTTGGGAAGGTGGAAGGCGGATAAGCAGACCTGTGGTAAGGAAGCTCATTCTGAGTTAGGAGAAAGGGGAAAAAACCAAAGAAATACACCCTAATAAAAGGACCTATTTTACAAGGTCAGAGAAATAAAGCCACAACCACACCTAGAAACCTGAAAATCCAAAACTGGAATAGGTTTCAGAGTTCCCCTAGTGGAGTAAGGGCGGAGATGTGAATGCAGACCCACGGTATAAAAGGACCCCTTACGTCACCTGGGAAAGAGAGAGAGGTGGGGCTGGAACCCTGGAAGATTAAGCCTAGGTTGGATTATACAGAGATTAGCAAGGCGAGCTGGCGGAGCAACGGGGAACAGGAGCAGGAACAGCAGGAGAGGAGCGAGTGCTGGAAAGACACAGAGATGAGGTACAGAGCACAAGAGAGGAGAAGCTGCTACCAAACAAGGCACAAGTACAAGCCTTAGAAGCCTGTCCCATACGGAGAAGTGCAGAGTTACAGGAGAACACTCTACGCTATAATGAGAGGCTGTCAGCTTAGCCCAGTGAGCTAGAACCAATACAAATAG